>CM034311.1:40282974-40893751 GCA_019925795.1 Dendrobium chrysotoxum
CTTTTTCTTGCAGGTCCTTGGTTGCTGTTTGGTTGCTACAATTATCTATCTTCAGTTGAATGTGCTAACTTCATGGTGAGATATGTTTCCGATTTTTGTGGTATTTGCTAGTTGCCTTTTAATTACTTCTTTTATAATATAATTTAGTGGGGAATTGATGCTTAGGTTTTCTTATGTTTTCGATATAACTTTTTGAGCAGCAGTGACTCTAGCTCCTCTTAAGAACTTATACCTCTTCTTTTTTATTACAACGCATAAGCCCCGTTCTTAATTATGTATATATATATACATATTGAGATCAACATCCTCCTATCAAAATCTTCTCCAATGCAACGGAAGATAATGGCTTGACTCCTACTCTACCAACTATTTGTGCTGACATAGTGACTTGACAAGCAGTTGTAAGTTTGCTCATTTGTCCCATATGTAACGTGTGGGCTATTGTGAGCTGATAATTATTTCGTTGATGTCAACCAATTTAATCAATAAATATTTTATTCAAATATTCAGTGGGGAACTATTAAAGAACTCTCGTCTTATTTGCAGACATTGATGAGCCCTAAAGCATGAATTTTTCGGCGACTTTCTCAGCCAAATAAAGTTTAGGATTTTGTCACCACGTAATGATTCCCGAAGCTACTTTTGAGGGGCCTTCTTTTGGCCGGTGCTTTTTCGTTGATTTTAATAAATATTTATTTTAAAAAATTGTTTTATAAAATATAAGAAAATTATCTCACTATTTTTTAAATTAATTTTTTAATAAAAAATATTTTGAACTAAAACTTTTTATTAAAAAAAAATTATTTTAGAAATAATAAAAAAGTTATCCAAATAAAACGTAAATGAAACATATGAGCCATGCAAAGTTTTCCTACCTAAAAAAAAAATTAAAAAAAAAGTTTTCCTACCCAAGTCTACATAGGTAGGAAAATTATTTTTATTTTAAAATCTTATAATTATATTCATAATTTATCAGCTAGATAAAATGTCTGAATTCAAAATTTTTTTATATCACCTTTGAATGGGTAAGGAGGTTTGTTAGAGGTTCGAGAATTTACAATAGTAGCGTATTTAATTTCTTGACTTTATACAAATATCCAATATGCTTTAGAAAAAAGTTTGCGAAGGACGTTAGAATTATTTATTTGAAAATTTAGAAGGAAAAAAAAATCTCAGGGTTTGAACAAGGTGAATGAATCAAATAGATAATAAAAGATAAAACATTTAGATTATATATAGTTGAGAGTAATTATTTAATTTTTATTATAGGGATTATAGAAATTGAATATCCATAAATGAATAATTAAAACTCAATAATAAGGTTAACTGTTAATTGCAAAGAAATAATAGTTAGATGATAGAAGTCTAGCGATGGAGATGATTGATGATGGTCATCGGCAGAGATCATCGAAATATATAATAGAGATTTTTAGGCTCGAGCTCGTACTCGCAGCTCGATAAGCTCTACTCACGAGCTCGTTAACGAGTCGAGCCGATCCGGCTCGGCTCACTTACACCCCTACGGTATACATATCATTAGAGAGTTGGAAAAAAAAAAAAACTCAAAACTAGACTGATTTAAAATTTTCAACAAATTAAATAGGATTTTTTTTGGGAAATTTTCTTTATTTGACATCTTTATTACAGTAGTTCAAGCTAGTCTTTGCTTAATGTGATTCTTCTCTCTTCTCGCAGTGCGTGCGTTAATTTCTCTATCAAATAATCTTGACAGAATTATTTACTAAAAATTCCTTGTAAATACCAAATTAATCAGTCAACTGGTTGAAACAGCAATGGATCAATTGATACAGAATCTGAACAAAATCTACGAACTTTGTATTGAACTGAAAACCAAATTCCAATGTTAATTTTATGTAAAACCTCTCACCTGAATATCAAATCGGTTCAAGGCTCATTCACTTGCCAGTTTACTTAGAAAATATATTTCAAATAAGATGAGTCAAGATGCTGAATATGAAGGGTAAGATATCATTTTAAATTGAAATTTTATTGAAGGTACTCTTTTTTTTTTCGAGCCTCGAAAAAAAGCCAAAGGATCGATAGATTCCTGCAACAGGAACCTGTGAAAAAAGGACCCTTATAAGGCTTGAATTATTGAAAGTTTCTTACAGCTTGAACTGCCTTACTCTCACATGAACAGAAAAAGCACCACACCTGTCTTTTGTTTGCTCTTGAAGCAACAAGAACATTTTTCTATTTGGCTCCAACACCTAAGAAATCAATGAAGGGCAACTTAATCTTCTCCTTCTTATGATCTGTCTTCTTGAGGAAGAAGTTGTTTATATTCTGATTGATCATTGATTCTGTTAATGAGGACTCAAATTCTGGATCAGAATTGTCAGAATGATCAGTTCTTCCAGCCACCAGTTTTCCATCAGAACCTAGAAATGTTTAATGAAAAAGCATTAAGATCAATTTTTTTTTTTTTTTCATTTTTTCGTTGAGCAGTAGATAAAAATTATAATAAAATATGTGTATTTTATTTGAATAAAAGTTGCTTATCTGAATTTTAAGCAAGCCATAAAATCTCTAGCAATATGGGTGGTCAATTTCATAAATGAAGTTGAGAAGCTGCTGCGGTAAAGCTCCTTTATGAGACAGCTTTAAGGTTTAATATAGAACACAATTTAGCTATTTTTAGCAAAAGGATATTCAGGCTAATCAAATAAAACGTTAAACTTAGGCTTTTAAAGATATATGGATGATGAATAGAAACCATACAAATATACTTCACTGTCAACTATTAACGAAGCAAAACAAAGATGAGAGAACATTAAGGTTTTTAACTTAGAATACTTATAATGGGAGAGCATACCAATGAGATATTCAATTGGGTTCTTATAACTGTACTGGTGGAAACTAGTACTGGTGAAAGAGGAACTGAGGGAAAGGTCAGTGCAAGCAGCGACAAACTCATCCTTATTACTGGTAATGGTTGAGCCAGAAATGGAAGAGTTTGACTGCTTTCTCCTTCTATAAGCATCAGATTTCTCCCTTTGCCTCCTGGCCATAATCACATGCCAGTGATTCTTCACAGCGTTATCAGTCCTCCAAGGGAAAAGTCTAGCTATGAGAGCCCACTTGTTTCCATAGCATTTATGAGCTGAAAGAAGCCTTTGTTCTTCCTCTTTAGTAAAGGCGTTCCTGTTAATCCTCGGGTCTAATTGATTGTACCATCTCAATCTGCAGCTCTTACCTGCAATCAAAATAATGGAAGCCATTAGAATTCATCTCAAAAGAGAGAAAGAGAGTTCTCTCTTTTGATTAGATAAAGACCTGATCTTCCTTCTAGCTTTTCAGCAATAAGATTCCAGTTTTGAGGGCCGTAAAGAGCGACAAGTTTCTTAAGCTCGGCATCCTCAGCTGGTCTCCAGTGTCCTCTGGTACAGAGCTTGGAAAGTCTAGTTTCGTGTTCTCTACTTTCCAGCTCCGTACTGTGGAGGTTCTTCTTGCTAACAAAGGAGACTTCTCCACTAAAAAATCCATCTTGCTGCTCTAATGGCACACCGGTCATCTTAGCTCTAACATTCTTCTCAATAGAGGAAAACAGAGGAGGGGGTGAAGCGAGAGGAAGTCCCATGTTTTTGAAAGAGGGAGAGGAAGGGGAGATCCAAGCATCACTATGGAGGAAGCTCTGATATTTATATTGAGAGTTCACACAGAAATATATGAGAATGTTTCAGAAAATATAATTATATAAAATAAATATGATCAATTTAATTGCATTTAATTTACGTTTCATTTAATTATTTCAACTAATAAAATATATTTTACTGAATAATATTCTTTTAGATTGTATTATTAAGCTATAGCCTATATGCGATTTAAAAATTGATACATCATAAAAATGGGGCACGAATATCAATTACATTGGAATTAAAAAAACATCTCAGAATTAAATTTAGTTTCATCTGAACTCTAATAATTGCACTTCTCAATGAGACAAACCTATAAACACTTAGAATTAGCTGATCCGAATCTAAATAAGCCCAAATTAAGGCCTTGAAGTGTAATTAAAATTTTCAAACCATTAATTGGACAACCAAATGATCTTTAAATCTCGTGTGCTTATAGTCAAATTGAACGTGCATCTCAATGAGATAATTTTAATGAGCCCAAGATTGCTTAATTCAAATATCATTAAGGAACTTTAATGTGAAAAGCATGATCTTTAATGAAGGGAATCAATACGTACCGACCGATGGAGTATTATGGATTTTCTCTAAATTGACCAGGCATGCCACTCTAAAAAATATATAAATAAACCTCAATTCTCTAGATGATGGGGATCCGCTGGTTTGTGGTTGAACTGAACTTACAGGCTTGAATAATTTCGAAGTTCGACACAACATCGGATCATTACCTGATGCCATCGTCGGACCACTGCATGTTTGCCTTCATTAAACCATTGCTCGACCACAATCGTCGGACCCTTGTCTCTAGACTGCCATCATCGAGCCATTGCTTGGCCACTGCCAAACCTTCCACACAACTATTGTTTTTCGTATCACCACCACATGACCACCATCATTAAACACATGGCCACTATTATTGGACCATCACCTCCCGATCATTGATGTTAGAGTTTCATCAAACTACCGATGCTTGATCACAGACATTTAATAACTAAAGTTGGACCACTATTGCCCGACCATAATCATCTTATCGTCACCCCTCGACTAAAAAGGACTCAGCCTTGAAATTGGTTGGAGAACTAAAAACCTATAGAATTTTGCCTATATTTTTAGGCTAACAATCACCATCAATAATCATCATCATTTAATCATTATTATCTGACCGCCATCACTTGTACACCATTGTTTGATTGCCATTTTTTAACTGTCATCACCAAAACACCATTGTCCAACAATCATTGTGTAATATATGTTGTTCTAAAATTCAGGTAATTAAGGTTAATCAAATTAAATGTTTATTCGATTTTGATTTAATTTGTAATTATCAGTCTTAGAGTGCTTAAGGAGACCTTAAGTGAACAAGAAGTGGGTTTGATAAGTGAAATTCCAAAGTATCAAAATTGCCCTATGAGCACCGCAACACTGGGATGGGTAGCGCCGTTGCATTGAGCTCTTGAGTGGACAAGGGAAAATGATCGTGCGTTGCAGCATTGGATGATGCCGCCGTGATGCTAAGTCTCAAATGAAGAGATTTTAGGAGAATATGAAATACTCTTCGGGAGAACTATGGCGTTGTAGAGTCGAGCATTGTGGCATTGGGGAGTCGAGTGTCGCGACGCTAGACCAGATTAGTGTTCTTTAAAATAATAAAATATCTAAAATCATGTGCTTAATTCATCTCACCCAACCATTGCCAGAGAAGAAGAGAATAGAAGAGGAGAGAGAATGAAAGAGAAGGATTTCAGAGGCCAAAGCTTAAGATTCATCTGTCAGATATGTTCAAGATATTGTAAAGCACGAGATAGACTTATGAACCTCTATTGTGATTTCAATTCCAGTGATTTTATAAAAAATTATGAATAAAAATATATTTTTCTCGAGTTTCACGATGTTGTCGTACGCTTTATTCTGAACATTTTGATTATATGAAATAAAATTTTATCTGTTGATTTTTTCTACGCAAATTTCTGATTATATAACTGAATTGAGACTTTTCTAGTAATTGCAATAGTTATATAAAAGTCTTAAAATATTCATATGAGTATCACTCCGAAGTTAAAAAATGAGCAAGAAAAGTCTAATGGGTAGAATATTATAATGCAATGTGGCTCTTTACTGGAAACTTATGTATTATTTAAGTACTGCATTAAAATTATAATTTAATAACTATTGCATTTATATTTGCACTGTTAACAGTATGGCATTAGAGATGTTTTGAGATGTTGAAAAGTATACTCTATGATATGCTACAATGGCATTATATGTTCTATTTTGATCCCATATGCCTAGTGTGGTGTGAGAGGAATTCTAGCTTAAAAGTGGGCGTGGGGGGTCATGTGGCACTGTTTTGTTCTAATTTTTTCCCCCACTTACTATAAGTGGATGTGGGAGGTTAAAGAGAGGCATAAGTGAAAGTAGAGTTATAAGCAGATATCATAATATGTGTATTATAATTATTACATCGCATATGTATTAATGAATTATATACAAGTAATATTTTGAACTGAATGTTATAGATTTCTATATGATCCTAATAAAATGTGAAGATGATGGTGCACGTGTGTGGTTAATTGACCACCTTGCACAGTGATACAGTTAAAACATAAAATCCTTGAAATCAGAAATAAGATAAATGTTTCTTACAACGAGACGAGTGAATTTTTCAACAGGTATGACTGCCAAGAATCACTCAGTGATCTACAAATCCAAGAATTTCCTTTCTCATTCCTCACATTTTCTCTAATTTTTCTCTTACCCTTTTGTGTTAGACAAAATCAATAGGGAAAATTGATTGAAAAGGCTTATTTCATGACATATATAACATATAATGGATTTAAATTTTTAGGAATAAATAATAAAATAATATTTAATATAATTATTTAGTTTATTCAATTTTCAATAAAAATTTCATATAAATATATTTGGGACTTAAAAAATATTAAAAATATTTATAAAATAACATATTTTATTTTAAAAATTCTGGTGAAATTGGTTTGCAAACGGACATCTATCGGTCCCAAATCCTCACTGGTAACCATTAGATGTTAAGTTCTTAAGGATTTTCACCAATGCCAAAAAATTTTGAAAAAAATTGTACAATTAAATACTACAATATCAATGCTATGGCAAAGACGATTTGTCGATTTGGACTTATAATGACTCAAAAAAAAATATTTAGCATGGTCAAAATACAACTATTATATAACCAGTGTAAGCTACACAAGTGCACGTGTTGATCAAGTAATAAAGTGAATGAGAAGAGTGTTGATCCCATGAGGAAAATTATATCCTTCAAATATCTCTTCTAATGTGTACTCAAGTAGCATGATTATTCTACTAAATCTAATTGATGGTCATGTTTTGCAATCTACTCAAAATGCTGAAAAAATAAAGTACTCAGAATAAAAGTTGTCTTAAACTCATGATAATGAATGTTGCAATATTTTTCTAAGTAAACTCATTGAAGTTTGTTCTGAATTAGAGCATATATATCCTTAGATCTCTATCGAGCTTGCAAGGTGTAAAGTAATGCTCTCACCTTACTATAGTGATTTTATCTCTATAGACCCTAAAAATATGAAACCCTTGAGTAAAAGAAGCTAAACTCTTAAACTTTGAGGTACCTTTTGGTGTAATAGTTAGACTTTCATTAAGAAACTTTGTAGTTAAGCATGCACATCACGGAGAAATCCTAAGAAGGATGACCTCCTTGGAAGTTACACCAACATGATAAAATCGTGATGCCCTTAGGCCAAAGTAAATAATATTATGATAGTTAAGAGCTTGGGCTGTTACAAATTGATATTGGAGTAATACACCAGCTTGGAAGATGGACAAAGTGCATACAAGAAAAAGCAGTACACCATGGAAGCCACCTCTTGAACCCTGTATGGACAAAGTGCAATGTGGTGAGAGTCACCACTTGAACTTGTAGGGTCACCTCTAGAATCCTATATGCATGGTGAATGATTATGAGATAAAGATGTTGATGAGGACTTTGGTTACTTAAGTGGGAAAGATTGTAAAATCCTTTAATAAAAGAAGCTAATACTCTTAATATCGAGGCACCTTTTAGTATATTATTTGAAATTTTATTAAAAAAATTCGTAGTTAAGCATGCTCATCCCAAAAAATCTTGGGATGGGTGACCTCCTCTGAAGTTATACCAACAGGACAAAATCATGAGGCTCTTAGGCCAAAACAAAAAATAGCTCTATAGTTAAGAGTTTGTACTGTTACAAGAAACCTATTTATCCTATGTCTATGTATGAAAGTTTTCTATCTCAATTCTCCTATTTATTCCAACATTCTTCCGGTCGAGGCAATGAATCAAAGTAGGTTTTAATTTCACAAATGATACTGCATGAATTAAATGAAGTATGAGAGTAATTGAAAATAATTATAAATAATTTATATGCAAGTGTCTACATTATGAACAATACACTTCATTCACATCGTAGACCCAAAATAAAGATTTTTAGCCAACAATAGATACAATTTTTCACAAATAGATTTTATTATGAACATTATAAAAACATACAAGATATAGGTGGAGAAATAATCAACCAGAATAGCATTTACAATCACCTTTAAACAACAGATGCTTTTTGGATCAAATTCTCTTAAGCTCGTTCACTCTCCACTCTAAACTCTCACTCATTTTATTGTCTCATACAATAAAACATATGACCAACCCTCAACAAATAAAAAAGATAACTATTAATACTAAGTACAAAAATTAAGACTGGCGCCACTATGCTTGAGAGTTAGGCGACGTGGTGTTACAATAATGAGCCAGCACCTCAGCGCACAGTTTTTGGTGGCTGCAACGTTGGGCTGAACCGGTGCGATGCTTCGAAAGTTAATTGTTCTAACTCTTAAGCCATGACGCTGAGGATGATTTTGGCCCCGAGCGCCACCATTATGTTGCAATGTTGAACTAGATCTTGCGTAGCGGCGCTCAAAGGTTCGGTGGCGTGGCTTTGCCAATTTACAGAGATTCAACCGGCTCTGGTGCTCCAAAAGTGGTGCTGGGGCTTTGATAGCGCTTCGATGATGGGTGTATGGGGGCTGTAATGCTAGAGCCAATTTCCAATTTTTAGCTGTTTTTGCTTTAAAATTCCTTTACAATATCAACTAAAAAGACAATTTAATTGGGATTAAAAGCACAAAATAATAAAATAAAAATTTGCTTAACAAATTTCTCCCAGTTTCAGCTATTGCTTGTCATCAAGCAATGTGATTGCACCTTTGATTTAATTCATCTTTCCTTATATAATTACATGTTAGAAATGATCAAATGTAGGAAAATATTCCACTAATTGATGTTAATTGTAAAGAGTTAAAGGTTGATAATTTTAGTTAAAGCAATCATTAAACAAATATCCTAAGAATCATTTTCATTAATATCCATATTAAATTCATCTACTACTTATGTTTGTGCAGTTGTTGATTACATAGTTAAGTTAAAATGATTTATCATTTAGGAATTTTCATGCTGCAGTTAACTTTCTTTATTCATTTATAAGCATCAATATATTTTAGGTTACTTACACTTCCCTTATTTAATTTAGTATCACATCTTTAGGGATTAAGCTCTCAGGTATCAATTTTTGAGGTTCAATACTCATTATCTTTCTAGATTTTTGTTTCTTTTCTTTTCTTCTTTTTCTCATTTTATTTTATCTTTCAGAGTATCTTAATAATAATGTTGAATACATGAATGCTTTGTCCCATCAAGTAACCTAAATTTGATTTAATTTAGGATTGTAATAAGACTTCCCAATGCCATCCTTAATTTATAAAGGGTTTTGAAAATTAATCAGAGTATTATCTTTTATAAATTTAGTCAATCAATTTATTTCGAGTAGTCAAGTATTTTTGTGTGTGAGTAGTTGAATTCAATAAGAAGTATTAACTTAAATGATTTAATTTGTTATTTTAAGGTTATTCTAAATTGTAATTATTTTCCTTTACTCATTCATTTAAGCAATTATAATGTGATATTTTCCTTATTTTTAATCAAATTGATTGCAAATTTTATACTAGTAAATGAATATCCAATAGTATAATTGTAGTAATGGTAAGGATCAATCAATACTTAAGTATGAAGGAGATTGGAAATAGAATAAAAACATTAAGTGAAAACTATAACAACAGTAAACTTTATAAGCGCAATAGTGTACAAAATGTAATATATAATAACATAACTACTTAAAACTAATCTAATACCAAACAAACACATAGCAAAATTGGGTTGCCTCCCAAACAACACTAAGTTTATAATTTCAGCCAGGCTTTATCAAATTACTCATTTAGGCTCGTTCACATCATTATGCTCCTCAATTTTTGATTACTCTACTGCTTTCCTTTATTGTTGGGGTTGATTTCAGTGTTACTAGGCAAAACACCATGGGGTCTACTATTAAAAAATTTGCTAGCTATCCTAATTAATTTATCAAATTTCTAATTGCAGCAGCTTCACTTTATAATTGATTCCATATCCAAAGTACTAAACCTTTCAAAGGTGATTTTTTTTCTTAAATTGATTATTCTGATTAAATTTTGGGGGATAATAAGGTCTAGGGTTAACTACTAATTCTGAGAAGGATTCCAAATTCCTACATGGTTGGATTGACTCACATTCGACTGATTTTCACCTTGATTTTTATTACTCCAACTCAAATTAGGGTTGTACCTCCAACCTAGATTATATGTATTATTTGAGTAGGGTTTATTCTGTCTTTTAATCATATTCACATTCTCTACCTCTTGTACGTTAAGATAACTGGAAGGATTAAACAGACACTCCTCTAAAGGCACATGTGATCCTAAGGCTGTACTGTGACACCTCTAGGTTCAGCATTTAGTTTTACCCATTTTGATTCGATTGAAAAAAGCTGACAATCGCAAGAGAGAGAAAGAAGAGCTTCGGATAGGAAAAATGTGATTTTGAGCCGCTTCTGACCATTTTTAGCCATCAGGCTAGTTGAGAAAATTGTCCGAATTGAGGTAGGTCTGTACTCTTTTTTCTTTCATTTTAATGAATAAATAAATAGTGTGGATGAGTTTGTTTCAGTATATGAATACTTAGTAGTTATGTAGTTGTAATTTATTTAAAATAAATATTGAAGAGAATCTGAAATATTTCAAAACTAGATCTTGGGATTTTCTTGTCATAGCTCAACACGATAGGACATGTCCTGATCGGGTTAGGTTGTGATATGTACTAACGCTAAATTGCCTAATTTTTTAGACATGGCCACTACATGGGCAGTTAAATAGAAAGAGCATTCGACTCATTAGCAATAACTTTCCTCTTAGGATCATCATATAAGAATGGCCATTGGAAATTTATTTGTTGTCATTTCCTTTTATCAAGGCATAGCCTAATAAAAAGACTTTGACATAAAAAATTCTCCAGTTGTCGCATCAATTATAGACCGAAGGATCCTACAAGTTCATTATAAAAGATTTGAATCACCAACCAATCAGGCAAAGCATGGTGAGGGAACTTTCTAAGCATCTCCTTAAATCATTTCCAACTCTCATAAATTGACTCTCCATACAATTGGAAAAAAAAGAAGTGACATCATTTTTATGCTTGGTTGTTTTTAAAGGTGGGAAGTACTTTGCTAGGAATTTATGGGCTAACTCGTTCCAAGTGGTTCTAGAGCATGGGGGTAAGAAATTTGACCACATTTTACTTTATCCCTTAGTGAAAAAAGCAAACAAACAAAGTCTAATGACATCATAATTGACTTCATTATACTTGAATGCTGCACAGATCTCCAAGAAACTGGCTAAATATAAGTTTGGGTCCTCAATAGTAGTTCCCCCAAACTGTGAATTTTGAACCATTGAATAATTATGGGTTTCAACTCAAAGTTATTAGCTGATGATTGTCAGTTGATACTTTGATGGATTCCATCTACTAAGAGATTGGAATACTCCCCTAAGAGGTTTGGGTTGGTCCTATTCTAGGTTTAATTTGACCATTTTTAATGCTAAAATCTTTTTAATTTTTAAAATTTTTGTAAGGGTCCTTTCTAACTCAAATCCAAACACTAAGGGTCCCTTACTGGATCTACTAAGCATACACAAACAAATACACAAATGATGAAATGCAAGTAAAAGTAAATAACAAGAAGTCTAAAAATGGAGAAAGTACATAAGTTACAGGATAACAAATGCAACTAATCAATGAAAAATTAAACAAAACAAGCAGGATTAAAAATGCCATTTTAAAATAATATTAAAAAATAATAGAAGATACAAATTGGTTCCCCAAAAATGGTGCCAGAAACTTGATGGTGCGTGAGCATGGTTAATTGACCACCTAGCATAGTGATACAACTAGTGCAAGCTACGTAAATACACGTGTCGATTAAGTAATATAGTGGATGAGAAGGAGTGTCATCCCACGAGAAAAAATTATATCCTTTAATGTCTCTACTACAATGTACTCAAGTAACATGATTATTCTACTGAATCTAATTGAAGGTGAGGTTTTATAATCTACTCAAAATGCTAAAAAGGTCAAGTACTCAGAATAAAAGATGTCTTAGACTCATGATAATAAATGTTGCAGTATTTTTCAAAGTAAACTCATCGAAGTTTATTGTGAATCAGAGCATATACACCCTTAGATATCTGTCGAGCTTGTAAGGATGTAAAATAAGGTTCTCACCTTATTACAGTGATTTTATCTCCATAGACTCTAGAAATTTATTCATCCAATATCTAGGTATAAAAAATTTTATCTCAATTCTCCTATTTGTTCTAACATTTCTCTGTTAAGGTAATGAATCATACTAGGTTTTAATTTCACACACACATGGGCATTATATGAATTAAATGAAGTATGAGAGTAACTGAGAACAACCATAAAAAATTTCATATGCAAGAGTCTATAATATGAACAATACACTTCATTCATATCATTAGCCCAAAACATAGATTTTAAGCTAGCCATAGAAATGATTTTCCACAAAATAAATTCTATTATGAACATTATAAAAAGGTACCAGAGATTTGGTGGAGAAAATATCACCTGAAATAGCATTTACAATCATTTCTAAATAACAGATACTTCCCGGATCGAATCTCTTAAGCCCATGCCACTATTCACTTTAAACTCTTATTCCTTTTTCTATTTTGTACAATAAAACAGACGACTAGCCCTCAACCAAATAAAAAGAAAACTATTTATATTAAGTACAAAAATTGAGATTACATAGCGGGGCTTGAGAGTTGGGGCTGCAACATTATAATAATGAACTAGCGCATTTGCGCTCAATATTTGGCTCTATTGCAGCTTTTAAAACCCAACCTGATATGACCAAAAGAAAAAAAAAAAAACCCAACCTGATATGACCTAATATCACACAACTCATATCATGTTAGATTGTGGCAAGATTGACCCTAAGATTTGGTTGGAGAAGTACTGAAATAAAAACTTCTAATATAAAGTGAAAGTCTATTGAATCTCAAAATAATTTTTTTATATATCATCCAAAAACATATAATTTAAAGGCTATCTATAGTAGCGCTTGCCAATAGAGAGAATAACAAAAAAAAAAAAAAACTAAGCCTATAAAAATCAAAATTAACTAAAACATTTCTACAGCACAAATTAGGGCTTACTATCCAAACTACTCAGCTTGCTCCTTTCCCTTTCCCGAGCCTGAAAATAAAAGCAAAAGTAGGGATGAGCTAACAAGGCTCAGTAGGCTATCGTAGCCTAAAACATAAATTAATAACTAAAAAAAAAACTCTGAACCGAATCATTTGCTTTATTGAATTGAATACAATTAAATAAATATAAAATTTAATTGAATTATAAACAAACACTTCATAATGATTATCAGAATAACTTTTAAACCTTAATTTTTATACATTTAACAGAATCTCACCTCGGTTGCCCACTGACGTCGGCATAATTGAATCGCACTTTGGCCGCCCATTGGCACCGGCATCATAACACTTCGGTACGCAACAGAATCCTACCTCAGTCGCCCACAGTCGTCGACATCACATCATATCACATTTTTTTCACATTTTTAATGCATTTTATTAATTAAAGCATAATTGGACTGAATTAAAAAATTACCGAATTGTCGTAACGGTAGACAATGAAAATACTATTGAGCAAAAATTCATAATTTCTGAATATAATCAAATTATCAGGGATTGTATAAAATATCATTTTGAAGCTTTAATTGAACTGAAGAACTATGTTTATATATCAAATAAAACTTCTGAGTAAGAAAAAATTGCTGTTTTTTCAAAATCACTTAGTAAAAAATTTTAAAATATACTCAGAATGTTCGTAATAACACTCACTATAATATATAAAAGTTACACGGTAAAATTTTACCAAAACAAAATTATCCTTATTTTTTAGTAACGAAAATACAAATTTGATTGAAAATTAAAAAAAATACCAAATTATTTAAAACTGAAATAAGCAAAACGTAACCTACCTCGAGACGAGTAAATTTTTCAATTGGGTTGATGAACAAAAACTGCTCTATGACCGCCAAACCCTAGCTTTTCTTCTTTTCTCTCCTCTCTTTCTTCTCATTTCCCCCAAACATTTTCTGTTACCGAAAAATGAAAGGGAAAATGTGAGTAAAGCTATTTAATTAATCTATAATGCTTTTAAATTTTATTTTTATTTTTTATAAAATAATAATATAAAAATAGTATTATAATTATTTTGAGTATAGATTTTGTAGAAATTCTTTTAGAGATTCAAAAAATTATAAAAAATATCAATAAAATAACTCATTTTAATTAGAAAAATATGGTGAAATGATTTACAAAATGGATGACTGACGGTCACAAAACCCCCATTTGTACCGACAGGTGCCACTTTCTTAAAGAATTTCACCAGTGCCCAAAAATTATAAAAAAATTGGGAAAGCTAAAACACAATAATTGAGATGTTATAAAAAAGATGATTTGTGATTTAGGCCTATGAATAAATTCTTGACTATTGTAGATAAAAATATATTTTTTAAAATTTTGAATTATAACAACAACATTTGACTAAATTGACGTGATGCTTCCAAAGTTAATTGTTCTAACTTCCTAAGCCAAGACACTAAGGGCGATTTGGCCTCACAATGCCACCATGACGATAAATTGTTGAACTAGATCTTGCGCTGGGATGCTCCTGGTGTTGGGGCGCTTCAGATGTTGACTTTGGGGCTTTGCCAGTTTACAGAGATCCTATTGCCCAGGTGCTCCAAAAGCGACGTCAGAGCTTTGATAGCATTGTGACGGTGGGTGTGTGGACACTGCAGCGCTCGAGGCAATTTCTAATTTCCAACCTTTTTGCCTTAAAAATCCCTACACAACATTAACTTAAAATATATTTTTACTGGAATTTAAATAAAAAAAATAACATAAAATTCACTTAATTGAAGGCCAAATGCAAGTGAATCTCTTATGACAAGTGTTCTATGATGTATTTGAAAATCTCTATGAAAGCAGCTTTAACAGTATATGTGATAAATTTGAAATCAAGTATACACTGAAATCCTAAAAATTACATTTTACTAGTACTTATTTATTCCTTATAAGTTACTACCTTTTAAAATTATATTTCAACTTAATATGCTAATTTGGATATTGATATTTATGATAGGTCAGAGAAGAAAGTCTACTAAGTTGATTGTGCTCATTATCTTCTTTCTAATAATTCAGAAAAAGGAAAGGGCCCAGTAGAGTAGAAAAGTATAGAAGCAGAATCTTCTTAGTTCTAGTAACTTAAGGTATTATTTTTTTTGTAATCCAATTTTTATTTAATATGATATATAGGCAATTGGAATAACTGAAAGTGTAATCATGTTTTGATGAAATGAAATGAAAAATGTTCATATTACTTTATTATTTGGAGTTTGTAGTAGCTTTGGTTGTCTCTTTTGGTAACTGAGTTGTATAATTATAGATTTAGGATTTCAATCATTCCATTAGATCCTAGGGAATCACACATCACTTGAATTATCATTCTCCATTGTTTGACCACAATCATTTAATTATCGTAGCCCAATTGCCCTCATCTTATTGCCGATTATAATCATCATCATCCTTCACTATTTCCTAACATTAATTCTCAACTACAATTATAAAAGACCAAGCTAGTATTTTCAACTTTGTATTTCTTCTCATGGAAAAGAGTAGACCTTTACAATTTTTACTTACATAGTGGATCACTTCATTTGGGCTAAGCCATAGTTTTTCTCCCCAAAAATTTCGATATCAAAATTCTGGTGTCTTTTGTGATTTTTTTTTTTAATTTTTATAAGTGTATGATCTTCATGCAATGCTAAGACATAAGACTTTCTCTTTTTATCATTATAAAATTTTTATTGCACAATAGCTTGACTTCATTTATGAGAAATGCTTATAGGCTAGGAGCAATCTAAGCTATAATCTTGAAAGATAATTCACATCAATATCCAAGATGCACCATTACTTAGGTTACCCTTTTTCATCACCAATTTATCCTGAAAGAAGTCAACAAATTTGGGGGCCCTAATTGTAGCCTTTAACAGATGTTTATGTTAACATCTTAGGCATGGTTATAGTCAGCAAATTATTTTATCCATTATTTTTTTATATTTATTTGAAATTTTTCTTGATGACTATCTTTTCGAACTTCATATATTTTTTTTTGGGGAGTATGATTAAACAACAGAAAGAACACATGATATTCCTAGAAGACATACTGGTAAGGAAACCTTGATGGGAAGCTAATATTGGACAGGAACCTCACTTGAAAGATCAACTCAGGGAATGTGATATACATGATCACCACTCTAATTGTCTAGAAGGCACCCTTATTAAGGAAGCCTCGATGAAAAGTTAGCATTGGATAGTTCCTTAACTAAAAAACCATCATTAGTGCAAGTAGTTAAGATAGCCTCCACTTATCTAAATTCAAAGAAAATATAAGCCTCAGAATAGATTGTTTATATATATATATATATATATATATATATATATATATATATATATATATATATATATATAATCTAAAATCCTTAAAAAAGCCTTCAAAAATATAAGTTCTTAGTTATCTAACAATAAAAAAATAGAAGCTTCAAAAGGTACATATTTTCAACCAGCCAAAAATCTCAAATGGAATAAGCCCTAGAAGATACATATATTTATTCATCTAAAAATTTTAGAAGGCGCCATATTTCATTCATTTAAAAAGCTTATAAGGCATAAGCCTTAATTATACATAATTATTTTCATATTAAGAATATATACTGATCTTTATTACAAATTCTTCTATACCCAAAATATGAGAATATTTGATTTGAATTAAAATGGGTGTAAATTATTTCAAATGCAGCGGTTTTGAAAATATTAGTGTTTGGCTTGAAGTAAAAGAAACAGAGAGTAAAAAATTTAAGTATTTGAAACTCACCTTCTAGTTCCGTTTTTATGTATTTGAAAATCGTTAGATTTGACCTATTTTCAAATACACTATAAATTCTTTGACATTGCCTCCATCACCTGCCACAGTTTCCCACTGCTGCTTATCGCCGCCACCACTGGCCACTGGCTACCACAATTATTGGGCTTTGCACTGCATTTATTTTATTTTAAGCTAGATAAAAAATTATTAATTCCATTTATTTTACATTCATCCAAAAAATTCTAAAATATTTCAAGTGCATTACATTTCTTTTCTTTTTTAAGCAAACCACAAGGCCCTTTAGACATATTATAAAGTCTCAAAGATATCTATAGGGCATACTTCCCTGTTAAGAGTAAGTTCACAAAAATTTTGATCGCTTTTACATGCAAATTGAGAGTTTATAAATTATCAGCATCACTTCTAATAATTCAATTACAAGAAACCATTGAAATTTATACAAAAATAAATATACATTCAAGGGCTAAGGATTCTTATTTTAAGTCAGAAGTAAACTCACTAGACCTACATCTCAACACATTCTTCACCACCACCGATGCTAATGCTTGATATGATTAATGTTGACACTTGGGGCCAATACCAAGATTAGATTTAGGCTTTATTTGGACGGTTTTCTTCTTGCTTTCTAGAACAGCTTTTCAAGAAATTTTTATACTAGAAAGCTGTTTTAAAAGTTGTACGAAAGCTGTCCCAAACGAAACCTTAAGCTCCATCTTTAAGCTTTGTTTGGAATGACTTTTTTATTGCTTCTTAAAGCAATTTTCTACCACAGAAAAAATTAATTTTTGTACTAAAAAGCTATTTTAAGAAGTAATAAGAAAACCATCCCAAATGAAGTCTCGGTGATACCAAAAATATAAAAAAATCATATGAAATTAGCTTAAAGATTATGAGAAAAGAAGATAGAAAAAATATGCAAGTAACGTAAAAATTATGAATGGATGCAGATCAACGAATTATTTTTTCAAAGAAAAAAAAAGGCTAGAAAATACCCTCGTCTAATATCTCAAAGAAAATTTTTGCAATGATTATGTAGTGCAGGAATTCTCGACTAACATCCACTCAAGAATTAAAAAAAAAAACTACACCATGAAAAATTTTAAACCTTTCGTGAAGAAATTAAATATTGTTGCGGACTCAAATATATGCGGCGATAGAGTTTAATTTTTCGTCTCAGCGTTATACGTATGTCCAGCACACAAACACCACAGAAATAGTAACACCAAGATTTTTACTTGGAAAATCCTGGAAAGGGAAAAAATCATGGGGCCACGCCCAGTTGAAAGAGTTCCACTAGTGTTGTTTGAAATACAGGAGACTGATTTGTCCTTGAAATTCAGAAAGATCAGATTACAATGAGTACTGAAAATTAATTACAAGGCCCAGCAGAGTTTTGACGTCACTCGGGTGTCCGGCAGAATTCCGGTGTTACTTGAAAGTTGAGCAGAATTACGTCGTTATTCTGGCGTCGGGCCGAGCTCCGGAGTGCTTCGGGCGCCCAGTGGTGTTCCGGCAATGTTCCGGTGGTGTTCTGGCGGTGATCGAGGAGGAGCTATTCCCTTATAGACTTCTCTTCTCTTCTTCTTCCCTTCTTCTCTTCTTGGCTTAGGTCCCTCCTTAAGAGAAATGAGGGGCTATTTATAGTTTTTCTGGAGTGACATAGCCCTTAAATAGATGAGGGATCAGGGGCAAATAAGGAGTGATCTGGATGAACGGCTGATATTGAATCCCTTGATCGTAAACCGTTTATTGAGCATTTTAAGGTCTTAATGGTATCAGAATTCTGTGATCTTAGGCTCGTTGGATTTGTCTCGTCGAGCCGCTCGATTCGACTATAAGCTCGTCAAAATCGGAGACCGTTTGGTAACTCAAATTGCTGTTCGAGGCTTCCAACAACGCTTCGGATACTTGGTTTGGACTCATTTAGGCTCGGATTGAGTCGAATTTGGTGTCGTTGGGTACGTATTTCAGAGACGCTCAGTTCGACTATAAGCTGGCTGAAATCGGAGTTTAAATGGTCTCCGAATTAATTTTTGAAGTTTCCAACTTGAGTTTTTTCTCGAGATTCGTGCCCGATCAAGATAATTTTTTGGTGATATATCAAATATAAAGGGGTTTAGATCTTGACTTTAAATTAGAGAGATATTAGAGATATGAAAAACTCTTGAGCTCTACTTAATATTCGATGTTAATGGTCATTGCTAGCAATTGATCACATCACCCAACTATCATTATTCGACTGTTGTCGTCAATCTGACATTGCTTGTTAGTTATCACTTGATTCTTGTTGCCATAATGTTATCGCCAAAGTGCCATCATCTAATCATTATCGTCTGATTATGATCTCCTAACCACCGTTACTAGACTATGGTCTCCTGACCAACTTATTGTATTGTCTTTATTGCTAATAATGTTGATGCACACTATCGTCTATATGATAAATGCATGTTGTTGACACAAACATCAATGCCCACCGAATTTATTGCCCACCATCATCAATAATGTCATTGTATGCGATCACATATAAGTCTAACGTGCTCTATTAACACAAATGTTGATACCAATCAACTTCGTACCCCACCGTCATGAATAGTGTCGATATATCTCATTACCTATAAGATTGATGCAAGCCTTCAACACAAATTTTGACATCCACCGACTTTGTTGCTCATCATAACTAACATAATCAAATTTGCCTATAAAAATGATGTGCACCATCAAACACAAATAGTACTAATAATGTCTATGTCGTCGTTGAAATTGATGCACATCATTGGCGCAAATGTCTATGTATGCGTACTTCATTACTCGTCGCCACCATTAACATCAATGCCTTTATAATTGATGCATACCATTGATACAAATGCCAATGCCCATTGACTATGTCACCCACCATTAAACGTTGGCTCCCGCCATCGCTTATAAGGCCGATGAACGTCTTTGACACCATCATTAACACACATCATGCCTTATCACCAGCTGTCACCAATAACGTTGATGAATGCCATCGCCATTTTTTAAATTCATAATCAATGTTTGAGTTAAATTGTTTTGAAACAATAAGAGATAATCGCAAACTGTAGCACACACCATAATATATCATAAGTTGAATTGATAACCTTATGGGCTAAGGAGGGCTACACATTTAAATTAAATTTGACCTATTTGCTAATACTATAATACTCAAACAAATTTATATTTTTTAAAAGCGAATTTTTTGACTCATTTTTAGATTTCTCAAGGTAAATATTTTCCTTGAAATCGTCTTTCATTATTTAAAATACTAATCATTAAATATGAAGAAAAATCATAAAATCATATTAGCAGCTGTTCAACGCTGACTTAGTGCAGCAAAAGACAACTGAATTCCTCCATTGAATTCGCTCTCCTCCATTTCAATTTTGCGTCATATTCATCATTAGTCCATCTCCAACCGAAAAACTCATTTTACACTCCAAAATACAATACTACTCTAAAATGCAGTAAATCATTTCCAATCAAACTCCATTTCATAAAATCAAAACAGAATATCCGACCGAAAAAAAAAAGACGAAAAAATGTTGTTTGTGAACAATCACCTCGCCCAAAATGCCGCTGATTCTGGCATTCGATTGGAGCTTGCGGAGATTGCAAATGCTTGTTCGACGTTCGGTTGGAGACTCTCTTAGCCTTACATTGCTTTGCTCGAAATCTACATAATGTTTTCTATTTTGTTCTTTGGTCTTATTTACATCAGTCTCTTAATTATTTTAATTAAATTTTAAAATTTATAACCTTTCTAAATGTTAGATTCATAATTATATTTCTCTCTCTCTCCTAATTACGTGTGGGGGCTCAGTCAATTTATAACAGTTAATACTTTACAGACTCATTCACAAGCCATGCAATGTCATGCCTTCTGCTCAGTACATTTGGTTCTGTATGCTTTCCTGAAGAATTTTTTAATGATATTTATATCTCTTTGTGAGAGATAATAATATAAAATTTAATAAAAAATTGTAAAATTTAATATAAATTTATTAGAAATGTACAAATTCGTGGACAGTACGTTTGTTTTATTTTCACCTTTTTTATGGGTGATATTTTAAGTATGTATCAGAAAATGTTATTATAGTACAACCCATAACTATCATGGACGGTTCTTTCAGATGCATTTGACCGGAATGTTGAATAGCAATTGGTTAAGCCATGTTGGGAATCGTTTTTTGCTTTTTTATTTTTTTCCTAATTAATTGTTAAAATTGATAAAGAAGAAAAATTTTAACTAATTTTGTTTTTATTTTAAAAATAAATTAATTTGTTTGGAAATACTATATAAGTTTTAGATTTATTTTAATTATCAAAATTAATTCGACCGGACTCCACTTTGCCTTGCTTTTTTGCTTCTGATTATGATTAGGGCTCTGACATTGACTGTGATAATTTTCTCTAATTAGAGATGTTTTGTTTCCTCTACTTCATTATAACTCCTCCATCTTTTTCGATCACTATTTTATTTTGTCTTTTATGATGCCATTACTCTTCATCATGATACCTCTTTTTCCTCGCTGATTGAATTTTTTGATGAAAATTCTTGATGAGAAGCTAACCTCTCTCTTTTATTTTTTTATTATTTTTATTATTTTTAAACAAAATTTTATTCAAAAAAGAAAAGAGAAATACAACCATAGGCTAAAAGAGGCCAAAATACGAAAATATAAAGTTTAAAATACCACTATAAGCGAAACAAATGGAAAATGAAAAATAAGCCAAAGTGAAAGCAAATAAAAAATGCCTTGAAGCCAGTCGGACTCAAATCTCCAGCCAATTGTTAAGCTTGGACCATCTATTGGAGGCAGAAGATACAGCGGCAGGAAGTCCCAAAAAGCAAACAAGGTCACCATATTTGATGAATCAACCACCAAGGTTGCCAAAACAAGCTTAGGCCGTCTAAGGAGGCGTGTAGGAAACCTGACTCATCATAGTCTGACCCAGAAAAATCAGACCAGCTAAGATGACACCAACCAAGCCAACTAGCCAACATAAGCCCACTGAAAGGCAAACACCAACAAAGCCAAAGCCACAAAGCATCAGACATGAGAGAACTCCCAACTTTGGGTGTCAATTTCGGGTCACGGGTCGGGTTCGGGTCGAACCCGAAATTGACCCGGCACTGTTCGGGTTAACTCAAACTAGATCCGTTCGTGTAAACGGGTCACAAAATGCAACTCGGACCCGACCCGCCGGGTTGCCAGGTTGACACGACCCGACCCAGAAACTGGGAATGCGGAGCTGAGCGGACAGCGGTTGCGTGGGCGTGGCTGCATGGGACTTGGGTCTTGGGCGCTACGTCGCTGCGGGCGCCCCTCATGCCGCGTGGGCGTGGTCCGCGTGGACCTGAACACGGTCCCTTGGGACTTGCCGTTGCCGACTTGGAACTTGGGTGCATGCGGAGCAGCGGAAGCTTGAACGTCGGGAAGGCGGAAAGCACTGAAGCAGGCTCGGCCCCGATTTTCGAGCGCCGAAGCGGGTAGCTAACTGCGGATTGCGGAAGCGCCGAAGCGGGAGCCCGGATTGCGGCACTGAGCCAGGATTACGGAAGCGGGAAGCAGGCTAGGCCGGCTAGGCTGGGCGAACGGACTCGGACCTAGGTCAACTTCGGGTTGATTTCGGGTTTCCGGGTCAACCCGAACCCGACCCGTTTTTGCAAACGGGTCAAAAACCTGAACCCGAACACGACCCGTTTGCTAACCGGGTCGACCCGAACCCGAATTTTTCCGAGTCGGATCCTGATCGGGTTTCGGGTCGTGTCAAAAATTGACACCCTACTCCCAACCAAAGAAACAAACTACCCAAAAGCTTACTTCTTTTTGTGCTTCTTTTTGTTTTACTGAGTACTCCGTTTGTGATCATTGGGCAGCGCATCTTCCATATGCACAACATTCAAACCAAAAATAGCTTGCAAGTCACTAAGGGTTCAAGCATATCATCTCCCACACCTTGATCAGAGCGACAGCCCTCACCTTCTAGCCAATCCAAAGGGTTCACAAAAGAATCCTTAGAATTTAGAGAGAGATGGGCAATGAAGTCCTCACTAGAAATAAGAGGGATTGGCACATCAAAAAAGGCCTCATTAGCATTAACATTGTTAGGCGACACAACCATTTGAGACTAAGGAGAACCACCAGAACTAACCACAAATCTGCTCGAGGAATCAATCAACTCAACCCGGTTAAGATCACAGAGATCCGCATTAATATCACAACGAGATGAATCATTTTCCAGGTAAACCTTCTCAACGACAACAGGGGAAGAAGCAAGCTGCACGTCACAAGCAGGAATCCAAGCTAGCCTCTCTCTATATATACTTTTTTATAGATATAAATTGATCACATATTTTTATTAGGTGGTAAGAATATTAAATATATAAGGATGGCATGCACATGACTCATTTCGAATATTGAATCTACATGAAACTAGAAAAATTCATCATAGAAGTATGCTAAGAATGATATCTAAGGCTTCAAAATTAGAAACCAAAGAGCATAACCACTTCAATCAAGACCCTTAGACTATTATTGGAACATACATATAATTTCTAAATCTAGAAGTGTTTTAATTCTCCTTTTCCATTAAGATCAATTGAATTTAAAGGGAAGAGTCAAATTTTAAGAAAAAAGCCACTTCTATGTTATGTTTTTTAAATTTCTATTTAATCTAAACAAGCTTTTTAGATCTAGAGATTTGTTGTGGATTAAGACCTGTTGAATACCTTATTTGTAAAAGTATAAGTTATTAGTGAACGTTTAGGAGAGTATAGGAAGAGATTCAAGAAAAAAAAAATGTAAAAGTAGAAGTCTCATGAATGAGTATCTTCTTACATATTCTTGTGCCTATAAAGCAAACTTCAAGTATTGGTACTGAAGTCAAAGATGCCTATTAACACTATATTGGTTCAACCTCTAAATTAATGATTTTGTAGCTTTTATTAAGAATCTTATAGCTGATTTAGATTTCATTTGAGATAATTTTTTATTGTTTTTTATAGCGTCTTTTTAGCACAAATATTTTTTGAAAGTAATAAAAAAACAGTCTTAAATGAAGCTTTAACTTTATCTTAAGACAATAATTTATTTTTTTATTGTTAATTACTTATATATAAACCAAGCTATCCTTAACTAAAGCCTTAATCAAGAAACAATATTTGTCTAGCTTAACTTTTTCTGGTGTTAATTTTAAGTAAACCAAATTATTCTTAACTTAAGCCTTGTAATTAGCTTAAAATAATAATAATAATAATAATAAAACCTTAATATTCTGACCACCCTTTTGATTGCGATAATAAGGTTATAGTTGAGACATTTTGTTAATATGAAATCTTTGTCAAGTTTTTTTTTTCTTTAAATAAAGATTAGGTAAATTATATGATTATAAATTAAGCTTAGTATTTAAATAGCTTGACTTGTACGTATTTATACTGAATTTTTTGATAGATTATGGAAGGCAATAATATAATTGAAATTGATGGAGAGTTGTTATGGTGGGGGAAAAATGATTAAATTTATCCAATTATGAAAATTAAAGTTAGTGATGGCATTAAAAACAGTTTTTTAACTTAAAAATATTAATTATTACCTATAATAAAAGATATTAAAGTCGTTGCAACAAAAAATTATTAGCATAATCAATTGGTGTGAAAATTCAATACAATATAGAATCGAATGAGAAGATTTACAATTGGTTTTCACTATAAGAACACATTGATCTACTTGATAGATTACAATGAGTTATATTATTATTCTAGTGCTATTCATATTGTTTGAAAATAGCTGGCAAGAATTTTGTTATTTGATAGGCTGAACTTTTGGCTTTCAGGTTATTTTAAAGCTAGCTAGAAGTTTGCTGGTCATTGTAATCTGGTATGTGATCCTTCGTAGTGTGTACTATTATTTATCTTATAGATTATAATGGTACTATAAAGCTTGTTAATTTTCAATATTTTGATGCTTTTCCCAACCAAAAACACAAAAAAAAATCCATTATGCTCTACCTAGCCTGAATCAGCTTGCTGAATATTTCATTCCTGACGTTATAGTATTCATCTTGTTGAATAATGCATTCCTGAACTCCAATACTACATCAACTTGTTGAAAATCTGTATTGCGCGTACATTATTCACCTCGTCGATTACTGAAAAGTGGACTATATGCTTTGTAAATTGAATTCTTACTAGATATTTAGCATCAGTAGCTTGGAATGATGATTTGTTAACCATCGATATCATTCTCCTGCATCTATAAGTTTAAGACTTCGTTTGAAACAGTTTTATGCCACTATTTTTTTCTTGTTTTTAAGAGATTTTTATATTAAAAAATAACTTTATGTACAAAGCAATAAGAAAGTCGTCCCAAATAAAACTTAAATCTTGATATGACAATCATTACTCTGTATCTTGATTGTTGTTGTGAGGTGGATAACTTCCATCAGCTCTTCTTGAAGTAACTTGAGGCAGATGAGGTTTGGAGTTATTTCATTAGTAAGTTTCAGGTATCTTGCCCTTGACGATGAGCAAAAATATTATATCAGAATCCGTGGTTCATATTGCATCAGCTTGGAAGCTATTAGGTGGCATGTTGTGTAAGAAATTTGCCTTCTTAGTAAAGGTTCTTTCTGAGATGACAAAGATTTATATCATCTGAGAAAGTAAGATTTGGCCTTGCACATAGTTCATAAAAATCGAGAAATATATTACTACTGAAGCTACTCTATAAATAGAATGCTGAAGACTATACAAGAAATAAAAGATAAGCGATGAGATATAAAATTCTAAGTGGTTCTATCCAATTGACTTAGGTCAAATATAGTAATATTATTACAACGCTTTATTGACTTTTAAGAAATTACAAGAGTTGTAGTACAACGAAGTCAACAAAAAAATCTCACATTATTTCTCTTCTTTGAAGATAAGGTTTAAGCCGTACGGTCACAGGTCTAAACAAGAAAACGTCTCTTTACTGGGATGAATTATTACGTGTGGAGACCGAACATAGAGAACCATCCAGTTTATCTCTGTAAATAGTAAAAGCACAGCAAAATGCATTTTTACTGTTCACCACTACGTTTTTATTATTCACATAAACAAAACCGAATGATTCTCTATGTCCGATCTCCGCATATAATAATCGCTGAGCTTGGTGGTGGCGGACATGCAATGTGATCATCTTTTTAAATGAATTTTAATGATTATAATTTTTGCTAATTTCAAGATACTATAAGAGTCTACATAATAGTAAATTTCAGTAGTTTTTTTCTCAAAATGAAGCACCTATCTTAATGATGAGCAAAACACGAAGAACACAAATCTACTACAGCAGTTGTTGCTACCTCCTCAAAGCTTGAACCTATGGAAGAACCTGCGATGGTTGATATGCGTGTTCTAAATCCCAAAAGCGTTATAGAATAAGGTTTCGTTTGGTACGGCTGTCTTACTGCTTTGTAAAACTTTTTTTAGCACAAAAATTCTTCGAATATATATATGAGTCTAAAACTGTCCCAAATAAATTCTAAATCTGTAACATAAATATGAAGACAGCCGTTTTAGCCATAATGGAAGAAACTAAGAGCTCAACTATTGAACATGCTGAGCGCAGTAGCTCGGACAAGCATGGAGATCCTTTTCTGAATCTTAATCTTTGACAGGCGACCTCTTCGAGAAGCTTTCCATCTCCTAAAAAACAAAAGCTATTTTAATATTATAACATTTAGTAAATAATCGAATCAGTTTAAATAAATTATAATTTTATCCACTAAAAATTTTAAATTTTAATTACAAATCATCTCAAAATTTCTTTCAGTTCTTATTTTGTATAATTTTTTTATTGTGTTATCATTATTTGTCCTGTAGCGAAAGTATAATCTCACTCAATAGATACTTAAAATAGAAACAATACAAAGTTTTCGATTATTACTGTTGGCTTCAAATATGTTCCCTGGTAATTCTCAGACTTCACTTGTAAGATTTAAAAGACTCACCACATAACATTAGAAAGAGAGAAAAAAAGAGTGTCAAAGAGTGAGAAAGAGAGATTCTAAGCAGTATCACTAGTCCTTAGAATATTAATACCAAAAAATATGTAGAAGATATTACAATTTAAAAATATACCTAGACAATTAACACATGAACTATTATTGGCCGAGTGGGCTCACCGAATATTGAGAGACTACTATAGATCCGTCGAGTGACGAGTGATCCTTAATCCTTGGCGATTAAACTTTGCTCTTCGATTAGTTCACTTTTAACCTTCTTCATCACAAGGTATATTTATCTTGTGGCCGTTGACATATTCGAATATTCAAATACATAAATATAATCTCCGAAACTATTGAAGTATAGTAATTTAATTAATTTTTTCTTGCATTATAAATATTTCTTGTAAAGTATTAATTCTCGCTCATTTTCATTTACGATGCTTTCTATAATTCTACGTCGTTTAGTTTATGTTTTAGTTTAGTTTAGTTTGCGGCGGAGTTGCATTTGACTATGTACAACATGCAAAAAACTTATTATTACTTGTTCTCTTAGAACAAGTTCATACATATTTCCAAAAAGTTAGCTATTAACAAAATTAGGAAAGCTGCTTCACCACAAAATAATTATTTTGTGTAAATATTAATTTACAAAAAAGTCTTCTTAATAAACTAAAGATATAGTAATTTTCTAATGCATAATATTTATATTATTTTCGTCTTTTATAGAGCGCAAGTAAATTATTTATTGTTAAGTAGTACTTTAATTTTGAGGTTAAAAATTCAATTCAGTGCATTCCAGCTATTATTATTAGGACGTTTACTAACCCTATTGGCTAACCTGCGCAATATTCTTCATTAGAAAGATATTTTAAAACAAATCTAAAAAAAAAAACAGTTTATTTAATTAGAGTAAAAGACAATATTTGCAACTTCATGTAGTGAAAGCACCCTTTATAAAATACTGAATTATCGTTGCTTTGTTTTTCAAATAATTTTTTCATTGCTTTGCATTTCAGATCTCAATCATATTTTTGTTTGGCCAACTTTTTTTTTTTTTTGCTTTTTAGAAATTTTGTGATGAAATATTATTTTTTGCAACCGGAGTGGCTTTCATTGAGCTCTGCTATTGAGTTGAGCTTGAGTTGACTCTCGAAAAAATTTGACTTACACCTCTATATGTGAGAAACTTCATTTAGATGCTACAGATTATTGAGATTAAAATACCCACAAATGACACTAATTTACAAGTTGACTTGGATAGACATTTGTCCTTATAAGATAAAAAGATAGTCCTATAAGGTGAAAGAATTTGCCTGCAAGATATAGAATATGTTGGGGATGAAAGTAAAACCATTCGACGAAATAAATAAATAAAAAGAAGGAATGCAACGGAAAGAAAATGACATCATGATTTAATGTGGAAAAACTTGAAATCAGGAAAAAAGAACGGAGCCACATCACACTAAGAAATCCACTATGAAAATAGAGAGAAATAAGTGCATATCTCTATTCTCTCTTTGCTTCTCTTCTTTCTTATACCGTTCTCACACACATAACACAAGAGAAAGTCAAGTAAATATAAATAACACAAGAGATGCCACCCTTTAGAAAAAATAAGAAAGAAAATTATTCAGTCTGTCTCGAAGTGCTGTGGTATCACACATTGTTGCAGTGTTGAATCTATAGTGCTGCGGCACTTTGCTTTCTATCATTTCTCCCAGCAAATTTTGTAGCACTGGGGCGCTTGAGAACACAACGTCAGGACGGTGCTTAGGTACACATCACCGGGGCGCTCGAGTACACAGCAACGGGGCGTTATACAGAGAAATTTTTTTTGTATGCAAAGTACCCAAATCCAAGGATGGGGAGGATCCTCCTCACCCCCCAGTAAGCACAAGAAATTAACTTGAGATCTGAAGCAACAGTACAACCTAATTGATCAACACAATTAAATTTCACACAAAACTAACAGAATGCCAATCGATTACTATTAGAATTTGATTTGAGATATTTTAAGTATTATTTTTTTCATTAAAATTCACGGTATCATATATATCAACTCTCCTTCCAATAGTTGATATGATATCGTATAAATTAAGTAATTAATGCCACTTGCTTGTCACCTGTGATGGGCTCCCTGTTTTAATTTTACATGCCCAAAAAATAAATATATTCCTGATTTAAATTCTTTAGTTTTGTTGAGAGCTAAAATATACGTGGTAGTAGAGTGAGTGTGTTTTTCATCTTAGTGTTAAATGAATATCTAGCACACAAATAGAAAAGATAAAACACTAAGGTTTTTAATGAGGAAACTCTGAAAAAGGGAAAAAAAAACCATGGGGCTTGACCCAGTTCAAATGATTCCACTAGTATTTGAATGAATTACAAAGCTTGATCCGTCATGTAATTTGAAGATTGTGAAATTACAATAGTATAGAGAGTTAGGTGTAAGTCCGGTATCATGGTGGCCAGGAGAAAGTCTGGCGACGGTCGGTGGCCCGACGGAAGTCTTACGTTGGTCAGTGGCAGAGCGGAAGTATGGCGTCAGTCGGTGGCTGGGCGGAAGTCTGACGTTGGTCAGTGGCCGGGCGAAAGTCCAGCAGCAGTTGGAGGTCCAGTGACGGTCGGTGGTCGGATGGAAGTCCGGCGTCTGTCGGTGGTCGGGTGGAAGTCTGGTATTGGTCGATGGCCTGGCAGAAGTCCGGCGACAGTTGGTGGTCCTATGACAGTCGTGACTAGGCGAAAGTCCAGCGTCAGTTGGTTGCCGGGTGGAAGTTCGGTGTTGGTCGGTGGCCGAGCGGAAGTTCGGCCACAGTTGGTGGTCTGGTGGTGGTCCGGCGACAGTCGGTGATTCGACGGTGGTCCGACAGTGGTATAGCGGCGGTTGAGGAGGAGCTTGGTGGCAAGAGATATCTCATATTTCTCTTTCTTCTTTCTCTTCCTTCTCCTTTTTTCTATTCCTTTCTTGTGAAGAATGTGTGTTAAATTTATAGTTTTTTGAGAGTGGCATGACTAGTAAATAGTGAGAATATCAAGGGTAGGTTAGAGTGATTTGGATGGACAACGGATATTGATTCCCTTGATCATGGACCATTTATTGCACATTTGAGTGTCTTAATGATAGCAGAATTCAGAGATCTTGGGCTCGTTGGATTTGTCTTGTCGAGATGCTCGATTTGACTATAAGCATATCACATTTGAAAATTATTTGGTCATTCAACTTATGCTTTGAAGCTTCTAAATGTGCTTCAGACCCTCGATTTAAACTCTTTTAGGCTTAGATTGAATCGAATTTGGTATTGTTAGGTTCGTCTTTTCGAGATGTTAAGTTCGATTATAAGTTTATATGGTCTCGAAATTAATTTCAAAAGTTTCCGATTCAATTTTACCTCGAGATTTGTGCCTGATCAAGATATTTTTTTGATGATATATCAAGTTTATTAATGTAAAATCAATATTTTTGTCAATCAATCAATAATTTTTGTAAATTAATGTATTTCATGAAGGAGTAAGATATTTCCTTTGAATATAAATAAGCTATTTTAGTATTGAATAGACATATATATAAGAGATGAAAAAAATCAGGTAAGAAGATCTAATTCCCATTAGGATGGTGGAATTGTTGTTAGATTTGCTGGAAAAGGAATTGATGCGAGATAAAATAAATTATAAAGGGAATGTAATTTATTTGAAAGCGATTTTTATTGTTTGGCTTGCATTAAAATAAATGTAGTATAAAGCGGAATATTGATACTACTTAGTGACTGTCGGTAGTGGTGGAAGGAGATGGGTGATGGCTAGTTGGCGGGGCTGGCGGCGAATGATGGCGAGTACAGACGGTGGTCAGTAGCAATGGTAGCCAACAAATTAGCAGTGTATTTTAAAATTTGACTGAAAACAAACAAGTTTAGAATTCATAAAAGAAATGAAATTCAAAATAAAACGGACTTTATCAAAATTTTACTATGCAATCCTTTAGCATTAAACCAAATATAAAATTTTCAAGTTTTTTATATTTTTTTAGCAAATCAAAGAATCTCTAACAGAGACATTTCTTTAATCAAAATAAGCTATTAAAAATTATCATTTTCGATGATCAGCCTTTAACATTTAAAATGGAGACCTAAAGTTGAATTATTTGAAGAAAAAAAAATTATTATTTAAATATATATTTTTTAGTGGAACCAACGTCCAAATTAGCCCGTTATTTAGGAGAATTGTTATAGCCGTTGATAACACTTCATTAAGGCTTTGTTTGGGACGGCTTTTTTACTGATTCTTAAATCAATTTTTAAGTATAAAAATTTTAAAATTTGCACTAAAAAATTATTTTAAGAAGCAATTAGAAAGCCGTCTCAAATGAAGCCTGAAATATATTATCAATGTACCCATAAATTTTAATCATGAAAATGTCTAGATGGAGCTTTTGGCATGATAACAATGAGTTATAAACATAATGTTATATTTTTGGAACAACATATTCTCACAAGAGCTTCACATTAGTTGCCACTTCAAGTTTGGGTGTTTTTTCTTCTTCTTAGGTTGGTTCCATTTGACAGTTTGTACATAAAAAAAAATAAAAATAAAATAATTATTTATTTTCCTGCATCTTTAGAGGTAAGAAATAAAATAATTAAGAAATTTATAGTCTATTTTTTCTCTGCTTTCAAGAAAATTGTAAAGCTGTTTTATAAAACAGTATGAAAATTATCTCAAATAAAATCTTAGATTTTTAATTAAGGCTAATATTTGTTGTTTGTAAACAAAAATATAACATCATGATTTTATTCTCAATAGATTTATGTTTTAAAATGTGATTAGTATATCTATATAATTTTGAAAAAAAAATTGTTGGATTTATAATCTATATTTAGTTTTTAAATACATTCAATCAAATTATAAAATCTAATAAATTTCATCATTTTATGAAACATATTTTCAAAATTCAAGCAATAAAATTAAAAAAAAAAAATCTGATAATTCTTATCATTTAAATAAGCGTATTTTGTATATATCTACAAATGATCAATGAACAGTTGATTCCATTTCAACAATGACAATATGGCTATAATTAGGAACCCTGAAATTTAAACCAATTTGATAATTATAGCTCAAAATTAACCCAAATATTCCTTCATAGAAGCTCAAATTCTGAGCACCACTCAAGCTTTCTAAATTAGGAAGATAAATAGCAATAAACTCGGTCAAGTGTCCATCCCTCACCTCTCAATTTCCCAGCTCTCTTTCTCCAAAAATGGAAACCAAAGGCAACCACATAGACCTAACCAATTCCCCCTTTTTATATAAACCAGCATTCATGCCCTTTCTCCATCTCAGAAGAGGAAGGTAAATCAATCAAAATAAAAAGAAAGAAGAAAGAGAGAAAAGTCGATTATGGCGATGACAAAGTTCAAACTCATCGCCACCATCTGCCTCGTTTCTTCTATTGCCCTAGTCTCCTCCATTGACACCTTCTCCGTTCAAGGCCGTGTCTATTGCGACACTTGCCGTGTTGGCTTTGAAACTAACATCACCGAATACATCTCAGGTACTCACATATATATAATCAATTGAAAGACATATCAATTGATCATTTGAGTAATGAGTAATTGAGCATTATAGATATGTGGTGTTTATGATGGCAGGTGCTAAAGTTAAGGTCGAGTGCACGCATTTTACTACAAATAAGGTTGAACATTATAATGAAGGTGTAACAGATTCCACCGGCTCCTACAAGATTAACGTGGTAGATGATCACGAAGATGAGATTTGTGAGGTCGTGCTCGTCAATAGCTCCCTTGAAAATTGCAAGGAGATTGAGATTGGCAGAGATAGGGCGCAAGTATTGCTCGCAAATGACGGTGGCATAAGCGGCAAGGCAAGGCATGCAAACTCACTTGGCTTCCTCAGGAATGAGCCTCTTCCTTCCTGTGCAGAGCTTCTTAAGGAGTATTATGGCCTGGGAGAAGAAGAGTAGTTAAAGCAAGTTATAATTAAGAATTTTGAGCTAATGTGTTCTCATTTCTATTTACCACATCTCTTCTAAGCCATTTGTACTCGTTTCTACACTTGTTCTATTCTTCATGAGACTAGCATTGCAGTAGAATGGATTTGCAGCAAATAAATGATATAATTAAATTGCATTGACATATAATGCCATAATGGAGCACAGTATTAAAATGTATTAAAGTTACAGATCCTTATAACTTATTGTCGACATGCTATTTGAATCAAATTCATGCTTTGTATTGATTATGATTGAAATAGGTTAAGAGAGTGTATGTTCTCTTAGATCCCATTAATTGATTGATGGAATAAATGTGACATTGAGTAGTTGTTGAACCCCGCTATACATACACATATAGCTATGTATGCATACATACATACATACATACATATATACATACATACGAATTGAAACAAATTGGATTGGGTTAGATTCATATCAATTTGAAAATAATGATTTGATAATTTGATTTATTTTAATGGGAAATTCAAATTAGATTGTTATTTTGAGTTATTTTTATTGAAATGTACGTATCCAAATTAGGTAATTATGTTCATTTTGTGCTGTGTAGACGCTAATTTGTCAAATTTAAATATATATTTTTTATCATGTCAGGTTAGGCATGGGTTGATATTTTTCGCTGAGCTAGTTTCAGGTTGATTATATTCGTATTGGGTTATTTTTGGGTTAAATTTGAATCTTACTATGAATCTAACTTAACACCCTTATTTTGATATGTATTTGCATGTATCAAATGGGCCCTCAAATTATTATTATTGTTGAGTTTGTATATATCTTATTCACATAAATTATCATAAAAAATCTTTAAAATATTATATTTTAGTTTTATATTTATGCATTTTTATCATATAATTGTCTCTCTTTTTCTACTTAATAAATATATGATTAACTCATGTGAATGAACTCATTTAGGTTTCATTTGAGACAATTTTTTTATTATTTTATAAAGCAGCTTTTTAGTACAAATTTTTTTTTTCAAAGAAAAAATAGTAAAAAAACTATTTTATAAAGCAATAAGAAAGTTGTCCAAAACGAAATTTTAGGCTTCATTTGGGATGGTTTTTTTATTGCTTCTTAAAATGAAATTTTAATACAAAAAATTAAAAAATTTGTACTAAAATTCCATTTTAAAAAATAATAAAAAAACCGTCCCAAACGAAGCCTTAGCCCCAAGCTGACTTGATATAGCACGAGTGATTTGAGGCGTACATTTCTGACTTTTAATTTTGATTCATTTTAGTTGGTCTTTAATTTCACCATTCTTTAAATCCTAATTCCTACACCGTATAAATAATTTATAAGACTTGGCATTGATCCTTCTCCCGTATTTAGCGAATTTTTTTCATTTATCCAGTGGACTTAGATGCAATGGACATACACAGCAATAATAATTACGATTTAATTAACTAAATCAAAGATCGAACACAAATCCGTTGTAGTCTAGTTGGTTAGGATACTCGGCTCTCACCCGAGAGACCCGGGTTCGAGTCCCGGCAACGGAAATTTTTTTATTACTTCCGTGCATATTCATTTTCATTGGATTTTTTTATAATAATATTTTCATACGCCACCAAAATTTTTTCAAAGAAACGTCTTTCCATTGCGGTATGGGATTTAACTTTTTTCATGCAGTGGAAATCAACTTCCTAAAATGAAACCTTCGAGCAGCTGCTCGTTTCTTCTCTCATCTCGATCTTAGCTTATTTTTTACAAGAAGTTTTAGATTATCTTCCACCGAATATATATATATAAATAACATATTCATATTACGTGGCATTGAAACTATGTAAAATATTGTTTGCTTGCTTATTTGGTTGAACTCCTTTAAAGAGGGGAGACTTGAAATTAAGAAGTAAACCGCTGCCTTTGATATTATCTGCTTGTTTTGTTTGGTTAAACTCCTTTGAAGAGGGGTGCCTATTGACTTAGAAGTCAACAATAAATCTTGGCACTCACATTGGTGTGGACGGTGTGTAATGGTCTTATAAAATTTGGTGTGTGGTGTGCGTTGTCATTATTTTAGTGATGATTAATGATGAAATCGGCAGGCGTGGATGTAAGTAAGCAACAATGATTGTAAGTCGAAGGATCATAATCGGGTGATAGAGATTGAAGGGTTGTAGTCGGACGATGACAATCTGTCAGTTGACTAATGATGTCGTTGTGGAGGTCTTTTAGCAAAGATGATCTGACAGTGGTTTGATGCTTCCACTTAGGTGTCATTTTGAGTGTGGTTTGATAATTGTGGCTAGGTCATGTTTAAATGATGGCAATCGAGAGCTAGGCTGTTTAGTGACCACCATCTAATAGTTGTGATTGGGTGTTGGTTCAATAATATTGGTGCTTGGGTATACAACTTTAAGATTCTAAATGACTTTTAGCTCTTAGTTTTGAAGAGTAATATATTTCATAAATATAATAAAAATTGACAGTACTTCATTAGACTACCTACGTTCATAAATCCAGTCATAGCTTATTTTTTTTATGATTTATGTGCCTTAATTATGTCAGAATTAGATGATTTTGGGTTAGTTGAATTCATCTTGTCACGAGGTTCAATTTGATTATAAGCATATGTGATTCATAGATTATTTGATCTTCAAGTAGTGAGTGGAATTTTTTTTCCCTATCATGCTTCAAGTGCATGATTTGAGCTAATTTGGGCTCGAATCAGACCATTTTTTTCGATGCCGAGTTAATGTCGAATCATTAAATTCGACAATAATTTTGTCAAAATTGCAGTTTGGATGGTCTTCAAATAACATTCAAAATTTTCTAGCATGTATATGCTATAAATACACCACGTTATTTCTAAATTATATTGGATGCTTTACCTCTTATCTTAATCATCATATAAACATATAAAAAAAATTTAACATTGAAGCAATATGATATCATGAATTAATTTACGAAATTATATCACAATCCATATTTGATCAAATAGATTTCAGTAATATATTATATTTGTTTGCAGAGTGAACTTTTCTCTAATTAACAACAAATTTTTTTCTGTGATATTGGATGAAAAATCTTCTTCGAAGTCCGATAGAAATCTTAGTTGAGTCCAGTTCATCATCAACGTTACAGACGCTGGCTTTGTTTTATGAGACACTACAGCTGAATTTTTTATATTTACCGAATCAGCTTGTAATTAGCTTTGAAATAACATAAATGCCTGCTCTTCATTCACAATGTTCCATCTTCATGACGGTAACTTCAATTGTCCAAAATATGAGCAACAGATTAATTTGGTTACACGCTTCAAGGAAAAAAAAAAGGATAGAATAGCTCTCACTATAAACATCGCGTACTTTCTGCTGAAATATGTATAGAATTTATAAACTTCGTCATTAATAAATTAAGTTGCTTGTTCAAGTAAGCTTTTGAACTCCTTGAATCCAATCCTTCCATCTCCATCCAAGTCATAGTTGCAGATCATTCCTCTACACTCCTCCAATCCAATCCCTTCTCTAAACCCCAATCTCTTCAACACATTCCTAAGCTCATTAGCACTTATAACTCCATCACAATCCTCATCAAACACAGCAAAAGCTTCCTCCAACTCCTCCAAGCTCGCCTCCTTCTCCTCCAGCAACCTATAGGCTCCTTCCAAAACTCCAGCATCCTTGCAGTATTTATCTCCTCTCCACAATCCAAGCCTCCTCATCACTACCATAGCATCACTTGCTGTAATTAAGCTTCTTCTGCTCTCGTCTGCTTCGTCTTCATCCTTTTCCGAAGGAAATAAGCTTTTTGAGACTGTATTGAACTTGGTAATGATTAAGAAGGGGAGTGTGTTCGTAAATGGAGATTTGGATTTGAGAAAGTGATGGAGAAAGAAGGAGAAGAAGTGAATGGCGGTGAAAAGAAGTGGACAGGTTACAAGAATGGAAATGTAAGCAATGAAGAGGTTCATGGCTGGTCTAATTTGATGAAAACAAACGGGTCGAGTGAGCTGGGTTCGGTCTGTATGGAGATACCGAATGATGTTTTATAGGTGGAGATTATTAATGGATCTTAATGGTGAAGGCCGAATGGAAATTGCTTGGAAATTGGCTATGAAGTTTCCGCCACAATGTTTTATTTCTTCTGATTTATTGCATTCACTCTTCACTCTCCATCAAGTTTCTTTTCTATGCCTTCTTTTCAGGAGCAATGAGCTTGTTAAGTTGCCTTTCAGTTTCAGCCGGATCTGACCCCTGAGGGATAGGGCAGTTTCCTGATGAAAAAAATACAGCATTTTGGAATTTATCCTGTATTGCATATTGTGTCAAGGAAAGCTCATTTTCCATAATGGTATTAAGAGGAGTCATTATCCTTCTTGAGAGCCTCAAAGTATTGCAATTCGAAATTTCAAATTTTGAGTAAAACATATTTGTTAAGTGGAACAAGCTATTTAAAATTTTTATTAAAGGGAATGTTTTTCTTAAGATGGGTCGAAGAAGTGATGACGGACATTATTCTTGATGAAAGTAGGTGGAGCGGTGGCTCTCTATGAAGGCAGGAAAGCTTTCGAGATGTCTCTTTTTTTTTTTTTTGTCAATTTTTGTGAAATTGGAGTAAAGTGGAGTTTGTTAGTATTTGGTCCTATTTCATGTTAGTTATAGGTGTATTTTCTTTAGGCATTTCTTTGTGTAGTCTTGTATAGCCATTAGTTAAGAGTCTTTCATAAATTTGTCTTTAAATAGTTGCAAAAGGATGTAATAGCTTTACAAGCCCGGCAATAATATTCAAATCCTATTTGCTCTCCCTCTCTCTCCCTCTACATTCAAGAAGCTCTCTCTTCCTCCAAGAATTCCAACAGATGAATAATATTCACCTTGAGCTCTATGTAGATTTGCCCCTGCTAAGAAGACAAGAAGATGACGAGAAATTCCATTAGGAGCTATATTTAACCTCAGGAGGATTGGTTAAATGTATTGGGATTCGTTGTGAATAATTACGCGAGGACTTGGTGAGGGTTGACTGTCGTCATAGGATAGTTTTTAAAAGGATTAGAACCCAGCAAGAAGTTTCTTGACAGAAAGTACATGATTAGCAGCTTTATGGCGGTGTGGTTTTCTATCCAGATCAGTTGAAAAGCCAACTAATATATCGTTGTTTATCCAAATAGCCAGCAAGCTAGGAAGGATTATTTTATTTATAAAGCAAGTAAATCAGCAATGCGTTAGTTTTATATGGAATATAATTGTATCAATCAATCGAGTTATAATCTTGATTCAAATCTCAATTCTATCAGTTGAATTAAATCTCAATTCTATCAGTCAAATTTATTGGAGGGTTGCCAGAGTCTCCCTATGCTTGGGGTTAGAGTTCTTGCTCCCTTTTTTTTTTTCATACAGCCACACGATGTCGCTCTATTGTATATTAGAGCAATGTAACGTTGAAGACTTGTGCATTGCAGCATTTTAGGAGGCAGTGCAACCGTGTTGTAGTCTGGACTTAGAGATAGAGAGCAGAGTGTTGTAGTGCTTTAGAGCCAATGTTGCGGCGCTGTGAGTTATGCTAGAAATATAAAGTGGAGTATTGTGCACTCCAAACTCCTGAGTCGTGGCACTGCAGGTTGGGTTGGACAATTTTCTTTCGAATTTTTCATGCTTAACTTGAAGGTTGTGCGTCCCTTGGTATTATTTAAGTACGTATCTTTTTTCTATTATATGTATTATGAATGAAGAGAGACAGGAAGAGAGCAAGAGAGAATAAAATTTGTACAATTTCACTCATTTTCATTATGAATTATTTAGTGTAGTGTGATTTTATGATTTTTTTTTCTTTTTTAGTTTTAGATTTTTTTCATGTTAAATCTTGATGCTCATTTTCCGCTATTTTTTCTTTCTTTTTTGTTTTGATGCATGATTTTAGTGATCAATCGAATATATTAGAATTTTTTGTCGTATGATGGTTCGTTGGTGGTGCTGGTTCTGCTGGATGGCTGGTGGCTTATTTTCTCTTTTACTCTTTTTGCCCGTTTCTTCCTTGTTTTATTTCATGCAGGTTGTTATTTGACTGGACTGTTTGGCTGGAGATTTCGACGTGTTGGCATTGACTTCTCTCATATGCCTTCCCTTGGGTGACTCTCGTGCTGATGTTGCTTTCCCTTTCTTTTATTTATTTGATTTGGATTATTTATTGTAATAGATTGATTCCATGGCTCCTAGGTTTTACTTCAAATGTTATATTTTTTGAGAGCTATTGAATCATTAAGGATTTATAATCCTTATTTTTATTAACGGATAGGCCTCTATATGAGTTTTATTAAAAAAAAAAAGCGAAACGGCGAACTTCTATACTTCTAAATTTAGATTATTTTAAATAGGTCAGACCAATGTTTCCTCCTTTACCAAATTTTCTATGTAAATTTTGTGTGTTTATAATATATATTTTTTTATATATGCATTTGTGAATCATTATGAAGTCAGCGCATAGCATCATGAGGAACGTTGACGGGGTGGTGAACTTTCCTACAGTTGCTGGTATTTGTTGAGCAAACGTGACGTCCGCAAACTGACGCACGTAGAAGAGGCTTGGCTTATTTAATAAAGACCCGACCCGGGCCCCGGTCAAGTCTCCTGCAAAATAAATTTAGGAAAAACAATTAGATGAAAATATTCTAATTCGAATTTAATAGTAATTTTTTTAAATTTATCTTAAGATAATAATAATTTAATTTTCATTTAATTAATTATGTATTGATATATCATCAAAAATTATTTGAATTAGATACGGATCTTGATGCTTGATACATCATCAAAAATTATTTTGGTCAAGCATGAATCTCGGGGCATATTCAAGTTGGAAACTTTCAAAATTAAATTTGGGATCATCTAAATTCCGATTTCAGCAAACTTATAGTCAAACTGAACATCTCAAAGAGACGAACCTAACGACACCAAAATCGGTCCAACCCAAGCCCAAATGGGTCCAAATTGGGGGCCCGGACCACATTTGGAAGTGTCAAATCATTTTTTGGATGACAAATTGATATCCAAATATGGCATGCTTATAGTCAAATCGAGCGGCTCGACAAGACGAATCCAACGAGCCCAAGATCGCTAAATTCTGACAACATTAAGACACCTAAACAGTTGGAAAACTCTCTATGATCAGGGGAATCAATACGAGCCATCCGATGGAGCACTCTGAACCTCCCCCGGATCTTCTCTATATTTACGGGGTGTGCCACTCATGAAAATCTATAAATAGACCCCCACTCTCTACATGAAGGGGATCTTTGGCTGGAGATAGCAGAGAGCTCTAAGGCTTCCAGAGCTCCAGCGCCACCGCCGACGAACTCCCGTCAACCTTCGTCTGACCACAGCTCGACTGTCGACTGGCACAGGAATTCAGCCATTTCTTAGGACCATCGCCCGGCCGCCGACCGCCGCCTGACTTCCACCCTGCCGCCGACCGCCGTCCAACTTCAGCCCAACTTTTGTCAGACCACCGCCCGACCGCCGACCACCGCCGGACTTCAGCATGGCCTTCGTCGGACTACCACCTAGCCGCCGACCGCCGCTGGACTTCCACCTGGCAGCCGACCGCCGCTGGACTTCAGCAAAACTTTCGTCGGACCACCACCCCGGCCGCCGACCGCAGCCGGACTTCCACCCATCCACCGACCGCTGTCAGACTTCCACCCTGCCACCGACCGCAGCCAGACTTCCACCCGGCCGCCGACCGCCGCCGGACTTCAGCCCGACCTTCGTCAGACCATCGCCCGACTGCTGGCTACTGGCAAACTTCAACATGACCTTTGTCGGACCACCGCCCGGCCGCCGACTGCTGTCGAACTTCCACCCGGCTACCGACCGCCGCCAGACTTCCACCCGGCCACCGACCGCCGCCAGACTTTCACCCGGCCACCGACCGCCGCCGGACTTCAGCCCGACCTTCGTCGGACCATCGCCCGACCGCCGACCGCTGGCAAACTTCAGCCTGACCTTTGTCGGACCACCGCCCGGCCGTCGGACTTCCACCCAGCTACCAACTGCCGCCAGACTTCCACCTGGCCACCGACCACCGTCAGACTTTCACCCTGCCGCCGAGCGCCGCCGGACTTCAGCCCGACCTTCATTGGACCATCGCCCGGCCGCCGACCACCGCCAGACTTCCACCCTACCGTCGACCACCACCGGCCTTCAGCCCGACCGTTATCGGATCATTCCCCATCAGCTGAACTTCTGCCCGGATGCCGTCGGACTTCCTCCTGAACATCACCAAATCTTTGTCTAATTCTCCAAGCTACTGTAATTTGATCGCCTCTAAGTTGAGGGACGGGTCAACCCTTGTAATTCACTCAAGTTTAGTGGAATTTTTTCACCTGGGCGAGGCCTCGTATTTTTCCCTATTCAGGCTTTCCATGTAAAAAAGATCGGGTATTTCACTTCTTTCTTTCTGTTTGTGTGTTGGATATTCGTGCATCGCTAAGACGAAAATATGACTCACTCTGCCGCCGCGAATCTTCTAGCCCACAACAATGCTCATTTTAATTAGAAGATTCTATAATTAAATTTTGGATAGTCAAATCTTGATTTCAACAAATTTATAGTCAAATTGATTGGCATGATAAACTCTAAACCCTAAATCCTAAATCCTAAACCCTAAACATGACTCAAAAAAATATAACTCAAAAAATCATTCAATTCAAGTCAAAGCACAGTTGGAAACTTCGTGATATTAAATAGAGAACTAAATGATCTCTGAATGGGATATGCTTGCAGTCAAATCAAACGTTTCGACGAGATATTCAAGATCTCTTAATTATAGGACACGTAGATGTTGAATGAACGATCTCTTATCAAAAGAATAAATACAAGTAGTTCGGCTGAGTATTCCAAATTTTCTCTATATTTATAAAGCAATATGTATTATAATCACCTTAAAAAAAGAAATTTAGAAGGCTCATAGCTATCAAATTTGCTCTAAATTTTTCAATAAATATACAATTGACGAAGATATTTCATTGCTTGGAGAGCAATTCATTAATGTAATGACTGACAAGCATTTTAAGTTGTTTTGACTTATAGGAATTGTAATATTTAAATGTTTAGTATTGATGGGTAGAGTGGAGTTGCTGAACGCTTTGCAAGGCAAGTAATTGTATTAAGCATATGAGAATAATACTTCATCTCCGACGGTTTTCGGACCTACTTTGAAAAATATAGGTTTTTTTTTAAATTTGTATACATATGATCATATATAAGTAATAATTATTCCTTTATTATATACTTAAATTTTTTAAGTTGAAAATTAATAAATCATTAAAAATTAATTTAATTGGGTAAGAATATCAATACATATTTGATTTAAAAATTTCTAGAATTAAATTCATGACAAATGAACTCCTATTTCATAGAACTTATAGTTGAACTAAGTTTCTACATGAGATGAACCTATCAACACAAAAGATGATCTGATATGACTCCGAATGAGCCCAAATCAATTTTTTTTTGAAGCATAATTAAAAACTTTGAGATAATAGTTAGAGCACCAAACAATCTCTAAATCTTGCATGGTCATGATCAAATTGAGTGCCACGACCAGACAAATCCAGCGAGCCAAAAGTTGTCTAATTTCAACATCATTAAAATAGTTAAATCTTAAAAGACCTATTTATGATTGAGGGAACAATACAGGTTGTTTAGTGGTGTGTTCTGAATTTTGATTATATTTATAGAGCATTTAAATTTAAAAAATTTATTAATAAGCCCTCAATCTCAACATAAAGTTGGGGCATGGATCCTTAGCTCGATCCAAAAAACCTTAGAGGCTTAAAGACTCCCAAAGCTTCATCATACCACTGTCATTTGACTGCATCTATTGAACCACTGCCAACCGATGTCTATTAATAGACCACCTTTATTTGATCATCGCCATCCTACCATCATCATTGGACCACTGCAATTCAATCATTATTGTCCGATCATTGGTATCCAACCACCATCGTTGTTTGACAACAGTCATCGATCCTACACCCTTTGATAGCTAGCTGTGGTACTCCGACCATCGTTACTACACTACGATTGCGAGACCAACATTGTTTAAGTATAGTTACTTGACTTCTATCATCTAACTATGGTTCTACGACCAAAGTTGCTCAATTACGATTCCCTGACTAAAGTCCTCCAACTACTTTGGCTTGATTATGATTTTTTTATCATCTCGTTTGACTACAATTCTCTAATTGGCTTGCTTGATGAAGGTCCTCCAACTATCATCACCCAACTTCGATCCTCCAACTACAACAACTCCAACTAATTTTATCACCCTCTATCATCAACAACGTCGATACACACCATTACCTATAAAATTAACGGATGTTGTGGACACCAACTCTAACTTTTAAGGTCAACAATAAGAGTTATATTATTCTCCATGGTTTCTAGTTACTTCTACTCAAAGAAACATGAGCAAACAAATAACAAACTATTTTTTAAAGATAACTCTAATACCACAAAGTTCTTCCATCTTCTAACACGGAATTCGTTCTATATAACTTGTGTCTATTATATTGTATTAATTGTTTCCCCAAAATTTTTTTTGTAATACAATACAACATTGCAGTGATGTATTGTCTAATTAGAGGTAGATAGAGTGCAAAGAGCTACGACGCTCTAAACCAGATGCTGCGAGGCAGGCTAAGAAGTTTTCTTTCTCATTTTTCATGAAATGTTACGCCCCTTGGTGAATTTTTTTGTGTTTCTCTTTGTTTGTTGAAGAATGAGAATGATTCTAGCGTAAAGAGAACAATGTGAGGGTGAGAGATAAGAAAGATATGTATTATTTCTTCGAATTTTCATAATCAATTTCTTGGTGTGGTTTGGCTCCATGGTTTCTTCCCAATTTAAGGTTTTCTCACATTAAATCCTGATGTTCTCTCTTTTCGTTGTAATTTTCTCTTTTTTGTTTGTGTTCATTACATGGCTTTACTTCCCCAACATCTCTCATTTTTTCATGATTCACTTGAAAGGTTGCATTTTTTGATGTATCGAAAAGCATATCTTTGTTTGTTTTGAGTGAAGAACGAAGAAAGAAGTAAAGAGAGACAAATACACACACACACACACACATACAGAGAGAGAGAGAGAGAAAGAAAGAGAGAGAGAGAGAGAGAGAGAGAGGGAGAGCAGGGACATAGATTTGTACAATTTCTCTCAATTTTCATAATGAATTTTTGGTGTGCTGTGGGTCTATAATTTTTTTCTAATTTCGAGTTTTTTCACGTTAAATCCTTGTTGTGCCCTTAAATATTCATGACGGTAGAGAAATAAAGAGCTTAACATGTTAGCTTTGAGCGAAGATCCATCACACATATAGATAAATAGAGAGTGGTGCATAAATCACAAGGGACACCAAGATTTTTGCGTGAAAAATCCTGAAAAGAGAAAAAAATCACGTGGCCTGACCTAGTTAAAATGATTCTACTAGTGTTTGTACTCGATTACAAATTATGCCCTTCCTTGGAGGATGGTGTTGCTGTTCAATTTAGCAAATATACATCATATAGATCACTTTACATTGTGGGAGTTGAAAGAATCCACTGATATGACAATTTTTCTTAAAAGAAAGTTGACATGTTCGTTTGGTTAGGTATGACCGTAGTCGGGTGATGGTGGTCAGAGGGGTCACAGTCAGGCGATTGAGGTGGAGGCGACTAGTGTTGGCTGATTGAGGTTGGAGGGATTGTAGTTGGCGAGTGACAGTGGTTAGAGGGATTATAGTCAGTGGGCGTCGGAGTTAGAGGGATCAGAGTCGGCAGATGATAAAGGTCGGAGGGACTATAGTCGGCGGGGAATGGTGGTCGGAGGGAGTGTAATTGGCGGACGACCGTGGTCAAAGGTAGGGGTGTAAGTGAGCCAAGCTGGCTTGTGAGCTGGCTCAGACTCGTCTCATTAACAGTTCGCGAGTCAAGCTTATCGAACTTCGAGTTCGAGGTCGAGCCCATAATTGAGCTCGTATAGTAAACGAGCTCAAGTTCGAGCTCAGCCCGACTCAACTCGATAGCTTATCGAGCTACTCGATTATGTTAACTATATTATTTTTTAAGTTTTAGCTTATATTATTCTGTTTAAGGAAAAAACTTAGCCCCCTCATACCCTAAGTTATTTTGCAAACCAGGTATCACACATAGTGGTGAGCGGCGAGTGGCGACTGTGAGCGACTTCGTCTCCGTGTTCCTGCGACTGTGGCTATGTCTTCATCATTGGACTGAACAGCCTTGGACATAGTTTCTTGCCGGATCGTTCCTTCAGCTCTTCCCTTTCGTATGTTAAGTTTTCCCTCCGTTGCTCGCTTTTCCCATACTTTATCGCCCGATTTAAGATGATCATTCATGGAATAGAAAAATCCCACAACTTTTTTTTTTGCTTCATGTTCTCTATATTTCCTTCCTTTTGTGAGTTTATAAGAGTGTTTAATGGGGTTTTGTGAGCTTTTGCTGTTTCAGTTTTTTCTGTTTGTTTCTCCAAGTTGCAATTCTCTCTCCCCCTATTTTGTACTTGATGAATATGTTCTGTTGATTTTTTTTTAATTTATTTTGCTTTATATTTTCTTCTTTCATATACTGGACAGCATGGTTGATGGTTCAGGTTAGAGATTGGTGATAGAAACTTTGGTTGAATCTGATTCTCATTATTTTTATCTCTTTGTTACCTCGTTGTAATCATCGTTGGAATCCTCTTGGGTTAAGTATTTTCTTGATTTTCGTTTTTGAAATGATATCTGTATGCTTATTTAGCTTCAATTGTTTAAAAAGTCTAGGCACTATATCTATCTGCTTAATTGTGGAGATTGATGTTCTGTAATAGTTTTGTGAAGTTGTTGATATTCTTTAAGCATGGTAGATTGATATGTGGTTCACATATTTTCTGTTCTGCGAGGACTAAGGCAGATGAGGTTATGTGCTAAATATTTTATAGAGATTCTACTTTCATGCACCAGATTGCTGGATATATACTATATTCTTACTTTTGATGTTATAGTGATGGTTCTGTAAGGACCTTGATTGCATAAATAATTAAATATTCTTGTTGCAAGTGTCTTATGTTGTGGGCTCCAAAAATTTGACCCGGCCTCCACCCGCTTTGCTTTCTTCGGGGGAAGTTTTAACGGAATTAAGTTCCAGGGTAAATTTTTGAAGGCAGATAAGTATTGTAGATAAGACACTACCCAGAGATTTCGCCCTCATTTTGCGAGGACTTTATGATCTGAGTTCTGGTTTCCTATAGGCGCAAGCCCCTATAGTTAATTACCCCGCTCGATAACGAGAGAGAACTTTCGATTAAGGCTAGTCATCAATCAGATACGTAGGGATACGTGGATCTGGCATATAGTAGTAGCGTGGATATTAGGATTGGAAATTGGATAGTTTGATATTTAAAATTGAGAATTTCACCATCTTACACTTAAAGTGGATGGTGGGGGAATGGATGATGGACCCGATCAAGATCCTATGGTTCCGTTGTCCTGGGTCATCGTAGTCCCTAGTCTACTTAGTCAGAGGAGGTAGTCGACCCAACCTGACAGAAGGATCCTTGTCGGCAGCCATGGGTTGCTTCGTCCAAGGGTACCTTGTAGACCTGGGGTGGTTGTTTGTCTAAGGGGATAAATTTGAATCCACCTTAGCTGACAGAGGGCTTTGTGCCCTATCGATCACATCCTATTGATTCATATCTCAAGGATTTGATGCCATTGGGGAGCATACGGGCTCTGGCCATAACCATAATATAATGGTGCCATTTGGCGGTGACCACCTGGTTCAGAGGGCCTCGAGTGATAACCGTTTATCCTGCAGTGTTATTTAGCGGCGAAACTGCCAGTTAGAGGACTCGTACCAAGTCATTGCTGGCAGAAGATTATTTGAGAATGGATTCTAGTGATATTTTCGACCAGGCATTAGCTCTTTGTGAGCTGCAGTTACTTTTAGATTTGTCCACCTCGGCAAACTGTTACGGATGGTGGATGGGTTTTGCTTTAAGTGGTTGATGATTTAATTTCAATTTCAAATATTTTGAAAATGGGATTTTTCTGGAGATTTGGGTTTTTGGGATTTTCATAAGAATTGGGAAGGCATTTTGAAAGCGTTTGTGAAGTATTTGAGAATGTTTGTGAACCCCTCCGTTTGAGATTTGCATTCAACACAGTCATCATCGGGGTGTGGGATTTCCATTTATGGATTAAATCCTGTCAACTCTATCGGGCTGTCGATAGAAGATCGTGTTTCGTAGGCTTTATGCCTTTGTAAGTGATTCACTTGATTATAGGCCTTGAAGGCCTAATATGAACTATAAAATAAATATCCTGGTCGATCTCGCGGCCGCATATTTATTTAATGGTTTGAGCCGTGTCGACTCCTATCTACCCATATAGAAGGATCGGGCTCGAACTGGAATTCATTTATTAACTCGCGTAGCATCCCTAGACGTCACGTGTGTACCAATAACACACTCGCCGGGACCCATGCTGGTTTTGATTGCATATCCTCCCTTTTTGTGTTCCTATGTGTTTACAAATTAAGCTACACGTGCGGGGGTTCATTGAAATATTTATAAATGCCTTCTGTCTGCTTGCATGAATGTTGCGGATCCGGTGGCATTTTACTGTAGCTTAGGGATTGAGCTATTTGCTGCTTTATACAAGCAGACTGTTGTGCACTACTTACATGATTTATACAGGTAGATTGTCGTGCACTAAAGAACTCCCTGCTTCGCACTTGTAGATGCCTGCATTGTTGCAGGTTTCTGTGTTAACTCATAGAGGGTTTTTATTTGCTACAACTCTTCTATATTTACACCGTATGTATCATGTTGTGCATAAGGCGGGTCTCTTATAACAACTCATAGGAGCTCGTATTTGGTGCAACATTTCAATATTTGTTCGTAGGAGGAATGTTAGATGCATGACCATTGTTCATCAAGGAACTTGCAAGTCTCAATGATCTTATCCAACTTGGTGTCCAGGACCTGGTTGAACTAAGATTCATTCACTCCATAATGATCTGATCCGATTTTCCAGAAATCGTATAGAAATTAGTGGGACAACTCCTTGATCATCGCATAGGAATTAGTGGGCAATTCCTTGATTATGTTATCATTATTATATGCTGTTGTTGGCTTCAATAAAGGATCAATCCTTTGAATATTGGATGATTGTAAGTTTACTGATGTTTTGTACTTCGAAATCAGTGACTGATATTCTTTAAGATAAGCTGAGGTATTTAGATGCTCTTGTTATTTCCAGTGTTCGTCAATGTCAGGACTGTTTTCTTCCCGAGTATAAGATCAAGAAGAGATTTTGGAACACCAGGAAGTTTAGTTCGAATTTACTCAAACATCTCTTTACCGCAGCATTGAGTTGTCTTCATACCTAACATACTTGCAGCATCTCAATCACCGCTGCTGTAGGTATATTTGTCCTGTGTACTGACTTTTGGATAATTGTTAACTGCAAAGAGGTTTTAACATCTATTGCACATTATTCGTTGTCATCGGTAGATGGATTACTGCATGTGGCATATCTCTTCAGATTATTTATAGATGTGTGTATTGGTATCCACAGGGGATTCGATATACCCGCTGTTATTATACACGAATATGTAATATCGTCCATCCTTGCTCATAGGCAATGATTGTGTTCACTATAATCTCATGGACGTACTTGTAGAAGGGTCATCACACTGGCTTCATATCCATCTTCATCATTCGTTGGTGGTCGTTGATTGGACTTGTTGCAAGGGACTAATCTTCCACTATCAACTGACAATGATATCATCTTCAATCTACAGGCGAACTGCTGCTTGTATCATGGATTTCAATGATGTATATAGGAGTGCATTCTGTAACTATTCGTTGTTCTTGTCATTTGATTTCCCTTGCATGTTATTCAAGTTCTATCTTTTATATAGGTTTGACCCCAAGTCTAGTTCATGCTTGAGTTCAAACCCGGTATATGTTTCCTATATTCATTCAAATCTTCTATGACCCTCGAAGGTTTAATCTCTTGTTCAATTTGTTCAAATCTGGTTGAAGCTCCTTGGTCCTAGTTCTTCTTAAATCCGTGTCAAGTTTTGTTTGCTTGATGTCAAGTTCCCTGATACAGATTCAGGCTCAAAATAGATTCAATTTTGAGTTCAAGTTCAGGTCTAAATCTGAATAGAAACTCAAGTCTTCTATGATGCATTTAGGTTCCTTGTGCAACTCAAGTTCTAGTCCAGATCCTCGTCATTTGATTCAGTTTAGGACTTCTGCAAGTTTCCTTGTTGTTCTATTTAGTTCAAATCAAATTTGACTTGAGTTTAAATGGTCAAATTCTTTGTGCAAGTTTACAAATTCATGTTGAGCAGAAGTTCAAGTCTCCTGACGTTCAAGTTCGTGTCATTGGGTCCAAAATCAAGTTGCCCTTGGTTGAACTTTGATTCAAGTCCTTATGATTGTTCAAGTTCAGTTCATATTCATAAGTCCCTTATTATCCTTTGAGTTCGAGTCCTGAGTTCAAACTCATTCAAGTCTCCTGCGGTCCTTGAAAGTTCAATTGCATGTTCACTTTTTGTTTAAAGTCTCCTGGAGTCTTTGCAGGTTCGATTTCGTATTCAAGTTGATTTGAATTTAACCCCAATTTGATTTCATTTCATTTGGGTTTGACCCCTTTTTTTTTATTAATCACTTGAGTTTCATCCAGGTTCATCTGAGTCTAAGTTCTTGCAAGTCCTTTTAAGTTCAAACATGTCCGAATATAGTCATATTTTCACCTGAAATTTCGGCAGCATTCCGGCATCTCCCCCATTTAGAGGAAACTACGAAAAACTGGGCCTTTCCCACCACGCTTAAGAAAGCGTGTATGGTAGGTGCCCTCTTTTAAGGACACCACGGCCGTATAAAGTCTTCAGTCCCCACCACGTTTAAAAAAGCGTGTATGGGTCTTCAAATATACCTGAAAAGAAGAGCAGTTGTTTCCCCGCAGGTACAGAGCCGCGTACGGGTACTTAAAGTTGTCCCTACCACGCTAAGAAAAGCTTGCATAGGGCCTACCCGCCTCGCCGTAGGTGTCGCACCGGGTTTCTTTTCCACCACGCTTAAGAAAGCGTGTATGGGCGGTTTGCTGGCTCGACACGAACGTCGAGAACTGGATTTTAGGGGCCGAGGGATCGCTCACCTACCTCGTCGTAGGTGTCGCGCCGGGTTCCCTTCCCACCACGCTTAAGAAAGCGTGTATGGGCGGTTTGCCGGCCCGACACGCATGCCGAGGTAAGAGAGGGATTAATTATAGTTATGTTTAATTAACTATGATTAATACATGATAAATTAATAATTAATTAAAATTAAAAATAATTAATCATAATTAAGATAAGCTAATTATGATTAAATCATAATTAATTATAATTAGATCTAATTAATTATAATTAACTATTGATTAATTTAAAATTAATTATATTAAGAATAATTAAACATAATTAAAACTTAATTAATTATGATTAACTAGTAGTTAATAATAATTAATTTTAATTAAAAGTAATTAATTATAATTAGGTTTGATTAATTATAATTAATATATGATTAATTAATAATTAATTATATTAAGATAATTAAACATAATTAAATTTAATTAATTATGATTAATTAATGCTTAATTATAATGAATTATAATTAATAATAACTAATTATAATCATGCTTAATTAATTAAAATTAATTTATGATTAATTAATTAATAACTATAATTAGTACTTAATTAGACATAATTAATTTTAATTATCAATGATTAATTAAATATTAATTATAATTAGTATAATTAATTATAGTTAACTTTAATTAATTAACATTGATTACAAATAAAACTTATTAAGTATAATTAAAAAAAGAAATAATTATAATTAATAAATAATAGTAATAATAATAAAAAAAGTCCCTAACAAGCTCTCGGCAACCGAATTTGGCGGAAGAAGCTCGTGAAATGGGGAAAGCTACCCTCCGACTCGAAGGGAACGTCGTCGAAGGAGAGGCGTCGATCAGCCACGAAGATGCCAAAGAAGCGTGCGCTCGGGAGAAAGTTACTTTCATGGTCGTGAGCTCCCGTTGCTACCTCCAACCGATAGGGAGGGAAAGTCGTCGAAGATGCGAAGTTGAACAGCAACGAGGGAGTGGAGAGAGCGAGGGAGGAAAGATGTCGTGGAAAGGGGTTTTGGCTGTGTGTGGAGAAGTAGCAGGAGATTTTTGCGTATGAGAGCAGAGAGCGGGAGCAGCCCGAATGCTCCATCTCGTTCGCATTTTAAGGACGAGGGCAGAAGCCGGATCGAGGCAAGCTGCGCACGCGAGGGATGGGCTTCTGGCTTCGACGTCGTTCGCAGACTGGGGACGTGACTGTAGCAGGCGGCGGGTTCGGTAGGATTCGGCAGAGGTATATTTTTTTTTATTTGATTTTTTTTGCTTTGCTTCAGAGGTCAACATATGTATTATTCAGTAGGTTTTTTATTGTGGATTCATTTTTGCTATTTTGTTTTCAAAAGCTGATATCACAAATTTGTGAGGTGAGTAACAATTATTTTTTAAATGCGTGTTCCTTTAAAAGAAATTTTGAAGTTGAGGCTGATCTTTTCTCTTCTTTTATTTGAAATATTTTTGTAGAATGTCAACACCTGTAAGTAGATAACAATGAGCCCATAAATGTTGAAGTTGAAAGACTAGATGAGCAACTTCATTCTTATCTTGCTGGTGAACTTGTGAATGTGAAGGAAAGAACTAATGATAACAAAGACATTGATGATGAGGTTAAAAGATGGACTAATGAAAATCAAGATAATGATGACGAACAAGTTCAAGAGGAAAACAAGTTTGAAAATGTTTTAGAAAGAAAGAAATGGAAGAAGGTGTGGGATGAGTTCAAGGAGATTATTTTTCCTGAAGGTCAACGAAAAGGAGAATGGTGCCATTGCAAAAGAAATCTTGCTTTAGGTAGTACCGGTGCTACCACTCAATTTAGAAGGCATATAGAACGTTGTGCTGCTAGGATTCGAGCCTTGAAAAAATAGAAAATATTACATCTCCAACCATAGGTTAAGATGGAGGCTTGTTAACAACTTGTAAATATGAGCATGACAAAATAAGAGAGATGATTGATCATTATATATTAATTAACAAGATGTGAGATTGTTATTTATTTTATAGGAAGAAGATGAAGATGAAGAAGTGGAGATTTCTTTGCCTATTATATGATTCTTTGAAAGGTTGGAAAAAACCCATTTATTCAGCAACAGTGCTTCTATTTTTTTCCTAGCACCATTTTACTTGTTTCATCATCACATTTAATTTGTTACTTAATTATAGTCAACATAGTTTCAGTTTGTATTATAATGATTTTAATGCAGAATTAGACTTAAAACATTTTAAACTTATAGCTGTAAGGAAATAGGCCATTTGATATAGTATGATATAAACAACTTTCTTATATTATATTAGAGAATATATATATATTGGTAGCCTGCAATCACAAGTTTCTTAGTTTTACCAAGAATTTTAGCTATTGTAATGATTATACACATACATTAACTGCAGCTGTTGCAGATGTATTTGCGCAGCAGTTGCTGTAGAAGAAGCTTTTTGGAGCTGTTGTAGATGTGTTTGTGGAAGAAACATTTTGGATATGAACGCTTGAAGCCTTTATCATTTCTTGTCTTTTTTTTTGCTTAATTATGGAACTTTCATAAAGATTATAATATTTTTAGTTAGACTTTCTGAAATGGTGTGATAATACATTAAAATACTGAAATTTTATGTTTTGTTTTGCTTTGCTTTGCTCTAGTTTTTAAATTTGAAATTTATTTACTTTGTTTAAGTTTAATGAATTGTATAATGTGGTATGATTTTGAACAAAATGCGAATGAATAAAAACATGGAAAAAATAATATTTGTCATGATTTTGAAAAAAAGGGAAAAATTAACATTTGTAATGATTTTGGAAAAAAAATATCGATTAACAAGAGTATTGTATTGCAATTTTGTAATTTTATATTTATTTAAGTTTCAATTTGTTATTTAATTACTTAATATAAAGTGTGAATTAATGCACCAGTTGAAAATATATTTTATTTGTAAATTGTAAGTACATTTTAAAAAAAATGAAAATTTTAATTTAAAATTACAAAACCGAGCTCAATAAACAAGTCAAGCTCGAGTAATCGAGCCGAGTTCTTGCTCGAGCCGAGTTCGAGCTTGAATTTTTTTCAACAAGTCAAGTTCGAGCTCATTAACCGAGCCCGAAACGAGCTCTGTGGAAATTAAACAAGCTTGGCTTGATAAACCAACTACTCGACTCGACTTGTTCAAACCCCTAGTCAGAGGTGTTGTAGTTGACGGAAGAGGAAGGTCGATGGGATTGTAGTCGACGGGCAAAAGCGGTCGAAGGAATCATAGTCAATGGACGACGATGGTCGGAGGCATCGTAGTCGGCCGACGAAGATAGAAGGGGGGACCGACAGTCGGCGGGTGACGATGGTCGAAGAGATCATAGTCCACAGGCAAAGGTGGTCAGAGGGAATGTAGTCGGTGGGACCATAGTTTGCGGGAGTTGGAGGTCGGAGGGACCATAGTCAGCGGGCGACGGAGGTTGGAGGGAGGCCCAGTGATTGTTGTCGGACCGAGGTCTGATGGAGATGGTCGGGCAGAGGTCTGACGACACTAATCAGGCAGAGGTTCAGCAGCGGTGGCCTGGTGGTGAGGGTTCGCCAGCAATGGTTACGGGGTGAAGCTCCAGAATGTTTCAAGTGCTAGAAATCTATTGAGTCTCTATCCTAGGATCTAAGCCTCTAAAAATCCAAGCCTCATTTTCTCGTGGGAAGAGAGGATTTATTTCTAAATTTTAAGAGTGACAAGACCTGTTAATATGGAGAAAATTCAGGGTAAATTCGGAGTGGTCCATTGGACGGCTCATATTGATTCCTTGATCATGGAGCTTTTGTTTAGCATCTAAGTGCCTTAATGATGTCAGAATTAAGTAATCTTGGGCTCGATGAATTCATCTCGTCGAGCTGCTTGATTCGACCATAAGTATACTATATTTGTATATCATTTGGTCATCCAATTAATGCTCTAACGCTTTTCAATATGATTTAATCCCTTAATTTGAGCTCAAGTTGTAGTGATTTTGGTGTTATTAGGTTCATTTTGCTGAGACTTTCAATTTGACTGTAAGTTTGCTAAAATTGGTGTTGTTAGGTTCATTTTGCTTGCAGGCATCATTTATTTATTTATTTATTTTGGGGGGGGGGGGGGGGGGGTTGAATTATTGTAGGGGTTCAAGCCGGCTCGGACTTGATTTGTTAACAAGCTCGACAAGTCGAGCTTATCGAACTCAAACACATTTTCGAGCTCGACCGCTTAACAAGCTCGAGTTCGAACACCCCACTACTCGACTCGCGAGCTCGTCGAGGGTGCAAGTCAAGCCGGCTCGGAATTGATTTGTTAACAGGCTCGACAAGTCGAGCTTATCGAACTCAAACACACTTTCGAGCTCGACCGCTTAACAAGCCCGAGTTCGCACACCTACTCGACTCGCGAGCTCGTCGAGCAGCTCGTGTATATGCTTCTGCGGCGGGAAACTAAAATCGCGTGTATCATGCCGGCGGGATTACGACCCCGTTAACCGGGTCTGCAGCGGCTCGGGAGCCCCTCACGACCTCAACCAGCATCTCTAATCGAGTAGGCCTCTAGCCCCTCAACGACAAAGTTCAGCTTGATAGGTCTGTCCATTCGCAAGCATTAGCTTCCGGCAGTGACTACAGTTCAGATAAAGGATCAGACCAGTCCGAAGATGAGATGGAGCAGTTCGAAGCCAACTCTAATTCGTTGGAGGAAATGGAGGATGATGAAGAAGCTCGCTCAAGCTCGGACCTCCAGCACCGCGAGCTACAGGCCGACTCGCCCGACACTTTCGTGTCCGTCCAGCCACAGTGACCGCACAACCTATCCAAGGAGCTCCATCACTCAGATGCAACGTTGGAGTCGGACAGTAGCCCGTCATAGGACGACCTGATTGCGGAAGACCACCTCTCCGACATGGCTGTGCCAGATGCAAAAGAACCGCTGCCTTCCGCCCAGGTCTGTAACGTGAACCCATCCATCCCGTGTGGGGATGGCTATGCTAGTGGAATGATCAATTCTTGAAAATAACGGACGGTGGGCTTGTGTCGCCGGGAAGATACGGACGACGCATGCAGACGAAGCAGGCGCTGATGCTGGCAACGGAGCTCATTAACAGGCTCGACAGCTCATTTTTCCTTGCCGAGTCGAGCTCGAGCTCAACTTTTAAGCTCGACTCGAGTTCGAGCTCGAGCTCGAGCTCAGTATTTGACAATCGAGCTCGGCTCGAACACACCCTTACTCGAGCTCGACTCGACTCATTTGCACCCCTAAATTAAAGGCACAGCCCAAGAAGAATAATTACAAAACAGTGAGAAAGAAAAAAAATGAAGTCAGCTCTAGCAAAAAACGGAAGAGCAAGGCCCTATACAAACTGCAACAGGAAATCCAAAACAAATCAAAATCCCGTGTTGAAAAAAAGACAAAGTTGGACTCAGAATTAGCAAAAGGTGTTAAGAGACCCAAGATATATGTGATGGAAAAAAAAAAAATTGGGAGAAGTGCTTGCAGGCATCGTGAGAGAACTTCGATCTTTGCAGTTTTTAGGCTTCGTAAATAATTTTAAAATTGTTGTTTGAGATAACGAAATTTTCTAACGGAGAAATTAATATCAAAAAACTTTTAAAAATAATATAAAAATATAATTCTCTAAAAAGCATTTATATACAAGCAACACATACAAACAACAAAAAAAAATATGTCATTTCGAAACTAAAAAAGAGAAATTAAACCGTCTCAAACGAGGCCTAATTTTTCAGCCCTTATAACACTCAAGATATATGGCATTACAGAACATTCATTTTGTGCTATAGGCCTCGTTGGCCCTACGCGTTATGAAGTCTTAAATAAATATAAAGCCCATGCCATATCACGGCCCATGAATTCCCTCTACTCCCAAATAAAATCTTTATACGAAAAGATGCATTTCTGAACTCCGAAATGTGACTTAGGCTAAGCTAAGCTAATAACTTATAGGCTTTGAATTATAGACAGATTAAAACCATTTGATTAATCAAAAAATATATCAGTTATAATTTAGTTACTAAGTTAGAAGGTTAGTTAAAAGAATTACTAATTATTTATACGTACTAATCAGCAATGAATTGCAAATTTATTGCACCATATAGGGCTGCAAATGAACCGAGCGTTCGACGAGTTACTCGTGGCTCGGCTCGATAAAAGCTCGTTCATGTTCGTTTGATAAGATAAACAAATGAGCTTGAATACTTTTGATAATACTCGATAGCTAAATAAACAAGTTTGAACAAGTTGACGTTTAGTTTGTTTTTGTTCATGAACAGTATCGTTTAATGCTTATGAACAAGCTCATTAAGAAGCTCGATTAGAGCTCGACTAAGAAGTTCGATTAGAACTATATTAAATTTATATATATATCTATATATATATATATATTTTAAATTTAATAATTTAATAATTTATGTTTACTAATCATGTCTAAAATTATTTAATAATTTATTTTTACTTCCTGCATCCACCTAAAATCACAAACAACCCGCTCTCTGAATAAATATAAAATGAATCATAGATCGTTTGTTTGTGAACGAGCTCATTTAATAGCTCGAAAATACTAATTAGGTATGTTCATGAACGGGCTTATTTGATAGCTCTAGAATACTCATTAGATAAGTCTGTGAATGAGCTTGTTTGATAGTTTAAAAAACTTCGCTAGATATGTTCACGAACAGGCTAGATGTAATTGTTTGTTAGAAGGCCCGATAAAGCTCGTTTGTTAAGTTAATATACATCTATAAGTAGAGCTTATTTATAGCTTGATAAAGCTAATTTGTTTAAAGCTCGATAAGCACGAAATGAATTGAAATTGAAGTGAACATAAACCAAACATGGACACCCATTAATTTAAATGAACCAAATTTGAACACAAACAAAAAAAGCTCGAATCAAATTCAAACCGAACTTGAACAAGCTGATAATAAATGAACTCAAACATAAACACGCACATACTCGACTCGGCTCGGCTCGACTCTTTTGCAATCCTAGCACCATATAGCGATTATGATAACGGATCTAACGGCCACATAAAATACATTAATGACATAAAATACAATGATGATTATAATATTAATGGGTGTTAAAATAGGTTATCGAGTCGGATTTGACTTCAAATTGAGCTAATCCGAATCCAATCAACTCAATTCCGACCTAGTTAATAATAGGTTAAAATGGTGACAGAACCTGACTTACTAGCAACCCAAACAACTCGAATTCGACCAAATAATTCATTTTGATTAAAAAAATTTATAACTTGATAAAGATAGATTTTTAAGTTAATTAATAAAAAATAAAATGATTATACATACAAATAAAAAAATTAAGGAAAAAATATTAATCAAGTTACTTTCAAATATAAATTGAGTTTTTAGGTCAAATTAAATCTGACCTGTTTAATAAACCGATAGGAGCCAGGACCCGAACCGAACTCTTATTAAAAGTGTCGACCTAAATCGAAATTTCTCAGATCAGATCAAGTTAATAGGTGGGGTTATTTATTGACCCCTAATTAATAAGATATAAATTGATGGTGAACATATGTTAAGATGAAGATGTCATGATAGAAGATGAAAGATGGTTATAGATAATTTTTCAATTAGAGAAGTGACTAGTGAAGACTAATATGATGACTTGAAAGATAGATAGAGAGGAAAATTATTTTTCATCTAGAATGAAAAATAATTACATCCGAATATCTTGATACAATTGTATTAAAAATAGCTTGAAAATCTTTAAATTTATTGTAAGATTTGTACTATATTAATTTTAAAATAAATATAATTTTTCTTAAGCTCGTGTTAATATATTTTTTTTTATTTTTTCATCCAGAAGTTTTTAGAATAGATTCTTATAATGAGAATCAAAGTTAAATAATTAAGGCACTATTTGATTTGAAGTAATTTGCGGCAGAAGAAATATAGGTAACTAAGATTTTGAGCTTTGGCTTTGATTTAATTAATAGGAACTTAGGCTTCATTAGGGACAGATTTTTTTACTATTTAATTTGCTTTTTAGAACGCAATCATAATTTTTTTCGCTGCTTCTAAAATAATTTTTTTACTAGAAATCTGCTTTCTACGGATGTTTTAAAAGTTATTTTCTCTACCGCAACTTTAGAAAGTTATAAAAAAGCTGTCATAAACAAAATCTCAAGCTTCACTTTGGACGGCTTTTTTATCGCTTTTTAAAGAAGATTTCTAAAAAAAAGTTTCTTGAACTAGAAATTTTATACTAAAAAACTGGTTTAGAAAGCAATAAGAAAGTCGTCCCAAATGAAGTCTAAGGCTTCGTTTGGAGCAGCTTTTTTACTATTTTCTAAAGTGACTTTTTAGTATAAAAAATTATAGTTCTAAAAATTTTATACTAAAAAGCTACTTTAGAAAGCAATAAAAAGCTGTCCCAAAAAAAAAGAGCGGCGGTAAGGAGACTTGTGAATGATCCGAAAAATGAATGATTTTGATTGATTAATCAAACGGCGGCATTACATTAGGGGGTCACAAGATAGAAGAAGCACGAGAGACACATGCAGAAGCGATGAGAGCGAATTAAGATTAGGTCACACCGGGATATATTTATTAAAGGTTTGAGTCTGATTTTGAGATTTGATCACAATAAACAATAATCTAATAGTGTTAATTATTACTAAATCTATATTTGTGCACAATATTTTTCACACTTTGACACCCGCAATGTTTCACAATAATTGCTACTAAATCTTATGTTACTTCTTCAATTCATACCACAAATTCTTTTTTTTTTTTAAATTATAAAATAAAAAAGAAAATTACTTGTTCATCTGATTCTCCCCAATCAAATATATTGGATACATTAAAAATAATTTTAATTAATTTATTTATTTTTTAATAATTTTAGTTTTTCTAACGTCCACTGCCCGGCTCTTGATCTCTAGAACCGGAGAAAAATCTCGGCGCTGAAATAAGCGCGGATTAGAGGACAGTTGCTTTCCAAGAAATCTGCAGTCAACTGTGAAGGCTTCTGCTCTGTTGAGATTCTTTGAAATAAAAAAATAAAGAAAGTCAAACGCGTTTTTTTTTTCTTTTTAATTCAGGTATATAATTCTTCATCCTTATCATAGATAATGGTATATAAATTAAGGGAAGAAAATTAGGCGATGGTATTCTATTTAAAATTCAATTAAAATGACTTTTTAAAATTAGGGGTGTTAATATATGGCAAGACTCGAAAATATGATTTAGATCTTATCCGGATTTTTTTTTAAACCTGTTATAATATCAGATCAATTTGGGTTTATCTCTTAATCCGAAATCAATCTGTACTTGACCTAACCCGTCAAACAAAAAATTTAACTATATATTTTAGGCCATTTACATATGATTTTAGCATTCAAAATAACTCATGCATATATATTTCAGCATTCAATAGAGCCACTATATAACCATCTTTCTATTATAGACAGTTGGCGGGTCGGGTCAGGTTAATCGGGTTCCTAGAGGGATGGGTTTGGGTCTAGTATTTTCATCTATTTATTAAACAGATCTTGTTTGGCTCAGATGGATTCAAAGCGGATAGTTTTGGGTCGTACTTGATCTTGATCCGAAAACTCATTTTGACACTCGTATTTAAAATCAGCGTAGTATCAAAATTTTCAGCTATGTAAGGCGATTCAAAATTTTAGGATTTAATTTCTTGTAAATAGCTAACATCAATGGAAATTGCATGATGCAATATGAATCAAATGCTAAGACTTTGTTAAAGTTTCTGCCTGGATAGCTGTTCAATTCTCTTTTATTAATTAAATAAATTATCTTCAAAGTTAATTGAACGAAATAGAGTATAAATTATTTTAAGCTAAGGGATTATTTGATTTGTGGAAATGAAAAGATAGTGATAAAACAATATAGTGTATTAGAAATGTTTGAAGTTATTTGGATAATATAAAAGGAATACAATGAAATATTTTTTATTTTAATAAAATGAATTCAATGTAAAGTAAAATGATGTTGGTGATTAGTGGTTGTTGGTGATGGCAGAGGTTGCGGCTGTGACCAGTGGGCAGCTTGATTGACAATAGTAATCAGTGGTGGAGACTGTCAGTGGACGATGATGAGCTGTGGTGGGAGGCTGCCAGTGGGTGGCAATGGGATGTGGTGGGAGGTAGTCGGCGGGCAACGATAATGAAGTTACATTGCAGTGAACAAGAAATTTGGTCAAAGCTAGTTGAGTTTATAATTCATTAAAAATGAACTAGGTGTAAAAAAAGAATTCGCTAAAAATTTATCATGCATTCAATTTTTATTAAACCAAACACTTAAAATTTAAAATCTCATATATTCTTTTTTCAACAAACCAAATAGCGACTAAAGGTGAAAAGCAGGAGGGAATTGAGGGGAGGCCTATGGGGGCATGTGCCTTCCCTTCAAAAATTGGAAGCAAACGACTTAGGGGTTGTTTGGTATCGAATTTGAAGCACGATTTATAGTAAATCTACCAAATAGAAGCACACAAAAGGAAAGAAAGTTTGTTATTATTGCATTGAGCGATCTCCCGTCATTGTCGAAGGAGGTAAAGTACGTCGTTGAAGTAAGCGAAGGAAGAACATTGTCTATCTATGTGACTTTCGATCGTACTCGTTGGGGGAGGCGAAGAAGCTTTTAGCGACTCGTTACCTTTACGAGATGAAAAAAGAAAAAGCAAACCCTAGGCAGGCCTATAGAGTGAAATAATAAATAATTATAAAATTAAACTCAACAACATTCTGATTCGATAAGTTTTGCTATGCTAGGGTTTTTCTTGCCCTAGCCGAGCTCCTCTGCCACGGCCTCCTCGTTGTCTCCGGCACTTGAATCAAATTCAAGGAAGTCCCATTTTCTTTCCATACGTGTTTTTCTTTGGTGTTTTGGTTTTATTCTCGCACAATTTTTCCTCATTCGGCTGGCTTTTTCGGTTGATGGTAGTTAGCCGTTTGAATGATCCCAATTTTTTGAATGGGAAGTCCTCTACTCGTTCTTTTAGAGATGCTTTATCTGGTGCTTCTCCATCTTCGAGCTTCCCTGACCTCAAAATCACCTCTCACCGTGGGTTACTGTCACTGTGGATTTCATAAGATGAAATTCTTGCGCTTGCAGCCCCCTTTGAGTTTGCTTTAGTTAGGAAATTCCTTGGTCGTAGACCCTCTCTTGATGCAATCATGAAATTTTTCTTCAACCTCAAGCTTATTGGTGATTTCTCGGTTACTGTACTCAACTGAAGAATGTATTGATTAAGCTTGTTAATGACTTGGATTATTATAGAGTGTTTGCTCATCATTCTTACTTTGTGAACAATTGTTTTATGAAATTGTTCAAATGGACTTCTACTTTTTATATTGAAGTTGAGTCCCCCATCATTCTAATTTGGGCATCATTTTCCAACCTTAGGCCTCACCTCTTTTCTCACCGTATCCTTCATGGTTTTGGTTCCCTGTTTGGTCGGCCTCTAAAAACTGATAATACCACTTATACTAGCTTTCGGCCCTCTATCACTCGTATTCTAGCTGAGTTAGATGTCACCAAAGATTTTCCTGATAAGGTGTGGGTTGGCCCTGAAAACTTGGGTTACATTCAGTATGTGGTTATGGAGGATTCCTTTTTATTATTCTCATTGCAAATCGTTGGGCCACTCAAAATTGGAATGTAGTATTTTACATCCCCATCTTGTTAATACTGCTAATGTGAATGTTAATGTGGGTGATAAGGCTTCAAATGATGTGCATAAAATTGTGTATGATAATGTTTGTGTTGATTTATCAGTGGATGAAAATGTGACATGCATATAATCGAATCGAGCAGCTCGACGAGAAGAATCTAACGAGCCCAAGAGCGTTAAATTCTGATATCATTAAAGCACTCAAATACTTGATAAATTTTCCATAATCAAGGGAGTCAATATCGGCCGTCCATTCAAAACACTCCCAACATGGCCTCGATCTTCTCCCAATTTACAGGACATGTCACTCTCAAAAAACTATAAATAAAGCTCTCATTCTTCATTGAGGGGGGACCAAGCAAGAAAGAGAAAGAAGAGAGGAGAGGAAGAGAAATCTGACATCTCTCTTGCCACCAAGCTCCTCCTCAACCAGCCCTCGGCCACCGACTGTCATCAGACTTTTGCCAAACTTTCGCCCGGTCACAAAATGTCATCGTGCTTACTCTCGGCCACTAATTGTCGTCAGACTTTCGCCCGGTCACTAACTAATGCTGGATTTATACCCAACCAACAACTGTTGCCGTATTTTTGCCCGGTCATCGACCATTGCCCGACTACAATCATTCCGACCATCGTTACTGGACTATGGTCCTTCTGACCACAGTCGCCCGACTACAGTCTTTCCGACCTTAAATGCCTCATAACGGTCCTTCAGGCTACCGTCACCTGCCAAGAGTCCTTGCAACCTACACCACTCGTCAACGATGGTCATGCCGACCAAACGAACATACCAACACTGATTCTTCCAACTCCTACCATGTAATGCACTCTATATGATGCATATTTGTTACATTGAGCAAAGGCCTTCACCTCAAGAAAGTGCCTAATTTGTAATCAAATGCAAATACCAGTGGATTCATTTAAACTAGACAAGGCCTCGTGATTTTACCCCCTTTTAGGAGTTTCTACATAAAAATTCTTGTGTCTCTTATGAACAAAACACCCTTCTCTTTTATTTGTATGCGTGTTGCATCTTCGTACAAAACTAAGATGCTAAACTTTATATTTGTTCACCACCGCAAATATTTTAGTACGCAACAATATATATAATATTTTACTAATTTATATAAACAAAACACTGTACGAGATACATTGAATTAATAGGTGTTTGAATTATTTGTTTTATATTAAAATATGCATTGAAAAAACATGATAGGCATGAGGGGCTTGAAAGTTGGACCGAAAATCTCCACGCGGTCAATCAACTCATGCACCAATCGTTCATTAGAACTAATACTTTCCATTTGTTCATGTTAAAGAAATAATTTTTTTAATCCAATTTATTAACGTGATACATCAATACGTGTGTATGGTATATATTTTATTCAAAAATAAAAAATATGGAGCATTTGTGAATTTATGCATGTCACCCTTGCGCAGGGCCAGGGCCTATGTTAATCTTCTCTGTTTCATTCCAATTTTATCGGATATCTTCGAAGAGACTAAAAATCTAAATATTTAATTTTAAAATAAAATTATTTTTGATATGTCGCCAAAAAATTCATCTTGATTGGCACGAATCGCAAAACAAAATTGAGTGAAAAGTTTCAAAATTAAATCTAGGACCATCCAAACTCTGATTTCATCAAATTTATAGTCGAACTAAATGTCTCAAAAAGAGGAATCCAACGACACCAAATCAGTCCAATCCGAGCCCAAATGAGCCTAAGCCAAAGGTCCAGGGCATATTTGAAAGGTTCAAAGCATAATTTGGATTACCAAATGAATTCTAAACTTGACATGCTTATAGTCCAATCGAGCGGCTTGACGAGACAGATCCAACGAGCCCAAGATCACTAAATTCTGATATCATTAAGACATCCAAATGCCTAATAAATGATCCACGATCAAAGGGATCAATATCGGCCATCCATTCAAACCACTCCTATTTTGACCTTCACCCTTCCCATATTTACAAGTCATGCCACTCTCAAAAACTATAATAGGCTCCTATTAGGGCAGGGGGGAGAGAGAGAGAAAGAAGAAGAAAAAAGAGAAGGGAAGAATTTGGGAGCTGACTTGCTACCAACCACCACCAGATTTCTGTCGACCACCGTCGGTTCGTTGATCACTATCAGACTTTCGTCTGTTCGTTAACCATTGACCACTGTCGGAGTTCTTGATGACCACCGCCAAACCTCCGCCTGTTTGTTGACCACCACCGAACTTCTTCCTGTTCGTACACCACCGTCAGACTTTCGCCTGTTCGTTGAATACCATTAGAGTTCTTCCGGACCACCGTCGGACTTGTACCTGCTCATCGACCACCGCCGGACTTTTGCCCGTTCGTTGACCACCACCAGAGTTTTTTCGATCGCCACTGGACTTCAACTACGGTCATTCCGACCACCGTTGCCCAACTACGGTCCTCACGACCTCCGTCGCCCGCCGACTACGTTCCTTCCATCTACCATAATCAACTACGGTCCTTATGACCTCCATCTCTCGCTGACTATGGTCCTTCTGACCATCGTCGCCCGTCGACTATGATCCTTTCGCCGACTACGGTCCTTTTGACCATCGTCGCCTGACTATGATCTTTTCAACCTCCATTGCCTGACTATGGTCCTTCTGAATACAGTCATCCTGCTACGGTCCTTCTGACCTTCATTGCTCGCCGACTAAAGGTCATGTCGCCCAAACGAACATATCAATACTAATTCTTCCAACTCCCACCATATAATGCACTCTATATGATGTATATTTGCTACATCGAGCCAAGACCTTCCTCCTAAAGAAGGGCCTCATTTGTAATTAATTGCAAATACTAGTGGATTCATTCAAACTGGGCTACGCCCCATGGTTTTTCTCTTTTTTAGGGGTTTTCACATAAAAATTATGGTGTCTTTTATAAACGCTTTAACCATACTCTCTTATCTATTTGTGTGCAGGATCTTCATACAAAGCTAGGACGTTAAACTATATCATTCTCTACTGCCGTGAATATTTCATGACACAACAATTTTAATACATTTTATTTTTATTTGTTTTATAAGTTTTTTTATAAGTTTTTATTTTTTTTTCAATTTATTATTTAAACAAAAATATTAAATATAATATAATATAAAAGCTTATAATTTATAATATCTGCTATTAATATTCTGAAAGAGTTGAATGACTGCTTTATTATTAATACAATCTAATATTTTTTCTCAATATAAACGATTAATATATCATGTAGCCATTGATTTTCAATTCTATTTTTGCAGCCAATTTTTTATAATATTCATGATAAAGATGCTCTTTCTACTCCTGCTTTGTATAGAATATCATTCATATTTGGATCATTTTCTCAACAAGACTTCTCATATCTTTTAATGAAGAAAATTATTCATCGGATCATATATCCATAATATAGGTATCCAGCTGATTTTCAAGAATCGTTTAATCAAATAGAGTAAAATCAGCTGGATAAAACTAAGTCATTCTATATAACATATCTTTATTTAATACATAAAATGCATTATTGGAATTCAAACGGGTAGTAGATAAATGTAACTTGGTATTTGCTTTTGTAAAATGATTGCTCAGTCTTTGAAGTTGTATATCAATGATTGTGTAGAAAATTTTAACCTAAAAATAATATAAATTTGTTATCTCTTGAAATCTACGATGAGGATGTCCACAAGCAACCCATTTATCATCCATATGTAAAACAATTATTTTTTGCTGCTCACAAAATGAAATTACTTTGATGATGAAGTATGCCCATGGTGGGAAAATTTATGTCACCACGCAGATTTTGATTTCTCTTGTTTTATAATCGAATACTGCATTAAGAATAAAGTACAGTCTCAGGAGACTGACACAATATTCTATAATAGATTCAATATCAAAATAGGGTTTTGAAAAATGACATTTCTGTGATTAAACACGATTCCGAGAATAACATATCATCTCGAAAGATGATTATGAAATTCTATAGAATATGTTTAAAAACAAAAATGAAGTTTTAAAAAAATTCAACCACTCTTCTGATTAGAGGCAACGAGGAGAATACGACATCATCTTAAAAGACGAACGTGATATTCTTCAAGGCATCCAAAAATAAGAATGGGTTTTATAAAATTCATCACTTTTAAGATCGAATATAACAAGGAGAATGTTATATCATATAGGGAGATGAAAATAAAATTATACAAGTATATTCAAAATTAAAAATGAGTTTTAGAAAATAATCTGCGTTCCCAGAGATTTATCCCTTGTCTTATGTACATAAAACAAGGTTTATTTTAATCTGGGGTTCTCAAATCCCTATAGGGGCAAGCCCCTATAGTTAATTACATCCTAGGAGGGATATTCCTAAGAAAACTCTCGATTAAAGCAGTGATTTCTTACCCTTTGATTACAAAGTAGAAGGCAAGGAAAGAAGTAAGAATTTTCAAGGAGAAAGCTCAACGTTGAACAGTTATTAACGAGTCAAAGGAAGAAAAGTAAGAGGTATCGGATTCTGAGAAGCTCAGAGGTAACCTCAGTCTACCCTATGTTGGGCTTTACATTTTAAGAGAGAAATTTTTAGATTTGAGTTGGCATTTTATTAGAAATTTGGGATTTTATTCCCGAAGAGTGAGGACTTAAGATTCACAAATCTGCCTCAGAACCTAAATCTAATTTGGGTACTACAAAGTAGTGACCCGAACCTAGCTAATGCAGTGCAAATCTGGACTTACCCCGGCCTGGATTGGGGAGCCAGCTAACCACCTAGGCGCTTTAAATCCATGTGTCCAGTCTCTTATGAAAGATGGGTAGGGACGTTATTTAAGTTTTGAGGAATCGGGGCCGACATCTAAGACAAATCCTAATTGACCCCTTTACTTATGTAGGGTAAATGATGCCTAGGAGCATAATGCAATTAAAATTTTAGACTCTTTTAATTTGTATCTAATGCAATGCATGCTAATTGACTCGAATGCATAAAAATAATTTATGAAGCAGTTTTAAAATCAGGCTTAGAAAATAGATTTTTCCCTAGATATTGCACAATATCCCCTTGACAGAACTGCACCCTAATAGGCCAGGTGGTCTGCCAGAACCCGCAGGCGGGGAGGTGCCTAACAAGGAAGAGAAAGTAATAATATGATTATGCTGACTCTCGGCGGTCCGAGCTTACTTCTTAGATTCGTTAGAGTTTCTATGTGAGCCTAAAAAAATTTATTTTTAAATTTTAAGTAGAAAAAGTTTATCGTGGTCTTTACCAAAAAAATACTCTGATTCGTATCCAGGCTAAAACAAAACACGGCATGCAAGAGGCCTAAAAAAAAGCTACTGCACAAACAATCTAAACACTCAAATTAAATTATCCAAAAATATAATGTCCAATGTCCAGTTTATTTACAACCTAGGGTCTGCTGAAAAAGTAAAGTGGCCGGGCACCACTGACAACAAACCCGGATTCTAATCCTAAGACTGACGTAAGTGATTTCAAAATGGGATATACTTTTCTTCTTATCTTCATTTCTTTATTTTCTTCATCTTCACTTCTTTGTCTTCTTTCCTTTACAAGCTTCTTGGATCCGCTATGAGCTCCTTGGGTTTGCCGGGCCTGGATATCCAAATGAAAAGAAACTCATTCCCGAAGGGGTATTTTCTTTTCTCTTTGGATATTAGAACCACCCTAACTTGGCTTTCCAAATAGAAGAGAATACTCCCATGAGGGACATTCTCTTCTCTTTGGATTCCAAGTTGGGTGTGATATCCCACTTTTGAATCACTTTCACAACACTTGACTTTAACAAATAATTACATTTACATCTCAGAAAGAAAAAGAAAATCTAAACACACCTGCAGGGTTATCCTAGACATTTATAATAAAACCACTCCCAAGCAGTTATATATTCAAATTCAAATTCATTAACCTCGCTTGGCCATGCTCTTTTAATTTTAAGGGGGCTTAGCATTTTCTGAAGCACCTGCAGAAAATATTGTTAATTTAAATCTTTAATTTGCCCCCTTTTTATTTAGCCCTGCACGAGCATGGCCATCTGCATAAGATTCTGTAAGCATCCAGATCATTTCTAACCTAGGGGTAATCTATCGCCCATCACATTATATCACAGAGAGCAATAAAAGTAAACAAACACTCATGTCAATCATACAAGCATGCAATGAAAATCGAGAAAGCCCGTCACACAACAGCAAGAAAGTAAACACCGGCCTAACCTAGAGCTAGAGTCGGTTGTCCTAGCAAACAAATCTAAGTGTGTGCGGTAGGCTGTGTGGTTTGGATGCGTCCTGAGTTTACTTTTAGTTAAAGTTATCTAACTGATTGAAATTGATTTGTTGAAGGGTCAAAGGGAATTTTAGTTCATATTTAAGTTTTAGTGTCTTTACTGTTTTGAAGTTTGTTTTAGATTAAATTTTGATTGTTAAAGTTGATTAATAGGATTTTGTTATTTAGTCATTTGAATTAACATATTTTCTTTTATATTATTTAATTTAACAACTTACTGAATCTTTGATGATTTATTAGACTTTTAAATTACTATGTATCTCAATCAATTTTCTTTAATTATGTTTTATATTATGCTTATAATTGATTTTTTTTTTAGAAGACTTTAATGAATAGAGATTGATTTTTAAAGGGCTTTTTATTTTGGATTATGTCTATTATTTAAATTTGTTCTTATTTTAGGTGTATTTTATATTCTGGATTTTAATTTTATTTTTAATAGATTTTATTTAATTATTATTTAATTATGAGATGGTTGAAATATTAATTAGGTTCAATTCTAAAGTTATATTCAAATTTAATCCCTTAGTGATTAGGTGTGTTAATTACGATTTGATTATTAAGGATTATACAATTTTTGTGTATTTTTATCTGAATTATTGTTAGTGTACTTAAAATTTTCATTAACTGGTTGTTTAATTTTGATTAGAATTAATTAAGGTTATATTAATAATATATACTTATCCTAAAGGGAATGTCACTAAGTTTTCTATGTTCTGTATTTCTACCCTAAAGTGTGCATGCATCATAAGTCTAAATTTTCTAAGACTCGGTCCTTAATTTTTGTCCTTAAATGTCACTAATATTGTATGGGATGAAAAAGCTTGTTATCACTAACCCTTAGGACTTTGCACATGTATACAGGAGTTCAAGGATCTAAAATGAAATGAAAATCATCCTAATAAAATTGAAGTTACTATAGGGGCCTAAAGGGTAGGGGTTCGCACAAACCACACCACGGCTTCCTAGGGGCTTTCTAAGTTTTAAGAAAACTTACAACACCGGGGGCTATGACCCGGTGGATTTCGCCCGTAGCACCTCTACCCGGTTGGATAGAGGCGACTGACACCTTTAATCTGCTTCCTCTTGTTCACTTGATTGGTATCATTCCTCGCAGTTCATGCAAATAAAGATAATAAAATATGGGAAGGATTAGAAGCACATTTAATAATTAATAATAAAATAATTGAAATTACTAAAAATAAAAACGTACCTTTCTTCGGGCTTGAAGACCGGCACAAGCTGTCAACCTTTTGAACTTTTCACTCTTGAAAACATACTTTGTATTTTTTCAACATTTATCTCGAGGCACAAGAAGGAAGAGTAGTAGAAGAAGGAGAAAAAGAGGGGTAGAGAGAGAAAGAGGGGCATTGTTTTTCAACACTTTCATTTTCTAATACACATTCAACTAACTCACTCTCCAACACAAACCACCTTTCATCTCCTTTCCAAAAAAAAACTCACACACTTTCCCCTTTCAAAACATACAGTATCTTTACCTCTAAGCCTACACATCTTCACTTTCAATACAAACATATTTCCACCATCTTAGTGTTCCAACATACACCTTTCACAAAAATCATGCACTTTACTTTTCAAAACTACATACTTTACTTCCTAACACATTTCATTTTCCCAAAATTCCTACACCTCACCCTCCAACATCACTGATATATATATTTTTCAAAACAAACACTTTTCCACTTCTCAAATCACACATTTTTTTTTACTTTTGAAAGCACGCACACACACACTTTTCATTTCTCAACATAAACTTTCACTTTTCAAAATTCATTTTTTACCAAAATCACTTTTCTTTTAAAATCTCACTTCCATTTTTCATTTTTTCCACACAACTCCTTCCCAAACACTTCTCTTTTCGATACACTTTTCAAAACACTTCTTCTCTCAATGCCAACATTTTCATTTTTCAAAGATCACCCAAATCAACTCTCAAAACAAATACTCATCAAAGCAATTTACTTTTCACACTTACACATGCCACCTTGTAAAGAAACACAAAACACATTTTCAAAATACATACACACATTTCTCAACTTATACATGCTTTTCTCATACACATAAACCACTTTTAAATATACACAAGCTCACTTTTCAAAACAAACATCTTTCAAATTTCCAAAATCGCACTAGTCATTTTTTTTTTAAAACTACACACACACCTTTTAGCTTTCAACATAAACCCATACTCTTCATCTCCCAAAATAATCTAACTTCACTTTTCACTCTTTCACACACTTTGTCTATCAACACAAACACTTTCAAAATGTCTCATTTCCAAAATTCATGTTCCTTGTTTAAACTCAACATTATAATCAAAATCTTTCTCCATTTTTAAACAGTAAACTGGATAGTTACCATTCAAATTCAAATAACATAGCCTTTCCTAACCTTATCTGATGGTTCCAATATCTATATCATAAAAAAAAAATCTCTAATACACATTTGCAAACAAAACATTTCGTCACATAAAATGATTTAACATTAAAATTCCCTAAAAATATTTAAAATAATTATTTTTTCATATATATATTTAAAATAGTTGACACCAATCATAATAGATAATACTAGAAATTCCTAAAGCAATAACAAATCAAAGTACTTCTCTTATTCAAAGAGCAGACCTTCCGCCATCCATCTGTTTTTCCTCTCGTCTTCCCTCGCCAATTCAAAAACCTTTAATATGCTCTTCTTCTAAATTTCTGCAACACCAAATCTCTCTCTCTCTCTCTCTCTAGTTCCTTGTCAACAATGCTTTCATAATTTATTACCACCCCTTCCTCAACTCTTCCCTCCCTCTATGGCTCCCGAACAACCTCTCCTCATCTCCTCCCCGCGCTCTTCTGATCAGCCCTACGACTTCTCCACCATAAACATAACACCTCCCCCCACCGAGCCCCCTCCCACCTCCTCTTCCTCTACCTCCTCCCTGCACAACCCCAACCGTCTACTCCCCACCACCGCAAACCAATCAAAACCTCATCTTCCACCTCTCCCCCGTCGATACAGCTCGCGCCGCTCCTTCAATTCCTCCCAAAAACTACCCGATCTCAACGAATCAAACGCCCGCTTCGTCTACATCAACGACCCAACCCGCAGCAATTCTCCTCACCAACACCCCTCTAACTCAATCCACACCACTAAATACTCACTCCTCACCTTCCTCCCCAAAAACCTCTTCGAACAATTCCACCGCATAGCCTACATCTACTTCTTCATCCTCATCTGCATCAACCAAATCCCCCAACTTGGTGTCCTCAGCCCTGCCGCCTCCATCCTCCCCCTCGCCTTTGTCCTCTCCGTCACCGCCCTCAAAGACGCTTATGAAGACTACCGCCGCCGCCTCTCCGACCGCTCCGAAAACTCGCGCCTTGCTTCTATCTTCTCTCCCACATCCTCCTCCTTCGAATACAAACCGTGGAACCAAATCCGCGTTGGCGAGCTCGTCCGCGTCGCAGCCGAAGACCCCCACATCCCCTGCGACCTCGTCCTCCTCTGCACCAGCGACCCCACCGGGGTCGCCTACGTCCAGACCATTAATCTCGATGGCGAGTCAAATCTCAAGACCCGTTACGCCAAGCAAGAGACGCTAGCGAAGCCGCCAGAGACCCTCTCCGGCTCATTAATCTGCTGCGAGAAGCCCAACCGCAACATCTACGGCTTCCACGCCAACCTCAACGACTCCATTTCTCTCGGCCCCGCCAACGTTATTCTCCGCGGCTGCGAGTTAAAGAACACAGCTTGGGTCGTTGGCGTCGCTGTCTACACCGGGAAGGAGACCAAAGTTATGTTAAACAGTTCCAGCGCGCCATCAAAGCGGAGTAGACTTGAGACGCATATGAACAGGGAAACCATTCTTCTCGCCGTCGGACTGTTCGCGCTTTGCGCAATCACGACGGTGCTCGGTGGCGCATGGCTCGGGAGGCATAAGGGGGAGCTTGATGAGCTGCCGTATTATAGAAAGAGGGATTTTTCAGGGAAAGACGTGGGGAGGTACGAGTATTATGGGATCGGGTGGGAGATAGTGTTTACCTTTTTTATGGCGGTGATTCTGTTTCAGGTTTTGATTCCGATTGCTCTATACATTTCGATGGAGTTGGTGAGATTGGGGCAGGCGTTTTTTATGATACAGGATGATAATATGTTCGATAAAGAGAGAGGGAAGAGGTTTCAGTGTCGGGCTCTGAATATAAATGAGGATTTGGGGCAGATTAGGTATGTTTTTTCTGACAAAACAGGGACTTTGACGGAGAACAAGATGGATTTCCGTTGTGCTAGCGTAGGAGGACGGGACTACAGCGGCGGCGCCGGCGCCGCCGAAGAAGAAGGAGATGGCGTCTCTGTTGTCGGTAAGATAGCTATTATTTTCGGACTAAGATTATGTGATCGAGCAAAATTTATGATCAATTAACAACCAACAAAATTTTTTAATAAGATATTAATCAGTCAATAATTTTGGTCTGTTTGAGAACATAAATCTAATTGTACTTTGATTTATTTTAATTTATTTATATTTTCCAATGCAGGATTATTTATTAAGAAATTTAATATATTTGCCTGTTTTTTTTTTTAAATTTGATAACCGGCACTAAGAACTTAATTTATTAATAGAAAAAATAGTCACATTTATTGTATCAAAAATGATGCTAAATATTTCAATATAATTTAAATAAAACAAATGAGACAAAAAATATTTAGATGTATTTCTTAAATAATCTATGATTATAATTAGGGGTGCAAGTGAGATAAGTTAGCTCGTGAGCTAGCTCGAACTCTACTTGCTAACGAGCTCGTGAGTTAAACTTAATTGAGACACGAGTTTCTTTCTTAGCTTAAATTAGTTCATATATTTTATGAGCTTAAGCTTGAGCATGACCTGACTTGGCTTGTAGAGTGAGCTTGAATAATATTAATTAAGACATTCATATTTATATTAATCTAATTAATTATCTAGTTGGAAATAACTCATTAATTTGAGCTAGTTCATTAATTTGATGACCAGCATGGAAATTAATATAGTTGTTCGTGTTTTTATTTTTCTGTAAGCAGTGGAGGGGAAGCTGTGCAAGCCAAAGATGAAGGTGAAGACTGATCCTAAGCTAGTTGATCTGTTGAGGAACGGGAAAGGGACAGAGGAGGGAGATAGAGCTCAGAAATTCTTCTTGGCTTTGGCTACATGCAATACCATTGTGCCCATTTTTGCAGAGACGAGTGATCCAGCGGAGAAGCTAATAGACTACCAGGGCGAGTCGCCGGACGAGCAGGCGCTACTCTACGCCGCCGCTGCATACGGATTCGTGCTGGTTGAGCGCACCTCCGGCCACATTGTCGTCGACGTCTCCGGCCAAAGACAAAGGTGCGTACGTACTCTTCCATTTCTTTTATACTTGAAATCGAACTGCATTTCTTCTATATATTTTTACATTCATTTAAATAATTTTAATATTATTGTTCCGGACTAGAATACATGCGATGATAGAGTTAAAAACTTCCGTCTCAGTGTTGTACGAATATCTAGCACACAAACAGAGGAGAAAATAATAACACCAGGATTTCTTACGTGGAAAACCCGAAAAGGGAAAAAACTACGGGGCCACGCCCAGTTGAAAGAGTTCCACTAGTGTTTTCTTGAAATACAAGAGGCTGAATCGTCCTTAAAATTTAGAACGATCAGATTACAATGAATCTCCTTAACATTGAAAGTCAGTTACAAAGTCAAGCAGAGTTCCGGCGTCACTTGGAGATTGGGCGGAATTCCGGCGTCGTATCGAAGTCGGGGAGAATTCCGGCGTCGGGCAGAATTCCAGTTTCACTTGGAAAGAATTCCGGCTTCACTTGGGCGGCAGGTAGAATTCCGGCGGTGGTCGAGGAGGAGTTATTCCCTCCTAATCCTCTCTTCTTCTTCTTCTCTTCTCTTGCTTGGGTCCCCTCTCATGAGAAGTGACAGCCTATTTATAGTTTTTTGAGGATGACATGAGCCATTAATAGATGAGAGATCAAGGGCAAATATAGAGTGGTTCGAATGGACAGCCGATATTGAATCCTTTGATCGTGGACCGTTTATCAGATATTTGAAGGTCTTAATGATATCAGAATTTGACGATCTTAAGCTCGTTGGATTCGTCTCGTCGAGCCGCTCGATTCGACTATAAGCATGTACTGTTTGGAAACCGTTTGGTAATCCAAATTATGGAATGAACCTTCCAAATGCGCTTCGGGTCTTTGCTTTGGACCCATTTGGGCTCAGATCGAGTTGAATTTGGTGTCGTTGGGTTTGTATTTCCGAGACGTTCAGTTCGACTATAAGTTTGCTGAAATCGAAGGTCAAATAGTCTCTTAATTAATTTTTGAAGTTGCCAACATAATTTTTGCCTCAAGATTCGTGCCCTATCAAGATAATTTTTTGATGATATATCAATTATAAATATTTTTTTCGGTGCTATGCTTCTTTTGCCCCGCATTTATTTTTTCAACAAACGAAAAACCCCCGTCATCAGAAAAGAAAAGTATTAAATAGCGGTCAAAGGGACGGCGCCATCTTGAGAAATCTTGACTGACGAATCTGTTTACGAACAATAGAAATTCACACGTGAGGGACTTACGCAGCAGAATAGTTTGCTTGGGAATTCCTTCGTGCTATTCAAGTTTCTAATTCGTCGGTGGGCTATCCCTCCGTTTCTAGATAGAAAATTTTCTATTCGACCCACCGAGGTTTAGGGTGGTTGGTGGGAGAGCACGATTAGGAACCCCCCATCCCGGGTTCGAATCCACCCCACTACGGCCGCGCCTCTTAGGTGGGGACCAATAAAGTGTTGGCCCGGGGGTTTCTGGTGTGGGTGCCACCGCTAGGTCGACCGAGGAGATTAGTGGACATCGCCATGCACCTCACAAGCTGAGGTGGCAGCGGGCCGATACTCCCCGTTCCCAAAAAAAAAAAAAAAAAAAAAAAAAAAAAAAAATTCTATTCGCTTTTGTCTACATAGGAAAACGTAGACCCTGGAGATATATGAAGAAAACTTTGCCACGGGGCCACATTCGAAAACTACTATAAAATTCCAATCAGATACCTATAAGTTACTAAAAACTCATGAGGCGTGTCAGCTCGTATATTAGCATCTTGGTTCCTCAATTATATCAAAGAGACAATAACTTCCTCTTCCACATGAAATATGTCGGCTGCAGTCACCATCCGCCATCCCGTCGCAAGAAGGTGAGCCGCCGTGAGCAAGAAAGCAGAGGTGTTTTGGTTCCTGTTGCAAACCTGCTTCGGCCTCCAAGTTTTTCGAACGAGAAAGCAAAGGCGTTTGAACTTTTCAGCTCCCCAATCGCATGAAGCCTCGTTCGTTTTGTTCGGTCTGTCGGCATGAAAGGAGGCGAAGTGAGTGGCGGGAATTATAGAACAAAAAACCCCTAAAGTTTACTTTTAATTGTAATTAAATAGTCATGCATAAACAAATTTAATTAAGCATTAATTATAAAGTCAATGGGGCTAGTGCTCCTAGGGCCCCCATGATAAATCCGCCCCTATTTGGAGTATAAAATTTTTAATTTTTATATTAAAAAATTATTTTAAATAGTAGTAAAAAGTCATCCCAAATAAAACCTAAATTTATTCATTCCAACGGCCGCATAAATTAGCGACGTTGCATGATTAATGAAGAAAATATAACCATTCAGGTGTGGTTGGCCGCCTACTTTGAATCTTTTCCCGATTTTATCATTTGACGGATAGAGAGTGGGCTTTTCTTGCAAATTGCTTGCATTTAAGGTCCTCGAACATTTTAAAATTGCAGATTTACCATACAGTAACTGCAGGAACCCAGATTTTGAATTAGATATCACTTGAGCTTGTTCATGTTAATTTCTTAGAAGCTAATTTGAAGCGAAGGCGTTGTTGTTGATTGTGGCGATCCATAATGGTGGTTGACATACCTGGAAGAGATTGTGGAGCAATTTATGTAAGAGGTAATTATGTTATTTAGAGAATTGCATTATGGATTCTAATTTTAGTAATTCTTGTGGAACAAATGTAGAGTGTAACCAGTGGTAGAATGTTGGAAGTCATAGAGAATATAAGCAGACTTTAGAGCACGAAAAAATTCTATGAGTTGTTATTTATAGATTTTGAGAATAGAAGTATATGACATCTTATTAGGAACTCGTTCATATTTTGTGTGAGTTACATGCGACAAAGATGTCATTGAGTCAACCAATTAGCTCGGCTTAACCAATTTGATCAATTTTGGGATCATTGATCCTAGAAACATAACTCTTTGGTGTCAACGAATTTGTTACAAGTTAATCCTTGGGACAAAATTTTGCAGCATTCTATTATTGTAGGACTTACAATCACTACAAGAAAGTAAGTCATTTTCGGTGGAAAAATTCGCTGCAAAACAAGCCAAATTCATCACAAATTAAACTTTGCGGCGGTATACATTTAGACGCTAAAAGTCGCATCGAAAAAATATTTGCCTCGGACATAGTTCGTTGCAAATATTTTGCGAAGGATTTACGGCATAATTAAACCCCAAAAAATGACGTGTTCGTTTTAACAAGTCACTGCTAATTCCGACGCAAATTATGATAGATTTGCGGCGAAAATATCGCTTCAAAATGTTAGTCTTACGGTGGTTGGTATGTCGCAATTTGCAACGGAATTAGCAGTGTTGCAATTTATGACGAAATTTGCGGTAGAAATTTCCATCACAAATTGCAACGGAATTTCCATCGCAAATCCACCACAATTGGCGACGAAAATTTTCACTGCAATGTCCAATACAGCTTTGTCGTTTCATTGTTTGCGAAAATTCCGCGGGTAAACTGTAGTATAAATAAAAAAACACCTAATATCAGTTATTCAGCTTTTCAATAATCACAATCCAAGCAAATTAAAATATTATTTAATAGTACTAAAAGTAATATTTAATATCTAATATTTTAGCAAATACTGCTAAAATAAATATATTGCATAAACTATTTTACAGTCACATCCTAACTTCTAAAATAAACAATCACATTTCAAATGTTCTATAATTAATACAGCACTGCTAAAATAAATATAGTTCTTATACATAAAAATAAAATAAAATAAAATGCATAAAAAACTTAAGACAATCTAAGCAGAATCTGTATCCTCACTCTCCTACTCGGCCGATGTGCATGTCCACTTGTGATTTTCGAACATGTTATAGCTCTGCTGCCAAGTTAGCCACATGTTGACTATACAAACTCTCATTGTTGTTTGCAAAGTAACTTGAGGCACAAGAGAATTGTCCCTCATATGCATAGGCCTGTGATCCTAATCTAAAAACTTGTCCCTTCTGTATTTCGCCGACTGTCTGCGATCAAGTGCGGTAGTTAAAAATATCAGCTGAACGCTCAGAGGATCCTTCATCAGCTACAACCTAGCTCTCTCGAAGTCATGTATACTCATCCTACAAAATATATCATAAGATTAATCATCGTATAAATATCACTTACAATATTTCTTTAAGTATTGTAACCTTATATACTTACATAGGCCAGCCTCGCTCTCTTATCCACTCAGTACTGGTCCTCTTAGCGTTTGTGTGTGTGATTATGCAACTCAATAGCAATGGTTTCTCTATCGAGCGTCTCCTTTTGCAATACACTTAGATTAGCATGTATAACAAAATAAATTATTAAAATATGTTAGAATGCTTATCAATCATCTCCTGTGCTTAGTGTGTGGAACATAGCCTACAGTATGAAGGGAGTTACCCAGGCCCCAGATGTTAAAAGCTCGATTTTGTTTATTCTGCTCCCTCTTTATATAATCTGGGCTATCCCAAGCACTATTGAGATCTGCCCAAACATCCTCTCCAATCTAGAATAGTCGCTCAGCTGTCCTCATAATGCATGTGAACATATCTCACAGGCGATTCCTCTACATTTGTCAAAATTTGTTATGATATATATACCATGCTCTGGCAACCAGAAGAAATCTAATTATATATAACAAATTTGAACAAAAATTATTCTTTGTCAGCTTAATAAAAGATTGACAAATGTTACGAATACTGTAACTTACTAACCCAAAACTCCCTAAATTACATGTCACGCACCTCCTTCAAAATTTTCTTCCAAGAAATATATGGAGCATCAAACTTGCTTCATATGATATCCTATATCTTATGCGTGGGCTGCTTTGAAGGATGAAACCTGTATAAAATATTTAGTTGAAAATATTACTTCTCAAATATCAGAGTAAGATAAAACATGCATTCTGTACACGTCACCCTCGGGCTGAATCAACATGTGCCCATTAGTGGTCGGTGCTACTATAGTATGTGGGGAAGGTTCAACTATAGAGGGCTGAGTGGGTGGTAGGTAGTAAAATGGTGGAACATTTGGTGGATAAGGATAAGTAGAATGAATGATAATTTTAAGTTATTGATTAAATGTTGCAAAAATATATCTATCTTTGATTTTGGATTAAGTAGGTCTGAAATGATAAGTGTTAAAAATATGTAGGGTGTAGTCATACACAACTTTGGAGAAAGACTGTAAGTGATAAGGATCACGGGCTAATATGAGTAAGATGAGGCGGATTGGCTAAATGGAGTAAAATCATATGCACATAAACTTAATCTTATATTTCATGGTTCTGCAGCGAAGATATGATGTGTATGTTCAAAGTGTTTTTACGCTTCTACTTTTGACGAATGTGTTAGAACACCTACTTATGAGATATGTTCGTTATGCCATCTCATATGTGCAGTAGAGCTCATAGATGCATATAAACGTTACACTCTGAGAATGATTGGTAAGTAAAATAATCGACTGACTAGCACATCCTTCTTTTTTTTTTTTTCAGAATTTGGTTTAACCATTAGCATGTTAAAATGATAACATGCAATATATGACAAATTATCGTCGTAGTATAACATGCATCTCTTAACACATCAATCTATTTTTATAGCTATCAAACCAATTTTAAAAACTAACTTTTTAGTCTGATATAAATCTGTTAAAATTATATTATCTGCAGGGTTGGTCTCCTTAAGTAGGTCAATGAATTGATTAAGGCATTCTCTTGGTATATTGTATTATGTCATTATGCTCAACATTTTTACAGTAACAGATAACTCTAAGTGAGTAGTACCCCAATTTCAAATTGGTTGTTGCATAGCGTGTAACAAATCATAGAAGTTTTGTACTTTTTTATTCAATGACTCTTCTATATATTATTGAAATTGTGGGCTATTTGCATCATAAACCAAGTACTCGAACATCTTAATTTTGTCTTCCTCAACTATGTTGGAACTTGTAGATAAGCCGCACTGAGAGTCGAAATATGACTAGTACTCATCATATGAAGTCCAATACTAATATTTTGGCATGAATCCTCTGTGATATAGATCAACAACAATCTCATCTGGAGTAAGGTAGGCTTGATTTTTATGTTTGGAATATAGATAATAAAACCTTCTCTCTGATATAAAGAAAGGTAATTGATAGTCTGCCTTAATGAAAAAATTTATTCCGTTTAAGAATTCATCTGTTAACGACTTGCGTCCAGGCAACAGTCGGTTATACATCCAACTTCTATGACTTCGAATATCCATAATACACTTAGGCTATTGATTCTTACAACCAAACAATGAGATATGTGGCCAAACTATCTAAGGAGACTCTCTCCAATCTTATCTTCCACTGGAGCTGCTCCAACCTTTTCACGTATATGCTATTTTTGTATCCTATCTCTAAGATTAAAGCCACTCATCTACCTAAGCATCCTCATCTGTGCAACACTCAACTTAATATTATGCTTCTCTTTTAATCGCCAACATTTTGCACCATAAAGCATTGTAGGTCTCACCACCATCTTATAAAATTTTTCCTTAAGTTTGAGGGGGACTATTCTATCACACAACAAGCATGATGCATTCCTCCACTTCAACCATCCAACTTGAATTCTACTAATAATATCCCCATCTATTTCACCATCACTATGAACAATAGACCCAAGATATCTAAAGCCTATACTCTTATTAATGACTTGATTGCCCAAAGTCGCAATCCCTCCACTAGATGTATTACTACTAAAATTACACTACATATATTCAGTTTTAGATCTACTCAAATGAAAACCTTTAGACTCTAAGATTGACATTCATAACACAAGTATACCTTCAACTCCCTCTCTAGTCGTATCAACTAGAAGAATATCATTAGCAAAAAGCATACCTTTGTAACGACCAAGCTCGACGGATTTAGTAAATTAGGGAGTTCAGCGGATTTACGGGATTTAGACAAAGAAGCGCGCAAAAGGAAGAAAGATGGATACCTTTGCAACGACCAAGCTCTTGGCGATCAAAGGGGAATGAGGTTTGACTTTGGACGCAACAGAAGAACGGCAAGGAGATGTGACTTCGGATGCAACCTTGGATGCAACCCAGAAGAATGACATAGAGGTGTGACTTTGGATGCAACAAGAAGGAAAGTCGTCGAAGGAGGCGAAGAAGTAATTTAGCGACTCGTTCAAAACAAATTCTACAAGTCGAATAGCAACGAACAGCCAGAGGAGATGCAACCCTAGCAAGCGGTGGCGAAGGCAAAGACGAACAACGATGCTGATGTGGAGAAGGAAGAAAGCGCAAAGGAGCGAAGTCTAAGAACAACACGAACGAGTAAATGAAACAGAATGCATAAACAATCGATTTGATAAGATAGTTTGCGGCGGAGTAGCGTCCATTTGTGTTTGCGATAGAAATTGCTGCCGCAAATCGACGCCAAAATTTTGGATAGAAATTGCTATCGCAAATCGACGCCAAAAATTCTGGCAAAAATTTCCATGCAAATCCGTCGATATTTTCGACAAATAATATTCTGACATAAATTCCACCGCAAATCCGCCGCAAACGATTGACTTTCTTGTAGTGAATTTATTTATTTATTTAGAATAAATGAGCATAACTTCCTGAGTCAACTCATTATATTTTATTATATGAGATTATAGTTGCAAAAATATTATATAGAAGTATCGATAGTTTTCTCTCTCTAATAAGTTTATTTTTTATATTTGGAGTTATGGATTCATTTAATTATTGACCCTTCATGTACAATTTTGATTTATAATTAAATAAGAATTTAAAGACAATAGAAAATAAAATAATGTAATGAAAATCTTTGAGAAGTTTAATTAACGATTTGCTTGTTTCCTTAATTTTTTATTTTGAAATAATCATCAAGCACATCTAAGAGTCTATTTGAGACAATTTTTTTATTATTTTATTTTCTAGACAATAATTATAATTTCATTTTGTTATTATTTTTTTGCTACTTTTTCACTATTTTTTTAAAAATTTCAATAATGAAAAAGTATTTTTTACAACCAAATTTATATAATTATTTTTATCACAACAATTTTATAATCAATTTTATAAAATATTGCAGCCCGACCTGGCTTAAGTTCTAAGAGAGCTATACATTCATGTCATTTATTTATAAATTGACACCTATCTCTAATATGAATTACTCAGTACCAAGTATTTAATTATCCTGCATCAAAAAGCTAATTAATAGTCTTCGGTATGTAGCTGTTTTAATAATAAATAAGCTGTGATTGATTAATAAAATATTTTTTGTTAGTTTTTATTGTTTTATAACTAAAAATAAAAATCGAAGGACCAGTTGCCCCACTCTTGCAAGTGGATAGTTCTCTTTAAAGACTGTGTTGGCTAACGCTAGCTGTTGGAGGTAGATGAGAACATGCCAAATTATTGATTAAATTGGATGAATGACAAAGTTAAAAAATACATATTAAATATAAAGTAAAAACCATTGCTAATTAAGATAGCAGAAAATTTGCTTAAAACTGCTAGACAGTAAAATTGATAGATAAGTGAGGTGTTAGTCTGTGTAGAATCTGATTGTATCGATCAATCAGATTGTATTGTTGTCTCGGATCTCAAGTTAATTTCTCGTGCTCGTTGGGCGCGGCGGTGCGGGGGTCCTCCCCCTGCTTGAGTTTGGGTGATTTGCACCTGAAATTTCTGTATACCATATAACGCCCTGACACTATGTACCCAAGTGCCCCAGCGTTATGTTCCCGAGCGCCCCGGTGTTATAAAATTTGCTAAGAGAAATGATAGATAGCATAGCAACACAACACTCTAGATTCGGTGTCGCAATGCTGTGTAAGTGCTACAACGCTGGGGGTTTTAGCGACGCAACATCGTCAGACGGATCAGAATCAAAGATTTGGGTGTCACAACGCTTCAAGGTGGACTGAATAGTTTTCGTTCTCGTTTTTCTCAAGGGTGATGTCCCTTAGTGTTATTAACTTGTTTTTCTCATATTTTGTGAGAGAGAACGTTGTAAGAGAGGAGCGAAGCAATGAGAAGTGAGAGAAAAGTGATATGTACTTATTTCTCCCAAATTTTATGGTGGATTTCTTGGTGTTGTGTGACTCCGTGGTTTTTTTTAATTTCGAGTTTTTTCACGTTAAATCTTGGTATCATTTACTTTCAGCTGCATTTCTATTTTCTTGTTTGTTTCGTTGCTGTTATGTGTGGAATCTGATTGTGTTGATCAATCTGATTATTCTATTGTCTCGGGCCTCAAAACTTGTCGTGTTCGTTGGGGGATGAGTGGGGTTTACCCCCTACTTGGGTTCGAGGTGATTTGTACCCGATTTTTTCTCGTACAATGCCCCAGCATTTTGTACCCGAGTGCCCCAATGTTGTGTTCCAGAGCACCCTAGTGTTGAACGACAGATAGCCGAGCACCGCAGCGGCCTAAATATAGCGCCACAATGGTGCAAGATAGAGGGTTGAGCGCCTAAGCACTGGGAGACGGACTAAACGATTTCTTTCTCGTTTTTCTAAAGGGTTGCGTCTCTTAGAATTATTAACTTGCGTAGCTTGGGGTTGAACCGGGATAATTGGGTGGCTGCCCCCATTAGAAAAATCTAGAACGTGGTTATCGATCCATCGTGCCATCGTGGTGGCCGCGCCTCAATGTTTGAGTTGGTCAAACATTATTTTAGGAAGGAAACAGAACTAACAACGCGAGAGGAAAAAAAGCAAGACCGTTGGAGGTAATGGACAGGCGGTGCGTGGTTGAATGTTGACCGCATCAGACCGCACTTCCTGCGTCGATCGATATGAACCCGGTTTAGTTGGAAGGCCCGCCGAGCCAAGTATCTCTTCCAAAACGGTTCGGTTATATTGTAATATTTCGTTTTAACGTGCCTAGAATTACTCCTGTAAGATTCGCGTCTAGGAAAAAGAAGCCCCCAACGTTAGTCCAACGTGAAAGGCTAAAAGCCTCTGGGCAAAAATTCATACAAATATTTTATGAATATTTTGTACAGTTGTTTGAAGCGATCAGTCACAATTAATGTTAGTAAAAAAATTGCGAGCCAGTTAAGCACAGAAGTCCTCTTCCTTGTCCTTTCTGTTGCCTGATTTTTCATGTTTGCAAAGACTTGCCTCTCATTACTAAATTATTGGTTGGGATTATTAATTAAGCTTCCCAAATCACCATCCAAATCAGGACAAATAAAGAATAATTTTGACTTTTCACAATTATGGGAGTTCATCTAGATTAACAGGCTCAGTTTTAGGCTTCATTTAGGACAATTTTTTTGATGCTTATTAAAGCCGTTTTTTAGTACAAAAAATAATTTTTTTTACTAAATAATTACTTTAAGAAGCAACAAGAAAGCCGTCCCAAACGAAGCCTTAGCCTAATTTAAAATTTATTTGACCCGAATATATTTGATTGGAATTCGATCCATTTATCACACGAGTCAAGATATTTGGCCCGAATCCTACTTGACATGAACCTGCCTATGATGAACCCGACTCCTAGAAAATATTGTTTTTTGATCAACATGACTCATTTGACCTGACAATGTCTAATTTAACTCAAAGCCATCATATTTATTATTAACTTGAATGATAAGACGTCAATTTGGAGTCAATTCAGATTTTCGGGCAATCCTATCCACATCTAAAATTGAATCAGATCAAAAATATAATCCAATTATCAACCAAAACCTGATTTTGAATCGGGCCAATCATTCACAATCCTAAATATCATATACTGAAATTGCTGGATATTGATCTAGATTTCAGCTAGTTTTTCTTTTGTACTTTCTTTAATTTTATTGTATGACTTGTATTGTCATTGGTATAGCTATTGTTGTCTATAAATAAGAGCAATAGACTGTAATTGGAAGCATGGTTCCTCTTCTCCCTCTCTCTCCCAAGAAACTCAGAAGGAAAAGCTTCTTCCTCATTCAAAATCCTAACATAAATAATTTTGTCATTTACTTCATAGTTTTTTTTTTCCTTAAAATTTTCCTATTCTTTATCAAGGATTGATTTAGCGTAATGATTGTATTTTATTTTGTCTTATTTTTTGACTGATATATTGCATTTGTCTGTTTGCATATTTTATAGTATAACTGGATAGAATATTTTAATTATAATACATCCCTTCTGTGATGGTTTGCATATCGACAACTGGAATTGAATCAAATTACAATTGGCTTATAGATTGCACGTATAATTTTGCCGCCTAATGCAAGTTTTTAGTGGCGACTGCAATTTATTGTAAATAATAAATTTTGAAAATAAGTGAAAAAGCAATAAGAAAATAATAACTAAATGAAATTGTGATTGCTATTTGAAAAAGTAAAGTAGTGAAAAGTTGTCTGAAACAGATCCTTAGAAATGATTTGATCTTAATTTATTCTTTAAAATATTGTTCTTAGAATTAAATTCTAAGATTATACTTATTGGATTTTGGATAGTCATATCGATAGAGAGAGTATAAGAATTTGTTTGGGATAACTTTCTTACTGTTTTTATATTTAGAGCAAAAGTTCATCTATTCTGCATGAATTTACCAGATTCGCAGAAGTTCATATGATTTTGAAGCTCAAATTTACATATTGAGCAAAATTAAGATTTAATTATAGATTTTAAAAAGAACATCTTAATATTTATTTGAAATTATAGAATTAATATGTTACCAAAAATCTTCTTGAGATAGCACAAATCTCAAGGCATATCTTAGTTAACTACTTCTAAAATTAAATTTGGGATCATCCGAATACCAATTTCAACAAACTTACAATCAATTAAACATCTCAATAAGATGAACCCAACAAAATAGGTCCAATCTAAGCCCAAATGAGCTAAAATCAAGGGCTTAAAGCACATTGGGAAGCTTTAAAGCATTAATTGGATGATTAAATAATATTCAAATATAGCATGCTTATGGTCGAATCGAGTGGCTCGATGAGACGAATCCAACGAGCGCATATCTCTTATATCTCACTTCATTACAGTAGTTAAATGATGAACAAATCCTCCATGATCAAGGGGATCAATATGGGTCATCTAATGGACCACTCTGAATTTATCCTGGATCTTCTCCATAGTTACAAGTCATGCCACTCTCAAAATCTATAAATAGATCACCTCTTCTCACATGAGAGGGGGGAAGGGGCTTTTGGTGGCTTAAAACTTGAGCTAGAGACTCAAGAGTACTCTGAGGCTTGAAGAATCATGGAGCTCCACCATTGAACCATCATCGGCGAACCCACGCCACCAAGCCATCGCTGCTGGATCTCTGCCCGACCATCGTCATCCAACCTCCGTCTATTTGCCACCATCGGGCATTTGTCCGACCACCTTCGTTCTTAGACTACGGTCCCTCCGACCACCGTTTCCTGGTGACTATGATCCCTCCAACATTCGTCGCCCCCCGATTATGATCCCTCTGACCACCGTCGCAGGCTGTCTTCGATCCCTTTGACCTTTATCGCTAACCAACTATAGCCTCCATCCCCCGTCGAATACGGTTCATCCAAACATCATTGCTCGCCGATTATATACGGTACCTCCAACCTCTGTCGTCCATCCACTACGGTCCATGAGACCTCTATTGCTCACCGACGACTGTCCCTCCATCCTCCATCAGCTGACCACAAACCCTGCGACCTCGGTCGCCCGCTGATTATGGTCTCTCCAACCTCCTTCACTCGCTGACTACGATCTCTCCGACCTCAGTCACTCTACAACGATCCTTTGAACTTCGTTGCCTGCCAACTACAGTCTCTCTGACCTCTATCATCTGACAACGGTCCCTTCGACCAGTATGGCCCAACTATGGTCCTTCCAACCTTCGTTACTTGCCGACTATGATCCCCTCCGACCTTTGTTGCCTAAATAATATCCTACCAACCAAATGAACAAGCCAACATTATTTTGAGAACATTTCTCATGACAATGGGTTCTTCTAGCCCCAATCATGTAAAATGCTCTATATGATGTATATTTGCAACATTGAGTTAACGTGTTCCCCTGAGGAAGAGCATCATTTGTAATCAACTACAGACACTAGTATAAGCATTTTATTAGACAAAGCCCCGTGATTTTTCCTTTTTTTAGGATTTTCCACGTAAAAATTTTGGTGCTTTTTAAGATTCTTGCACATCTCTCTCTCATATGTCTTTATCCCGAATCTTCGTATAAAAATAAGACGCTAAACTTTATATCTCTCTATTGTCATGAATATTCTAAGATGCAAAACAATAGTATTAATATATTTTTCATCAACAACAAAGATATTGGATTTTGCCACATAATTAAAAAATAATTAGATAACGATGCTCCTAAGTCACATAATTTAATAATACAAAACAACATCAAAATAGTTATGATTTATTTAATAAAATAAATTTCTTGCAAAACTCGACTATTTTCTATTCAAAAATTTCCTTCTTTTTTAAGGGCAAAGGGATTTAGCTAAGAATATCTTATTCCCCTCAAATTCTTAAGCTAAGCAGTTCGATTCAGCCCCCGCATTTTTAGGCATTTTAATCCATCCCACTTCTCTATCTCTCTCTCGCTCTTTCTCTCTCTCTATCTCAATCAGGTTAAAATTCCTGTTTCCGCAGTAAAAATCCGGCTCTGGAAGATCCAAATCCAATCAACCAAATAGTCTCTAGTTTTACAGCCCCCACGCTCTCTCTCTCTCTCCCTCTCTCTCTCTTGCAAATGGAGCTCGTTCACCGACTCACCAGTGGCTGATTTCCTGCTAACTACCCACAACGTCTTTGTCCTCTTAGAAATTCCTAATTTTCTTTTATTACCCTCACTTCACCGCTCTTCTTCCAGTCCATTATCATAATCCCTAATCCCTTTATCAATTCAAATCGGCCAATCTATGATCCCCCTCCCACGCCTTTGACCTTCTCCTTCTCCTCTTTTACCAATTCTTTCCTCTCACGAGTCTTCTCCCGTTCTGCTGGTCCCTAAAAACGCAATCTTGATCCAATCCCCAATTTATTTCATGCCCTTCTTCTTCCTCTAGTTGCGGCCATGGCTTCCGAGCGGCCCCTCCTCGACCTCTCCCCTCGCCCCCCAAATCCTGCTGCTGATATCCTCAAACCCATCCCTTCCTCCCGTAGCTCCAGACGCTCCCGCGGCTCCCGCGGCTCTCTTGACCGCATCACTTTCGCTCCCCCACCAACGGTTATTCGTTACGGCTCCCGTGCGGAATCTGATCGTGCAAACGCCTCGCAGAAAGATATACCTGACGAGGACGCGCGGCTTGTGCGCATCAACGACCCAACTGGCACCAACGAGCACTTCGAGTTCTCCGGCAACTCCATCCGCACCGCAAAGTACTCAATCCTCACCTTCCTCCCACGCAACCTCTTTGAGCAGTTCCACCGCGTTGCTTACATCTATTTCCTCGTCATCGCCGTCCTCAACCAGCTCCCTCAGCTCGCCGTTTTCGGTCGCGGGGCTTCCATCCTCCCCCTTGCTTTTGTTCTTTTCGTCACCGCCGTCAAAGACGCCTACGAAGACTATCGTCGCCACCGTTCCGACCGCATCGAGAACAACCGCACCGCCCAAGTCCTCACGGCCGGCGATTTCCGCCCTAAACGATGGAAGGATATCCGCGTCGGGGAGATCATTAAGGTCCAATCGAACGAAACCCTGCCCTGTGACATTGTCCTCCTATCCACCAGCGATCCGACCGGCGTCGCCTATGTACAGACAATAAATCTCGACGGCGAGTCAAATCTCAAGACCCGGTATGCTAAGCAGGAGACACTTTTCCGAACTCCGGAGAAACAAGGGCTCACTGGGTTGATCCGTTGCGAAAACCCCAATAGGAACATCTATGGATTCTATGCCAATATGGAGATTGATGGCAAGCGAGTCTCTCTCGGCCCCTCGAATATAATTCTTCGAGGATGTGAGCTCAAGAATACTTCTTGGGCTGTTGGGGTTGCTGTTTATGCTGGTAGAGAGACGAAAGTGATGCTAAACAGCTCAGGATCCCCATCCAAAAGGAGCCGGCTTGAGACGCATATGAATAGGGAGACCTTTCTTCTATCTGCTCTTCTGATTGTACTTTGTACTTTGGTGGCTGTTTTTGCTGGGGTATGGTTGGCAATTCATAAGAGTGAATTAGAGTTGGCTCAGTTCTTCAGGAAGAAGAACTACTCCAACCATAAAGGAGACAATTATAATTACTATGGGATAGGGATGGAGGTTTTTATTAGGTTCCTCATGGCAGTGATCGTGTTTCAGATCATGATCCCCATTTCTCTCTATATTTCGATGGAACTTGTACGGCTTGGACAAGCCTATTTTATGATTCAGGATTCTCATTTGTATGATGAGACATCGCATTCGCGATTCCAGTGTCGAGCTTTGAACATAAATGAGGATTTGGGTCAGATAAAGTACGTGTTCTCAGACAAAACAGGTACTTTGACAGAGAATAAGATGGAGTTCCAGTGCGCTAGTATTAGTGGAATTGATTACAGTAATGGGAAAGCTTCGGTTCCTGATGATTGCGGAGTCTATTCTGTCATAGGTATTGTGTCCTTCATGTTCTTTTTTTCAGAGTCGATGTCTGTGAATTGCTGGTTTAATTGTGTGGTTATCTTGGATAGCATCTTTACTTCTGTTGTGTTTCATAACAGTTGGGGATCAGTATTGGAGGCCGAAGATGGCAGTAAAAACTGATCCTGAGCTAATGAAGCTGTTGAGAAATAGGAGGAATACGGAGGAAGGAAGACATGCTAGTAATTTCTTCTTTGCTCTGTCTGCTTGCAATACTATAGTGCCTTTGGTTGTGGATACACCAGACCCAGCGCAGAAGTTGATAGATTATCAAGGGGAATCCCCTGATGAACAGGCGCTGGTCTATGCAGCTGCTGCATATGGCTTTGTACTAATTGAACGAACTTCTGGACATATAATAATTGATGTTCTTGGAGATAGACAGAGGTATAGTGCTTCACATGGTATTTTACGCTTATATTGATTCGCTTTCCTTGCTTTACTACTTGAGAGGTGCTTGGGGTGAGTCATTAGCATCTATTTCCCATTGGTTTTTTGTTGTGATAGCTATCTTCTTAGAAAATGTGGTTTGCTTCTTGACATCAGCGTTGGTATTGGTTCTGGTATGTTAGCCATTTTTTTTCTCGGTTGATGCTATATTGTTAAAAATATATCTTTAAGGAGTAGTTGTAGCTTTTTGGCCGTGGTGGTGGTTGTTTTCTTATCTGCTTTCTCTTAGTTGTAGCTGAAAATGTACAAACTTGATTGAGTTTATATTAACAATTAAAAGGTACATGACCACTGTCATGATTATAATCTAGTTGTTAATTCATTTATCATTGATGTTTTTTTAATCTTGTTTTGTTCTATAATTTTTGTCACATCTAGTTATTAGTCTGGATGCCTTCTTTAGTTGGCAGAACATGCAAGTTCTTGCGGAATTGTGAATTTCATTACCATGCTTGCTAGCCTATTATTAGGTTAATTCTTTTACTACCCATAATACTAGTTATACTCTAGTTTTAATTCTTATGAATTCAATGTCATGGCATGTGCAGGTTTGATATATTGGGTCTTCATGAGTTTGACAGTGAGAGGAAGAGAATGTCAGTTATAGTTGGCTTTCCTGATAAAACAGTGAAGATTTTTGTTAAAGGTGCAGACAGTTCAATGTTTGGTGTTACGGAAAAAACTTTGGATGCGAACATAATTCAGGCAACTGAGTCACACCTTAAAACCTACTCATCAGTGGGTCTGAGAACATTGGTGATTGGTATGCGAGAGATGAATAGGATGGAATTTGAGGAATGGCATTCTTCATACGAGAAAGCAAGCACAGCATTGTTTGGGAGGGGAAGTTTACTAAAAGCAGTTGCAGCCAACATAGAAAGCAATCTCAGCATATTAGGGGCCTCTGGAATTGAAGATAAGCTGCAGCAAGGTGTTCCTGAAGCTATTGAATCTTTGAGGCAAGCTGGGATCAAGGTCTGGGTATTGACGGGTGACAAGCAAGAGACTGCCATTTCGATTGGGTATTCTTGTAAGCTCCTGACTGGAGAAATGATCCAGATTATAATAAATAGCAATTCTAAGGAGTCATGTAAAAAGAGTTTAGAGGAAGCCCTTGCCGCAACCACCAAACTAGCATCAATGCCTCCAGCAGGAGAAACTACTGCAACAGGATTAGGTGCTGGTAGGACCCTTGCTCTGATTATTGATGGGAAAAGTCTTCTCTATATTCTTGAGACAGAATTAGAAGGGGAGGTATGATATCATGAAACTTCAAAATGTTTTCCAAACTATTAATTTTAACCTTTTGTCAACATTATAAAACCTATTTTTTTGTTCATGTTCGTTTGATGTAGCTTTTCAAAGTAGCAACATCGTGTCACGTTGTTTTATGCTGCCGAGTGGCTCCATTGCAGAAGGCTGGGATAGTTGCTCTAATCAAGAAGAGAACGGATGATATGACCCTTGCAATTGGAGATGGTAATTATATGAAGTCAACTCTTTGTTCTGCAATGATGACATCTACATTTAGTAATTGTTGATTTGTTTGAGTTTGTTATTCCAAGATTTTAATCTCCATATGCTATGCAGGTGCAAATGATGTTTCCATGATCCAGATGGCTGATGTCGGGATAGGCATAAGTGGGCAAGAGGGCCGCCAGGCAGTGATGGCCTCAGACTTTGCTATGGGCCAGTTCAGATTCTTAGTTCCCCTTTTATTGGTTCATGGCCACTGGAATTACCAAAGAATGGCATATATGATATTGTACAATTTCTACAGGAATTCAATTTTTGTATTTGTACTTTTCTGGTAAGTAGTTAGTTTTGCTGATAACTTCTCTCAATTTCATTGATTAACTTTCTTAGTGTTTTTATTTTTTCAATTACATAGCCTCACATTAATTATTTTGCATTAATGCTTTTTTTTTTTAATTTGAACAACTTGATTTTTTAAATCAATGCTTTGTATCCAGTTTTATCATTCATCTATGTTTCCATGCTATATCCTGAGCTTTAACTTACCTTTTATTATTTACCTGACTCCAAATTATGGTTTGATAATTAGTTAGGTTAAGTTTAATTCTCTACCAGTGCTTTTATGCATAAAAGAGGTTAGCTAGAAATCACAAAAGCAGAAATGTATTTAGATAAATAAAATCAGTTTAACTGCTCTACAATATTGCAGTGAGCATAATTCTTGACGCAGTGTGACCCTTTTGTATTTTCAATTGTAACATTTGCGTGAACATTGGTGACTTTTGTAGCATATTACCTCTTATAGCAATTGCATTGTATTACCTCACAGAAGGGGATATTAAAATTAGTGAAAATTTCTTGGAAAGGCAACCACGCTCATTAGATTCGGCCCTACAGGTCTAGCGGTCAATTGACGTTGTTTTATGAGCCATGCTACCCACTCAAAAATTCAGCACCAAATCAACACAACAACGCAAGAAAAACTTGAAAGTGCATGGTGCATTCAATTTTTGGTGAAGCATCATGATACGGGAGAGGGCAGGTGGGACTAGGGGTGTGAAAGAGTTTAGTCGAGTCGAGTTTTGACACAAACGAGCTCAGCTCGTCAGTTTGAAAGCGAGCTCAAACTTGAGCTTGAGCTCGACTCGTGCCATTGTAAACGAGTCCGAGCCGCTCGTCCAGCCTCCGACGCGGTCCGGTTCGTCTTCCGAAAAAACTCCGCAGCCTTTTAAAACTGCAGCAGGAGGAAGAGAGAGAGAGAGAGGCAATGAGCGAGAGAATGAATATTTAAATGAGAATAATGAGGTATTGAGCATTTATTATTCAAGGTCTGTCAAAGAGAGGAGAGAGAGAGAGAGAGAGAGCGAGAGAGAGAGATGGGCAGGCGATTGGGATATGCGCAAGATTTATGAATTTTCGAAACACGCGCTGGGATTTTGAATTTGCAGCCGGACTTCAAAACACAGTAGGAATTCAAAATATAGGCGGGCATTTATTATTAATTTTTTTAAAATATTCAAATTTAATAGTTTCAAGCCGGCTCGCGAGCTCACTAGCCGAGCCTCATCAAGCTCGAACTTGAGCTCGACTCGTGAGCTCTATAAGCTCGGCTCGCGAGCCCATTAACAAGTCGAGCTTGAGCCGGCTCGCGAGCCACCTCGGCTCACTTACACCCCTAGGTGGGACTAGCAGGGGGCGGATATGGTAAGGAATTCAGGCCTCCTTGTGGGGCCCATTAAACCTATCATTACATATGTGAGAAGAGGAATTAAGGAAGAGATTAATTAGGAAGGATTTTCTAATTGAAATTCAAATTGGAGAGGGAAATATATTAGGAAAGGGGGTTGATTTAGGAAGGGATTAATTATGAAGGATTTCATAATTGAAATTTATATTAGAGAGGGAAATATATTAGGAAAGAGGAGGGGGGGGGGTGCGCTGATGTAGGAGGGAAATAGGAGAAGCTTATTTAAGGTTGAGTTTAGGGTTTCTTTTGTTTTATGCAGAATTTATTTTGAGAGTGCTGTAGTTTTCTTTTTGTGAGGGATCCTAGCGGCATCTAGGATTTGTGAGAGAAGGTCCTCTTCTCGAAAGAGGACCAATGTATCTTGCTTTGTTCGTATTTGATTTTCTGTCAATAAAAATATGTTTTTCTATTGAATATCTTGTAATTTGTTGCTATTTTTTATACCAAGGCGCATCACATCACTATTATTTTTATGATGGATAAGCAAATGATAAAGTTTTCTGGAGGACTTCAATTTCAGTTTAGTAGGCATGCCCAATCCTTGTATGAAGACCATCATGCTTCCTATCTCTGGCAGATATGTATTATTATTTTAGCTCCCGTCACATCAATTATTGGCTTTTCTTAGTAGTAGAGCACAGTTTTAAGTGCTTCTTTTGTTACCAAAAGTTGCAAATAATTTTTTTTCCAAAAGTAATAAAACTATGGAAGAGAGTTATTGAGCATAGGTTATGACGTGATGCTAATGTTTCTCAAAATCAGTTTGGATTCATGTCGGGTAGGTCTACTATGGGAGCTATTACATTTATTTAGAGGTTTGATGGAGAAGTATAGAGAGAATAAAGAGAATCTACATATGATATTTATTGATTTAAAGAAAGCATACGATAAAGCTCTAAGAAAAATGCTCTGGAGAGTTCTAGAAAAGGAGTTAATAATGCTTATATTGACGTTATTAAAGGATATGTATGTATGAGCTATTACTTGTTTGTGTTCAAATAAAAGGTGGTTTGACCAAGTATTTTTCTATTTTAGTTGGATTACATCAAAAATTAATTTTAAGCCCATATCTTTTCTCTTTAGTCGTGGATGCTCTTATTAGATATTTATAAGAGGATGTACCATGGTGTATGCTTTTTATCAATGATATTCTACTTATTGATAAGACTAGAGAGGGAGTTGAAGGAAAACTTGAATTAATGAGGTCAACCTTAGAGTCTAAAGGTTTTCATTTGAGTAGATCTAAAACTGGAGTAGATCTAAAACTGAATACATGTAGTGTAATTTTTGTAGTAATAGATCTAGTGGGGGATTGTGACTTTGGGCGGTCAAGTCATTAATAAGAGTACATGTTTTAGATATCTTGGGTCTATTGTTCAAAGTGATGGTGAAATAGATGGGGATATTGTTAGTAGAACTCAAGTTGGACGGTTGAAGTGGAGGAATGCATTGGGTCTGTTGTGTGATAGAAAAGTACCCCTCAAATTTAAGGGAAAATTCTATAAGATGGTCATGAAAAATGTTGCAGAGATGAGGATGCTCGGATGGATTAGTGGCTTCACTCTTAGAGGCAGAATGCTAAACAACTATGTACGTTGGAGTAGCTCCAGTGGCAGATAAGATTAGAGAGAGTCGTCTTAGATGGCTTGAGCACACCAATAGTCGGATTTCCGATGACCCGGTTAGGAGAGTAGACTTATTGAATTTTCCACATTTTAAGAAGGGTAGAGGTAGACCTAAAAAGACTTGGTTAGAGAATATTAGAAATAATATTTTTTTATTAAATTTAAATGAGAATTTGACTCCTAACATGACAAAATAAAGAAAAAAGATTCATGTAGCCATCCCTACATAGTGGGATAAAGACTTGATGTTGTTGTTGGTTTTTGTTGCAACCAGCTAATTTATTCATGGCCATCAGAAAGATGATGAAATCGAGCAACCATTTTATAGTTAGATGATGTAAGTCCTATATATTGGCCCACTTTGATAAGAGTATCTAATGACTTGGAGACTCTAGCTACAGTATTGAAAGCATGTTTTTGACATCCATGTTAGTCTCCAATAATGACTTGGAGACTCTAACTTGCTTCTCTAGTTAGTCTCTCTATCGTCTTGTGGAATATATTTACGCAGAGGATAATTAGACGATTACATGGAACGGCTCCAATGCAGCAAACAAGAACATTATTTGATACCTTAATTCTCTTGCGGTTTTTCTTTTTCTTTGAGGCTTCAGAAAAGGGAGGTGATGGCTAGGATATTGATTTTTTTTTTTTCACAGTATTAAGTAATACAACCTCTAAGAAACATTGTATTCTCATCCATGACTTGAAGCTGATTCCCGGCAGATTTATGATTTAGTGTAGGGGAAATTGGTTTTCATTGCATCTTGTTGCGTTTTGCAAGTTGCTTTTCCAATCTTTATCCATATTTTTGTTTTCACTTCTCTTTTTCACTCACCTTCCAACTAATGGAGATGTCCCTATTTGTGCAGGTATGTACTATATACAGCATTTAGTTTAACAACTGCAATCACAGAATGGAGTAGTGTCTTGTATTCAGTTATTTATACTGCTCTCCCTACTATAGTTATTGGAATTCTTGACAAGGATTTGAGTAGGAAAACGCTTCTGAAGTATCCACAACTCTACGGTTCCGGCCAAAGAGAAGAAAGATACAACCTCAAGCTATTTATTCTTACTATGATGGATTCTATTTGGCAAAGTTTAGCCATCTTCTTCATTCCATATCTTGCTTATCGGCACAGTACAGTGGATGGATCCAGCATTGGTGACCTCTGGACCCTCGCAGTGGTTATTATGGTGAATATTCACTTGGGTATGGATGTTTTCAGGTGGAATTGGGTTACACATGTATCCATATGGGGCTGCATTGTTGCAACATTCATTTGCGTCATCATCATAGATGTGTTGCCCATTCTTCCAGGATTTTGGTAATTCTCTCTTTCACATCGTCTCTTAGTTTCTTCGACAAACTAGAAATAATTTTTCTTGCAGTATTGTTTGCATGTTTATCCTTGTTAGTGGCTGCCCATTCAATTTTTAAAAGCCTTCAATAGTTCTGTATTGATCCTGGCATTATATGAACAAGTTTGTGAACTATAGAAAGAAACATTACAAGAGGAAGAAGATATTCAAGTTGAGGAGATAGAAATTGTTTCCATCCCTACTCATGCACATTTCTAGCATGCTCATGACTTGCTGAACTAATAATACATGTATTTGAAACCTTTCATCCATGATTGTTCCAGTTCAGCATATTCAAGCATATGAAATTATGAATACCTCATTATTGATAAGCTCAACTCATCTTCTCTTTTCATTTGTCAGGGCTATCTTCCACGTAATGGCGACATGGGTATTCTGGTTTTGCTTAGCTGCCATCCTTGTGGCAGGGATGGTTCCTCGATTTACAATGAAGGCTTTTTCCGAGTTCTTCTTTCCGAGCGATATCCAGGTTGCCAGAGAACTAGAGAAGTTTGGAAACATAAATGAGAACCGTGTTTCTGAAGTTGCAATGAGCACTTTCTCAAACAACCAACAACAGAGCATACTGTAGATTTTTGTTATCTATCAATTTTTCCAATTTCATCTTTTTTTATGTTTCTTTGTGTGTATATTAGCAATTCTTTGAGCTGTTGATGCGCTTTAAGGTCGCATACAAGCTGCTTGCTAGCCTATTCAAAGAGATAGATTTGTAGTTCATCTTCTTGTGTATTTATAACATTTTTTTTTTCTTTACTAATATCTCAAATGCAAATTAGAGTTATACACATCATACGTTAGATGTCTTCTTCTACCCTCCTCCGGCTCATGCTGGAGTAGTGAAGCTGTGTGATGTTCTTCTGATCACAAGCTTTGGTGACATGAACCAAAAGAATATTATCTTGTAAATGGAATGGCCTGATTATACAAGTTGTATATTGTCTTTGAAGGACTGAAATTATGGTGGGTAATGATTTGATCCCAAGTTGAGTTTTAATGCGTTCAATTAATGATAAAAAGATCTTCTTTTGTTTTAATTGCATAACAATTAATTTTGATGATATTTTAGAGAAGTAATGATTTTGTGCTTGCATTTAGGCTTTGTTTAGGACGATTTTCTTACTGTTTTTAAAAACAGCTTATTAGTATAAAAGTTTCTTCAATTAAAATTTTTGTACTATAAAGTTGTTTTAGAAAACAGTAAAAAAATAATCCCAAATGAAGCCTTAAACGTAAAGATTACAACAACAAAATCTAATTATATCGAGGATTATATTGTATCATTAAGAAGAAACTATTATCCTTTTAGAAGGATTTGAACATTTACCTTCACATTATATCATGCATTTACATCCTTGAATAATTGGAATTTAAAGTTGATGTTATCATGCCATTAAGAATGTGACTACTTCAAATCTCTAACATTTAAAGATGTAGATGGATGATATAAGATTTATAAAAGTTTTTATTCTTCTAAAAAGGCTTTCCTTTTATCTTCCTCATTACATATGTGAGCTTACTTAGATTTGATCACCACCTTGCTTAGTTGAAGTTTAATTTAATTTACATTTTGCTTGAAAAATTTCAACACTACTTTCAAGAATTATTCCGAGTGAAATTCGATGCCCTAATTGAAACATTTATGTGAGAGATTATTTGGTTTAGGGTTTAAATTATATGAAGTAAGGAAAGTTTGAGAGTTTTAAAATTTTTTATGTTTAGTTAGATGAGAAATAAAAATGGAGCAAATTTTTAGGATATTTGAAATTATCTCTCTAATATATTTTTAATGTATTTCAAATTCAATAGATCTAAATGAATTTTAAATAGACTGCGTATATGAAATGGCGTTGACGTCCATTTACCACTGCCTGATGTATGACACCTCAGTACCCCCTCAGCTCGTTTTCACCAGGTCATGGCTGAATTAATTTATTTAAATCAATTAAAAAAAATAATCTCCTAATTTCACAAAATAATTGAAAAATATTTTCCATACCTTATATTATTTTTTACTTCATAAAACAGACGGGCCCCGTAATAACTTATCACAGGTGTGCTCTATGTGGTTAATGGGCTGGGCCTGGTTTTTCAGCTGAATTTGTCAAACGTTTTCTCAGGCATATCTTCATGAGAAGCATAAAGTTTGCTAAGGCCTATATGATTGCCTGAAATTATAAATTATATATTAAAAACTAATGAATATTTTAAATTATCATTTAACTTAATGAAATTTGATTGCACATTAATATTAATTTTAAACTCCAAAAACTCCCTAAAAACTCTCAAAAAATGAGAATTATAATTTCATATTCAAAATGAATATAAAGAAAATCATTATTTTCTAAAATATATTTTTCTCTAAAAATAAACAAATAAAGCTCTAAAAACATTCTTGCAAAATAAATAATTAGTGTTGAATAGTTGAATTGAAACAAAATTTCATAAATTAACTTTTAATCACTTGTAATTACTCATTTCTAAACAAAATAACCAAAGGAGAGACGATCACTTGAAAGGAGAGAAGATCACTTGAGTTTGATAGCAAACTTTTTTATGGTAAACATGAGACAATAAAAAATAATTATAATATATAAAACATTAAATTTCGTATGAGAATATTTAATCTTTATTTAACTTAGTTTGTTTAGTCACTTAAGAATTAATAAGCTTAGACTAGGAGTCTATTTGAGGAGAAATTATTACATATGGAGTTTGGACGTAGCTTTCGTCCGGACTCCAATGAAATCAAGCCACGTTGTTTGTACATAGGGTGTAGCTTGGAAGACAGCTCATCATCATTTGTAACTAACTTTTGCCAGCTCATCTAATAGTTCTAGATTGTTATCTTATCACTCTATAAATACTGTTCTTGTAACATGAGATTACATTGAATAATAAAGACTTAAGTTCTACATGGTATCAGAGAACCATGGCGCAATCCTCTTTTCTTCTCAAATCGGCGAACCACCTGAAGCAACAACAGAAGGATGTACAATACCTGCTTCACTGAAGTTCGTGATCTCAAACATATGGACAATTGTTCCCACACAATTGACAATGGAGAATTATTCAATTTGGAAATCACAGATCCTCAAACTGCTCAAAGCCAATGGGTTCCTGCAGTTTCTTCTTCCGACTGCTAGCCCGCCGGAGAAGTTCATTCAGACAAACGAAGGTAGCAATACTTCGAACCCACAATACGCTGAATCGATTCTAATCGATCAAAACCTCGCAGCAGCTATTTGCTCTACAATCTCATCGTCAATCCTCCCATATGTCATTAATCTGGATTCTTGTTCATCCATCTGGAGCATAGTAGAACGACGACTGTAAGTGACGAACAGATCTAGAGTAATACAACTCAAGAATGAGCTCCACAATCTTGCAATGAAAACTCAAACAATGACTCAATATCTCACTGAAGTCAAGACCATTGTTGATCAGATAACCGCAGATGGATCTACTATAGACGATGAAGATGTTGACCCTAATTTTCTCCCAGACCTAGGTCAAAGAGTTGACCTGGTCAAATTTGACTAGGCTAGACCCTAGGACCCATCCCAATGGGTTCAGGGAGTCAAGTCAAGTATGCTGAGCCTAGACCCAGGTCCTGGGTCAACCTGGTTGACCCAAATTGACCCAAACTCCTTTCTACTGATTCCAAATCACTTCCATAACTTCCTTGGCTCAATCCCACTCCTCCCTTGGATTGAATGGGCCAAACCCAACCCATTGGGCCTAGACCCATGCTATGGGTCAACCTGGTTGACCAGGTCTACCTAGGTTGACCCATTAAGCCCTTAATGGGTCAAATCAAATTCAAACCCAATCCTTGGACTCAACCCCCATCTCTTGGACTTGATTGACCAAGTTGACCAAGTCAACCTTAACTTGGTCAACCCAAACCTATAATGGGTCAAATTGACCTATTCAAGTCAATTATGAGCCCTTTAATGCATTTAATTCATGCCTAATCTATTCTTTTTCAAAACCACGGCCAAGAGGCTTGGTTTTCCCTCCTAATGCAGCCTAGATCTAATCTAGGTCGTTAATCAAAGACTTAAGACTTTAAATAGGGATCTTAGGGTTTAGTTCAAGGACTTTTGACTCTTGCTCTAAACCTAGATTCTCCCAATCTGAGATCTCTTATGTGTGAGCTCCCTAGGTCTCCTCCCACCCTTCCTTACTCAAAACCACCGATCAAAGCTCGCCGGCGGCGAGATCTACGGCGAACCGAGGTCAAGGACGTTCCAAGGCGATTTCCCGTTGATCTAAAGCTTCTTAGAACGCGATTTCTTCTACAACTAGGAGCGTGGACAGTCTGCAAGTGCAACAAGCCTATGAACGCCCAAATCCATTGTGTATTTGAGGTATAATCCCTAACCCTAGTTTAAAACACCTAGATCTAATTAGCGTTTAGGTTATCACATTTTAGAACTCAAAACAACATCCACATGAATGCTCTTCACCCATAGATTGTATGTTTAAAATTTTATAGAATTTGGTTTAGCGGATTAAGAGAACGAAGCGATTATCGTTCTAGGGCTTCGGTTCTACGTAACGCATATGTTACGTAAGATCTGAGCCGTTGATTTTACGATCAACGGCTCAGATCTCGTCGTTCCGCGGTTCGGGGCGACCGCAGATCTGATCTCGTGGCTTCCGCTCTCGGTCTGGCGAGATCAAGGCAGTCCATCCAAACCACGCTGGATCAGATGGCCCGCAGCCCGCGCCGACGTGGTTAAGTTATCTAGCGTGGTTTTCGGCGCCGTGACAATCATTGCCAAAACCGCGTCCGCGGTTTACCCTAGCCAATCGGAGCGCGACGGGTGGCCTGCCACCGTCGCCGCCATTTTATTTAAAATTAAATATTATAATTATTTTAAATCTTTTTAATCAGATTTATTCCAAAATTAATTTAAAAATTATATAAAATTCCAAAAAATACTTATAATATATTAAAATTTTCAGAAAAAATATTTTCTTTAATAAAAAAAACACTATATTATTAATATTATATTATTATTATTTTTTTAAACTTATTATTATTATTATTATTATTATTATTATTATCTTATATTATTATTATTATTATTTTAAAACTAATTTTGTAATTATAATATTATCATAAGTATTTTAAAACTATTTTAATTATAATTATGTTATTATTATTTTATTAAGTATTATTACTATTAGTATTATTTTAAAATTATTATTATAATTATTATTATTATTTTGATAATTATTATTTAAAAAAACTATTCTTAAATCCATTATTATAATTATTATTAACTGCTATTATTATTACTTTTTAGTATTATTATTATTTTAAATTACTATTATTATTATTTTTAGTATTATTATTATTTCAAATTACTATTGTTATTATTATTATTATTACTATTTGTTATTTTATTATTATTATTATTATTATTATTATTATTATTATTAATTCTTATCATTATAATTATTATTTTAATCATTATTATATTATTATTATTGATATTTTAAATTTTTTTAATTATTATTACCTTATCATTATTAATATTTCTAAAACTATTTTAATTACATTATTATTATTAACAGTATTAGTATTATTTATTTATCTATTTTAAAATCCAAAAGTTTTTAACACTAAATTTATTTTATTTTAACGATTATTTTTAAATATTAACTATTTTAAATTGTTTAAAAATTACTTTTAAACCCTTTAAACTTCAAAATTCCATAACTTACTCATTTTAAATCGAAATTTTGTGCACGATACCTCGTTCTTTTCAGAAAAATATGAATTTTAATTTGAAACCATTTTTAGTAACGAAATTCATCTTTTCTGAATTATTTCTGTATTACCTAATTACTTAACTATTTAACTATTATTTAATTATTTTAAAACTAAAAATTATTATTTTTTAAATACAAAATACTTTGTAACCTCGCTTTGGGTGGCTGGTGCACGATACCTATGCAATAAGTTATTTTAAGTTATCTTACTTTCAAAACTTATATAATTATGTATTTTAATATTTATGTATCTTAAAATTATTTTAAAATTATATAAATACTTAAATCCTTCAATTATGAGAGATCTACCCTTTGAAATTTTAAACATAGATCATGCTTATGAATAGCATTCATGTGGGGAGGGTTAGTGGATGATTGGGTTACAATTATTCACTAATCACTTCGTTAATCTTATTTTCCTTAGTGTTTCGTAGTCTTTGCATGTGTAGGATGCACAAGCACCTGGCTTAGGCTCTCCTAGATCTAAGGATCATGGTGTGTTTATGATTGTATTGCATTTCCTTTATGTTACCCCAAGTATTAGTTTCAAACATTGATTCAAGACCTATCTAACGTAGTGACACCTTAGGGACAATAATTAAGGACCCGTCTAGCGGACTTAGAGAAATTCTACGAGCTAATATTTACCTCTGATTAACTTAAAACCTGAACCATATGAACTTAGTGACATTATAAACTCCTTGGAATTTTTTTAGGAATTTTTAGAGCCCTTTAAACCCTTTAATTAATAAACCCTAATTTGCCCCTTAATTAGGACCCGATAACTTCAAAAAATTCTAATAAATTCAAATTAAATCATAAAATTACCTATAATATGTCAAACTCTTCAGAATTCAGTCCCTAATCCATGAAAATTAAAGCCCCTTAATTGGACATTAATTTAAACTTTAATTTAATCTTAATTAAAAATTACCTTTTTGCCTTAATTAAATCATTAAAAATTATTAAAAATTCCAAAATTTTCCCAAACACTTGGGAACACTTATTTAGGTCATTTCTGACCTTCGGGGGTGGTTCCAAGCAGTTTGGAACTGATTTGGATCAAAATCCCTAAAACAACCCTTTTATTAAATAATTTCGATAATTCATTAAATGACCCAAACTTTGAAAATTCATAACTAATTATAGAAAATTCCAATTGGGGCAAACTCAAAGGTATTCAACTCACATTAGGGTATAGTATGTATTAAAAATATTAGGATTCTAGAAATCAACTTAAATAAAAAAAGTCAATAATCCGGTCAAACTTAGGTCAAAACTTCAAAAATTCATAACTTTAGATAGAAGAATCTAAATTGGGCATGCTTATAGTCTAACTGATCAGGTTAAGGTCTATAATTTTATAAAAATACTAAGTATTCAAAAACCCCCTTTAATTAAAAAGTTAATTTTGGACCCCTTTGGCCTAGTGGATAGGGTGACCCCGAACCTTCTAAGTAATCACTAAACCATTAAAACATACATAATTTAATTCTTAATGCATCAACACTTAAACTAAAACCTAAACCTCTCCTTCAAACTTTTAACAAACCTGAACATTAGGCGACTTTAACTAACTATCCAGCTTATGATACACCCCAGCTACACAGCCTCCTACACACACTATAAAATTGCTTGCTAGGACACCACTTCTAGATCTAGGCTAGGCCGGTGTTTACTTTTCTATTGTATGTCGAGTTTTTTGAGTTTTCATTGCATGTTGTGATTGAATTGACGGTGTGTTTGTTTACCTTTACCGTATTCTAGGAATTGATGTGATTGCACGATAGACTATCCATAGGTTAGGATCAATTTTGATACTAACAATATTTTCTGCAGGTGGCCATGCTCATGCAGCGCTAATAAAAGGGGGGCAATAATCATGATTTAAATACTAACGTTATCTTATGCAGGCGCTTTAGAAATTGCTCAGCCCCCCTAAATAAATGAGAGCTAATAATAAATTATAATGATAAATTACTACAGGCGCTATAGAACCACTTAACCCTCAATTAATTAAAAGAGCATGACCAAGTGTAGCTGGCATGAGTATTTTATTTCCATATATATAATTGCTTGGGTTATTCTTTTTATATTAACTTCCTAGGATAACCATGCAGGAGAGACTAGATTTTCTTGCTTTCATTTAATGTAAACCCTGTGTAATATTGGTTAAGAGTTGTGAAAGTATATTTTGAGTGCGGATATAGGGATCCAAAGATTGGATTTCAAAGAGGAAAGGACATCCAATATGAGGATAGTCTTTTTCTATTTGGAAGTCTAAATTTAGATCATTCTACTACCCAAGGTGGAAAGAATAACCTCCCTTTTGGGGGAGAGTTTTCTTCTCCACCCTGGATATCCAGCTACGACAAATCCAAGGAGCTCGAGGAGGAGAAGATCCAGAAGTACAAGGAAGAGAAAATTGAGAAACTGAAGACCAAGAGTATCCCACTCAAAATTACTTGCGTCATTTCTAGGATTAGAAATCTGGGTTGTTGGCAGTGGTGCCCGACCACTTTATTTTTCTGCAGACCCTAGTTTGTAATTAAGGGCAGTTGGCCTACAGACATTTATTAATTAGTTTGATTATCTTGATGTGTTTTATTTGTGATTGTGTGCCTTTAGTGTTGCTTGATTTTCTTAGTTTATTGACGATTGGCATGCCGCTTTTGTTTTAGCCTAGACTTCGTTAGGCTCTCTAATGACTAAAATATTTTTTACTTATAACTAATATTTAAAATTTTAAAGTTTATATAACATAGAAACCTAACGACCTAGGGAACTGCTGGAGTCGTCCGGGGTCACATGCATATTATTGCATTTCTCTCCCTCCTTATTATAAGACACTTTCCCACCTGCGGGAAGAGTCCAGATAATCCAACCTATGAGGATGAGGTGCTGGATCTAGGGAAGTCTAGTCTTTTCTAAAAATTATTTTTATAAGCCTTTTTAAAATTCTATGCATATCTGATTTGAGATTATTAATCAGCATGCATTGCATTAGAAATCAACTAAATTAAAATTTTAATTGCATTAGCTTTAGAAGCATTCACCCTATATAAGTCCAGGCCCAATTAGAAAATTTTTTAGACGTCGGCCCTATTTCCAAGAACTATAACCTACATACCCATCTTTCATAAAATGACTGGACTCATGGTTTTGAAGTGACTAGGTGGTTAGCTGGCTCCCCAATCCAGGCCGGGGTAAGTCCAGGTTTTGCATTGCATTAACTAGGACATGGGTGTTAGTGTTACATAGAACATTAGACCCACTCTAAATCTAGGATTCAAGGCTACTATTATTTCATAGTATGCCTCATCGGTGGGTAAGTCCTCTATCATTCAGAAAGTATAAATCCTGCCTATCCGCGTCACATGGATGACGCCACCTCCATCCTTCTCTCCTATATGCTTCGAGTGTATATTTTTTTTCTTTTCTCTAATTTCTACTCACTACCTTAGTCCCTCCGGATGCTGATCTAAGCCGTGTATGTTGACTAAGCCAAGTTGAGCATTTCTTTTCCTTTTGAGTAGGATTTTCTAGTCTTTTCCCTATGTGCCAATCCCACTTGAAAGTATAATGTAGAATCCTTAATCGAGAGTCTTCTCAGGCCCCAGCTTGAGATGTAATTAACCACGGGGGCTTACGCACGTGGGAAACTAAATTCCACTATCAAATAAACCCCACTCAAGATGATGTAACGGGTGAGGGAAACCCGTTGTTCCGATCAGGTCGTATATATTGTCACCCATCAGGGTATGCTGGTGAGAGCCACTATTCTCAATGGTTGATCATATATATGATCTAATCTGTCCTCCCATTGGCAATACCATCCCGGTATTCCCTTTCGGAGGTCCATAGAAGACATCATTATGTACACGCTCAATGGTCTTCCATCCGCATATCAAGCATTCAAAACGTTAATTCAAACCAAACTTCCTCCTATAAGCCTTGATGATCTATATTCGCTGCTTCTTAACGAAGAGATCAACATCCAAACTGAATCACTGAAGCAACTGTCAATTGTGGATTTGGCAACTATGTTATATTCGTCACGAGGAAGAGGACGCAGGGGTAGAGGTAGATCTACGCAAGTAGGTTCAAGAACATCCGTCAACAATCTCCATACATGCCAAATCTACAACAAAAGAGGCCACTCTACTTCAGCGTGTTGGCATCGTTTGAATCTGGATTACAGCCCTCAACCATCCTCTACTCAACAGCAATCAACTCAGAAAGCCATGATGGCCACAAATGAACAAATCAATCCAGACTGGTATCTGGACTCTGGTGTGTCGTCCCACTTAATGAACTCCATGGAAATATCAATCAACTGAAGTCATACAATGGCTTAGACAACATAACAATTGGTGACGGCAAAACCATTCCAATTGCTCATTCCGGATATGGTATCTTAGCTACACCCAACAGTAAGATTCGATTGTCTCAAATTCTTCACATTCCTCAAATTTCATACAACTTACTCTCCATATCTGCTCTTATAAAAGACAATAACATTTCAATTTCATTTGATGCAAATGGTTTCATCATCAAGGACTTGATGATACATCAAGTCCTCCTCAAGGGACCAAGCTCTAACGGCTTGTATCCTCTACCAACCCGTAATAAAGCTGCATTCACTGCAACTTATCAATTGTTATCTATCTGGCACAAAAGATTTGGACATCCACACCATCAAGTCCTCAAGACAATCTCCACCAGCTAAAAGCATCTTCAAATTCCCACCTCTCAAGTTTTGTGTCATGACTGTATTTTGTACAAAAATCATAAGCTAGTTTTCTCTAAGTCAGAAACCCGTTCTACTCAACCTCTTACTCTATTACACTCTGATGTGTGGGGACCCTCCCCAGTTGTATCTAGTCAAGGTTTCAAATACTACATTGTATTCATAGATGATTTCTCACAGTTTACATGGCTATTCCTTATGAAAAATAAATCTGACGTTACGCATATATTCCGTTACACATATATTCATCAAATTCAAAAATTTGATTGAAAATTAACTCCAATTCAAAATAAAATGTTTGAGATCTGATGGGGGGACAGAGCATTTGAACTCACAAATGTTTGAATTTCTAACCAAACATGGAATTCAACATCAAACTTCCTGTCCATACACACCAGAGCAAAATGAGGTGGCTGAGAGAAAGCATCGGCATTTGATAGAGACTACCATAACTCTGCTACACTCAGCTTCTCTTCCCCTCACCTTCTGGCCTGAAGCTTTTCTTACAGCATCATTTCTGATCAATCGGCTGCCATTCAAGTCCACAAACAATACATCTCCACTTCAATGTTTGTACCATACCCTCCCCGATTACTCTATCTTAAAAATATTTGGGTGCATGTATTTTCCATGGCAACCACAAAATAAATGACACAAACTTGAACCCAAGTCCATACCTTGTGTCTTAATCGGCTATGCATCTGTATTAAAGGGCTACAAATGCTATGATCCGGTTACTCACAAAACATACATATCAAGGCATGTCATCTTTGATGAAAATGTATTCCCATTCAAGTCAGCCCACATAGACCAACCTCCACATCCAGCAGCACACAGATCTCCACCGGGTATACTCGTACCTACTCCTCAAATCACTCCTGAAATAAATTCCATCCAACCAATAAACAAAACTCCTATTTCTCATACTTCTATGTCTCCCACCAGTACTCCATTCTTATCATCATTCAACACTCCAGCTGAGGAACCTCAATCCAATTCTCCAAATATTTCAAAGCCTGTTCATCCAATGATCACCATATTCAAAACTGGATCACTTAAGCTAAGACAAATACTCAATATGATGCATGCTAACACATGTGAAGACAGCTCTGCCAAACCAGATCCTGCATGCTACACAGAAGCAATTAAATCGGCTCACTGGCGAAAGGCTATGGCTGAGGAGTTCTTAGCATTACAGAAGCAAGGTACATGGCATCTTGTTCCACGTCCAGAAAATGCACCGGTACTCGGATACAAATGGACATACAAAATGAAATGGCACTCAAATGGCTCAATTGCAAGGTTCAAAGCGCGACTTGTAGCACAAGGAAATCACCAAGAATACAGAGTCAATTATCAAGATACATTTAGCCTGGTGGCTAAGTTTCCCATAATCCGAGCTTTGATAACTATAGCACTATCTCAAAAATGGCCAATACATCAATTAGATGTTGTGAATGCTTTCCTATATGGTGATCTTGAAGAAGAAATTTACATGAAGCAACCAAAAGGCTTTGAAGATAACATACATCCTCACCATGTGTGTCAGTTACACAAAGCATTATATGGACTCAAACAGGCGCCGAGACAATGGTTCAAAATGTTCAGTAATCATCTTAAGTTTCTCAGATTTCAAAGTGGCAAAGCTGATTCATCCCTATTTGTATTCCCCAAAAATCAAGTGGAATTATACATGGTCATATACATGGATGACATTCTATTAACTGGTAACAACTCCAACATGATTTCCCAAACAATCTTTCAACTGAATAAGAAATTTGCAATGAAAGATATGGGGACAATCACAAACTTTCTCGGTATTCAGATTACCCAAACCACTGATTCATATTTCATGTCTCAATCGGCTTATGCGAAGTCCATATTTCAAACAGCAGGCCTAGCTAACTGTAAACCGCTAGCAACTCCTACCTATACTAAACACGTCGCAGATATGAAACTAGATCCGGTGCTAGCCGATGCTCACATATATCGACAAATTACAGGTGCTTTACAATATCTAACTATAACTAGACTTGACATAGCATATGCGATTAATGTACTGTGTCAACACATGCATAATCCAACACATGAACACATACATATGCTCAAGAAACTCCTAGGATACATCAAAGGCACCTATAACTATGGAATTCCCATCTCAAATGGACCGCTTGAACTCCATTCATACTCCTATGCTGACTGGGCAGGTGACAAACAAACCAGAAGGTTCACAACAGGATATTGCACATTCTTGGGAAATACAATCTTGTCATGGTGTGTAAAGAAGCAACATATATTGCTCGCTCCTCCACGGAAGCAGAATACAGAGCATTGGCGGTGGCAACTGCAGACATCATCTGGCTAAGAAAGCTACTTCAGGATTTCAATATAAATCTGCTAAAGCCAACCAAATTAAGATGTGATAATACCTCAGCTATTGCATTAGCAAATAACTCTGTGTTTCACTCACGAACAAAACACATTGACATTGATCAACACTTCATTAGAGATCACATACAATTCCAGAATATCTGCATAATTCCGGTTACAACTCATGATCAACTAGCGGATATACTAACTAAACCTCTATTTACCACTCGGTTTCAGGAGTTACGGCATAAGCTGACTGTTCAATCTGATCCGTCTGCTTGAGGGGGAGTAACAGTAGTAGCAGAAATAACGGCAAGAACTGAGGAGTGCATCAGCTCGAGTCAATTAAGAGATGACACGTAGCTTGGAAGACAACTCATCATCGTTTGTAACTAACTTTTTCCAGCTCATCTAATAGTTCTAGATTTTTCTGTTATCACTCTATAAATACTGTTCTCGTAACATGAGATTACATTGAATAATAAAGACTTAAGTTCTACAGTACACAAGGTGTGTACAAGTCACTTGACTTGATTCCATTAGAGTTCGAACGCGTCTGTAATCCACTCTCCTATTTTTCCAATTGCTTTGCTAATTTTAATGCAAATCTAATGACTTTCAAATTCTTAAAAAGAATTTAAAAAATTGTCGAAAAATTGTCGATCAGACTTAAAATCCTTAAATCTGCTTTTAGATGAGTGCAGTATAAATTCATCATTTAGTGTACTCATCTTTAAGTAGATCCACAGATTTTAAAGCCCATCCTAATAATTTTTTAAGTCTAAGGCCTCTTTTGAGATAGTTTTTTTATTGCTTTCTAAAGTTATTATAGAAAAATTAACCTTTTTAAAACTGTTGCAGAAAGTAATTTAATTTCTTACTACAAAAATATTTTGAGAATAATTGAAAAAAATAAAAATTATGATTATGATAAAAAAAAATCAGTAAGAAAGCTGTCTCAAACAAAGCCAAAATATCCTGACATAAATTTTTCTCGAAAGAATTGGTTCAAACTAATCCATTTAATTTGTTTGGAAGAATACTTATTAGAAAGCTATCCTCTTTAACTTTATGAGCATGTAAAACAAACAATAGGCCAAATATTAGTTTTCCTGCTCACATAACAAAAATAATCATAATTGAAAAACCATTAGAATTCAAATAAAGAAAGGATCACGTACACAAATTGACTACCCTAAGTGACAAAAAATTTTGAAAATATTTTTCTATTTAATTTTCTTGAAGAAGGCAACATATTTAATACATTTTAATAAATATTCACTTGCTTCCACTGCATAGTCCAGTATTTACGTGCATGTCGTGGAAGATCTTCCTATCAGTTATGTATGGAAATTTTATACAAATGTAAATGTTTATTCATTTATAAAATTGAAAAAAGTATAATAGAAAAAAAATATTTAAGAGAAAGGCCGTCACGGCATTTGTATGCTAAAGATATCATAAATCATAATGGTTCATTACAGGCCGTCGTTATATTGTAAATCTGAGATTAAAATAGAAAAATGGTATTTCTTTAGATTCTTTGTCAATAAATGATTTGATCCGTCAACTTGATTCAAAAAATTTAGGATGAGGTTGACCCTCAAACTCATTTTTTTGACTCGAAAATAATCTATTTAATATTTTTTTTTTCTTATGAGTATAATCTTTTTATTTTTAATCAAATATCATAAATTTTATAGTTAATAAATTATAACTTTTTTATCAAAATATGTTATCATATTAGGTTTAGGGTTTAGGGTTTAGGCGCTATAGGAAAAGAAGTGTATACTGACGGAAAAATTCAGTCCAAAAAGGCCATATTTCGTCCCCGACGGACGACGGTCTCCCTCTACATTTTATAAAAATTTCTCACCTAAGCATCTCTCTTAGCCTCTCTGTCGCCCGATGCAGATCAAGCTCTTTTCTTGACCGTTTTGCTTCATTTCTTCAAGATTTTAAAGGCAAGTCTTTATCTCTTTTATCATATTCATTTTTTTTCATATTCAACCATTATATTTTGTTAAAAATGAATTTTAGATATTTTTGGTGTTTGAGATTCTATGTTGAGAGACCTTAGAATTTGATCTATGCTTAAGAAAAGTATATATCATAAATATTATAGAATATATATTACTATTGTAGCAATCATATTTTAGCTTAAATAAATATATAGCTTTTAAAGCTTAGGGTGAATGATTAATTAATACTAATAAGTGATTAAGTTTGAAGTCTATTATCATTAAATGAAGTTTAGAATTTGAACTTACTATCCACCCGGTTTAATTTTAAAAAGTATAGTTTAACCCATATATTTTCATCTATCCAATTTGTTTTATTTTTATATTTGTTAGATCAAGTTATACATGTATATTCGAAGTCAGATGTCACGGATGTATAATAGATTATTACTGAGAAGAAAGTTACTAACAAATGAATTTGTCAAAGAAGTTGAAAATTTTATTCATGTGACATATCAACTGTCTTCATTTTTATCAGATGAGAGATTTATGTGTCCTTGCTCAAAGCACAAAAATGAAATATACCTTACACTTGATGAGGTTACACTCGATTTATATCATAGAGAATTTACCTCATGGTATTGATTCTGGATTTTACATTGAGAGTACAAGTAACATTTTGACTCTCAATAAGATCCTTCCATAACTTTCATAATAGTAGAGAATGAGAATATAATGGATGTATGAAGAAATTATTTTTAATGTAGCAGGTCCGCAATTTAGAGGACATACAGAGGAGTCACCTAAAAATCCGTCGGAAATTCCGGTAGATTTTTCTATCAAAGTTTCGGTTGAATTTTTTTGTTGCCGACATATATTGGTCGTTAGTAATTAGAACATTTTTCCATCGGAATTCTGCCGATGGAATTTCTTTGATTTCAAATGGATTTTTCATCGGAAATTAAATATTTTCCTATAGTAAAATTTGGGTTCATATTTTTAACTTGTTTGTTTAATGGGTTGGATTTAGGCTGACTAAATTTGGATCAGGTCAATATCTAGCCTGACTAATCAACTCGTTTTGACATCCCTATTGAAAAGCTATTACTTTCCTTTAATTCACAATATGGAAAATTGAGTTTTTAATGAACTATTTATCAAACAATAAATGATTATATTCAAAAATATAAATGAGTAAGCAAATCAATATATATTCAAACTTATTCATTTAAATATAAAATTTAAAATATTAAATTATCTAAATAATTGTTAAGATTCCAACATGATAGATGCACCACATGATATGATGAATATAATAGCATAGTTAGGTCTTCGATGTCTGCATAATACTGCTTATAGCAAAAAATATAACAGAGATATGATGTGATATGACTTTGTTATATTATCTATTAGAAGAGGAAGAGCAGCAGCAGCAGCAGCAGCAGCGTGGAAGGAGACAAAAATGGTTGCGAAGGAAGGCGCAGTTAAGAGCTGTGACAAGACGGCAATGCTCGCCGATTTCTTAAACCAACCACCATTTCCGCCTCCTCATCCTCTTGCAGGCTTCCTCTCATCGAACTTAATCGGGCCATTATAATATTTTCTTTGACTTATCCTTTTCTAAGAAAAAAAAAAAAAGGATGGATGAAGATATTTTAAGTTCAATTTAATAGTTTAGGATAAGCAATATATATTTCTAATCTATAAGATACTTAAAATATTAAAAAAATAAAAGCTTCAATATACTTAATTTTTTTCAAAAATATTCCACTTATATTAAAAAATATAACGAGAAATAAAGGAAAAAATGTTTTTTTTTTCAAAAAAATTGAAACAACAATAAAGCTGATTTATTATGAAATCTTAAGATTATTTTGAGATCATTATTTTTCTGCTATTAATAATTTTTTATATAAAAAATTATTATAGGAAGCAACAAGTTCCTTACTATTTTATATAGCAACTTTTTAGTTAAAACATATATTGGAATTAGCAAAATAACTAAAGATCAAAAGTTTTTCCAAACGAAGTTTAGACTTTGTTTTTGAAAGCTTTTTCATTGCTTTTTAAAACAACTTTTTAGTATAGATTTTTTGAATTAAAAATTTTATATTAAAAAGTCGTCCTAGAAAACAATAAGAAAGCTGTCCCAAACCAAACCTTAATCTTCTTAAAATTTTAACATATAATATTTTCTTTTTTCCCATGTTTTCTACATTACCTTTTGCTTCTATCCTATCTGCATGTTGACATAAATAATTTTATTTGGCCTAAGTAGCAGGACTTACCTTCATGTCAAAATATATAAAAAAAGGGCGAAGATATTGACCAAATTATCTATGTATAATATTATCTTAAATTAAATCCAAAAAATTCTAAATCCACCATAACAAAGGCTATATTTGAGATAATTTTCTTACCATGTAGGGGTTAAAACTGTTGCTAAAAGAGTTTTATCCATTATATTAGCGATAAAAATTGTCACTAATAGCTCAAATTAGTATTAATGTTTGTAATAAGTGATGTCTTATATTGAAAATTTAATCACAATTTTATTTTTCATACAAATAACTACATTGTATGAAAAAGATTAGAGTAGCTCCAGTGAAAGATAAGATTAGAGAGAGTCATCTTAGATGATATTGTCATCTGAAACGGCAGTCTTCCGATGGCTCGGTTAGGAAAGTAAATGTATTGATTTGACTTATGTTAAGAGAGATAGAGATAGATCGTAGGCCTAAAAAGACTTGATTAGAAAATATTAAAAATGATCTTTCTTTATTTGATTTAAATGAGAATTTATTTAAATGAAAATTATTATTAATTTCCTTTAAAAAATTATAATATAAATTTTATTTTCTCATAACATAATTTAATAATTTAATAATAATATGTTACATGCATCTCAAATGAACCCAAAATTTTAATTAAAAAAAAAAAGCTCAATTATTCGATTAATATAACATGCACGTCATTTGACCTATACCTTAGAATAGAAAGATTGGTGAAGGCTGCTCCAAGCTTTGTATACAAATAGTGGGGCCCATAAGCCGAGGATCACATGCCTTAGTCCCTACTGCCTCCCAGGCTTCCCTCTTTTTTGGCTTCATCTCCGCATGTTGTCATTCTTATTTCTCCTACGTATTAATGATGCCACCAAAAACCCTAACGATATCATAAAATAAGAAATATTTATGAGATGAGTACTATATTAATAAAATTCAAGGTTGATACCATATTAAAATAATAATAATAATAATAATAATAATAATAGTGTAATTAGTGATGCTTAAAAAAATAAGAAAAATAATTTATGCAATAATTTTTTTTTCAAAATTAAGACTTCGATTTCTTATTGCTTTTTAAAATAGCTTTTTAATATAAAAATTTTTAGTTCAAAAAATTTATATACTAAAAAATTACTTTAAAAAGCAACAAGAAAGTTATCTCAAATACAACGTAAGTCATTATTATTATTTTAAATATAGAATTAAGCATGCACATAAAATTTTACTTTAAATTAAGAAACTCATTCTTTGGAAACTAAAGTATATTGTTGGAACATAGTAATTTTGTTCAATAGAATTGGATGAACCTACTTGGGCATGCTAGTGATCTTGATGATGGGAGATGTGGTCAATTGGCTTATAATGAATATTGAACTTGCTTCGAGAAAGGAGGTTGTCTGTCTTGAAATTGTCAGTAGAATACACTTTTATCTTAAAATTCTATGAATCTATTATAAGAAAGAGACTTTTCCATATTCATAAAACTAAGTAGCATGCCAAGGTGTTCTCATCTTCCTCAAATTCATCAACAAACTTTGTACTAAGTTTCTCTTCTTTGGTAACCTTGAGGCTAGGAAACTACATCTCATTTCTTGGTCAAACACTTGCCTTCCTAGAGACAAGGGCGGCCTTGGCTTACCCTCTTTCCAAGTCATATAATACAGCTACAATTGCTCCCTTATCTTCAGGCTGTACAACACAACCTCCCCTCTTGCAAAATGGTTACTTTACATATATACATCCCCATGGTGTCCTCCTACCCAAGCTGCTACGCCATTCTGGAAATCTATTTGCACTTCTGTTGTTTTATCTAGAGCTAAGTTTCAATTTAAGATTTCTCTTACCAGTCCCATCTCCCTTTATTGGGATCCTTGACTTTATAGGACTGCTATGTCTGAGTTACCTGAATTCTCGTTAATTCAAATTTTTTTCCATCCAATGCTTGTATCTCTGCAATCCTTAGTGGCCAGGGCTGGATTTTACCTCCTGAATTCCCCATGACCTTAGCTGATGCTATCTCGTAGATCATTTTGGGCAATCATGGCTAGCTCCACCTGTATAATATGGGATAATTTTGAAGACAATGCTTTTAAGAGGTTCTTAAATAAGTTTACGCTGATGAGCCCTCCCCCTCTTGGCGCACTTCTGTTTGGCACAAGTTTCACATGCTCTAAGTTTCTCTGTATACCTATTGATGGTTGGCTATTAAGGGTGGTTTAAAAACCATAGATGCTCTTTTAAAAAGAAACATTTCGATTGATCCTCTTTGCACTCTTTGTTATTTAGCCCTAGAAAGCACCCCTCATATATTCTTCGAATGCAATTTCTCCTTTATTTTGATGAGTGCGTTAGTTCCTAGTGTTAAAGGTCTTTTGTTTAGGCCAAGCATTCTTCAGATTTTTGAATTTATAAATGATATGGGTATATCTATCAAAAATATCAAGAGGCTTTATTTGATCATCATTACTGGTGTTATTTACTATTTGTGGAGCGAGAGAAATAATAGGAAGTTTGGCTCCACTTCATCCTCTTCTACTTCTCTCTATCATATTATTAAAAAGTCTATTTTCCCTAAACTCTCAAAGTGGAAAAACAATGGCATATTGTTGGACATGCTATAATTTAGTTAGGAGTTTTCTGCCTTATTCTTCTTTTGCTGGGGTGGATCTACTAGACCGTATATTACTTCATTTACATGTCTCTTTGACGAATTCATATAAGGTTTGGTTGCCTGTGTACTGCTGCTGGTTGATTCATTTACCACTGAGGCCTTTTTTTGCTTCTATTGCTGGCTTGTTGATGTTCTTTTGTCATCCGATTGCCTTTCGAGAATTCATCTACTTCATCGTATCTTACGAAAATATATGATGCCTCGAATGCTGTTTGGGACATGGAGGGGTTTGTTTTCCTGCTGCTTCATGCCCTGGACGATGATGAAAGCCCCGTTGTTTACAGGTCCGCCCCTTGGAAGGCCTACAGGAAACCAGGGGCTGCGAGCTTATCTTTCTCTGATCTAATTTTTTTCTTATCAAACGATTCCTAAGTCAAGGCTTTCTTCCTTATTAGGGGGTTTGCCTTTTTCTGATTAAAATGTCTTTGTACTCCATTCTTTTTGGTCACGAGGAGTTTTTTGTGCATGCACTTTTTCACTATTTTGGTTTTTATTTTTTTTGGGTGCCTTGAGCCCTTCCACTTACTTGTAATCCTCTTTTACTTGTAAGTTCTTTTCATTTTTATGAATGGGAAACCTAACTTCATAAAAAAAAAAAAAAAATCTTCCTCAGACAAAGCTTTAGATAGGAAATCATTGAGGACTTGAGCTTTCAATTAACCATATCTTAGTTTTTTGCTTCAATTCCATCAGGTGATCATATTCAATTATATATATGTTGAGGCAATGCAACAAAGTTGCCCATTTTTGTGCTTATTTTAGTTTGGCTTGTTATTTTGTATGGAAAAAGGACCACACAGTGAAAATTTTCCTTTTTTTTTTAATTTTGCTGAAGGAAGATATAGATAGTTTTGTGCACACTTGAATTTTTTGTTATGTTGTTACTAGAAATGCAACATGTACTTTCCAAAAAAATAAAATAAAATGTAGCATACTTCACTAAAAATGATATTGTTGAGGGTTCATTGGAACTAATACAAAGCCACTTCGACCATCTAGTGAAGTTAGTTGGGTGTCTTGTAGTAACTATCACCCTATGGAGTAAACACCTTATCAATCATCTTAGTAATTAGCATTTTATTATTAGATTTTCTTGTTATTTATAAGAGAAGTTGAGATCTTCATGACAAGATGAGACACAAAAAAAATTACTATATATGGTCTAGATATTCAAATGTCTCTATAATAGTATGTGGGACCTATATATGTTCCTTTTGAAGCTCTAGTTTTTCAAATTTGTTTATAGAGTACCACTTGTCTAGTACTAGTAACTAAGTACACCTGAGCAAGTAGTAGTGGGCATTTTGTCTAAGTTGATTACTCTCATAGGTTAGAACTTGCTTCTTGAGCAACTTGTGCGTCTTGATTGCTCTTCTATGACTCCTTGCAGATGACTTATTTCAATGAGTTTGTTTTCTTAGCTCAATTTTTTTTTTCTTTAAAACTATATATAACAACAAGATGTTTGTTTTAATTATAAACATGCAAAAAATGTAAATCAGTTCTCTTCAAATAATTTAAAAAAACTAATTTTCTTCTAAGGTTTTTGTTGGAGATTTATAAATTCTTAAGTCTTGAGATAATCATCTTGATGATCCGATAGTTTTGACTGTGACGATGCCAAATTAGAGATCAAATGTTTTCAAATCTAATTTTTGAAATTTTAAATATATAATTATTTCTTTTTTAAAGATTTTAAACGTATATCAAAAGATGAAACTCATGAACCTAATTCACAGGAAATATAAAGTCAAATATATGAATTAAACACGCAAAACTCAAATGAATTTGATTCTTGATTTCTCCTTCAACAACATGGTAGCTATAAATACTTTATCCTCTACATGTCGCTATCACTCTAGTCCTCTTCTTCTCCATCGATTCTTCCTTGTCTCATCCATCTGCTTCCCATCCACGTCCTCATATCCTCTCCTCTCCTTTGACTTCAACACTCTATCCTTCTGCCCCCTTCCCACCCCCTTCTTCTACCTCACCTACCAAACAACCCATCCATGGACAATAACAAACCACCAGAATCCACCACTAATACCATTAACCCTTGTACCAGTGAGTTGCCGGCAAGCCGCACCGCCGTCTCCGACCCCATCCGATCACGATGGACGCCGAAACCCGAACAAATCCTTATACTGGAGTCCATCTTCAACAGCGGCATGGTTAACCCTCCTAGAGAAGAAACAGTCAGAATCCGAAAACTTCTCGAAAAGTTTGGCTCAGTTGGGGATGCCAACGTCTTCTACTGGTTCCAAAACCGTCGGTCCAGGTCTCGTCGTCGACAGAGGCAGCTGCAGGCTAGTCTGGCTGCTACGACTAGCGGCCAAGCTAATGTTGCAACTTCTATTTATGAGTCAACGGTAGCATCTTGCTCTTCATCGAGCTTAGATGCTTCCTCGTTGGCATCTTCACTTGGTTCTTCATCATCTTCTTCTTCCTCTTCCTCCTCAGCGTCGGTTGGTTCAGTTTGGTGTGAAAGTACTGATGATCTCTTCTCCATTTCACAACAAATGGGTTTTGGGGATAGTACTTCACCTTCCATGAGGTTCTATGAGCATCAGCCTGGTAGGTGATAGTTTTCTTGTGATAGAGGATTTATGAATACAAATTAAATTATAAAATTAGCTGTTTTAAGGGATTTAGATAAGTTATTTTACTTAACTCATGAGCACACTTTAACTGTTACTTGTTTGATACTTAGAAGTAAAAGCTGATTTTGCAACTTATTCCCAACCCTCCTTTATTAGATTCTATATCTTTTAAATTAAACTAAGTATATTAGATAATTTTTTTAATCTGTTTTTTGTTCAGTTCTCCTCCTCGGCTTGTCTTTTGGTCCTTCGTTGATGATTGAAGTTATCTTTCTGAATGAGTACAAAATTTCTCACCTAAAAGGCTGCAACTAACAACCATTTGTTGACTATATTGAGAGAGAGAGAGAGAGAGAGAGATGTTTTTCAAATTTTATGTTGTGAACTTTCTTATATAACATTATCTTTAACATATTTTTGATACAAAAAAAATTATATTATATCAAAATATTGTCTGTTTAATCGCATAAAAACAATACCACACGAAGCCATTTTGTAAAGAATCTTAACAAATTTCATCAGCAAACTTATATGAACTTGATGAAGATGACGACAAAACTATGCATGATTTGTTGCTACACTAAACCCGCCACACAAAATTACAATGCAGGCACTGTAAATGTTTTCATTAATGGGATCCTTACAGAGGTTCCAAGAGGACCAATTGACATGAGAAGTATGTTCGGCCATGATTTGCTAATGGTACATTCATCTGGGGAGGTTCTTCCAGTCAATGAGTATGGGATTCTATTGCAAAGCTTACAAATGGGTGAAAGTTATTACCTGGTTTGATTTCTTCACACATGCAATATCATTCTATTCTGTTACATTCATGCATAAAATCAACCCATTTTCAACATAAATGAACAAAATCAACATCACAAGCATAAATTAAGCATTTAGAGAGAGAGAGAGAGAGATGCTTCTTTTGTAGAACACTGAAATTACTTTCATATCATACTATTTCATGCAAGATAAATGGTTCAAATTTCAACATAATTTCACTCATTTTTATTTGGAATTCACTCAAAATGTTCTGAAACAAATAAATTAACATATTTTAACTAGAGATGATGTTGAAAATATCTCAATTTTACCATATAAAAAACAGCCTTGAATGTTTTTTTTTTGTAAATCTTCCTCTCTCTCTCTATATAATTATATAGAGGAAGCTAACTACTCATAATGACTAACTTGTTTGTCTACAGGTTGCTAGGCCTAATTAAATATAATGTTGAGAAAAAGGAGCAAGCCGCAATATTTCCTTAAAGAATGGGTTTGATGAGCTGGTGATGATTAAACTATGTGAAGATTACAAGCAGCAGTGCTTAATTGAAAGCAAGAGAGAAGCACAAATGTCTTCCCACTATGTCATTATATGTGCACATGCAGAGCTACAGATTATGTAATTTTAATATGATTGTATTCAGCTCATGATGATATATAAAAGAGTATGAAATCGAATCATGCATGATAGTGTGTTTGGCTAGACAAAAATGTTCTTTATTATGAGATATTTCTTGTTTATATGTATGTATAGATGGTTGTTGGGATCATATTAATGCTACATTTTAAAATTGAAGCCGTTGTAACCACTGAAATTAGTTGGATCTGTTGTTAATGTGTCATGATATCATATCATCCATTTGAGAAGCCTTTTGGTATTAGTATTAATATGATAGTTAAGAAATGTGTTTATGTAAAAATATTGATGATTGTTTTATTAGTTTAATGATTGAAATATTTGATCTTGGTTTGATCATTTGGTTCATGTTTGACAACAAAAACATCCAAACAATATAAGAAATACATGCATGATGAACTTTTCAAATATTCTAATTTTAGGAGTTGTTTGACTGCCTATGTAAAAGAAATGTAGTGTAAATGGAGTGTATAGTTTAAAAGAATACTGTAGAGTTGTTTTGAATTAATATAAAATGAATACATATGAGGTAATTTTTTTTGTCCGATTTGAAGTAAAATGAGTGCAATGTAAAATTCAAAAAGGTGGTGTTCAGCAATGGTGGGTGGTGGCGGAAGCGGTGTAAAATTCAAAAAGGTGGTGTTCAGCAGTGGTGGGTGGTGGCGGAAGCGGTCGGTGACAGTAGACAACAAAATACTTGAGATTATTTTTTAATAATTATTGTTGACTTTGTATGATTATGTATATTACTTATGAACATGGAGGTATTGAATACACGTTTACAGTCTTTTAAAAAAAAAAAATAAAGACGGAATTGAATAGTTTATTTAAGTCAGACAAGCATTTATCATGATGTAGTGAAAGTTAAAAGAGTATGATTAATGTCAAAATTAGGTCTGAATATTAAAAATTGAGCTAAGTTTTAAGAAGTTTGTTTGATTGTCTAGTTGTGCGGAGGAATAAGAAATATATATTTAATAATTATATATTTTGTCCGGTGAAAATTTTATCATTTTTTTGTGATATTTCCTATTATTTTGCCTAAAAACTTCCGTCAGTATTCCATTGAAAATTTCGGCAGAAATATGCGCTGGTATCTCAATACAAAAATTGTCATATATCGACTTCCGACATAATATCCGTCGGAAATCCACTGGAAACTGTAGCACAAATAAAAAACACAATCCTCTCAAATGTTTTACACTATAGTTTAAAACTAATAGTAAACAAGTAAAACAGTGTAATAGTTCTACAAATATCAAATAATTCTACAAATACGAAAATGTTTTGAAACATTGCAACAATTGTACCATATCGTACAGTTCTTAAACATTAAAAAATCAGCAAAATATTTACAATCGCAGACAATCTACTCTGAATCCGTATCCTCACTCTACTCGACGTTGCAGCTATTTTCTACTAAACTGCTCCCTAATTCTCTGAAGCTCATCCAGTATCTGACTTTGTTGCATTAGTGTGGCCTTCAAAAATTCGGCCCCGGCCTCCGCCCGCTTTTTGCTTTTTACGGGGAGGAGTTTTAACGAACTAAGTTCCGGGGTAAATTTTAGAAGGCAGATGAGTTTGTAGGTAAGACACTACCCAGAGATTTCACCCTCATTTTACGAGGACTTTATGATCTGAGTTCTGGTTTCTTATAGGCGCAAGCCCCTATAGTTAATTATCCCTCCCGGTAACGAGAGAGAACTTTCGATTAAGGCTAGTCGTCAATCAGATACGTAGAGATACGTACATCTGGCATATAGTAGCAGCGAGGGTCTGGGATGTTGAAATTTGGAGAATTTGGAAATTTGAAAGATTGAAAGATTTAATATTTAAAACTAAAAATTGCACTATCTTGCACTTAAAGCGGATGGTGGGGGAATGAATGATAGACCCGATCAAGATCCCATGGTTCCGTCATCCCGGGCCATCGTGGTCCCTGGTCTACTTAGTCAGAGGAGGTAGTCGACCCAACCTGACAGAAGGATCCTTGTCGGCAGCCATGGGTTGCTTCGTCCAAGGGTACCTTGTAAACCTGGGGTGGGTATTTATCTAAGGGGACAAATTTGAATCTACCTTAGCTAACAGAGGGTTTTGTGCCTTATCGATCATATCCTATTGATTCATATCTCAAGGATTTGATGCCATTGGGGAGCATACGGGCTCTGGCCATAACCATAATATAATGGTGTCATTTGGCGGCGACCACCTGGTTCAGAGGGCCCCGAGTCATAACCGTTTATCCTGCAGTGCCATTTGGCGGCGAAACTGCCGGTTAGAGGACTCGTACCACGTCCTTGCTGGCAGGAGATTGTTTGAGAATAGATCCTAGTGATATTTTCGACCAGGCATTAGCTCTATGTGAGCTGAAGTAGTTTTCATATTTGTCCACCTCGACAAACTGTTGTGGAAGATGGATGGATTTTGCTTTAAGCGGTTTAATAGTTGAATTTTAATTTTAAATATTTTCGGAGTTTTTTGAAATTGTTTGGAGTTTTCTGGAGTTTATGGTTTTTTGGGTGTTTGGGATGGTATTTTGAAGATATTTGAAATGGACCCCTCCGGTTGATATTTGCATTCAACACGGCCATCATCGGGGTAGAATGTAGTCATTTATATTTATGGGTTGAACCTTGTCGACTCTATCGGGCAATTGATAGAGGATCGGGTTTCGTAAGCTTGGTACCTTTGTTAGTGAATTCTCTTAATTATAGGCCTTGAAAGGCTAATATGAACTATAAAATAAATATCCCGGCCGATCTTGTGACCGTATATTTATTTAATGGTTCGAGCCATGTCGACTCATATCTACCCATATAGGAGGATCGGGCTCGAACTGAAATTCACTTATTGACCCGCGCAGCATCCCTAGACGTCACGTGTATACCAATAACACACTTATCGGGGCCCATGCGGGTTATGATTTTATCTACCCCTTTTGTGTTCCTATGTGTATACAAATTAAGGTGCACATGTGCGGGGGTACTTTGAAATACTTCTAAACGCCTTCTGTCTGCTTACACGGGTGTTGCAGATCCGGTGGCGTAGCGTCGTACGGGTTTTATTTGGGGATTTATACGCCTTCTGTCTGCTTGCATAGATATTGCAGATCCGGTGGTGTTATGCAGCAGCTTGGGAATTGAGTAGTTTGCTGCCTTGTACAGGCAGAGTGTCGTGCACTACTTGCATGATTTACGCAGGTAAATTGTAGTGCACTAACGAATCTCCTGCTTTTATAGGAGCTCATAGGAACTTGCATTCACTGCATTCTTTATGCATTTCACTATGGTTTTGGTCCCCATAATATTTCCATTACTGTTGTAGGTAGATGTATTCATTCATAGGCTGAAATCAACTTCAGGATACTGCATTTACTGAAGTCATTTTGTATCTGCCCATAGATGACATATGGTGCGTACATCTGTATTCATAGGGGACTTGTACGTTTTGCAGATCTTTTATCCTTGATTGCATGCTGATCAGCGTGTTTGACTACTGATGCATGATAATCTCTCCACATTCATTTGTGGGCAAGTTGTAGTATCTTCAGGCACTTATAACCCTTCCACCAATATTCTCATATGAATGCAATAGGAACTATTTCATCTTCTTGCATGACTGTTACGAAGAATGTCATCAACTCTGACTTTACTGCTTTTGGGATGTATCCACTTGTGCTTTGAAGCCAGTTATAGAATACTATTATACTTGATGTACATTGGCTTTATATCGTAGAAGACTGATGCATTCATCTATGATTTGATAAGTGTTAACTGTAGGATCCTACCATACTCACTTTCCCTTGCTGCATAGTTTGCAAATGCTTTCATTTGTCACAATCTCCTCTATGTTTTGCTAGTGACCTTTCGTATTCATAGCAATTCAGTGGTTGTTATTTTCCAATAGACTACATCAGGCATGATTGTTCATGGATAGAATATTGTGTATTCATTTGCAAATTAGTTATCATCGGTTGAAAGGGAGTTATATCTTCCTCATTTCTCTTGGTTTATTTGTAGACTTACTGTGTTCATAGTGTATGATAACTAGCAAATCACTATATCTATTACATTGCTTGCGGACTTGAATATTTTTGTTGATGTCTTGATTGTAGAACATTGTCGCATCTATTGTACGTTGAGTCTTTCCACTTCTAAAAGATAGATGTGTGTGCTTGCGTCTAAGTTGTTGTTGGATGTACGAATATCCTCAATATTCGTTGTACATTGTTTATACGCACATGTCACAGAACTATTATAGATAGTAGAGATATTCTAGCATCTGCTACATGCTTCTACATATGCTTGCATGTTGATTTGTATGGCTTGTGGGAAGGTCACACTCCAATTTGAACTCTTGTTGCATGTCTCCTTTATTTACTATCCATTAAAGGCATCATAGCAAGAAGTCTGATTATGTTGCTTACAAGTCATCACTATTTTCAAGTAGACAATGATTGCAAATCTTTGCTTTTGTTCAAATTCAATGTCGAAATCAAGTTGCTTTTGATTGAATTTTGATTCAAGTCCTTTGTGGTTCAACTCAAGTTTTTGCTTGAGTTCAAATGTTCAAGTCATGCTTAATATTCAAATCAAGTCCCACTTGAATTCGGGTTCATTTGTGTTCAAGTCTTATATCATTTTTGCTCGAATTTGAGTTCAACATTCATTTCAATTTTGATTGGAATGAATTCCCCGCGGTCCAACATTCATTCAAGTCTGAGTTCCGTTCGGGTTCTCATGTCACATTTGAGTCCAAGTCCGAGCTTGAGTCCAAGTCATATTCGTTTGATATTCAAATCAAGTTCAAGTTTTGGATTTAGTTTGAGTTCAAGTCCATGTCCACTGTAGTTCACTTAAGCTCGAGTTCCTCTTACATATGATTCAAATTTAATTCATTTAATTTTATTCATCACATCTGATTCAAGTTCAAGTTTGAGTCTTATTCAAATAAGGTCCTCTGTGTTCAATCAAGTTCAAACCAAGTCCTTAGTTCAGTGTAAATTTCGGCAGCCTCCCAGCGTCTCCCCCATTTAGGGGAAAAACCAAGAGGCTGCCTTCCCCTCCACGCCACGTGGGCACTTCAGGTAGATGTCCGTAGACACCACGTCAATAAATTTTTCTTCAATCCCCGCCCGCTACATGAGCGTTTAGGGGTCTTGGGCACCTGTTGAAACGAAAGCAGGATTTCCCCACATATGGGTACTTAGTTTTATTCCCCCTCACGCTACATGAGCGGTCCGGGGATTACCCACCTCGTCGCAAGCGCCGTGTCAGTTTCTCTCCCTACTACGCTACGTGAGCGCATAGGGGGTTTGCCGACTCGTCGCTAGCGCCGAGGGTGGGGTTTAAGGCGATTATCCGCCTCGTCGTAAGCGTCGCGCTAGCTTCCCTCCCCACTACGCTACGTGAGCGCGTAGGGGGTTTGCCAGCTCGCGCTAATGACGAGAAGGGAATCTAGGTTTAGAAATCATACCTTTGCAAGTGGACCGGCGGTGGAGGCTTGTGGCACGAGGCAAGAGAGGGAGGCATTACACTTGCATTTTTCTTCTCTTTTCACTTTCTTTTTATCATTAATTATAATCAATCATAATTAATTATAATTAACTATAATTAAAAGTGATTAACTATTATGAATTATAATTAATAATTAATTAATTATAACTAATAGTAATTAATCATAATTAATTATAATTAAATATAATTAATCATCATTAAACATAATTAATAATAATACTTAATCAATTAACTATAATTAATTATATGAAATATAATTAATAATAGATAATTAATTGACTATAATTAATAATAAATGACTATAATTAATTATTAATAATAATAATTAATTATGATTAATAGTGATTGATCATAATTAATTATATTAAATAATAAGTAATTTATAAGTAATTTATAATTAATTATAATTACCTATAATTACTTATAATTAATTAAAGTAGTTAATTATAAATGCTATAATTAATTAAAACAATTAATTATATTTAACTTTGATTAATTATAATTAATTAGTATTAATTAATATTAATTAATTAATAATAATTAATGATAATTAAACTATTAGTTATAATCAATTACAAATAAATTTAATTAAGATTAATTATATTCAAAATAAAATTAATTGTAGTTGATTATAATAATTATAATTAATTCAAATTAATTAAAATTAATTATGAAATTAATTTTAATTATTTTAAATTATTGTCCCCTCTCACTTTGGCTCGACGGGTTTACTGGATTTGGTCGTAGAAGCGTGAAAGGGAGAAAGTACCTTAACAGCGAACGAGCTCCGGTTGCCTACGATCAAAATGTCGTAACTTCCAATACGACAGGAAGGGAAAGTCGTGGAAGGGACGAAGTCGAGCGACGACAGAGGGGCCGGCATTGAGCTAGGGCAGAGAAGGATCGAAGGTAGGGGTCGGGCGTGGAGAGTTCAAATGGAGGTAAGGGATCTCCTCTCTCTCTCTCTCTCTCTCTCTCTCTCTCTCTCTCTCTCTCTCTCTCTCTCTGCGTGGATCAGACAGGTCGGACGGAAGAGGCAGGTTTGGAGGTCGACAAGGTGGAGGATCCGATCGTCGGCTCTGCGTGTGGGGAAGAAGCGAAGGTTGGGCACGGGAGTTCTGCGACAGGGGATGTGCGGTCGTGGGATTTCGCAGAGAGAGCGAGGGAGCCGAGAGCTTCTTGTGTGTGATTGTCTCTGCGAACGGGGCTCTGGGGTCTCATTTTAACGACGAGAATGGACGAATTTTCGCACGCGGGAGATGGGCAATCTGACTTTGGTGCAGCTAGCAGAGGTATGGGCGACTGTAGCTGGCGGCGTGGACAGTGGCAGGTAAGCATATTTTTTTATTTTTCTTTGGTTTTTGTTTGGGTATTACACAAGGGTCACAAATGCCCCCCAACAAATATGGTATGCGTCTAGAGCGAACCACGTTTGTTGTATGCTGATTGACTTTGTGGATCTCTAGATATTTATTCTAGATGTCACACAAAGATCTTCATTTAGTGGATCTCCAAAAGTTTACTTGGATGTCACACTAAGATTGTCATTTAGTGGATCTCCAAAAATTTACTTGAATGTCATACTAAGATTGTCATTTTGTAGATCTTTAAGAGTTTATCCCTGTGTCTTTATAGATCTTTAGATACACTTGTAGTCATTAATAGGATTGACATGCTGGCTTTAGTTAGGTAGAGATCCAAAAGATACTGATAGAGTACTTTATACCCAGATCCCTAAAGTAGCACTTTGTAGGTTGATGATAGTATATAGTAATGCCACTTTCTGTTCTTCTTTTGACACTACTATTTTCTTAGTTTTCAGTTCTGATTTTATAACTGTACTGACGATTCTTTGTTTCTTGTGCAGGTCACTACAGAGATAGGATCCAGTTAGTCAGCTGCCACTGGAGATTTGGTTCTGGTACATTTTTAGTTTGTTTGTTCTGTTCTTTTTCTTTTTCTTTGGTTGCTTACTGACCCTTGTTGCCCTGTGCACGTTCCAAGAGGGGCGAGACACCAGTTCATGAGCTACTACAGGAGACCTTGGTTTCAGGTACACTTTTCTTTTTAGTAGCTTTTTCATATACTTGCATAGTCTCTTATTTCTGCTGATATTTCTATTGCTTTGTATAGGTTCCAGAAGTGTAGAGTACCTAGTCTTTGGAAGGAGCTGAGCAGAGCTATTGACTTCCTCTTCAGGCATAGTCTAGGAGACAAATTTGTAGTTCTCTGCGAAGGACATTATACTTTTCTCTCTTTTTCTGTTGATGTAAACTTGTAAAAGAGAATTGAAAACTTGTATATGGATTCTGAATTAGTAAAATAAGGCATTTTTTTGTAAATTCAGTTGTTAACGAGCTCTCTCTTTCATTCTGCTCTTATAATTTTTTTGATTGTACTTTGAGCTATGTTGATGGTGATGTAAATAATTTTAAATATTTATTTGGGGATCTCGGCACGCAGCGCGATGTCGACCCAACTAAATATTTAAAATGCCCCCAGTCCTCAGAGATATTTGTAGATGTCATTCGGGATACCTCTTTTTGTAGTTTTAGTTTTTTCTGAGATCTTGATTTCTTCTGTCCCGTGCTTTGTGCTGCGGATATTGATGGAGAATTACCTAATTTATCTTTACTAACTTGTAAGATAGTTTGTACCTTTGGCCCTTTGCTTATAGCTTTGGCGGGCTTGATGAAGGGGTAGATGCCGGTGACCTAGACGTATTAGGTCGTTGGCGAAAAGTCATCGGTCCGGAGCTTTGTGCATGATGGACTTGTTGATGACGAAATCCTTTTAGTTCAACTTTAAGTTTTTCATGAACTTTGGGATAGTTTCTTCGGTCCTTTGCTTTATGCTTTGGTGGACTTATTGAAGAAAGATTCCTTCTATCCTTGCTTGATGCTTTACGGATTTGTTGAAGGATTTACAAGTTTTGGATTCAGTTGATAGTACCAAACGTGAGTAGTATCTTGATCCTTAACCACTTGAGGAGACTTTAGTCTGAGTCACTTGAGTTCATCAGATCCGGGGAGCTGGGATTTCACAGCTCTTCGTCCTCTGGTTGCTGAGATGGGGGTTCCTCTACTGTGGCCTTTCTTATGGCGTGTTGAGTTGATGGAGCTGCCAGCGATCCGGCCATATTTGGGCTTGTTGGATCCGACCTTTTACACCCATTCAGGCTTCAGACTTGAGCTAGGGGAAATGTGTTTCCAAATGCTGATTTTACTGAAGTTGATAGATTTGGAGTTCTCCTTTGTAGTTGAAGATTTAGAGCCTCCGTACATTTGGTAGCTGCTCGAGATTTCTCCTTCCCGATGGAACCTCGATTTTTTGATCAATTGGGAGAATTTAGTGGACTACGATCACTTGAACTTGTAGAGTCAAATTTGCCTTCGTACTTCCTACAGTCCCTACTAACAGGTTGACGAAGTAGGGGTTCCGCTACTACGACCTTTCTTATGGCGTGTTGAGTAGACGGAGCTACCAGCGATCCGACCATATTTGGGCTTGTTGGATTCGACCTCTTACACCCACTCGAATCTTAAGCTTCAGGCTGCTGAAAGACTTTAAGCTGTTCTGGCTCAATTTGTTGGAGTGTGTAGTTACAAAAGTCCCTTTTGACTTTTGAAACCTTGGTACGTTGGAGAGGGCAGTGTCTTGATCTTTCGAAGGATCACCTGCACATACTTTGAAAAGAATTCGTTGTATTCTTCAGTATAAAAGAATATTTGCATTGGTGATTTTAAATATTTATTCAGGGATCTCGGCATGCAGCGCGATGTCGACCCGAATAAATATTTAAAATGCCCCTGTCTTGCAGGGATATTTTAATAATAGAATAAATTTAAAATTTTATGATTTTAAATATTTATTTGGGGATCTCGGCGCGTAGCACGATGTCAACCCAAATAAATATTTAAAATGCCCCCTGTCCTGCAGGGTGATTTTGAAATGCATTCTTGCAACACAAGAGAATTTCAAAAATATAAAATGTAAAGTGTATATAAATATGCATGAAATACACATAACATAAAACATAGTACTTTTTCGAGTAATTTTATGCATGATACTTCTTCAGGTGCCGACCGTTGATCGGCGGCATGGGCCTCTGACCGTGCAGATCGATAAGCTGGTAGGCTCCTCCTTGATACACCTTATCGATAACAAAGGGACCCTCCCAATTGGATACGAATTTACCACCAATTTTTTGGTGAGGGATGATTGGCCTTCTTAGCACCAGGACCAATTCTCCTTCTTGAAAGGATCGAAGGAGCACCATCCGATCAAATGATTTTGCCATTCTCCCTCGATAAATTTCTAAATTTTGTTGAGCTCGCAATCTAACTTCATCGAGTGCATCGAGCTCCTCCATTCTCAGGCGAGCATTCTGCTCTTGAGTAAGCTCATTCTGGATAGCGACCCGAAGGGATGGTAGTTCAACTTCTAGTGGCAGGACAGCTTCAGCCCCGAACACTAGTGAGTAGGGAGTGGCTTTGGTTGGTGTTTTGTAGGTCGTACGATACGCCCATTGTGTTTCTGCCATCTTCGTATGCCACTCTCTTTTGTTCTTGGTAAGAATTTTCTTCAATAATTTCACCAATGTCTTATTGAAAGCTTCTGCCAAGCCATTTGCCCTTGGATTGTATATAGAGGAGTACCGCCAATCAATCTTGTGACGATCTACAAACTTGTAAATTTTTGTACTCTTGAACGTTGTGCTATTGTCTGAGATCACTCGGCGCGGTACACCAAATTTGTAGACGACATTGTGGGTGAAGAAGTTAATTACGTGCTCGGACGTGACTTCCCTGAACGGAGCTGCTTTTGGGGTAAATCGTAAATGCAACCAGTTGTTGTGGTTGCTGGATTCGATTGTTGTGGTTGTTGATTTGCAGGTTGCTGTTGTGAAACCCCTTAAGTAAAAGAAAACTAAACTCTTAAATATCGAGGCGCCTTTTGGTGTAATGGATAGAATTTTTGTAACAAACTCCGCAGTTAAGCGTGTTAATCCCGGAGCAATTTTGGGATGGGTGACCTACTAGGAAGTTACACCAACAGGACAAAACCATGAGGTTCTTAGGCCAAAGTGGATAATATCTTGATAGTTAAGAGTTTGGACTGTTACAAATTGTATCAGAACAATACACCAACCGGAAGATGGGAACTAAGTGTCATACAAGACAAAGTGCTATGCTATGGGAGCCACCTCTTGAACTCTATATGGGATAAAGTGATACATAACGGGAGCCACCACTTAAAGTTGGAGGGGCCACCTCTAGAATTCTATCTGCATGGTGGATGATTCTGATGTTGATGATGACGTCAGTTATTTAAGTGGGAGAGATTGTGATACCCCTTACGTAAAAGAAAGTTTAACTCTTAAACATTGAGGCGCCTTTTGGTGTAATGGCTGGAATTCCACCAACAGGAAATTGGGGGAGATTGTGAAACCCCTTAAGCGTGCTCATCCCGGAGCAATTCTGGGATGGTGACCTACTGGAAAGTTACACAAACAGAACAAAATCGTGAGGCTCTTAGGACAAACTAGATAATATCTTGATAGTTAAGAGTTTAGGCGGTTACAACTGTTGTGGTTACTGGAGCCGGTTGTTGTTGTTGTTGTGGTTGCTGTTGTGGTTGTTGGGTAAGGATAAATGGAAGTATGCAACCAGTTGTTGTGGTTGCTGAAACCGGTTGTTGTTGTGATTACTGGGTTCAGGTAAATGCAAATATGCAACAAGTTGTTCTAGTTGCTGTTCTGGTTGTTGTTGTTGTTGTTGTTGTCTTTATTTTGATGATTTAAAGTAATGGTATGGATTCTTTTGGGGCAAATGCAACAGGTGGTTTTGTGTTCTCTTAGACCAAACATATACATTATAATTAAAAAGATACTACTATCTCAGATAATATAAAATGACATCTTCGATGGTACTCCCTAAATATTCTTTACTCATTTTTATTTTATTGAGTTTAGTACTTGATGACTGATTTGGAGGTTTAACTTGAGCTCTAATTTATATTACATTTATACAGTTTAGGCATTTGGGATTTGCCATTGTTTTTAGGCTTATAAATATTTAACTATTTTAGTTTTTTTTCCTGTTTTTGCAGTCTTGCAGATGGATCTCAATATCTTATCTCCAGTTTTGAGTTATCCAATATCAACAACATTAGTTAGAGACTTAGAGGGCGTGCAAATTAGATTAAATAGAATTTGTTTTTATAAAACAATGTAAATGTTTTTTGTATTTTTTATTTGCATAACAATGTAAATCAGTAAATGTAATGTATATTATTAGTATTTTGTTTATTAGTATTCAAACAAAGTAAATTATTATTAGTATTTTGTTAATCTACTTGGTTATTTGTGTTAATTTTATCATTTATAGTTGCTTGAACCTTGAAGCCTCAAGTAAACAAATAATTATTTTTAATTGATTAAATAAATAATTGAGAACAAATAAATAAATAAAGAATTATGATGAGGATGTATTTCAATTTATTGGATTTTATATTTTTAATTAAATGACTTAAAATCTTAAATAAGTCTAAAATAAAAAAATTACAAAAATTGAGAGCAAAATGGATTAGCGGGTCAATTCAAGTGGAAACCAGGTCAGGTTTGGGTTTGGATTCCCGACCCGTTTCTATAGCCGGGTTTGGTTCAGATCGGGTCAACTAATAGCAGGTCATGTTCGGGTTGGACCCGAACCCGACCCGATGACCCGTTTTGACACCCCAACCATAAACTCTCCCCTTCTGCATTCAGACACCCCAACCTACCTCCTGTGACCATATGCGGTAGTCTGAATAATCTTGAGTGATCCTTGATCAATCTAACCTATATAAATATGAATGTACATTTGATACGGATCACACTACTGTAATAGCAATCATAATATTAGTATCAAATGAACCTCTAAGAGAAGAAACTTTTGAGAATATGTATATGTTTCTGTTGCATACTTTATTGACACCTCTATAGAGGGATGCTTTAAATAATAAAGTCTTCATAGAATATTTACTTTCAAAAAAGGAAAGCAATTAAGAGAAATTCCAAATAAGATGACCAATTCTCACAATTAAGGGAACTTTCAATATGTTTTTATTATAATAAAAATAAAAAATAATGTTAGTGATCCTCTGTCGATCATTTTGTTTTCTAAATTGAAGAATAGAGATATTTGGACTTTCCATATCTTGAATCAAGTGTAATAGTTCACACATCTATTTAGTTCCAAAAAAGAAAAATACTGTAAAATACTTTCTTCAAAAGTAGGTTAAAAAAAAGATAAAGTAAAAGTTACTAGCAAAAATATGTGAACTAGTAGCTTGAAGCCCAAACAACAAGAGGCCTTTTGTGTTTTAATTTACAACAGGACTTTTAAGATATTTCAAATGTTGTAGACCAACTGAATAAAACCAAGGTGTGCTTGTAAACATAAAAAACTATATTGAGTGATCCTCTAAGTTTCTATGATTTTAGTTTGCCAAAATCCTTGAACTCTGAATAAATTAAAATTCATGAGGTTGTAGAAATATTTTTGGTCCTAAAAATTTGGAATCTTAAACAAATTTAAAATCATGAGGCTGTAGATTTACTTCCAATGAAACATGGATCCATTATCAATTTCTACATGGTTATATCTTCAAACTCTTAAGCTCTTAAAGAATAAAAACAACTACTACATAAAATGATCATGACACCACCAAATAAAAACAATCTAAATCAATATTAACCCATCATTCACCATTTTAAGTATTGCTAATACCCCAAAACATACGTTGTACTAACAAACCATGAGATATCAAGAGGATTGTAATGGTTTTTCTAAATCCATAGTGACCCATCATTCACCATTTTAAGTATGCTAACACCCCCAAAACATATGTTGTACTAACAAACCATGAGATATCAAGAGGGTTGTCATGGTTTTTTGTTAATATGTGAGAGTGTGATTTGGAGTTTATGATGTGATGGTGTGGTTTTGAGGGGTATGAAGAAAACAATGCCAAGATTACTTCAATTCTAGATAATTTAGATCGCTTTATGGAGACTTACCACAAAAACTAAAAACTGGCAGAGACTTACCAAGAAGATCGAGCGGAGGAATGCAATGCCAACAGAAGGACGGAGCAATGATCTCGATCGAGCTATGGCGAACGACAATGATTTCAACAGAGCTATGGCGAATGACAATGATGTCGATGGAGGCCAAGGAATCACAACGCGAGTTGGGGGGACGGAGGGGTACCAATCGGGGTTGGTTTCTCCTGAGAATAGACCGGAAGACCAGTTTCTCGTGAAATGGAGAAGGGACAAAACAGTGAAAATAATGCCTTTATAAGTGAAAATTTATGCAGGAAATTCTATCTATGAAAACCAACGGCTATACCGCCGGTATTCCGTCGGTATTTGCAACGATTAATATTCCACCGAAAAATTCATTGGAAATAGCAAGATTCCATGTAATGATTGCATATATCAGCTTTGGTTGAAGGAAGGTGTCAATAGTCAAGTGACTGCAAACAATGATGTTGTTTGATAGAAGATGATGTGGATATAACTTTGATTGACCTGCATCATTTACTACCTGAAATCCTTGCAAACAAATCAGCCAGTCCTCACATCCCCATCTTTGTATATTATTGTTCCTACTTTTTTTTGTAACCTCAAAGAATCCAACTTTATTTTCAAGTGTTAAGGAACGTGCATTTCCAAAAACAATAACAATCATAAGAATTTGAAGAATAATCTTCTAGCAAAACATTAAGGTTTCATTTGGGACAACTTTCTTTCAACTTTCTAAAACAGCTTTTTAGTACAAAAAATTTTAATTCTAAAATTATTTATACTAAAAATTACTTTAGAAAACATTAAAAAAACTATCCCAAATAGAACTTAAAAAAGAATACAATATAATCTATTGGTTCAATGAGAATCGCCAACACATATGATCATACAGAGAAGTAAATAACCACTATTATAGCTAGAGTCAGATTAGGATAAAAAATTATTACTTTTAAACACTTTTATTACTTTTGTCTCACTATTATTCTTCATTTTCTCTCTCTTCCCCCCTCTCTCCCTCTCTCTCTCTTTTCAAAAGTGAGCATGATTCCTCTACACGCTATGGTCACCAAGGATAATCACCTCCCATGTCCATATCGACAACCATCAACTCATGTCTTGGTTGGCAATTTTCTCTTAAAAGGACATTTGGTTTCCAACTGTCACATCTGGCTCTTCAATGATTATTGTAGTCGTCTATCAAAAAAACTAGTCTATACAACACTAACGAAGGTAACTACTATTGGGATTCTTGAGGAGGAGTGCTTCTTGCTCTTTCTTGGATGAGAGGGAGAGAGGGAGAGGGGAGGGAGAGAACAGCTCTTCGAGAAAGAAAAACAAAAGTTTAATTCGTATTCAATTCAGCATTTAGGAGAGACTCTAATAGAGCCTCATACAACTTATTTATAGGAAAAATTAGGAGATGAAAAAATTCTATCCAAAACCTAAACTAACACTTATATCTGGATCAAATATTAACAACTACTAATCTATGATCATCCCATTAGCTACATCTTCAACCTCCGCCTCTACACATAGTTGAATGAAAGAGTATAATTAAAAAACTAACTTATTATAATCAAATTTATTTGTGTAGTTATTAGAAAATTGTAGCAGATAAAAAAAAATCTATAATACTTCCAACTTTAAAAAATATTTAAAATTTTCATTACAATTCTAAAACTAATATTACAATCCATATGATGCAACTACATCTGCCTGTAAAAATAGTTTAAAAATTTTATAGAAAAATAGATTTTCCTAAAAGTGTTTTTTAAATCTTTTTTCTTTCATAAAAAATAAGGACAATAATTTTCTTATAATTTCTACTCTTAACAGAGATGATTGTACAAAAATTTCTGATAACAAATTTTTTAAAAAAACACTAAGGCTTCATTTTGGACGATTTTTTTATTGCTTCTTAAAACAGCTTTTTTAGCAAAAAAATTTAATTTTTATATTAAAAAACTGCTTTAAAAAATCGTCCCAAATGAAACTTAAAACAACTATAACCAAACAAAAATGTTGCAATGGTAGAAAGCACAACAGCTACAAAAACTACCCAAATATCCTTGAGGAAATCTGAGACCTCTAGCAACTTGAAGAGTAGTAGTAATGTTATTATATTCCTTTAGGTTGTTGCGGAGGATGATTAAGAGAGGGAGAGAGACTCTAAGGGATTAAAGTGAAAATATTTGGAGTGCACAAATATATCTTTGCGGTTCATCTCTGAACTAATGAATTTATCTCTATGTGATCATCAATATAAGTGAAATTCATTAAATCATATAAATCTGTGTGTCCCACTTTTATGATGACTTCTTTGCAAATAATAATAATTATTATTGCTCTGGACAAGAATTTCTCACAACATTGTCATCCCATTCCAGGACTTGGCAGTCAACAAATAACTATGTTTGATATAGAAGCTATAACTTACAACTTTTTGAATATTTACAGCACAATCACAGAGATGATATCAAGCCTTATATTCGAGGCAGCTTTGGTGGAATGAACTAGCAGTCTCTACAATAATCTCTCTGTGAAATCATCAGCATCCATAATAACAAAAGAAACGCTGCCTTATTGGAGCTGCAGACTGAAAGATGTCAAACTACTAGCAACTATGTAGTGGTCTCCTGAAATGATTGAGAACGAGAAAATGCTGCTGGATTGGCATGCAGCAGTTGTGTGGCATCTGCAGCTTCCCCCTTCTGAGACTTGGATGGGAAAGCCTTGAACAAACCACCTTCATCAAGTTTAATTCCAAGAGTAGCAAAAATTGAACTCTTTGCAGCCTCATCTATATCATCAATCCTCAGAGTTTTCGGAACCCATAAGGACTTCTCTGTGTTCTCCTCACCAATCGAAGTGGCATCCCTACAATGCTTACCCAAGGTTGGAGAACCATTGCCTGAACAGTTGCTGTTGCTTGTAGATGATGGCGGCGACAATCTATTGTTGTTTCCTACCAAAGGAAGATTCCATGGTCCACCAGTCCAGCTAGGCATGCAACTCCAAAAGGAAGTAGGTACTAATGGAAATGGAAAGGTAGGAGCACAGAAAGGAGGAGCAGTCACCATTGGTGGTCGACTCCATGAGATTGGTGCAGGAATGCCATTTTCTTGTCTAGGTAGAGGCTCAGGCGAGGCCCCAGCTGCTGCCATGGCAGCAGCAGCAGCAACATTGCTCCATCCTGGATTCCAGGCATAAGCCCAAGGAGACACCGGGTAACATTGCAAGTGATGCAATGGTGCGAGTCCATTTTGATATCCATGCAAGGCTTTTTGTTCTGCATCTTCAGGGAAACCATTTTCTGCATGTTTAGATACTTTGACAGATGATGAACATGAGGGCTCCTCTTTATTTTCCCGATGAGTTGTAAAGCCCAACTCAGAAGCTCTCTTCTGGTCTCCAAGTTTGAGCACAGAGGTCATAGACTCGCAAAGCGGAGCTTCTGGTCCAAATTTTAGAACAGTGCCATTACACTTTAAGGGCACCCTCGTAGTGGTACTAGGGCCACAAGGAGAAGCTTCATGATGGCTTAGATCGGAACCATCTACTTGAACTGATGCCAGAGCATCTGGTGTAACCACCGTATGCCGGTAGCTTGAGGAAGAATGCTTATTTTTACGCCTTCCAGCACCCACAGGGACATTCCTCATTGTTCCTCCAGCAGTCCAATATCTTTGACAGTTCTTACAAAAGTGCCTTGGTTGGTTAACGTTGTAATTGTTATAATAACAGAACTTGGTGTCCATACTGTTGCAGCGTGGACATTGAAGAACCTTATCAGGCTTCTTGAGAACCTTATCTTCACATGAAGTTCCACTCTCTTTGTTATCCTGTTCAGACTTTGGCTCTTCAGCATCTTTTGCAATCTCGGTTGCAGTTTTCTGGTCTTCTTCAATACCATGGCCCAAGCCAGAAGAGCTGAGTGATTCCTTTTGGTCCAAATTCTCTGGGGCATCCAACATTGCATCAACCTCAGTGTTTGCTTTTTCTTTGCATGTATCCTAACAACAAAAAATAACAATCCGTTCATCAGCATATTGCATGCATATCATTTGTACTTAACTGGTTAAATTGATTTCAGAATAATTTTCATAAGCATGAAATCATGGTATTCATTCAAGCTACCATTGATACGGTTCCAGCACTAAATGAGATTTATGTTCTATTTTTATTCCTACCATGTTTTACTATATGCAACATCGCAGCATAAGGAAATGTAGTCTCCTACTCCAACAAGAGGGGTCAATCACAAGATTAAACATGTGCAGAACACTAACTTGATTTCTAATTGTATCAAAAGACAATTTTTTTTAGAGCAAATCTATTTAGAAAACAAATCTACTATATAATGAAAGTAGTAAGCCGAAATATTAATTTCTAATTTTTCAGTTTTTATTATTACTGCCAATATTGCCACAGCAATTCTTTGAAGATGGATATTAATGTCATCAATCACATACAAAATATAAACAGACGACTAGACAAGGAACACATGCTCTAACTATGAGCTTAAGGTCTTCCAGAATGTTCATGTTTTTACTGATCTCAAAATATTACTGTACAAGGTATGTATACTATAACTAAGAGCATAAAAGGAAATCTTCTCAACCGTTGATTTTTTAAGTCTAACCTAAAATTAGATAGATTTCATTGTGCTAAATAAAGTAATGATCACTAGCATACATAAAAGCAAAGAAAAAAGATCAGAGTTCTACCATGAAAGAATAGCTTACAATCCACCTCATAATGGGATAGTTACAAAATTACATCTCTTGAAAAGGAAACTTCTAGCAAACCCTATTAAAACAAATTTTTTCCATCTCCCGCATGCCTGACATTACAGTATTGATGGCTACCAATGTCATAACCTCCAAAAAAGAGAGCCACATGCAAGCAAACTTACATCTACAACTCAGTACAATGTGTTCTATAGCTTTGAAGCATTTTAATTCATATCTATAGCTTGCAAAAATTTAAAAAAAAAGGTTTATATTACTCCAAAAAAAGGATTAAGTATGATTTTTCTCCTTAAATCTCAACTTTTGTCCAATAGATTATTCAGTATCAGCCTTATCCAGACTATTTGGGTCGATCTCATGAGTCTTCTTTGCTTCATTTTGTCTAGTAATATAAGTGAATGTAACTCCATATTAGGTAAATTTCATTTCACAATTACTAGCCATTTTGATTTTGCTCGACCACCTTTTATCCTATACCTTTTATTATTATTGAAAACCTATACGGGTGTTAATCAACACTTGCCAGTAGTCAACTGGTCAAAAGTCAAAACTAAGGAACTCCATCAAAAGATCATATATTCTATACAATTCATGGCAAACCAAAGAGAATTTTACCTCTTGTTTATTTAATTAAAAGCATTTTGTTAGTTTCTGCAACTTCATTTTGATACGCACATGAGATACATGTTTTTTTAAAATTATTGAGATTGATCACTGTTCACTCCCAAATGTCTTTAAATTTTCAATAGCAAACTTCATGATGTGACGTCAAACATATATATGTATATATATATATATATATATGTATATATGTATATATATATATATATATATATATATATATATGTATACATGTAGGCTTACACCATTTATCCACTCTTTGAATGGCTAATATTTGAAGTGGATTTCTACATTTTAAATATGACATTAACTTCAAAAAAGAGGATACTCTACTTTATATATCAACCATTCAAATGGGTTAATGAATGATAATGTATGAGAATTATTGCTCATATCCTTCTAAAAGGTCAATAAATCACACCCTCACGAGTCATTGAAGCCACCAAAATGAGCCCGACTTAGTGACACGAGCACTTGTATGTCCAACAAGGATAAGAGACCCTTATTGCCATTAGATTTCATAAAAGGTCACCATGCCAATTTATTTTTCCAAGCCACCCCTACTTATTTTGTTGTAAGCCCCTCCGTACTTTTTCCAAGCCACCCCTACCGCTTTTGTTGTGAGCCTGATATACTAGGGGGCCCCACAGCTAAGAAGGGGAGCTATTTAGGAAGGTTCCTAATCAAGAGAGTTGTTTAGGAAAGTTCCTAATTAAGGAAAATTATTTAGGAAAATTCCTAATCATGGGGGGATTGTTTAGAAAAGTTTCCTAATTGTGTTTATGCTATTTAGGAAGTGTTTAATTGTTTAAGAAGGTTTCATAAATCATGTTTAATTATTTAGGAAGATTTATTAAATCATATTTAATTATTCAGGAAGGTTTCCTAAATCATATTTAATTATTTAGGAATGTTTCCTAAATTATGTTTATGTTGACTATGAAGGTTCTATCAATTTAGAAAGGTTTCCTAAATTATGTTTATGATGATTAGGAAGGTTCTAATTGTGTTATTGTATTCTAGGCTATTTAAGGGATGTTTGTCTATATGATTTAGGGTAGGCTATTGCTGAGTTTTGTGTTTTATTGTAGTTCTTTTCTTTGAGGGCTTCCTAGCGGTGTCTAGGTTAATTGGGAGAGCTGATCTACCTCTCTAATCGTAGATCACATGTATCTTTTCTTCTCCTTCATATATAATCCAATAAAAAGTGTTATGGAATGTTCTTCATCGTTTACTTGTTACTAATTTCTGTTTTGCTGAAATTGAATATTCAGCCAAGGTTTTCTTCAAGTTCTGCATCAATGTCCTATCAAATTAGTATCAGAGCGAGATTTTGGAGAGATGACTATCAAAGAGGGTGGATGCGTTGGAAGGCAAAATGATGCAATTCAAATCCTGCATGAAAGAGAAATTTTCAATCATGGAAGGAAGGTTTTCATCCATAGAAGATAGGTTTTCATCCATGAAAAACCAATTGAGAAGCATGGAGGATATGATGAGGAAACTCTTGTAGATGCAATCAAAAACTTCATCGGCGGTTCCAATGGCTAACTCTAATCAAGATTTGATCGGGATTCCCATGGCTGAATCGAAGGGAAAGAAGATCAGATAGGGGTTCGATGAGAAGAGTTTCTTCCATCAAGAGCCATCTCCTAGGGCTCCGATGAAGGGTGGATCAGGGTTTCCGGAAGGGGGGATAGCAAGGAGGGAATTCTGTGATGGAAGTGATGAGATGGCCGACCATTATAGAAGGCATTTCGGGCAAGAAGAGTGGGCAACCGAAGATGGAGGGGGTCGGGTCATGCAAGAACAGATGAAAGAAAGGTGGGATTCCCAACCTCGATATACAGGGGAAACATTGAGGGATCACGACAACCGTTACACTAGAGATGGAAGAAGCTATTAGGGCAGTGGCAATCCTAGGGTCACTGCATCCTAGTCTTGATGTGAAATGAGCCGAATATTTTCTAGCAAGAGTTTCACCTATTTATCCCGATTCTTAAGAATTTAGTTCATATGGTGGAAGAATGGATGTAGATTCACATATTTTACCCATTCCTCGATAGTTCATGACTTTTATGCAATCTAGAGATACTAGAGAGCTCTTTTACAGCTTCCATCGAGATGATGTCCCAACTGAGTCTGCTATGCATAAGTGCTTCATACATTTTGTTCCCCTTAACATAAAGCTATCAATTCGTTCTCAACATCATGGATTTATTATTCAGAAGGTACTTATCAAGTGGAAGGATTTGCCAGAGCATGAAGCCATATGGAAACCTTACGAGCTAATCAAAAGATAGTTTTCATCCTTCCCCCTTGAGAACAATGTGTATTTTTTGGAGAGAGAGTACTGATACGCTGGGCAGGCCAACAACCAGGAAGGGGGAGCTGTTTAGGAAGGTTCCTAATCAAGAGGGAGTTGTTTAGGAATGTTCCTAATTAAAAAAAATTATTTAAGAATTTTCTAATCAAGGGGAGTTGTTTAGGAAAGTTTCCCAATTCCGTTTATGCTCTTTAGGACATGTTTAATTGTTTAAGAAGGTTTCCTAAAATATATTTAACTATTTAGAAAGGTTTCTTAAATTATGTTTAATTGTTTATAAATGTTCACTAAATTATGTTTAATTGTTTAGGAAGGTTTCCTGAATCATGTTTAATTGTTTATGATGATTTATTAAATTATATTTATATTGAGTAGGAATATTTTATTTATTTAGAAAGGTTTCCTAAATTATGTTTATGCTGATTAGGAAGGTTCTAATTGTGCTATTGTGCTCTAGGGCTATTTAAGGAAGAGTTTGTCTATGATTTAGGGTAGGCTATTGCTGAGTTTTGTGTTTTGCTGCAGTTCTTTTCTTTGAGGGCTTCCTAGCGGCGCCTAGATTGTTTGAGAGAGCCAATCTACCTCTTTAATTGTCAATAACGTGTATCTTGTCATTTCCTTCATATATAATCCAATAAAAAGTGTTATGGAATGTTCTTTTTCATCATTTACTTGTTACCATTTTCTATTTTGCTGAAATTGAATATTCTGCCAAGGTTTTCTTCAAGTTCTACATCTACGTCGTATCAGAACCCCTCCCTACTTGTTGCATACAGTTGGTCTACTGAGATTCTCTAATGGTTACAACAAATGTGACAGCATGATAACTGCCGCCTTCACCTCCATACGTGTGATAGCTTGGGAGGAGCACCAAATGGCTAAATCAACTCATTTTGGTTTTAGGCCAAAGATGGATATTAAACTTTTGCAAATATGAACATGGATGACTTAAGGGTTCTAACATCACATGCATACAAATTGCTTAGGAAAGACAACTCCTAAGCCCTTGTGTGTGGGAGTTGTATTGAGTGTTTTTTCACTAAAGAACATTGGATATATTGTTGACCAAAAATTACCTAATGTTGTGTTAGATTTTATTTAGATTTGATCTCCAAGGCATCTTATGCATGTAAACCTTCATGGTTAATTACTCTCCCACCTAAGAGAGCACATTCAATTAAGTAGGTCAATTGACTGAACAATTTAAAGGCTGATTAGGTTGCGCTGCTTGGGAACTCGCGTGAGTAAGCAATGTTTATTTTTATCAAATTCTCATCGTTTCTACAAGAGCTTCCTAACGACTGGAGGTTAAAGGTGTTATTATTAATTGAATGAGCGTTAGTTCACTCATGGAATTTTGGCAACATGGCACCCTGGCTCTAGGCTGACAGTCATGACTCTAGCCCTACCAGTCTATGTGTGAAGATTAGCCATAGTGGGTCAGGTTTAGCTTACTAGACACGTTTGTGCCCAAGCAACAATTTTAAAGTATTGATTGGCTCTGAAATCTTGGCACTATAAATATGTAGCTCTATGTTGTCAGAAAAATCAGGATCTCTAAATAATAATATTTGAGGCCTTCGACATTATGTAGTCTTTAAACAGCTTGTTGAAGCAAGGTTTGGATAGAGTAGAGCCTAAGGCCAATCTGAAAATTTTAAGTACATGAAGGTTTCGCTCCAGAGTGCAAAACGAAATATTAATCAAGTTATTCATGTTGAGGCCTTAACTAGAGGTTTGAAACAGCTTGCTGGAGTTGAAGCAGGATATTCAAAGCAAAGTCTAAGCCGGCTCTGAAGGTGGTTTTAGCAACATGAAATCTTGTCTCCAGACTGACAGAAGAGGCCTTCACTGGATATTTGCAACAACTTACTGAAGCTGCAGCATGATTATTAGAGCATTGTGTTTAAGATATATAAGAGTGTAGGGTTTAGTCTCACATCAAATAGGTGAAAATATATATAGTGTCTGGTTTTACTAATTAATCAACTCATTGAATCCAATTTGAGTTCAATCTACGCTGAAAACGACAAGAATTTCAAGTGATGCTCAAACTTTGAGTCAAATTCACATTTCTAGGTGTTAGTACTAAGATACTGGGAAGCGTGAAATAGCAAACTCCTGCTTTGTCATGCTATTTAAAGCGCTGAAACCACACTGGATCCCTTGGTAATCAGCAAGCATATGGAACAGTGCTTTGGCATGTCTACACCAACTGGGACCAGAGTCTGTGTGATTTCCAGAGCAACAAGTCTACAATAAATCATGGGGACTTGAGTTATGTTTCAGCACCACTTATCATTTCCATAAAGATAGATGATAAGAACAAACCATTCAATCACTGAAGGATATGCTGAGAACATGTGTTTTAAATCTTCGAGGAAATTGAGGTGCATACTTGGCTAAGCTCGCCTGTCACAACCACTATAAAGATGGCTCCCTAAAAAGTTTTATAAAATAGGTGTCAATCCTCAGACAGCTGGGCAGAATTCAAGAAAAGAAAATTATTGGGACCTAAATGTCGGAAAACTAAAAATGCTAAAGCAAGTTCCAAAACGATTCTTAACATCCCAAACAGAAAAGCTAAGAAAACTAAAAGCTAAAGGATAACACTTAAAAAAATGACCATGTATTTCTAAAGGTATCACCATCTAAAATAATTTCTAGCTTTGAAGTAAAAATATAAAATAAAACCCAGATATATTGGATCGTTCAAAATATTAAAAAAGATTTGATCAACAGCTTATAATCTTGCCCTCCCATTAGATCTGGCAAACATTCGCAATGTATTCCATTTTTATATTTACGGCCCCGTTTGCAGCAGTTTTTTTTTTTACCACTTTCCTTTTTCAAAAATGTTAATTTTTTCAAAATTGTTTGACTGCACAGCAATCTTAAAAATGCTTTCTATGAATCTCCTTTTTAATGCCATTTTGAAAAGCTAATTTGCTCGGCTTTATAACTGTGGTCCGTGATTTTGCCTAAGAAAAGGTCAAAATACCCCTAAAAATGCATGATCTCCAAAATCTCTCACTTGCGTATCCTCCGCATCAAAAAATCTCTTCTACCACATTGCCCAGCCCTCTACTCACTCCTCATTGTCTTGCCCGCCTTGATGTTCATCGACTTCCCCAGCTATGTTCTACTGCTTTTGCCTAGATAAGAACTTGTCAATTAGAATTTTGATGTTATAAATCACATTAAATTAATTATATTTAATTATTCTATGAAATTTTGAGGAATATTAATTTTATTTATTTGGAAATTGAAAAAAAAAAAGTTCAGTTAACTACCATAATACCCTTCTTATATAAGTACAATATACATGTGAGGGCATCATGTAATTTATTTTTTTTTAGCAACAACAAAGCAACTTTCAGGAGCTGTTGTTGTCTGCTATCCCCATATAATTTTTTTTGATATATCAATGAAATCTGAGCAAGACCCTCATTTTCCACCAAAAAAAAAAAAAGCAAAGCAACTTCATTTTTAATTTTTCAAATAACGGTTGCTACTTTAGCAACAGCAATTTAAGAAAAAATGTTTTTGAACAACAGCTTTATAACAAACTTTGTCGAAAGCTAAAGCCAACCCAAATGAGCCATACATAAGGTATGTCCCAGGCCTTGTTTACATCATATAATATGAACCTCTCGGAGTACATCCCAGCCTGCCTATGAAGAAAAGCTTCAAAAGACCCTATATTGTGAGAAGATCCTAAGAAGGCGAGACATTCCAACATGATAGTTCTTTGGAAAAACTAAGACATAAAAAAAGATTCAATTTATAATATATAATTTTAGTACATGTGATGTTAACAACTGTTTAGTCAATATTATTAGAAGATAGCTGAAACATATATGTAATACGTTTAAGTATATTGAATTTATTATATATAAGCATTGACATATAGATGCAAATGAAATTTTAAGTGTCAAAGCTGTTCAATTAAAATATTGAAATGCCTAAAGAGTACTATATAATAAGATAATACTATGGAGACTTAAAAATAAATTATGTAAAACTGCAATTAAGTTATCAATGAAGTATTAATTCTTAGTGTTAGACAATAAAATAGTAGTTAATAACTAAGTTGAAAAACTATAAATGAAAATATTAAGAGGGTCATGTGGAAAACTGATGTAGGCAAGAATAATTGCTTACAAATACAAAATTTGCAAGTCTTCCAAAAATATATGCTAAGAGCCACATATAATAAAAAACATTCCCAAAATTACTATAAAATACTTAAAACGACAAATGATAACGACTACCAATAAGAAAAACCTTAAACTTCCAATAATCTTGATAATATGATAAGTAGAGATGAAAGATACAGATGAGGTGGACACTTGCGGAGAGAAGAAATAGATAAGAAGCCCGAGACGAAGTTATAGAGAAGAGAAGAGAAGGGGGTACATAGCTCGCAAGCTATCAAGAAGAAACCCTCAAGTTTTCTTTCCAAAAATTATCACATCACACTACTTTTAAAACAGTCCAAAACATCTCTTATATATAGGTAAAGAAAGGGAGCCAAACAACAAAACAACCTCCCACTTAAGCCAACCAGAAAAGAGAATAAAAAGGCAACCTTTAATTTATGTTGGGAGCCCAGGAGACAAAGCCTCCAGCATTAAATACATACAGGAACTGAACAACAGCTAGGGACCCGAACAGGCCAACCATGGGAAAGCAAGGGACCGAACAGGCCAACCACAGGAAAAGCAAGGAACCAAACAGCCAGCAAGGAGAACCGGGAAAGCAGGGAGCGGAAACCAAACAGCCATAGCAGCTTCGCCGCCCCACCTAAATCCAGAATCAGCCCAAAGAAATTAAATTTCTGCCGACCCCCCCCTGCCTACATCAGATTCTCCCCTGATGGAGACAACTCATCTCCTGATGAGTTCGATTCAGAATTTTCTTTATTTGACCGATTCAATTCCTCAATTATAGCAGCATACTTCTGTTCAATCAATTCATTTTCTTGATTAAATTCAACGAGAAGTACCTGAGTTCTTTTCTCAAATTTCTCATCACATAAGTACATCAATCTTTGTATCTTGTAAAGTTCATTTTGAATCGGGCCTGTTGAATCTCTTTCGGGCGAGAGCCTGGTGTCTGTTGGAATGCCAACTTCATGAGTACTGGGCAATGGTGTTTGACTTTCAACATTGGCAGGATCGTATTCATCTTGAAATTTTATCGGCTCTGAACTTGAGATTCCCATAGGATGATGGTTTGGACTGCTCATTATTGTAACTATATATTTTCTAAGACTCACAAAAAAAGACTTGCACACAATCTAAAGCTCTAATACCATTTTGATGTAGGCAAGAATAATTGCTTATAAATACAAAATTTGCAAGTCTTCCAAAAGTATATGCTAAGAGCCACATTTAAAAAAAAAACATTCCCAAAATTACTATAAAATACTTAAAACGACAAATGACAACGAATACCCATAAGAAAAACCTTAAACTTCCAATAAGAACTTTAACATAAGAATTAGAAGAAATACTGCTAAAGTAAGAAAAGATGTTGAATTAGAAATATTAGTGCAAGTTGACTTTGATAATACGATAAGTAGAGAAGAAAGATACAGATGAGGTGAACACTTGCGGAGAGAAGAAATAGATAAGAAGCCCGAAACAAAGTTATAGAGAAGAGAAGGGGGTACATAGCTCGCAAGCTATCAAGAAGAAACCCTCAGGTTTTCTTTCCAAAAATTATCACATCACACTACTTTTAAAACAGCCCAAAACATCTCCTATATATAGGTAAAGAAAGGGAGCCAAACAACCAAACAGTCGCCCACTCAAGCCAACCAGAAAAGAGAATACAAAGGCAACCTTTAATTTACGTTGGGAGCCCAGGAGATAAAGCCTCCGGCATTAAATACATACAGGAATCGAATAGCAGCCAGGGACCCGAACAGGCCAACCACAGGAAAGCAAGGTACCGAACAGGCCAACCACTGGAAAAGCAAGGAACCGAACAGCCAGCAAGGGGAACCGGGAAAGCAGGGAGCGGAAACCAAATAGCCACAGCAGCTTAGCCGCCCCCATTAAATCCAAAATCATCCCAAAGAAATTAAATTTCTACCGACCCCCCCCCCCCCCTCCCCCTCTCCCCTTGCCTACATCAAAAACTAGAAAAAATATAATAACAAATGATTATACTTAAAAAAATGGCTAGAATAACATCTATTGGAGATAAGTGAATAAATTTAGGAAGTTTGGACATATATGACAAAGGATTAAAAATTTTATACATTATACGAGTAGATAAAATTAGTATTGAAAGATTACTAAACAGAAAAGGTAGACCTAAGTTATCATAGATAGAAGTTATTCAAAACAATTTGAGATAACTATGTTAACACCTTAGACAACACTCAGTTGGAACAAATAAAAAATGAGGATTTATAAAGTTGATCCCAAATGGTTAAGATAATGCTAATGATGAAGATGGTGATGTAAGGATATAATATGTTGAAACTTGTTCAAGAATATAATAGCTTAGTATTTTAAACTAATGCCCTTTAAATGTGATAGACCACTACGTAGAGCCAAAAATGAGTTTGGAAAAAACTTAAGCCTTATGCATCATGAAATCTGAAATTTAAAGGCCATTTTCTAAAAATTTCATGCTAAAATTCATATAAATAAGTAGTTTAATAGGCTTACAATACAAATTTGTAATGAATATGGACCCATTATAAAAATTCAAACCCAGCCTAATTGAGCTAGACTAAAGGCACCATACATCGTGATATAGATGGGATTTGAATAGTGTATTAGGCATACTTCTTGTATATAAGTATTGACGTTGGATGTCTTAGAATTTAGGGTTTCTAATAAAGATCCAACATAAGATATGAAAGATTATACAACAAGCAAAGGCGGATTTGTGTGTGTGTGTGTGTGAGAGAGAGAGAGAGAGAGAGAAAGGAAGGGGGGGGCGGGGGGGGGCTCCCTCCATCGCATTACACCATTGTCTAACATTTCAATCCTCCCCCTGGAATTGGATGCTCCCTCCATCGCATTCCAAACTTGTTAACATTCAACCTTATCGCTACCCTCATTACCAAAAGATGTCATGGAACAACTTGTGGCTGAAATGTTAGACAATGGTGTAATTCATCGCAGCCATAGCCCATTTTCCGGTCCAGTTCCACTTGTTGAAAAACTTGATGGTATTTGGAGTTTTTGCTTCGACTATAGAGCTCTGCATGCGTTAACTATTACATATAAATTTCCTATGTACACTATCGACAAACTTATAGATGAGTTATATGAAGCCTCATTATTTTTTGGATGCTCCCTCCATCGCATTCCAAACTTGTTAACATTCAACTTTATCGCTACCCTCATTTCCAAAAGATGCCATGGAACAACTGGTGGCTGAAATGTTAGACAATGGTGTAATTCGCCACAGCCATAGCCCATTTTCTAGTCCAGTTCCACTTGTTGAAAAACATGATGGTATTTGGAGTTTTTGTTTCGACTATAGAGCTCTACATGCATTAACTATTAAAGATAAATTTCTTATTTGCACTGTCGACAAACTTATAGATGAGTTATATGGAGCCTCATTATTCTTCAAACTGGATCTTTGTTTTGACCATCAACAAATCTGGATGCACCCAAAAGATATTTATAAAACTGAATTCCGAACAAACAACGGACATTTTGAATTATTAGTCATGTATTTTAGCCTCACAAACGCACGATCAACTTTTCAAGTACTAATGATTCAGGTTTTGGCTCCTATCTTTGATATTCATTATAATATTCCTTGATGTTTTAATTTATAATCAGACTTTAGCTTTCCATTATGATCATTTGCATCTCATTTTCCAATATTTATTGACTGATCAACTTATTTTCAAATTGCACAAATGCCAATTTCGTCAATCTTCAATACAATACCTTGGTCATATTGTTATAGCCGGCTCAATCCAAGCCGATACCAAAAAACTCAAAGCTATTACCAACTGGTCCACTCCCCAAACATTTTGTGCCAATAACGTGCCTTTTAGGATTAATAAGATATTATCGTTTCTTCATATCCATTTATGCTTCAATTGCAGCCCCTTTAACTGATTTAATTAAGAAAGATGCTTTCAGTCAAACACACTACTTTTACTAACCTTAAACTTGCTATGACTTCCCCTCCTATCTTAACTTTACCTGACTTTACAAAGTCATTCATTATTAAGACTGATCTGTTGAACGTTGGTATTGGCACCATTCTTTTGCAAAACTAATCACCTGGTCTCTTTCTTTAGCAAGAAATTAGGTATACATTTATCTCTCTTCAGCATACCTTAAAGAACTATATGCTATTACTAAAGTTGTTTGTAAATGAAAACAATATATTTTAGGCATCGAATTTATTATTCACGCCAATCATAAAAGCCATCAAGATATAACCACTCAGACTTACAAAAATCTGATCAACAATATTACCTTCGCAAACTATTATAGTTCACCTTTTGCATCGAAGATAAACCAAGTAACACAAATACGGTTGCTGATTCTTTATAACAATGATACTTTTTCACCTCTTGTTTTATTTTTTTCTTGGTTACTATTTTTTCTTTCTTTACATATTTAAAACAGGAAACACTTATAGAGCTCGGTATACTACATTTAACTTCTCCATTGGCTAATGGAGCCTTGCCCACTTTAGACAATCAAATTAGGGATAACCTTTTTAATTACAAAGGGAGAATCTATATCAATAAAAATTCTACTACTAAAAATTTTAACTTACCGACTTTCATTCGACTCCTCTAATAGGTCAAGGTGGTACACTCAAAACCATTAAAAGACTTGTTGCAAGCTTCTATTGGTCTGGCTTACAAAAAGGCATTGCTGATTTTGTCAGCAAATGTCTTATTTGCCAAGAAATTAAATATGCTACCTTAGCACCTGCTAGCCTTCTTTCTCCTCTTTCGATTCCCGCTCAAATTTTGGTGGATTTTTCCACGAATTTCATCACCGAACTATCAAATTCCAAAGGTTACACTGTTATTTTGATAGTCATAGACTGGCTATCAAAATATGCTCACTTGGGGCCGTTGCATGCCAACTATTCAGCATCCAAAGTTGTTGATTTATTCCCCAATATGGTTGTTAGTCTATATGGATTTCTAAAAACCATTGTACACGATAGCATTTTATTAAGCAGTTTTTGGCGTCGCCTCATTGCTCTTAGCAGTACCAAACTGCATTATAGCTATGCTATCATCCTCAAATGGGTGGACAGACCTAAGGTTCTCAATCATTGTTTGGAGTAGTATATTCATGCATATACTTTTAGTACTCCAAGGTTATGGCCTACTTTTTTATGTTGGGCCAAACTATGCTACAATACCATATTCCATACAACTATAAAGATGACTCCTTTCCAAGCTCTTTATGTTCGCCTTCCTCTACCCATTCCTTCCTATGTCCGTGGAACATCCAACATTAGCACAGCTGATACTATTCTCACCAACGGAGACATGCTACTCCATAGTCTGTGCCAAAATATGCAACAGGCTCAGAATAGAATGAAGTTGATGGCAGAATGCAAGAGACATGACATCAATTTTGCAGTTGATAACTGGGTATGGTTTAATTACAACATTTTGGCAATCTTCTATGGTGAACCGCACACAATCCAAGTTAGCTAAGTGCTGTTCTGGACCTTTTCAGGTTCATTCCATTATTAATCAAGTTGCATACCGCCTTACACTATAATTCAGCAAGCAAGATTCACCCAGTTTTTCATATCTCTATTCTCAAATCTTACAAAGGTGACCCACCGTTTCAATCCATCTCACTTTTTGATTTCAGCTTTAACAATCGGCCCATCACTTTCTAGAAGCTAATCCAGCTTCACATACCATTCAACTTCATGGTAATCCTCACCAACAAGTTCTTCTCCAATGGACCATGTCAAGGCCAGAAGATGCTTCATGGGAAAATTTTTCAGCTCTCTATACTCCATCTCCCTCTCTCGACCTTGAGGGCAAATTGTATTTTATGGCAACAGGAGTGTTAGGCAACAGCTTATTTGCTTGGATCCCACCACGATACAAAAAAGCGGGAAGAATGGCTAAAAACTATTGAAGAATCATCAAAATATTACAATACAATCACCAAGTATATCAACGAAGGAAAGCACCTACTGCAACCAAATTGATTCAAAAATAGGAAACAGGCCAGCAGCAGCTGCTGTAATCAGTTTACATTAATTAGTAAGCATCCTCTTTCGTAATTAGCTTTTTTATTCATGTTTTTCTGTTTAAACCTAATCAACCTAGCCTTGGCACCAAAACTGGTTCAGCTAGTGGACCATGAGCATATAAAAATCTCTATTGCTGTATTGTTTGGGTAATAAATAAAGAAATCTAAGTTTCTTACATCTCTTTTCTCTTAGCTGGAGTCCACATCTACTCAAAACGTGCCCTATCCCGCTTCTTGTTATGCAAGAAGCCTATCAGCATGCAACATCTAAAGAAAGTATGTAATACTTAAGAGTTTGTTTAGGATGTTTTCCCTTAGCTTAGCTTTGCAGATCGTTATCCTACTTGTATTTGACCCTACTTTGTTTCTACTTCTTATACATTTTTTTGCGATACGGAGCTATTTGAATCCCACTCCCATCATATGTGCCACACTACCATGACATATGATCTCTCTTTTGCAATAATTATCTTAACTTAACGCATAGATTTTAACGAAATTCTAAGACAATAAATTGTTATGCCCTATCTCCTCATGCTAAGATTGTTTCTTGCACTAAATTCTCTTAGAGCAAGTTCCTCTGACATTCATGTGCTTCTTTTTATATATTAATTTCATTGCATAAGTTTCATGAATAAACATTTTTTTTTATTTTTTAGGAGATGTATGAAAATGGATTCACATCCCTCTTAAGGTTGGAAGATCTAAAATTAATGTGCTTTTTATATATTTTCATGACTTATTATTTATAGTTGTATGATCCCCTACTAATGTGGAATTCATTAACCTAAAAGTTCAGCAAAAATCTTATTTTTGTTTCAAAGTTAGTAGTCTCGAGTCCAAATTTTTTATTCAAAAAATCTTATTAATTAGATGCTTAATTTAGAGCTTTTCTTTGAATATATCTCATGTTTTAATTGTGAGAAAATTTTAAAGAATGCTATTTTATTTCATTATTACAAAGGCTTGATGTTGTTGTTGTTGTATTACAAAAAAATGTTGTGTAACATATATTACAACAACAACAATAAGTCTTTATCTCACTACATGGTCGGCTATATAAATCTTTTTTCAACATTGTGTCCTATTAAGAGTTAAATTTCAATTTAAATCTAATAAAAAATATCATTTCTAATACTTTCTAACCAAATTTTTTTTTGGTCTACCTCTACCTTTCTTAACATAGGCCAGATCTAATACCTCTATCTTTGTTAACATAGGTCTACCTCTACTAATTGGGTCATTGAAAGGCCAAAGTTTTATATGACCAAACCATCTAAGGTGACTCTCTAATATTATCTACCATTTGAGCTATCCAACCTTTTCATCAATATACTCATTTAGCATTTTATCTCTAGATAAACCCATTCATCCACTTGAGCATCCTCATCTCTGCAATATATATATATAAGCTATTTAATTTAATATATATTAACATATCAAAAAATAATTTGCATTTTAAAATGAGGATGTAATGGTCCTTATTACAAATACAACAAAACCAAACAAAAAAAAAAAACAAACACTTTTTGATAGGATTTTCCAAACAATAATAACAGCTTCAACCATGGCAGCTTCTCAATTGACTTTACCAACAACAATAGTCACCCCAAATAACCCTCAATTAAGAAAATATGCATAAAAATAAGGTAAATTCTATAAGTATCTCTAAATCTATGATGTGAGACTAGAATCTCCTTAAATGTCTTGCATCACGTTTTCCCTGCCAATTTGCAAGAGAGGAAAAAGGGTTAGAATAGGCCAGCTCAAAACCGTTATATACTTTTTATTATAATAGGCTTAATTTTTAAATAAAGTATCTTACGCTCATAAAACCTACATAAAAATTAGAAGAAAAAAAAAGATGATTAATTTAGTTCTTTAAACAAATTAATTTAGTTCATAAAAAAAAATAATAACTAAATCCATCAATCACCTAAAGTTGGCTAATAATTAATAGTGTAATCATGCATCCCAAATCAAAGAGTCAACACATACACTTTAGCTCTTCAAAATATTTTAGGCAATCTGAAATCGCTCATTATTAAATTATATAAATTGTGACGCCATGCCAGTTTTCAAGCTTTTTAATCTCCATTTAAGAACAATAGCCATCAAAGCTCAAATACTTTATGTTCAATAGACCCTTTTAGGGGGACTTTCAATAGCTCTAATTACCAACTATGGTTGAAAGGGGCTCATCCCGCAACAATTCACAAGTCATCAAAAACTCAATCACTAACTTGAGCATTAAAGCTAATCAAGGTTTTGCACCCGCAGGATTAGTGTCAATCTCTTGATGTAACTACTTGTATGGAGTTTACTTCAAGCTCAAGTCATCCTATCCGTGCCGCTCTCAGCATGAGAAATATCATGAACATGCAACACTTCAACATCATTCTTTATTATAAGTTATCATCAAAAAATTGTCTTCCATTCATAATATTTTAACACTTGGCCCTAGTGATAGATCTATGGCCTGATGAGGGTTTCCAATTGCACCCCATAAAATAATAGAATTTTTATCAAATAAGCTCCAAGTTATAAAATCAATCTTTTTTACAATGACTGCAACCATTACTTTTAATAAATGAATAATCACTTATACTGCAATAATTTGCATGTTTCTTGTTTTGCTAGTAATTTACCTCATTCTCTCTATCACTTTAAAATTAAATCATGCACTTCCACTCTCACTCCTCTACCCACTATAACTTTCTTTAAAATTTATCTCCCTCGCTCGGTTCGTTACACATGACATCACCCCCTTTCACACCAGTTATACATGATATATGTGCCAAAACCTCTACTTACATCTCCGATCTCTTCACAAGTTGGTTAGACTATCTACTTACCTACAAATGTACAAGATATTGATCCTAAATAGAAAGAGTAAAGAAGTATTGGGGTGAGGATTACAATAATTTGGCCTTGCTACACTCAAGATTTCAATTGTAGGATTTGCATGTGAATTTTTGTTGAAACCTTCACAAGATTTTGGCATATGAATCGTTTCATATTTTTCAATAATAAATTCAAAATTATTGTTATTTGCTTCTTATTTAGGACTTTTTATTTATTTAAGTTAAAGTTCAATATTTTTTCAAAAAAAAAAAAAAATCCAATGAACAGTTATCACAAAAACAAAATCTTTATCACTATCTGTTAATTTCTTTGCTTTTAGAAAGATTATTTGTATAAAAGAGTTTAATGAAAAAACAATTGTGGACTACAATGTGTGATTTTTGAATAAAAATTTGTTTGATTACATATATTAAGAGAAATATGTTTAACATGATCAGTCACCATTAACATCAACATCAAGCCTTTATCCCACTGTGTGAGGTCGACTAGATGAATCATTTTTCTCCATTGTGTCCTATTAAGAGTTAAATTCTCATTTAAATTTAATAAAAAAGGTCATTTATAATACTTTTTCACCAAGTCTTTTTTAGGTTTACCTATTCCTTTCTTAACATAGGTCAAATCTAATATTTCTACTCTCCTAAGCAGGTCATTGGATGACTGACATTTTCTGTGACCAAACCAACTAAGGCGGCTCTCTCTAATCTTATCTACCACTGGAGCTACTCCAACCTTTGCATGTATGTACTAATTTTGCATTCTATCTCTAAGTATAAAGCCACTCATCCACCTGAGCAGCCTCATCTCTACAACACTTTATTTTATGCTTCTTTTTTAATGGCCAACATTCTAGGCCATAAAGCATTGTAGTTCTCACCATCATCTTATAAAAGTTTCCCTTATTTTGAGGGATACTTTTCTATCACACAACAGGCTTGATGCATTCCTCCACTTCAACCATCTAACTTGAATTCTATTAATAATATCCCCATCTATTTCACCATCGCTTAGAACAATAGACCTGAGATATCTAAAACACGCACTTTATTTAATGACTTGGTCACCCAATGTCACAATCTCACCACTAGATCTGTCATGACTAAAATTATACACTATGTATTCAATTTTAGATCTACTCAAACAAAAACATATAAAATCTAAGATTGACCTCCATAATTCAAGTTTTACTTCAACTCCCTCTCTAGTCTTGTCAACAAAAGAATATTATCAGCAAAAAGCATACACCAGGGTACATCCTCTTGCAAATGTATAATACGAACATCCATTATTAAAGCAAAAAGATATGAGCTTAAAATTGATCATTAATGTAATCCAAATGAAATAGGAAAATACTTGATCAAATCACCTTGTGTTTGAACACAAGTACCAACTCCTGTATACATATTCTTAATAAGTTAAATGCAACAACAACAACAACAACATCAAGCCTTTGTCCCACTATGTGGGGAATTCTTAATAAGTTAAATATATGCATTATTTGAACACAAGTTATTTTTGCAATGCATTCACAATATACAAAATTCCTTAGGAAATTTTTTCTATATTCCCTCATCAAAATGATTGTGGTATCAGATGAGTAAAGATTATATAATGACTATTGGTTTCCCCTATCTAGCTTGGGAACTTGGCTTTGCCACCACGCTACTCTCTTTTTGAATATATGGCCCTTTCCTTCAAATACTGAGTTGCGGCTCACAAATTGACCTCAAACACATACTTAATTTTTTATTTGATCACTACTTTTCTAGATATTCTTCTTTAAATATTCTATTGCAGATCACTCGCACACAATCCTAAAATGGCAAATAAAGTTCCTTGTAGTTCCAAAAAAGCTCTATAAATAGCATACGATTAGATCGTGCAAACCAACGTCCAATAAATAAGAAAAGCACTAATCTTTTGTGTCGAATTCTTTTTTGAAGTAATTCTAATTTTATTCTTCAAATCACAGCATCGAAATTATAATAAGGTTAACTCACCTGTGTTACTGAGAAGGGAAGGTTATTAAAAATCACGTTTCAGAAAATAAAAACACTAAACAGGAAGGCAAGTATAACATTTCTAAGAAGAAAATCAAATCAAGTTTATGAAATTGATCTAGGAGTGTTCACTCAACCGAAGAACAAAAGCTTCTGAGACAACATTTACAGGAAAGAGCAGGATCCAGAAATAATCAATCTAAAACCGAAAAATCTACGTCAAAACAAGCAACCACGTTAGGTTAAGCGCAGAACGTTTGGGGTCGTCAGGGTGGAAAGCCTAAATTCGACTATTAATATAAAAAATTCAAAGCAACAAATAAAATAAATAAATAAATAGTAGAAAATACTAATTTCTCAATCAAGTCGGTTTGTAAAGCTAGAAATCAACTGCAACTGGAAGTAACAAACTTTCTAATATGATTAGCTAAACTCCTTGTACACGTAATCTGAACTTGGCTAACTAGTGAATTCAAACAGAATATATCCTTCACTTACAAATCAAATTCGGGAAGAAAATCATAAAATTATACCAAAATCCAAAAATGCGAAAGTAAACTCCATCTATGCACAAACCTCGACTAATAACAGCAGTAGATAAGTTGATTTGCAACTCAAACCAAAAAAGTGATTTGAAAGCAAAAAAACCGCATCAATTTCCAAAACTTTTCCATACTCTCCAATCTAAAAACCAAAACCTAGATAATAAATAAAGTGAAACAGGGTCTGATTGAATATGCTCACCTTCTCCCCCACCTTCAGCGGCTCCATCGCCTGAGCCAAATCCGCGACTCCCCCTTCCTCAGCCAGTGGCTGCTCCTCCAGCAACGGTATTTTCCTCCCAAATAGCTTGATCGCCGGATCTCTAACCTCAGACATTCCTCCACTGTCAACCCTAGCCATATTATCACATCCACTTCCCTAAGAGAAACCCCAGGGACAGAAAACGCCGGCTAAGAAAAAATCCGAGCCAAAAAAAAATACCAAAAGGCTGTGAGGGAGAGAGAGAGAGAGAGAGAGAGAGAGAGAGAGGGGGAAAACAGTCTTTGTAACCGGGAAACGCCGGTCCGTTTCAGGCCTGGTGCCAGCTGGCATCCTAGTCAGCATTTGAGGACATTTCCAGCCACGAGTTCTCGTGGCTGTGGATCGCGAGATGACGTCAGCATCGAAAAGACGACAGCGCACCGCGAAAAAGAGTCCGGAAAAGGGCAAAGAAAATTACAGTAAGGAATAAGGATAAGGGCAACCTTCGTGTCTTTTTTCTGAAATTACGAGATTGCCACCATTGAAATTACGGGACTGCCACTACGGTGCGGATGTGTAAGTAGGTGACGGATAGTCGCCTGTAGAATATCTCTCGACATATTCAGGTTTTTTTTTTAAGGTTATTATAAAGTTGTTATAAGTAAAATAATTTTTTTAATTATTATAAAATATATATATTTTTTAAATAATAATAATCAAAATAAAAATTATGATTAAAAAACTTTCCGAAATAAAGTCTTACACTTCAATTTAAAATAATTTTGTCAGAGCAAAAATGGGCTATTATTTGTATTTATTTGATCTCTTCAATATATCTTCTCATAATAATTCGATTTTTTTAAAAAAAAATCTAGCCTCCATAAAATGTAAATATGCTAGGTGGGCTTTGTGCAAACGAAATATTCTTCTCAAACTTAAAAATATTATTCTTGAGAGTTCATATGTCAATATGACATTTGCTTATCATGTAGCAACAGAAGAGAATACAAGAGTAAAGCTCTTTCTCTTTTAAAGTTATAAAATATAAACTTATTTTTAATGGCCATCCAATAATAAGGGTCATATCATAATGACTCAAATTTTTAAAATACGCATCAAAACATTGAAGTACTTAGAATCTATCAATCCAGTTGAGCTTTATTCTCGGATGAGCCTATGATCGATCATTCGCATGTACTCGGGTTGCATAGCTAGAATAATTTCAATACTACATAGTCGGTAAGTTCGCTCAAGCTTCTTATTTATAAAAATGCTCAAACAAATAGCATTCACTCTATTAAATACAATTTACATTACCTACATTTTGTTGTGTTGTTGAGAACTTCTAAACCTCTTGATCATTGATGATAAACTCTCGATATATCTACCGTAAATCTCATTTGTTTAAATGTTGCACTAAGTCAATGTTGTAGCTTCATGAGCACCTCTGAATACATTTATTCATTTTACACAAATTCCTCAACATCATGTTTCCTTATTGACTTCTCCTTTTGGAGCTTCACCACTAAACGCTTATTCATTTTGGTTCCATGATCACTCAATAAGGTTTGTTGGTATCTCTAAAGATGATGCTCCAAAGGAATGATTGTCTGAGAGCATAGCCATCAAAAGAGGGCAAAAAATAGAAGTATCCTAAAGATCGGATCATGCACTATAGGGGTATCAATATTGAACCCGACCCGTCCGGAAAATCGACCCGTTTGCAAAATCATGTTGAGTTCAGGTTGACCCGGAAACCTGGGAATGACCCAGAAACCCGTCTGCACGCTCTGACCGGCCCTGCCCGAGTCTGCTCGCCTGCCTCGCCGCCTCGTGGCCCACCTGCCCTACGGCCCACCTGCCCGCCTACCCCAGCTACCCGTATCGCGCCGCGTCGCGTCGCGTCCCGAGGCCAGCGTAGCATCGGACGAGTTCGGGTCAGCCTGCCGTGTCGCATAGAGTCAGCCTGCCACGTCGCGCGTTCATGTCCAGTATCACGTCCAGCGTCCTGTTTCAGTCGCTGGCCGCTTTCGCTGCCACCGGCCGTCAACCCACTGCTGCTGCCGACCCGCCGCTGCCAGCGTTGCCATGTCGACGGGTCAGGTTGGGTTGACCCGAAGTAGAAGCGGTTCGGGTTCAGGTCCAGAAAATTGACCCGTTTGAAAAAATGTGTCGGGTTGACCCGAACCCGAATAGTACCGGCTCAGTTCCAGGTTCGACCCAAACCCGACCCGTTACCCAAAATTGACACCCCTAATGCACTATAAGAAAGGTGAAGCCTAGGGTAATATAAGTCCAAATTGAATGACATGAAATGAAATTAAGTGGATAAAACATTAAGAGGGCACATTATAGGAGATTGGATGATATTGTTATCATTTTAGGCACCTTAAAAGAGCATTTATATTTTTTACCTTGCTCACAAGAAATAAAGTCTTCGTTGTCATCTTTGTAGTTAGAATTAATCCAAGTATTAAAAGCCCCATTAATAGCTAAGATATTGTCTCCATCTTTATACTTGGGGTACACATATGCTTCTAAATCAACCTTAATTATAATATTAAAAGAAAATGATAAAATATTTTAAAAGATGAATACTAAAAGAATTATTAGAACATTAATAAAATAATATAAGAAGGGGATTTCATCAATATTAAATCAACCAACTACGGTCCCTTCGACAACTGTCACCCCCCGACTACGGGCCACTCCAACCTTAGTCATCCACTGACTAAAACCCATCCAACCTCAGTCACCTACCGACTGCGGTCCACTCTGACCTTCGTAGCCCGCCGACTACGACCCCTCCAACCTCAGTTGCCCGTCGACTACAGTCCCTCTAACCTTTGTCGTCCGCCGACTACAATCCACTCCCAAACACCGTCGCCCGCCAACTACAGTCCCTCCGACCTCTGTCGCCTGCCAACTAAGGTCCCTCCAACCACCATCGTTCGCTGGCTACGGCCCACTCCCAACACCATCATCGCTTAACTACAATCCACTCCCAATACCATTACCCCCGACTATAGTCCCTCTAACCTCCAAATATGATCCCTCTGACCATTGTCGCCTGACTAAGGTCATACTGACCAAATGAGCAGGCCAACACTCTCTTGAGAATAACTCTCATGTCACCAGATTCTTCCAACTCTAACTATGTATTATGCTTTATATGATATATGTTTGTTACACTAAGCCAACACCTTCCCCGGAGGAAGGGAATCACATGTAATCAACAGTAAATACTAGTGAATTTTTCAGTTGGGCAATGCCCCATGGTTTTTCCCCCATCTCAGAGGTTTTCACATAAAAACTAAAGTGTATCTTAATGATTTCATTTCTTCTACCGCGCAACCCAAAAGGTGGCTCAATTGCCTGCCTTCGGATTGCCCCTTTTCATTCGCTGAGGAATACTACACCCCACTCTCTTACATGTTTGCGTGTTGGATCATCGTACAAAACATGGGCACTAAACCCTATATCTCTCTACCACTGTGAATGTTTATTGACCTCATCTTTGCATGAGCTTCATCAAACAAAACCAAATCCAAAAATCAATATTAAATCTAGAATTTTAAACCAAAAATCAAGGCCAAAGTTCCTTGTCCTATTACCCTTTTTGGGTGATTTTTCAATCACCTCAAAAAAAATTCAAATGACCTCTGATTCATGATCCGTCAGTTGCATATTGATTAGACATGTCTCAAGAATCAACCCTCCAAATTTGAGTCCAATATGATACCTTTAACCCCAAAAACTTAATTGGAATCCAAAGACTGCAAAATCTTCAAATATTTATAGTACATGCCACTAGACTTTGCACCTTGTAGAATTTGACATTGGGACCTTCCCCAAAATTCTTGAATGTGTCCATAATCCTTGTTATAACATGTTAAATATAAAATTGTACTTTGGTGGACCTTGGTTGACCTAGGGTTGATCATGGGTCCACTTGACCAAAATGTCCTTTAAAGGTAAAATTGAAGTTTTCTTCAAGCTTCAATATAGCTTAATCAAACTAAGTCATGGAATCTCTTCTAATGTATCTTAGACATCATTAGGAGGGCATTAAAACCCAACCTAAGTTTTGGTTTGACCAAGTCAATATGATTGACCAAAATGCCCCTTAAGGGCCCAAACATGCATTTCATGCAAGGAGATCTCACCATTGCATGGGACCACCTCCATTGGATCCAAAATGTCATTTTAAGTTTATTGGGCCCAACCATAATCCTTGGTTTGAACATGGTTGACCAAATCAACCATATACCCGACCAAAATCAAATTCAATGCTCTAAGCAATACAAACCAAATTGACCACTCAAAATCATTCAATTGGATATTTCAAGCATATCCAATATTCTTCTAAGTCAAATCACCATTGATTTAACTTAGTTAACTCATCATTGGAGGTCAAAATCATATATAAAACTATGTCTTTAACCGAACACTTAACCCTTGGCCTCAAATCTCATGAAGTTTATTCCTACAACATGTGTGACTCCCCAACACCTCATTCTAGTTACCATTAACTAGATGATCAGTCAATAAGCCCTTCCAAAGCATGAAAATATGGTCAAATGGGTCAAAATGACCAAGCCGCCTCATCCATCTCATTTTTCTCTAAACCTTACAGCATATAATGCTCAAAACAACCATAATCCATTCCAATTTATCCCTAAAGCAAGACCTAAATCAAGCTTGATTTTGGCTTAGGCAAATAGGGCAAAAATGGTCCCCCACATCACATGAGCCAAAACCCAAGCCACTCACAAACCTCTACTATTTTTTTGGTCTCTAACTAATTTGGACAAGTGGCAGCCATCCCGGTAATCACTCCAACCCATCTTAGCCTTCCATTCAAAAGGTTAGGGTTTAAGGTGGGAAAAATCACTCAAAACCCTCATTCACTCATCCCATACTCTCTCAGTTATCTCAAGCCCCCAACTCCTTTCCCCTAGCTTCTCCAAGAATTCCTCTAGCTTCCCTAGCCATTTCCCTACCATTCTACACCTTCTGAAGCCCATTTTAGTGGAGAGAGAGAGAGATAAATAGATAGATAGATAATGAGAAAAAGTGGAGTTTTGAAGGCAACTTTTGATCCAGCCGCAACCAAGCTTTGGAGCCTTCAATAAAGTTGGAGAGGACATTCTTAGGCAAAAAGAGCCCAAGAAATAAAAAATCCATCCACTGATTTGCAAGAAATCTCAACTTTTAGTTTAAAATCTCATTTGAAATTGCTCAAAACCTACAATGTATAGAGCACCCAAACTCCAGGCATTGAAAGATTAAACTGTCGAGAGCTTATGTTTCAAATTTCGTAGAATTTAGTTGAGTATTTTTAAAGTTATGAATAATTGAAATTTTAGTTAATTTTAAATTAGAATCATATCGACTAATCTAAGCTGTCCGATCACACATCCAACGCGACCAGATAGCCCAGAATCGGCCACATCACCCAGGATAGAACTGAGCTCAATGTGGACCTCCAAAAGGACACAAAACACTGCCGCCCGACGAAGGGAGACGGTATTTTCAATGGGAGGGCAGATTCGATCACACATACTATTAACCATTGAGGATAGCGGCTCTCACCGGCACGCCTCGATGGGTAATAATATGTGTGATCTAATAATCATAACGGATTTCCCCCACCCAATATATTAGCTCAAGTGGGGTTTATTTGAAAGTGGGATTTGGTTTCCCATGGGCGCAAGCCTCGGTGGTTAATTACATCTCAGGCCGAGGCCTAAGAAAACTCTCGATTAAGGATTCTACATTATTCTTCCCAAATTGGGATTGGCACATAGGGAGAAGACTAGGAAATCCTACTCAAAGGGGAAAAAAGGTTCAACAATGCTTAGTCAACATGCACGGCTCAGATCAGTATCCGGAGCGACTAAGATAGTGAGAAGAAACTGGAGAAAATAAATAAATCATGCACTCAAAGCATGCATGAGAGAAGGATGGAGGTGGTGTCATCCGTGTGACGCAGATAAGTAGGGTTTATAGTCTCTAGACGATAGAAGACTTACCTACTGATGAGGCGTATTATAAAATAATAGTAGCCTTGAATCCTAGATCTAGAGTGGGTCTAGCGTTCTACGCAACACTAACATTGTGTCCTAGCTAATGCAATACAAAATCTGGACTTACCCTGGCCTGAATTGGGGAGCCAGCTAACCACCTAGTCGATTCAAAATCATGAGTCCAGTCATTTATGAAAGATGGGTGTATAGGCTATAGTTTTTGGAATTATGGCCGATGTCTAGAGAGTTCCCTAAGTGGCCCCAAACTTATATAGGGTGAATGCTTCTAGAGCTAATGTAATTAAAATTTTAATTTAATTGATTTCTAATGCAATGCATGCTAGTTAAAGTATCCAAATCAAGTATGCATAGATTTTAAAAAGGCTTATAAAAAATAATTTTTAGAAGTAGATTGGGCTTCCCCAGGTCCGACACTCATCCTTATAGGCCAGATTATCTGGACTCTACTCGCAAGTGGGGAAGTATCTTACAGAAGGAGAAAGAGAATGCATTAATATGCATGCGACCCGGGATGATTCCAGTAGTTCTCTAAGTCGTTAAATTTCTATGTTATTTAAACCTTAAAATTTTAAATATTAATTATGAGTAGAAGATGTTTTAGTACTTAGAGAGCCTAACGAAATCCAGGCTAAAATAAAAGTGTCATGCAAATCGCCAAGAAACTAGGAAAAGTATATAACCTATGCGCAATCAACATCAAATCAAACACAGTAAATAACCAAATTAATCAATTAAATGTCCATATGCCAACTGCCCTTTAATTATAAACCAGGGTCTGCATAAAATTAAAGTGGTCGGGCACCACTGCCAACAACCCGAATTTCTAATCCTAGAACAGACGCAAGTGACTTTGAGTGGGATACTCTTGGTCTTCAGCTTCTTGATCTTTTCTTCCTTGGGCTCCTGGATCTCCTCCTCCTCGGGCTCCTCAGATTTGTTGTAACTGGATACCCATGGTGGATAAGGAAACTCTCCCCCAAAGGGGAGGATTCTCTCCACCTTGGATAGTGAAGTGATCCAAAATTTGGACTCCTAAATAAAAAAGACTATCTTCATAGTGGGTGTCCTTTCCTTCCTGGGAATCTAACCTTTGGATCTATGTATCCCCACTCAAAGGTACACTTTTACAACTCGATACCAAGTTTACAAATGATTTATATTAAATGAAAGCAATAAAATCTAGATTCTCCTACAAGGTTATCCTAACAAAATCATTCCAAGCAGTTTATACATCATCCCAAGCAATTTATATGAAAATAAAGACACTCATCACGGCCACACTTGGCCATGCTTTTAATTGTTTGAGGGCTAAACAGTTCTGGAGCACCTGTAACAATTTATAATGATTTATTATTTAGCTCTCATTTATTTAGGGGGGCTAAGTAATTTTTGGAACCCCTACATAAAATAACGTCAGTGTTTAAATCATGATTATTGCCCCCCTTTTATTAGCGCTGCATGAGGATGACCACCTGCAGAAAATATCGTTAGTATCAAAATCGATCCTAACCTATGGGTAATCTATCATACAATCACATCAATTCTCAGAGTGCAGTAAAAGTAAACAAACACACCAACACCATCTCAATCACAACATGCAGTGAAATCTCAGAAAACTCGGCACACAACAAAAAAGTAAACAATGGCCTAGCCTAGGTCTAGAAGTGGTGCCCTAGAAAATCATCTAAGCGTGTGTGAAAGGCTGTGTAGCTGAGATAGATCCTAAGCTGGGTAGTTAGTTGAAGTTATCTAGTGTTCAGATTTATTGTAGGTCTGAGGGAAAGGTTTATGTTTGAGTTTTAAATATTAATGTATTAAAGGTTAAATTAGGTATATTTTAAGGGTTCAGTGATTACTACCTTTGTTTCACACCAAGACCGTGAAATTTATTTCACCTTTCTTGGGGCTAAGTCAATAGCCTCGTAGGCCTGGGTTACCCAGTAGCAACCATGGGTTAATTAAGTTAATTTAGTTTGTTGAAGGTTAAAAGAAAAGGGGTATATTAATTTATTTATTATTGTGTTAGTATATTAGTTTTAGGTTAAGGGCAATATTTTCTGAAATTTAAGTTAAGCCAGTGGTTTTTAGAAGGTCCGGGGTCACCCTATCCACTAGGTCAAAGGGGTCCAAAATTGACTTTTTGATTAAAGGGGCTTTATGAATAGTTAATATTTTTATAAAATAATAGATCTTAACTTGATCATTTAGACTGTAAGCATACCCAACTTGGATTCTTCTATCCAAAGTTATGAATTTTCGAAGTTTTGGTCTCCTTTTAAACTAAGTTTGACCAAATTGTTGACCTTTTTAATTTAAGATGATTTCTGGAATCTTAATATTTTTAATAAATATCAGACCCTAATGTGAGTTGAATGCCTTTGAGTTTTTCCAATTTGGAGTTTTCTATAATTAGTTATGAATTTTTAAAGTTCGGATTATTTAGTGAATTATCGAAATTATTTAATTCAATGCTGTTTTAGGGATTTTGATCCAAATCAGCTCCAAACTATTTGGAATCACCCCCAAAGGTCAAGAATGACCCAAAGAAGTGTTCTCAAGTGTTTGGGAAAATTTTGAAATTTTTAATAATTTTAAATTATTTAATTTAATTAAAAGGTGATTTTTAATCAAAATTAAATTAGAGTTCATATTGAGGTCCAATTAAGGAGATTTTAATTTTCATAGATTAGGGACTGAATTCTGAAGAGTTTGATATATTATGAATATTTTTTTGATTTAAAATAAATTTATTATAATTTTTTGAAGTTATCGGGTCCTAATTAAAGGGTAAATTAGGGTTGATCAATTAAGGGGTTTAATGAGTCCTAAAAATTCTTAGAAAATTTTGAAGGATTTAGAATGTCACTAAGTTTAAGTGTTTCAAGTTTCAAGTCAATCTGAGGTAAACCCTAGCTCCTAGAATTTCTCTAAGTCTGCTAGACGGGTCCTTAATTATTGTCCTTAGAGTAACACTACGTTAAATGGGTTTTGAATCGGTATTTGAAACTAACCATTGGGGTAACATAGAGGAAATGCAATGCAAACATAAAACACACCGTGTCCTTAAATCTAGGAGAGCCTAGGATAAGTGGTTGTGCATCCTACACATGCAAGGACTACAAAACTACTAAAAAAAAATAAGACTAACGAAGTGATTAGTGAATGATTGCGACATAATCACTAATCCTCCCTACATGAATGCTATTCATAGGATGAGTCCATGTTTAAAATTTTAAGGGTGAATCTCCCAAAATTAAATTATTTATTAATATATATAATTTTAAAATATTTTAAAATACACATAAATTAATAAATACATAAAAATAAGTGTTAAAATAAGATAATTTAAAAATAATTCAGATGTATATGTATGAGAGATCCACCAGCAACCAAGGGAGGTTTTAAAATAATTTTATTTCAAAATAATTAATTATATTAATTATTTAAATAATATTTAAATAATTAAGTAACTATATAATACAAAAATCATCCAGAATAGACAAATTTAAATCCAAAAAATAATTTTAAATTAAATTTCACATTTTTCTAAAAAATTCAAGGCATTGTGCATCAAAATTCGATTTAAAACGAATTAGTTATAAATTTTAGAAGTTAAATGCATTTAAAAGTCATTTTAAAATAATTTAATTAATTAATATTTGAAAATAATTATTAATATAAATTAAAATAACCATGAAAAAGGCTTTTAGATTTTAAAATAAATAAATAATGATAAAGTAATAAAAATAATGATAGTGATAGTAATAATAATAATAATAATAATAATAAATTATGATATAATTTTAAAATAATAATACTAATAATATAATTATCAAAATAATAATGATAATAATAGTAATAACAAGGAAATAATACTATTATTAGTATAATAATAATATTATTACTAAAATAATAATAACATTATTAAAGTAATAATATTAATATTAATATAATAATAATATCATTAAAATAATAATATTATTCAAATAATGACATTAATATTAATATAATAAAAATGTCAATATTAATATAATCATAATAATATTATTATAAAAATAATAATATTATTATTAATAATGTTAATATTAACATAATAATAATATTATTAAAATAATAAAGTCATTAAGAAAATAATAATATAATAAAAATTAAAATAATAATAATATAATTAAAGTAATAATATTAATATTAATATAGTAATAATATTATTAACATAATAATATTATTAAAATAATATCATTAATATTAATATAATTATAATATTATTAAAATGATAATAATATTATTAAAGCAATAATATTAATATTAATATAATAAGAATATTATTAAATCATAATATTATTAAAATAATAATATTGATATAATGAAATTATTATTAAAATAATAATATTATTAAGCTAATAATATTAATATTAATATAATAATATTATTATTAAATCATAATATTATTAAAATAATAATAATATTATTAATATAATAAAATTATATTTAAAAAATAAAATTATTAAACTAATAATATTAATATTAATATGATAATATTATTCTTAAAATAATGATATGAATATTAATATAATAAAATTATTATTAAAATAATTTCTGGATTTTTTTTAAATATTTTTTTAATTTTTTTTTTTGGATTTTTCTGATTTTAAAACTATATTTAAAACATATTTTAAATAAATAATATTTAAATATTACTCAGCGGTGGCGACGCGGCGGCGGTTAGACAGGTGGCGGCCCCGGATTGGGCAGCGCTAACCGCGTCCAATCATTGACAATGATTGCGCCGCCGCGCAATCATTGTCAATGATTGGTGCGGCGGGGCCCGCGCCCCTTAAAATGTTGGCAACGGAGCGCTGCCATTAGATCCACCGCTGCATGGATCAACGGCTCAGATCGAGCCAGACGAGCCGCCGATCTGTCGGATCTGATCTAAGATCGAACGAGCACAGCAGAACGGCACGATCAGGCCCGTTGATCGCGGGATCAACGGTCAAGAGGAAGGGCCGTTCATGCACGTTGCGAGAAAACCCTAGAATGAGTTTTTCGCTTCGTTCTCTCGATCGGATGGATCAAATCACATGAAATTTTAAACTTAGGACCTAATCATGAACAGAAATCATGTGGGGGTGTTTGTTTGGCTTAACATTCGCTTTTCAAAACACTAATTAGATCTAGGTGTTTGACCTGACCTAAGGGTTTTAGGAGAGATTATATTGTGGGATTTAGGCAATAATGAGGTCTCTGAGCTTATAGACTGTCCTCGTACGTTTCTCTAGTTAAAACCCTGTTCGAACGAGCTCTAGATTGGCCAGATCAAAGCCTTGGACGTTTAAAGCCTTGGGTCACCGGGAACTCGTTTCCGGCGGCTTTGACGGGTGGTCTCTGGCTTGGGGAAGGTAGAGGCAGGTCGTGGGAGCTCTCTTGCCAAATCTCAGAGGTTGAGAGTACTTGTGTAAAGAGGGATTGCAAAAAGATCCTAAAATAATCCTAATTTCTCCTATTTAAAGGTCCTAACCCTATGCTTGACGGCTAGGATTAGATCTAGGGTAATTTTGGAGGGAAACCAGGGTGTTTAGGCCGTGGTCTGAGCTTTAGATCATTAGGAAAGATTTAAATGGCTTTAATGGGTCTTAAATAAACCTAAATAGGTCCTTTTGACCCGTTAAAGGCTAAGGTTGACCAAGTCAATGTTGGACTTAGTCAAACCAGTCAACTAGGCCTAAAGGATGGGTGGATTTAGCCTAGGAGGGGGTTGGAATGATTTTGATTTGATTTGACCCATTAAGGGTTTAATGGGTCAACTTGGATTGACCTGATCAACCAGGTTGACCCAGGGTATGGGCCTGGACCTAGTAGGCTGGGTTTGGCCCACTGAGTCTAAAGGAAATAAGATATGAGCTCGAGGAGTAGTGAAAATGATTTGAAGCCAAATCAAAGAGGATCTGGGTCCATTTGCGCCAACCCAGGTTGACCTGGTCAACCTGAAACCAAATCAAAGAGGATCTGGGTCCATTTGGGCCAACCCAAGTTGACCTAGTCAACCAGGTTGACCCAGGGCTGGGTCTGGGCTCAGCAGACTTGGCTTGACTCCCTGGACCCCTGGGGAAGGGTCTTGGGGTCTAGCCTGGTCAATTTTGACCAGGTCAACTCTTTGACCTAGGTTTGGGGGAAATTAGGGTCAACACTCGAGCCATGAATTTCGAACGCACGTCATTCATTTCTAAGGCTTTAACGTGAAATAATCTAGACCATTGATGATCCCACAGTTTGATCCGACGTCGCAGAATCCACACTGACATGGAAAAGTGAAAATCACGACTGCGAATTTGATCTGCAATGTGTCCCGACATGCGTTGGCCTGAGAGACATTGACGTCACTATTTTAAGTAAAGATTGAATTAAAAAATCAATTAATTACTTAGAACTTTAAAATTTTACAGTAAATCTAAATTTCATTAAATTGAATTATTTTGGTGTCATTGGAAATCGCAGAATCCACACTGACATGGAAAAGTGAAAATCACGACTACGAATTTGATCTGCAACGTGTCCCGACATGCGTTAGCCTGAGAGACAATGGCGTCACTCTTTTAAGTAAAGATTGAATTAAAAAATCAATTAATTACTTGGAACTTTAAAATTTTACAGTAAATCTAAATTTCATTAAATTGAATTATTTTGGTGTCATTGGAAATGTCTTGAGACCTAGAATATTATAAACTTAATTATAATGAGTTTTGATAAGTGAATTGTGAGAAATTTACATTTGATTGAAATCAATTTTATCAATTTTTTGATAATCCAGTGGTCAAACTGAACTCAAATTTTAGTGAAATTTTTTTGAGCATTTTAGTCATAGTAATTATTATAGGTTTAGGTGTGCTCTGGGTTGTTGTGGCGTGAATTTTCAAAATGATGGGTCCATTTGGACCCAAAATTTCAAAAATTCATAACTCTCCAAATTTGTAGGATTTTGCTATGATTTTCCTTTTGTGTGATTCCATATATGTTAGGATTAGATAAACTAAATTTTAGACCTATTAGAACACTAGTGACACCTAGGAAAAAAGGACAATATCTAGATAACTCAGAAATTTTTTTAAAAAGTACACATACACCCAATAGGGGTGAAACTCAAAACCAGTAAACTTAGTGACATTATATATCCTAGGTTTTAATTTTACTGAATTCTGAATTCATTAAGTTAGAAATTAACCCAAAAAAATCAAACATTCTAGGGGACCTGAAACATTAAAAAATCATAATAAATCAAAATTAAATCTAAAAAATACAAATAATATATCAAATTGTTCATAATTAAACATAAAATCTAGGCAAATTAAAAGCTCCATCACCAGACTTCAAATTTGGCTTTAATTTAATAATTAAGGAAATTTAATAATTAATTAAAATAAATTATTAAAAATTATTAAAAATTCTAAATAAATTTTAAACTCTTAAAAACACACATACATGTCATTCCTGACATTTAAGAGTGATTTCAAAGGGATTGGAGTGAGTTTGGTGCAAAAATGAGAAAACCTCCTTAATTAAGCAATTAAATAATTCAATTAAATGTTCAAACTTCAAAAATTCATAACTAATTATAAAAAACTCCAAAATCAGCAAATTAAAAGGTATTGGACTCCTTTTAGGGTATAATATTTATACCTTAATAGGTATAAATCAATTTGGTTAACCTTAGTTCAAAAATACACATAAACTTTAAAAAATCATAACTAATTATAAAAAAATTCAAATCCAACAAACTTAGTGTCATTTTACTCATCTTAGGATCTAATATCTATTTAAAATAAGAAAACTTTATAAATTATTATAACTCAAAAGGTCATAAAATGGACTCTTTAATTAATACATTAAAATATTCCAAAAAATATAAAAATTCAATAAAATAACCAAATTTCAACAAATCACTAATCTAATCAATCAAAGTAGTAATGAATCATTAAAAATAACTGGTCATTAACTTAATCCAAATTTTTTATTGAATAATATTGATTACTACTAGGTAGACCTGGCCTACGATGCTATTAAGTTAGCCCTAAAGTGGGTGCAATAAACCTCACGGCCCTGATGTAAATAAATATAGTTACCATTTAACAAATAAAATATATTCTAAAATGAATATTAAGACACTAATACTTAAGCTCCAATAAAATTCCCTCAACCTAAGAATAAATAAAGCAAAATGCTAGAAAATTTCAAACAATAACTCATTTAGGATATATTCAAACCACACAGCCTATTACACACACTATAGATGGTTTGTTAGGATAACTAACTCTAGTTTTAGGCTAAGCCGTTATTTTTTATATTTGCTCGATGTGTGACGTGGATTTATTTTTTATGGATTTTACACGATTTTTCTTGCATGTTGGTTACTATGATTGATGTGATTTCAATTGCTATGATGTGATGATTTTATTATATTATCTATGAATTGATGTGATAGGCATTAGATTTCTCCTAGATTATGAATAATCTAGATGCTAACAGAATCTTCTGTAAGTAGTTATGCTCATGCAAGGCTATAAAAAAGGGGGGCTAAATAAAAATTGTAATAACAAAATTTTTTGTAGGTGCTAAATATTACTAAGCCCCCTAAAAATAAAATAGCATGGCCAAGTCATTGTATTTAGCTCAAATGTGAGCAAAAAATAAATATAACTGCTTGAAATTTTTGATAATTTTATATAAATTGCTTAGGATTACATATAAGTTGTATAGAGTCATTTTAATTTTTTGATATGTATTGCAAATTCTAAAGAGTTATGAAAGTAGTTTAAACTGGGATGTTTAACATCCAATCTGAACCCCAAAGAGGAAAGAAACATCCCTCAGGGGAGAGTTCTTTTCTTTTGGGGATTTAGATTAGGATGACTTGAAATCTAAAGAGAAAAGAAACACCCCTCTAGGGAGGAGTTCTTTTTATTTGAATATCCGGACCCGACAGATCTAAGGAGAGTGAAGAAAAGGGCTGAAGAACTGAATACAAAAATATCCCATTTTAAAAATACTTGCGTCATTCTATAGGATTAGAATTCGGGTTGTTGTCAGTGGTGCCCGACCACTTTTAATTTTTGCAGACCCTAGATTATAAATTAAGTGACACTTTTTGCCATATGGCCTTTATATTTATTTATTTATATATGATTAGATGATGTGTTTAAATTAATTGTGTACTAAAAATTGCCTATTTTTTTAGGTTTTCTTTCTTGCATGCATGATTTATTTCAGCCTGGGAAGAGCGTTTAGGCTCGTAAAGACAATGCTAAAATTTTCCTACTTGTAATCAAATAAAATTTTCAGGCTCACATAGAAAGATAAGCGATACCTAAGAAGTAATCCAGGGAACACCCAAGAGTTCTCATGCATTCATATTCCCTTCTCTCCTTGTTAGGCATCTCCCTACCTGTGGGCCGTGACAAACACCTGACCTATTAGGGTGCAGCTCTGTTTAGGGGATATTGTGCATCTCTGAAAAAAAAATTATTTTCTAAGCCAAATTAAAGTTCATTATATATGATTCCTGCATTCAAGATTAATCAGCATGCATTACATTAAAAATTAATTAAAGAATTAAAATTTTAATTGCATCGAGCACAATCATCTTATATAAGTAAAGAGACAAATTAGGACCTTCTCTAGACGTCAGCCCCAATTTCTCAAAAACTTAAATAATAACCCACCCATCTTTCATAAAGATTGGATACATGGTTTTGAATAGCCTAGGTGATTTAGCTGGCACTCCAATCCAGATCAAGGTAAGCCCAGATTTGCATTTTATTAGTTAGGTTCAGGTTACTATTGTTTAGTGTCCAAATTAGATTTAGGATTCAGGGCATACCCAAAATCATAAATCCTTAACATTGGGAATATAACCTCAAATTTCTAATAAAATGACAACTCAAATACAAAATTTTCTCTAACTCAAAATTTAAAGCCCAACACATAGGATAGATCGATGTATTTCTGAATTATTTTAGAATCTCAAAATACCTCATACTTCTCATCTTTTGGCCTCCAAAATAACTATTCAAATTGTATACATTCCCTATTGGAGTTCTCATATCGTACCTTTCATATCACTCATTGAAAACTCTAAATGAAAATTTTATCATTATTTTAATCAAGAGTATTCGTAGGAAATTTAAAATTCCTACGATGTAATTAACTATAAAAGCTAGCCTTTGTAGGAGATTTAAGTCCCCAAAAATAATCAAATTTCATTCTATTTAGCTCCTAAATAGAATGGGAAAAATAAATTACTTTCTTTGGGAAAATTAACATTAAAGACGATCATTACCGTCTTATTCAAACAATGGATGATAAGTGATATTGTCTTTCCCTGGAGAGATATATCATTTATTGACATGCCTTTGAATATGAAATTAATGATAATAAATCTATATTATCGTAGTTAAATATTTGATAGAACATCATTTTGACCCTCCGAAATCATATGTAATTCTTTCTTAAATTTGACTACGATAATCATGATGAAATATATAGTTTTATAATCTGAACCCATTAGAGGATGATATTTTCACTGCCCAAGATGATACATCATTCATAATGACGAGTTCGACTACAAAACTAAAAGAAACCAAAAGAATTATGTTCTAATTTCCCAAAGAAAGTATGCAACAATTTTCCAATCTGCGATTGATTGTCAACTTTCTCATACTCATGTACTAAATGTTTTGGAAGAGGAAAAGGGTGAGGAGCTTCCGCTACACCCTTACGAGTTAAAGGTGTTCTATGTTTATGATGTATAAAGCAAAACTCCTAATTATGACCATAAATTTTGCATTTCACAAAGATTCTCAAAGAGAGTTCTTAAAGGTTGATAAAATGAATCAAAATATATGGAAATATAATCAAAATAAGGGCAACCAGGATATTCTTTTTAGTAGAAGAAAATCCCTAATAAAACTCAAGCACGATACCCCTTGAGATTTTGAAGTTTGTCATCTCGCAACCAATGAGCCTATAGAGAAGCAATGAATGACATAGTTGAGTACAATGAAAAGGGGCCATGTGTGGTCGGTAGTGTAGTAGAGGGGTGAATTGCAAAAGAAAATCCCTAACATAATACCATACCATATGAACCCACTTTATGATATCTTAAGACTCAGACTAGCTACTTTAGTCTCTTGAGGTGCATCTAACATATTTATATTGTAAAATAGCAAGATTTAAATATAATATCTGAATAATTTAATATTGAAAAAATCATTTTTAGCAAAATTATTTGCAAGAGGCCATTTGCGACCAACCATCTTGTCACAAATCCTATCATAAATAAGCTTATCGCAAATATGTTGCGACAAGCATAACAGGTCACAAAAAATATTATGACACAATATTGTCCAAAAAAGCTCAATAAGGCGTTGTCTTAGGGATTCATTGCCAAAAGCTTTGGTCACAACACTTATTGCAAAATCAGTCGCAAAAATTTGAATTTCAGATAACTTATAATAATTTAAATAATTATAATTTTAAAAAAAAATTTACAACCATAATAGACTTCTGGCTCAAAATCACATTATTGTAATATTCAGATAGCATTCACAAGTAATAAACATTAAGTTGATACGAGAAATCAAATTACAATTAGATATTTCAAAGCAACAAAACAATACAATCCACAATTTGTATGATAATCATAAAAATTTAATTGTAGTTCTAATGTAAATATGTACTAATAAAGCAAACATTCAACATTTCCTAAGATTTCTACCAAGAATTACTATAAAAGTATTTAATTGAACCTAGTAAATAGTCTCCTCTCTCGCAATTAGGCATGTCTTGCATTGTCTTCTTCAAATTCATTAGACTATTTGAGGCATATATCAACCAAGTTACTAGAGAGTAATGCTTATAAGATCTTCAACTCATGAAATAATTTCTACTACTTCATCCAATAAAGAGTATTGTGAAATAAGTCATTGAAGTATGTTTAGCTAAACATTTATCATCTAAATAGGTATAAGAAATAAACATCCCTCCTGTAGAACTAGATCAACAAATGGTAGAGAAAAAGTGGGATAAAAGCGACGAACACCTTCACATAAGAAGAATGAGGTGGGATTTAAGAAAAACTACATAAAAAAAGAAATAAGATTAATTGTACTCATTGAAAGAAGCGGTCATCATTGTAGGGAGGTCACACATGACCGAAACATCCTAAGAGATGAAAAATAATGAAATGATAAATTAGGGTACAAATGTGGGGTCAACATATCTTGGTTGATGTTGATAGAAGGGGATAGGTAGCGGGTGGGGTGGGCGGGTGGGGCAATTGAGAGCAACGGGAGAGGTGAGGTGACGAGAGGAGGTGGGTAGGTAGGGTGAGAGGAATTCAAGTGATGGGAGGAGTGGCGTGGCGAATGGGGTTGGTGTGAGATAGATGGGGGGTGACGAGAGTGGCAGACCCATTAGCTGATTGACATGAGGAGATGTGAAAAAATGAGGGAGCCGAGAAGAGAAGAATAACTAGAATGGATGCATCGATTACAACCCAATTAAAGAAAGGCAAAATATACTGAGTACGATAAGCTAGGGCACGAAATGGAACGAAGCAAAACCAGGTTAATTTATTAGAAATTCGCAACAGATCTCGATGACCAATCATAAATCTTGTCGCAAATATACAACATTCCTATAATGACAATATGACATCAAACTCTATTTCATATAAAAAATAATTATTTTATGTTAGATGCAGCCTACATATGTTTAGTGACTGCCCTCAATTTTTTGCTTTATCAATCTTTGATTTGGTAAGTATTATATATTTTACAATGAAACTTTTGTAAGCATTTATATGTGTCAATGCTTACACAGTTCATAACAACATTCAGACCATTATCCTCCCCTTTGCCATCTGTCATCTCTTTCCAGTCGTTGTCGTTATGTTTGTAACTCGTCAAATTCGGCACTGTGTCTTTTGTACATTGGTTTTGCCCCAAGTTTTGTCTTCTGGTGGAATGGTTTTGCTTTGCGATTTTGGCTTAATGCTCCTGCCTAATTGCTTTTGTAAATTGTAATTATTCTCTTCATTTATGATATATTTAGGACAGTTATAACTTTTTTTATAAGGTGATTATAAAGATATTATGACGAAAGTAATTTTTTTAAAAGTTACTATAAAAGACAGCTTTCTACCACATAAATTTCTTGAAAGCGGTGAAAAAATAATAGTCAAAGAAAAATTATGATTTTGAAAAATAAAATAATAAAAAAGCTGTCTCAAATGAAGCTTTAATAATCTGATTTAGTTATGACACTTAATGCTCGCAAAAAAATCACTTTATATATATATTGCATAACTAAACCGTGATAGTAACTTCATATTACAATACTAGTTAGCAGTTGACATTTGCAAATATAGAAAAAACTAGGGCTGTTAAAGAAATATGGTTGTCAAATTCATGTATTTATATATTAAATTTAGGCTGAATTGGAATATAATTTAAAATTATTATTCAGTTTTATTTATTTTCTTACGAAATTCCAGCTATATATAAGCCAAAATAAGGGCATGTAGAAAGCTTATTATTTAAATACATGTCCTAATTAATGAGTTAGATAAATTCATAGTTTTCATACAAATAGAAGTAATTCACTCATTTTTATTAATTTGTAGTAAAGGTGTTAAATAACTTGGAGAAAAAGCATCATCATAAAGCGAAGTTGTGAAAATCAGATCGGACAACAAACTGAAAAGAGGAGAGGTTCATCATTCTATCGGTTCAACCAGTGGAATCGGGGTCGAACCAGATGATGTAATAAATAATAATTGATATAGCATCAAAAATTTATCTTGAGTGGGCACGAATCTCGAGGCAAATTTGAGTTGGAAACTTTCGAAATTAAATCCAGGACCATTTGAACACTGATTTTAATAAACTTATAGTCGAACCGAACATCTCGAAAAGTTGAACCCAACGACACCAAATTCTGCATAATCCGAGACCAAATGGGTCCAAATCAAATACCCGAAGTGCATTTGGAAGGTTCAAATCATAAATTGGATGACCAAATGAATTCCAAACGTGACATGCTTATAATCGAAGCGAGCGGCTCAACGAGACGAATCCAATGAACACAAGATCACCAAATTCTGATATAATTAAGACACTCAAATACTCGATAAATGGTCCATGATCAAGTGAGTCGAAATCGGTCGTCCATTCAAAACACTCCCAACATGCCCTTGATCTTCTCTCTATTTACTGGCCATGTTACTCCAAAAAAATTATAAATAGATCCCTCATTCTTCATTGAGGGAGGACCAAGCAAGGAAGAGAAGGAAGAGAAATTAGAGCTCTCTTGCCACTAGACTCCTCCTCGACTACTGCCTAGCCACCGACTGTCATCGAACTTTTGTCGGACTTCCACCCGGCCACCGACCGTAGTTGGATTTCTGCCCAACCACTCCGTGCCTGACTTCTACCCAGCCACCAGTCGTTGCCGGACTTCTACCCGGCCACCAATCATCACCCGACTAAGATCTTTTCTACGTCTGTCACCCGCCAATTATGGTCATTCCAACTATCTTTCATTCGAATATGATGTTTTCGACAAATGTCACCCGACTATGCTCTTTATGACCTCTGTCGCCTACCGACTATGGGCCTTCCGACCACCTTCATCCGACTATGATCCTTCTGACCACTATCGTCTGACTATGATTTTTACAACCTCTGTCACCAGTCGACTACGATCCTTTCGACCTCCGTCGCCTAACTATGCTCCTTCCGACCACCGTTGCCATACTACGGTCCTACCAACCTACATCGCTCACCGACTCTGGTCCTGCCGACCAAACAAATGTGTTTATACTAATTTTTCCAGCTCCAACCATGTAATGTACCCTATATGATGTATATTTGCTACATCGAGCCAAGGCCTTCCCCTTAAGGAAGGGTCTCATTTGTAATCAACTGCAAACACTAGTGGATTAATTTAAACTAAGCAAGTCCCCATGGTTTTTCTCCCTTTTTAGGGGTTTCAATGTAAAAACTTTTGTGTCTTTTATAAATGCTACACCTCTCTCTATTATCTGATTATGTGCTCGATTTTCATAAAGCTAGGACATTAAACTTTATATTTCTCTACCATTGTGAATGTTCAAGGATGCAACAGTTTGGAGCTATCTATAGGAACATCATTCCTAACTAGGGGATAATTTTTGCTCCAATCTCGAAAGGTCGTTCATGTCAACATCCTGACATCAGTCATTGCTATATCAATTTCATGAGAATTAGATGTGGATTGGGGGGTAACCTTAACTACAACCGTAGTTAAGAAAATTCCTCTAATGCTTTCAACATCTAAGGCAATATCTTGAAAAACTATTTTTTATAAAGCTTCTAGCAAATGCAATGATGCTTCCAATAAATTATAAGCTTTATACAGTACCTAGCTAAACTTCTACTCCTTTAGCAAGGTCTTAACCTCGACCTCAAAAAGACATAGTGAGGGCACTTTCTAAGCATCTCCTTGAATCTCTCCCAACTCTCATAAATAGATTCTCCTTCTAACTGAGTAAAAGAAGTAATATCATTTTTAAGTTTGACAGTCTTAGAAGATGGGAAATACTTTCCTAAAAATTTGTGGGCCAACTCATTCTATATGGTAATAGAGCCTGGGGGTAAAAAATTTAATCATATTTTTGCCTTGTCTCTTAAGAAAAATAAGAACAATCTAAGTCTAATGGCATCATCACTAACACCATTATACTTAAATGTTGCATAAATTTCTAGAAAATTTACTAAATGTAGGTTAGAAATTTCAATGGGAGTTCCGCCAAACTGAGAATTCTATACCATCTGAATGATTACAAGTTTTAATTCAATGTTATTAGCTTAGATGATAGGTCTATTTATGCTTTGATGAATTTCATCTATCACAGGTTTGCAAAATCCTTAAGAGGTCTAGAATGATCTAAGTCTTGAATAGGGTCAGCCATTTTCAAATTTTTTTTGGTGGTTCTAATTTTAGAAAGGGTTCTCTCAATTTTTGAATTAAAATCTAGTAATGGTTCCTTTCTATGACTTCTAAGTATGCAACCATAATAATAAAATTAGTAAAATAAAATAAAAGAATAAAAAAATATAGGAGGACTAATTATGCAATTAAATCAATAATATAGTAAATTTTGATAATAAAATAAATTCTTCTCCCATAACGGTGCCAAAAATTTGATGGGGGATATAGAGTAACCTAAAGAATTATGAAAATGATTTAGAACTCTATCAATCTCTAAACAACGCTTAGATTTTTTTTATATAAAAATTATAAAAACCCCACTTAATATATGCAAGTATACGTGTTGAATCAAGTAATATAGTGATAGAGTATCAATCCCACAAGAAAAAATATTTCTTGCAAATATTAATATGTATACTATAATTACAATAATTATCCTACTCAATAAAAATAAGTTTTGGTGGAGATTCAATCACTTAATTTAAAATAAAAAAATTAAATTAAACACTACTTAGATAAAATATTTTTGATTGATGAAATCTAAATATAATATATAATCTAATTATTCTCTTTTATATTGATGTTATTCATAGCATATGCATCACCAATTGCTCAGTCGAGTGTGAAGAGATAAAGAACATAATAAATCTTCCAACCTTAATACAACTATAAACTCTCATAGTCTATCATCTTATGAAAATCTTAGAAGAGTAAGTAAAACATGTATTGTAAAAATTCTCTCATTATAATTCATCTCTATAAATATAGTATATATCAAGCATTATGCCTATGCTTGTATCATACCAATTCAATATATGTAGATGTGTCTATTTTTCTATTCCTAAGCTCCACATTACACCTGATATTAACTACACATATGATCACTATGTGTATTAAATGAAGACCTGATATATTAAAAATATCATTAAATTATTGATGAAGAGAATTCATTAGTACTCCACATTCCATTTACACCATCAATCCAAAACTAGAAAATTTAGTCAGACATGAAAAATAATTAAAGCAAATTCATTTTTATTAATTGCACAAAAGAAATAAAGTATAGAAGAAAAGATATCACCGGATTGATTCAATGATCTTCTCTACACTCCTCCTTAAACTTACAGAATTACTTTAATAAATATTAACCAAATACTCTTATGAAATGAATCTAGTGCTACCTGAATTCCCTTAGTTGTCACTCATAAAGAAATTATAGAGAAACATTATGAAGATTGAAATTAATTAAGTGATTGAACTCCCTTACTAACATTAGACTATTTATAGAAGAACACATAAAACAAACTCTGGCGCTGCTGTGCTCTAGACACTTGCGCCACGGAGCCTATAAAATGAACTAATATCACAGCACTGAAGAATTTCCTCCTATGCGGCGCTTGATGACGCGGACCCGCTGTTTAATGAATCGACGCATCACTTTACTGGCAGATCATCTTAGTCGATTATAATTATAGCGTTGCGGCGCTACTGATGGTTGAGTGAGTGGTGTCCACATTGCACTCCCCTCGGCTTGGCGGCATTAAAATTAGCGTCGCAGTGCTGTGCAGATAGAGACTAGAAATTACGGTGCTGACTCCTCTGACGTGGCAGCACTGTCAAATAGAGACTAGGTGCCACCATGTCCATATTGGCTGCTCCAGTGGTGTCAATGATGACGCTGCAGCGATATAGTGTCCGACACCGCAGCACTGTATGCTACTTGAAATTTCATGCATTTTCTGTATTTTTCTTGCACAACATAAATAAAATAATATAGCTTTACTAGTAATTTAACATATAAAATATAACATTATTTACACTCATCAATGACCTCCATTGCCTACCTACTATGGTCATTTCGACCATCTTTGTTCGACTACGATCCTTCCGACCATCGTCACCCGACTATGATCTTTACGACCTCCGTCGCCCGTTGAATATTTTCCTTCCGACCTCCGTTGCCCATCAACAATGATCCTTCTGACCTCCGTCAACTAACTATGGTCCTTCCGACCACCATCACCCGACTATGGTCCTACCAACCTACATCGCTCACCAACTATGGTCCTGCTGACCAAACGAACATGTTAACACTGATTTTTCTAACTCCCACCATGTAATGCACTCTATATGATGTATATTTGCTATATCGATCCAAAGCCTTCCCCCCAAGGAAGGGCATCATTTGTAATCAACTGCAAACACTAGTGAATTTATTTAAACTGAGCAAAGCCTCATGATTTTTCCTTCTTTTTAGGGGTTTCCATGTAAAAAACTTTGGTCTCTTATGAATGGTACACCTCTCTATATTATTTGATTGTGTGATGGATCTTCGTATAAAGCTAGGATATTAAACTTTATATTTCTCTACCATCATGAATGTTCTAGAATGCAACAATAATATTATTAAAAATTAATAAAATTAACATAATAATATGACAGTCTAACCTAAGACCTCATAATTCTAAAAATTTGAACTCTGTACTTTTTAGAGATAATTATCGCATATTATCTCTAAATATAATTAAATTATTAATAATTTAATTAAATTGAAATGATGAATATAATTATATACTATAATTAAATTATTGAAGCCCATGCGCTGAACCATCATCCTCCAGCACGTAATCTAACTACTTCCTAGACCATTGGGGCTTTATGACAAACACCTAGAGTGCACTTGGTTTCTTCATTTTGCTCATAACAATTTGTACAAGAATTTTCACACATGTTTCCAATCTTGCATGCAATCTTCTCTTTCAACCCAAAATTCTTATCCAAACCATTACATTCCAACATTAACAAATCAACGTCCACACTCGGGATAATCGAATTGGGAACGGAATCGCTAACTTGTAGATTGCTGCTCAGTTCTTGCTCATGGTCAGACATGCCCAATCGGCCCTACTTGCGAAATTCGTCCAACTCAGGAGGAGCAACGTCCGAACCTTAGTCGACATCTGCATCACATTCGGACATTACTTCGCTAGGAGCATCCAAAGAAGCTGCCGCATCGGACACAATATCATCCTGATCGCAAACCGTCCCAAGCGAAGAGTTCTACACCTCTTGATCGCGAGCAACCTGCCGATCATGAACCATCCCAGCCAAAGGGATCGAAGTCTGTTTTGACTCACACATAGCAGGGCTGCATCAACGCCCGATCGTGAACCGCACGATTTTTTAAAACTGGCACCGGCTCTACGGTTCAACCTCCGATCTTACAATTTTTGGCTGGTTTTTTGTGAGACCAGTTATGTGATAAAATTGAATCGGTCGGCCGATCAGTTCATGCTTCAACCAGTTGAACTGTTCGATCCGGTCTGATTTTAAAAACCTTGTCATAAAATACCCAAAAAAATCACTACAGGAAAAAATGTCATTTGCAATGAGAGTAGCCAAGTAGGAGTGTAAGTGAGTCAAGCTAGCCGACTAGGGAGCCGGCTCAAGCTCGGCTCGATAAATAGCTCGTGAGCTGAGCTAGTCCCGACAAGACTCGAAAGCTCATGAGCTGGTTCGTTTAAAAAATATTAATTTAAATACACTTAAATATATTAGAATTTAGGATTTTAAATATAAAGCTAAAAATATTTAAAAATTATATCTCAATTTTTTATTATTGCTCTTATAATTTATTATTCTTTTTATCATTTTATTATACTGATTATTTAAATCATAATCATTTTTTTCTTTAATAGTAAAAGAGTCGGCGCCGTCTCAAACTCATAAAATAAAGCTCGAGCTTGAACTCGATTAATTAATTAAGCTCAAGCTCAAGACAGAAATGACTCAGGTTCGACTCGACTCATTTACACCCTTAAATGAGAGCATATATTAAACCATTTTATGACCAAAATTCTTATCACAAAATTTGTCATAAATAATCTTAGTGCTTTCTTTTTTTGTGACAGGACAAGTTTGCGATAAAATATCTCGCCATACAAAATGTGTTACAAAACAGATTGTTTCAGATATATTTTTGCGATAAGATCTGATCTCCATTACTGCCAGCCTACAATCATATATATAATTTTTACATCTGCAAACAAGTAAAAAAAAAAAAAATCACAACAGCTATAGCTGATGCATAGCACATTCACAAGATTCGAATGCCCAAGCAACATACAAAGTAACAAAAATCAATACTACACAATTCATAATTAATATACACTAATCATTTCATATATTTTTCATTAAAACCAAATTATAAAAAATAATTCATCATCATCGTCGTCGTCATTGTCTTCATGGTTGTCATTGTCATTGTCATCCTTTAGTGTCTAAGTGTCTACATGAGTACAACCCATACCATTTTGATAGGGTACCTCTTTGAGCATTGATCGAATAATCTCCTCAACCACCTATCATATAACATGTTACTAGTGGCAATGCTTGTAACATTCTTATTCCATGACCCAGCTAGTTAACCTTATATGGTATGAATTCTCACTTATTCTGATTTAGTTATTAATTACAAGTTATATAGTGTCTAAGATTGAAATGGAGAAGAGAAAATCATATGAGCCAAAATATCATTTGGAACACTACGACACTGTCCTCTCTAATTAGGGATGAGAATTGAGTGAGCGCTATAGAGTTGAGATGGAGAGCTGCAGGGTTGAGCCCTTGGTTTAGAGGAATCTAGGATAATATGGAACATTTTGGTGGAACACTACGGCGTTCGGTCAAAAATGATGTTTTTAAAATAACTATCTAAATACATTTCTCATTTCACCTTACACACTCTCCCAACCCGCTCAACTTGTCGGAGAAGGAAGAAGAGAAAGAAGAGAGGAGAGAGAGAGAGAGAGAGAGAGAGAGAGAGAGAGAGAGAGAGAGAGAGCGATGAGAGATATTCAAAGGCCGCAAAGCTGAATTCGTTTGTCGGGCCAGTTAAAGATTTTGTTGAGTACGATGTAAGCTTCTAAACACATATCTCTAATTTCAACTCCAAAAAGAATACAACGCAAAAATGACAAAAATATTTTTTTTCTTGAATTTTATAATATTTTCACAGTATAACTTCAGTATATTATAGATGTTTTATTCTGAACACTTTAATTGTAAGAAGTTAAAATTTTATCGATTTGCTTTCTTTATGTTAACTTTTGTGCATATCAAATAAATGAGGTATTTTTTGTACTCATAATAATTCTCTAAAAGCCCTAAAATATCGTTCTAAATCATAAAAGAAAATGTTAAGTGTTTGGGTCTTTACACATGCAATATTATCTAAATTTGGTCATTCTGGTAGTGCATATATCATCATATTTATGATTTAAATCACAATTATATGTTGAAATATTCAAATTGCATGATTCATAGCAAAGCATTGAAGAAACTCTAATATCTGAAATGTTACAAGTGCACTTTCTGAAATATTACAAGGGTATTATATGTCATGTTCTGATCCCATTTGACTTATATGAATGTTGGGGATTTTCTGACCCTACTTGCTTTATGTTAGTGTGGGAGGCTTTCTGTTGTGTTGTAATCCCATTTGTCTTGTGCAACTGTGGGAGGTTTGAAGGGAGTTATAAGTGAAAGGGAAATATGAGCAGGCATCAGAGCATGTATATAGTATATTCATGCATTATATATTCTAATAGTTCAAATAAGTTCAAGTGTAATAAATATTATGATAGCAAATACATTCTAATATTTTTTTATACCTCTATGAAGCTTACCTAGTAAAGTACAAGTGACGACTTTAGTCTAATATTCTTATGAAATTATTCACATGGAAGGTACAGAGGTAAACATTATATATAAAGTCAAGTAGTAATTTATATATTGATAAAACACAAATATGTTAAATTTTATATAAGCTACATTTGTGAGCACTTAATTTATACTTTGATGTTTTAACTTATTATTGGAAAAACTTAATATTTGTGGCAAAATGGATATTAATGTCTATGACGGGATTGTGGAAGAAGTCCAGTGCGCTTGTTGTGCTCACTCCGTGGAATTTCTCTAATATTTCACGTAAGGAAAAGCGTCCAATAGAGTAGAGTTGATAAGGACAGAATCATCAGGACCATGATTTTGAGGTATCTTATAATCTAATTATTTGTTTTTGTTGTATGGACTTTATATGAACTAGATTATTGCATATAATTTATATAATTTGAATGAAATTATAGATTGTTAATATTATTTTGGATTATTTAGCTCACTCTAATTTATTTTGTATTGTGATTGTGAGAAATGGGTTTAGAGATTTAATCCTTCCATTAGATTCGGGAACACCACAATGCCTCTCTGTAGATCTTTGTGATGGGGATTAGAACAAGCTACTCTCGCATGACCTACCGAATAATAAATAATCTGCCCATTACCTCCATCCATATATAAATCTGCCCCTTTCCACACAACATTTTGGGATCATTGTTGCCTCATATTTTCCTTCATAATAAGAAAATGAGCATCATAAAAAATAGTATTTGTACTAAATATTCAATTTCACACATACAAAAACTCTGTGAATGTAAACAATGTAATCGCCTATTCTTTTCTTTTTTTGAAAGAACTTAGTTTTTATTAGTGTTTTTTTTTATTCTTTCTCTTGTGATTAATAATGAAATTATTGATCATTACTAGGAAATATTTATTTAATATTTTTCATATTTAAAATAAACCCTAAACTCTGATTAAATAATACCAAATGGTGGCCATGTTTTGCTACTCTTTTTTTTTGCTTTTACGAAATTTTTTTACTAGACAGCTGATTTATTTTTACAATAGTTTTTACAAAATTTATTTTCTGTATAATAACTTTACAATCATATTTAAAAAAAAAATTACAATTATCTCAGACAAACCGTAAAATCAAACATCACGTTGAATTGTTTTTTTTTTTTTTTATCTTTTTATTTTTGAAAAAAGTCAAAGAACTACTTGGATTCAATTAGATCTTATCTCAATTCTCAATTGTAGATGAGGAATCTGGATAATGCTCACAATTAGCAAGACAATTTTTATTAATAAAAAATAAAATAAGCATTTACGGTAGATGCATCCAAAGATATTTCTTATTAATTATTATTTAAATATAAATATCATTTTGATAACAACACCAATAAATACATGCACAGACACAAAGACACCTCATTTATTAGTAAATAATAATTAATATTATATTAAAAACATGCAATATTATATTTTAAGATATAATATTTTATAGGATATAAGGCACTATACTTAAATTTAAATGTTTTGTTTAGATATAAATAATTTCATGCATATATAAAAATTTATTAGATATTAAATATAATTTTTTGTAAATTTTAAATTTTTAATAGATAAAAAACCTTTTAGTATATATATATATATAATGGAATAAAATTTTCATACAAGCATATAATGCTACAATATTTTAGGTATAAACTTGGATTATAATACTATTCTTTCGAGAAATAACTATTGCCAAGCAAAGTATTGTTAAGAAGTAACATAAAAATTGATTACTTGTCTTACAAAATATTGAGCTCGCGCATTGCGCATCACTACTTTAGTTCTTCTTTCTCATCCATAAACTGAATATCTTCAGAAGAGAATATCTTCAGAAGATGGCCCAACGTCTCTGTTCGCCACCACAGATCACACGATCTGATTCAGGAAATTCATGGCAGGAAGTCGTTGACAGTGAGAGCTTAGAGAAAAATCTAAGTTATTTGGCCCAAAGTCTCTGTTCTCCACATATAAATTTGAAGCGTATTTAGGTTATCTTTTTGAACTTCATTGTAGATTTTAACTGGTTTTGATTTTTTAAGGCTGTCATAGTGAAATTGTCTAAAGTTTCTCCTTGAGAATATCTAAGGATTTAAAAGAACTAAACCTAATAAAATTAAAACTAAACCACATATAAATGCACAAACAGATAGGAATGGCAGAATTTATATGGTATATTGACAGGATGAGGAGTCACAATAACTTCACTATAAAAAAATGGAGGAGAAGAGAATTAAAGTTCGTCATATCATGTTCTCATAAATTTAGTAAAGAGAGGTGAATAAGAACTCATCAAACTGAAAGTCTTTGTTGAAGAAAGTTATAAAAGATAAAGCAAGAAGACTTCAGGTTTGTTTGGGATAGTTTTCTTACTACTTTGCTTTTAAATAACGGTTATAATTTTGTTTGATTACTATTTTCTTGTTGCTTTTTCACTACTTTTTAAATTTTATGTAACAAAAAGCTATTTTTTTAATTAGAATAGCTAGGTTAATTTTCTCACAACAACTTTGTTGCGAATTTGGTTTCAAGGACTATGATTTTGATGATAGCAAACCTTTTTGTTTCTGTTTGAGGTTCTAATCTTTCAGGTTCACAGAATCAATTGCAATTCAAGCCAGCTCAAGATCGAGTCAGTCTGTTTGTGTTTCAGGTTCAATGTACTTTTTCATTTTTCTTAAGTTAAATGTAATGTAACGGATCCCCAAGCTAAGTAACCTTGCACACACACACTCAGGGGAGAATTTTAGTAAGTTAGAGTTTCTGTTCATTTTTTGTTCAAATCGTCCTGGACAATCCAGTGAAAACAGAAACCCTAACTAGGGCAGCCATGTTAAGTCGGTTTGATTAAACCGATCATCCTGGACGATAGACCCATCGTACAGGACGATAAGCTCAAATTAGAAATTCTCAGCCGTCAGATTAAGTTAGGCAAGTTTTTATTTTTAGAGATTTGGTCTAATCGTCCCGGACGAAACGTGTATCGTTCTAGACAATCCATTATAATCATACATAAATTAGTCTAGTGATTAAGGAAATTAATTAAGGTTTGATTGATTCGATCATATCGTCCTAGACGATCGCAAGATCGTCCTGGACGATCAATTGGAAATCCTGACCGTCTAGAGCATTTCACCTGGACGACCCGAATCCTCTGGACGATATTCCCAATTTTGAACTAATCGTACGGGACGATAGAGATATCGTCTTGGACGATCAAGTCATTTTGAGATCATCCAGCAGGTTTTGGCTGTACGACCCGAGCTGTGTGTAGGATGATATTGTCATTTTTGAACTAATCGTACAGGACGATAGAGATATCATCATGGACGATCAAGTCATTTTGAGATCGTCCAACATAAGTTACCCTGGACGACCCAAGCTGTCTTTTGGACAAAATTCCTGATTTACACTAATCGTCTCGGACGATCGAAGAATCGTACAGGACGATCTGAACAAATTTTGTCTTCTAATTGTCCAGGCTGATATATGTGATTTTGTACTGATCGTATAGGATGATCTTTGTCGACCAGTTGAAATTTAGGATAATTTTTTAGCCCTACTATTTAAGATCTTTTTCTTGAAAAAAGAAATATCTTTTGCCACCTTCCTTGCCAGAGAGAACCTTGAGAGAGAGAGAGAGCTTGGGAGAGAGAGAGGATCTTGTGAGGAGTTTGTGAGGTATTCACAAAGGTTGCTCCAAGCAAGAATCTGAGTCATCTTCTCCAGTCATCGTCTCTTATCTTGTTGGTGTCTCTGTGGAAGGATCGTCTGCAAGAAGATCCAGGTTCTTTGCCTGCTTCAGGAGGAAGCGAAAGGAGTCCAGATTCTCTGTTTGCTTCAGGAGGAAAAGAAAGGAGTCCAGGTTCTCTACCTCACAGGGTTGGTGGAAAGGAGTTTTGTACATGCTTCTCCACCTTGCTGTGGGAGCAGAAGGAGAGTCACTTAGTGATAGTGCAATACCCGGAGGGGAGGCTCAAGGGAGTGGACGTAGGTCAAGTTGACCGAACCACTATAAAATCCGGTGTGTTCTTTCTGATTATCTTCCGCATTTATTTTTCTGTTGATGATCGTGTGATTGTTATTATTATTCTGTTATGGTTGAACATCTGTACATCATCGTGAAACTGTAATTGTTTTAAAACATTCGAAAAGATTTTTCTAAATTATTTTTGCTCACGAATTTTTAAAATAACCAATTCACCCCCCCCCCCCCCCTCTTGTTTAGCCTCCGAACGAGTTCACAAGGGCTTAACATCCCTAACAAACTTTCAAACTTCATAATCAAATTTATAAAATATTGCAGCTATCCTAAACAGGCCTTTTATCTCTTATTTCACCCATACAAAAATATTATATCTACTCCCTCTTTTTTTTTTTGTGAAAACTTTGGCTTGTGTTTGTGATTGAATAAGTCATTATCACTCTATGTTCTCTTTAGGTCACAACCTATATATGTGCCATTTGTTTTAGGCTAGGTTTCAATTTAGGAAAAATAAGATTAAGGTCATAGAGTAATTTAAATTTTGAGCTCCTAATTCAACATGATATAGCACAAAAATTCCTCCTCCATGTATCAAAGCATTCATATCAACAAAGAAATTATATGAATAAATAAGTATACTCAAATCAACAAAACCCCCTCATCCAATGCCTTGAAGTTTAGTGATTTGTGCTCGATTAAGTGGATTTTGTTATGACATATCAATCATGTTCATTTAAAGCCAAAATTATGTTAAGCCATGATCAAATAAAAAAGCTCAAAATAAGATAAGAAATATTAGTATTATGACTTCGGGCGAATTTATGGAGTATAATTTTAGTAGTTATAGATCTAGTGGAGGGATTGTGGCTTTGAGCGATCAAGTCATTAAAAATAGTACACGTTTTAGATATCTACGGTGTATTGCTAAAAGTGATGGTGAAATAGATGGAGATATTATTAGTAGAAGTCTAGTTGGATGGTTGAAGTGGAGGAAAGCATCAGGTCTGTTGTGTGAAAAGTACCGCTTAGACTTATGAGAAAACTCTATAAGATAGTGGTGAGATATGCGATGTTTTATGGTGCGAAATGTTGGCAAGTAAAAAGTAGCATAAAATTAAGTAAAGTGATGTAGAGATGAGAATGCATAGGTGGGTGAGTGGCTTTGCTCTTAGAGATTGAAAGTTGTCATAGAAGGTTTGGTCACATAAAACGTTGTTATCCTTCTGATGACCTAATTAGGAGAGTAGATGTATTAGATTTGGCCTATGTTAAGAAAGGTGGAGGTAGATCTAAAAAGACTTTATTAGAAAATATTAGAAATGATATTTTTATTAGATTTAAATTAGAATTTGACTCTTAACAAAACACAATGGAGAAAAATGACTCATATTGCCAACCCACGTAGTGGGATAAAGGCTTAATGGTGCTGTTATTGTTATATATATTTTCTTACTTCACATAACTCATAATACTCATAAGTGAATAACTATATCCGCAACATTTTTATTTGAGAAAATATGACATAAACTCTATTTTGTACTTAATTACTCTTAATATTTCTATATCCCTGCTAAAATATATCTCCTTTGTACACTTCAAATCAATTTTCATTGCTAATTTCATTATTCTTTCATTTACAATTTCTTTCTGTAAATGGATAAGAAGACTACAATGGTGAAGTTAAAATCAAATGAAGTAGTTTAATCCCAACTTTAGCAATCATCTTGTACTTAATTACTCTTATTTAAACCAAATAGTCATCTTATTTGTTCTTATCTTCTAAGTAATTTTCTTTTTTTTTCAAAATGTGGATAAAAATAATAATACTTTTACTGTATGGAAGAGAATGAGTAAGACACCCCTAATCAATGGAATGAAAATAAATTAGAATCCAAAATAGTTGGTGACCACTATTGACAAAGGTTCCACCACAGCTTTTTAAGAAGTTTGGTCTATGAGTGAATGAGAGCCATATATTTGGCTTTCTTGAGCATTATCTCTTCTCCTACTTTTAGACTTTTTAGCAGGAAGAAAGGGAAATAGAGCTTTCATATCCATCAGTTGTGAGACAATTGAAGTTAATGGTTTTCAATGAAGAAAATGAAATTTGGAATGAATTTAAATGGCTTTTTTACATGCTTTATAATATCATAAGAGCAAAAATGATAACCTAAATGACAGATCCTTTGTTTATTGTCTTATTTTTTACTTATTTTAATGAAGTGACATAATTTTTTTTTCCATAATACACAAATTTAAGGCCTAATAATCCTATATACCAGACCATCATTATGATTTTTTTTAATCTACTGAATAAATGTAATCCATAGGTTGATATTCTTCTTGAGATATAAAATTTATTATTAGTTGTTGATAAGCTAGCTTTTTAAATCTAAAAACATGGACGCATATGTTATAATATAAGATAATGTATTATTAAATTATTCAAGAGAATGAGACGGAGTCAATGAGATATTTATTTCGTTTGGGATAACTTTCTTACTGTTTCTAATTAAAAAAGATTTTTAGTAAAAAATTTAAAATTTTATACTAAAAAGCTGCTTTAAGAAGCAACAAGAAAGCTATCTCAAATGAAGCCATTATTATTATACATTGAACATTATAATTTTTTTTTTAAATTTTAAGCTCGTCGGTTTTATTTTATTTGCATGTTATTCCCACCAATTTTTCTTGAATAATATCTTAAACACATCTCTTTACATGCTTGTTAAGCAATCAATTTTGTTTAATATCATTCATTCTTTTTTAAAATCATTAAAATCAATGCACACATAATCTCAAAAAAAATTTAAGTTATTTTATTATTAATTGCATGGAATATTTAATATATGATATGATATCTTAGAAATATTTAATGATTTTGATTGATCAAAGATATTAATTAGTACAGTTAGACTTAAAGCTTTTATATAAAATCCAACCATTATTACATGTTTGATGAATAATCAAACCATCATATAAATAGATTAATGTTTCGTTTGGGATGGCTTTCTAATTGCTTCATAAAACAGCTTTTTAGTGCAAAAATTTAAATCTTTATACTAAAAAGTTGCTTTAAGAAACAATAAAAAAGTCGTCCCAAATAAAGTCTAAATTTGATTTATATGTAATTCTGGTGTTATATATCACAATCCACAATGTAATCTTAAATTTGAAAATTATATACTCATCATTATATACACATACAGTACTCTTGGTAAAATTAACATAAATATAGGCATAACTAAATATTACACTAAAAGAGAAAAAAAAACCAAATAATATTGCAAACAAGCGTGTTAGAGAATATCATTTTATTGAATTTATTTTAATTTTAAAATTTGAAGAATATAATTGGGAGCATTTATCATCATAAAATAGATTATGTGACATTATGAATTAGGAAACTATAATGCCTAATTAAATTTCATGGAATATTTCAAAATATGAAATTATTTTAAATAAAAGAAACTTCACTATGTGAGATTTAGGCTTCGTTTGGGACGATTTTTTTATTGATTCTTAAAGCAGTTTTTTAGTATAAGTTTTTTTTGTACTAAATAGTTTCTTTAAGAAACATTAAGAAAGTTATCCTAAACGAAGCCTTAGAAATTAGTGATTTGCGTTATATAATTAAGATATAACAATTAAGTTTTAATAGTATATATCAACATATTAATTTGCAAACTAAAATTATAAGGAGAGAACAAAGAAGATTTGGACATTCTTTGATGGCTCAGGCGTAGCCCAGTGAAGTGAGAAATTTAGAGTTTTGTGAGTTTCTTAAAAATGATTAGTGTTATATTCTAAAGGCGGCACCTTTACGGTGTAACTATGAAAACAGCAAGTATTCGTTAAAATGATCTCACTACTATTTGAATTGATTACAAAGATCATCCATAAACTTGAGGATGATCATATTACAAAGGTCCATGAAGTGGGTTGAACTTCGTGTGGATGATGGTGGTCTGGAAAAAGTTCGACGGTGGTAGAGTGGAAGTCCGAATGCTGTCAGAAAAAAGTTCGGCAAGGGTCGATGGATGGGCGGAAGTCTGACAACAGTCAATGGCTGGGCGAAAGTCCGGCAACAATCATTGGCCAAGCGGAAGTCCAATGACGGTCAATGACTGGCTAGAAGTTTGGTGATGATCGGTGGCTGGGCAGAAGTTTGACGATGGTCGGTGGCCGGGTGAAAGTCCAGCAATGGTTAGTGGCTGGGCGAAAGTCCAGCGATGATAAATGGTCGGGCGGTGGTCGAGGAGGAGAAATTGGTGGCAAGAGAGCTCCAAATTTCTCTTTCTCTCTTCTCTTCTTTCTCTTGCTTGCTCCTCTCTCAATGAAGAATGAGGGGTCTATTTATAATTTTCTGGAAGTGGCATGGCTAGTAAATAGGGAGAACATTAGGGGTATGTTAGGAGTGTTTTTGATGGACGGCCGATATTGATTCCCTTGATCATAGATTGTTTATCGAGCATTTGAGTGTCTTAATGATGTTAGAATTCGGCGATTTTGGGCTCATTGGATTCGTCTCGTCGAGCCACTCGATTCGACTACAAGCATGTCACATTTGAATATCATTTGATCATTCAATTTATGCTTTGAATCTTTTAAATGTGCTTTGGGCTCTCAATTTGGATCCATTTGGGCTCGGATTGGATCGAATTTGGTGTCGTTGGGTTCGTCTTTTTGAGATGTTCAATTTGACTATAAGTTTATTGAAATCGGAGTTCAAACGGCTACGGATTTAGTTTTGAAAGCTTTCAACTTAAATTTGACTCGAGATTCATACTTGATCAAAATATTTTTTTTGATGATATATCAATTCTATTATTATTGTAAATAAAAGTAACATTCTAACTCATTTTTTCGTAGGTGTGTTACTACATTAGCATCATATGTAAAAGGAAAATTTTGAAGGTAAACTAATTATGAAGGTATGTTTCAAGAGGGGCTTAATTTATAAAGTGACTTACAATCACTAACCTAAAGTTAATTTATAATAATTTTAAGGAAGTGGTAATTAGACTTTACTCATTGGTTATTCGTAATGAGTAATAAACTCTATGCGATTTAGCAATATGGGATTAGCTCTCTTGTACTTTTGACTAAAGTGTGATGATCATCTTTTTCATCCAAGATGATAGAGAGGACTAAAAATAACATCTTACTCATGTACTAAATGTGTAATGAGACCAAAAGCAGCCTTAGTTACCTCATTGCCATAATCTACCATGCCCACCCTCTCCTGACCAAGGGTGGAACCAGAAAGAGCTCAGGATGGCTAAATTATTTTTTTCCTAAAAAAATAAATACTTCAATTATTTTGCCCAACTTCAATTATTTTGCCTATCTTCAATGAATACAGTTTTATCCAAATTCTAATAAAAAAATTCAACTTTTATTTCACAATCTTATTTTGCCTACCCTAAAAAGAGAGGTGGTTTTGTCCCTACTCCTAACATCTCTTGGCCTTCACTTGCAACTGAGTTGTCGCCATCATATCCCATGCTATAACTAGTTGTCGATGCTGCCTCCTTGTCCTCTTAGATGGCACCCTTTTCTCTTATATCACTTCATTGGCTAAAATTTCTGAGCTTTCTTCTCTATTCGGGTATTTATGCTAGAAAAATGAAGCTTTTTTTTCTTTTTTGGGTCAAATTGGAGCCTTATTTCCCATTTGGCCTCTTTGTTCTTATTTCTTAAGTAGGGAATATGAACAACTTAGCAAAAATGGCAATTGACTTCGGCTTCGTTTGTGATAGCTTTTTTTTTTGCATTTTATAACAGCTTTTTAGTACAAAAATTTCTTGCATTAAAATTTTTTGTTTAAAAATTTTTGTACAAGAAAGTTGCTTTAGAAGGTACGTCATGTCTGCCATTTTTGTCCGCATCTTCTTAGCTGCTTCTTGGGATATATCATCAAAAAAAATAATAATATCTTGATCAGGCACGAATCTCGAGGTAAAATAAAGTTGGAATCTTCAAAAATTAAATCGAAGATCATCTGAATTTCGATTTCAACAAACTTATATTCGAACTGAACGTCTCAAAAATACGAACCCAACGACACCAAATTCGACTCAATCCGAGCCCAAATGAGTCCAAATCAAAGACCCAAAGCGCATTTGGAAGGTTCAAACTAGAATTTGAATTATTAAACAGTTTCCAAACACAACATGCTTATAATCAAATTGAGTGGCTCGATGAGATGAATCCAACAAGCCTAAGATCACTGAATTCCGATATCATTAAGGCATTCAAATGACCATTAAACGGTCCATGATCAAGGGGATCAATATCGGCCGTTCATTCAAACCACTCCCATTTTGACCTTGATCCTCCACATATTTACAAGTCATGCCATTCTCAAAAAACTATAAATAGCCCCCACTCTTCTCATAAGGGAGGAGGAGAAGAAGGAAAGGGAGGAATTTGAGAGCTCTTGCTGCCGACCACCGCCGAAGTTCCTGCCTACCACCGCCGAAGTTCCTGCCGACCACCGCCGAAGTTCCGGCCGACCACCGTCGTGGTTCCTGCCAATCATCGCCGGAGTTCCTGCCGATTACCGCCGGGGTTCCTGCAAACCACTGCCGGAGTTCCTGCCAATTACTGCCAGGGTTCCTGTCGACCATCGCCGGGGTTCCTGCCGACCACCGCTGGAGTTCCTACCGATCACCTCCAAGATTCCTGCCAACCATCGCCGGAGTTCCTGCCGATCATAGCCGAAGTTCTTGTAGACCACCGCCAGAGTTTTCTTCCCGACCGTCACCAGAGTTTCTCCCTGACTGTCGATCATTGCCAAAGTTCTTCCCGCCATCACTGGACTTTCGCTCAATATATATTATAATTCCACCGTCTCCCAATAAATGGGCGAATCAAGCTTTGTAATTCATTCAAACTTAGTGGAATTTTCTCATCTGGGCCAGGCTCCGTGGTTTTTCCCTTTCCGGGTTTTCCACGTAAAAAGCTTCTGGTGTTTTTCTCTTTCGAATATATGTTGGTGTGCTGGATATACGTTCATTGCTAAGACGTTGTATTTTTAACTCTACCGCCGCGAACATTCCAGGACGCAACAATAAGGAATATAGAGATCTTGATAAAGGAAAATGCATCAGAAATAAAGATAATAAAATCCTATTTTAAAATAAGGACATTGAAGAGAGATGAAAATGCTGTTTTAAGAAATTAGTAAATAGGATTTTAAAGAAGTTATTTAGAAGTGCATAACTAAAAAATCACGAGGTATATTATAGATTGATTAAAAAAAGTCAAGTGCAGCTTTCTACCAAGTTCTTTGCTTTCAAGATTCTCTGTACTCCTTGATCAAGTTAGTTCATATGGCTCTCTGTTTAACAATTAGGCTTTCCTCTAGTGATTTGCTTGGTGATCTCTTTTGGCTATCTATTCGCTCACTTCTTTAGCGGTCTCCTCTTGTGATTTTTAATTCAGTGATTCCTTTGTAGCTTTTATATGGTATTCAATAAGTCTACTTATGTGGCTCGCTTTCATTCTTCTAGATCAAGCCTTTACTAGTTTTTTTTTATTGACTCTTTTACGATAGAGTATTTTCATTTATGAATGATTATTGAGAGTTTTCTATCAAAATTTATAATTATAAATGGGAGTTCGAATAAAGTTACTAATTGGATGTCTTATTTATTGTACTTCTTGTATTCAGTTTATTGATCAAATGAGAGGCTTAAAAACTTATGGGAGAGGTTATCTTCTTGTGTAAGCGAGAGCCTTGCTTTTAGTGAATTCTTTCCCTTATATTTTTTGTTAATGGCTTGCAAGTGGCTCAATCAAATTTCTATCAAGTGCTTACATTTTAAAATATTTGTGTGGCTCTTTTATGCTGAATTTTAAGTCATTATTTTGATTAGAAGTAATCCAATAATTTTTTGAGGATAGAAAACCCACTATGTTCACAAATATTTCTCTTGAAAAATCTTTGATGGGTTCTTCCATCAAAAACATGAGAAGAATTAAGGAAATTATCAATATTGATCTCACCTTTCTTCATGATAACAATTTAATTTTTTGAGCTATCAGGTCTTGTGAGATTCCTTTCACACTTAAGTGCATAACTTAGCATGCTTGAGATGTTTTGATGTATTTGCATAAAAAGGCAGACTACAATGTAGCTGATAGGAAGCACTTGTAAATCTCAAGTAATTCCTATCAGTATTTGGATAACAGCGAGAATTCTCCACCAAAAATTCACACAAAACTAGGAAAAATAGGTAGATAATTTGTATTATTTGATGAAATGAAAACAGAAAATACTAAGATACAATTGATCCTCTATTCGAGAGGAGGATCTATCTCTCCCAATTCTCTAGACGCCGTTAGAGCCCAAAACCTAAGAGAGATCTCAAAATTTTTCCAACTTCAAGATGCCATAATCCTAGGAAAATAAACTATTTAATGCATACAATCCAAAAGGAAATCTCTAAATTGTCCATACATTCAAATTTTTCTCCTAAACTTCTCTTAAAACCTTCCTAATCTGCTCTTTTGGACTATGCGGTTTGATCAGCATATGCAGGAGGCAGAACTTCTCCGCCTCCTGCAAGCCGGTCCTGTATGGATCGGCCGGACTAGTCCAGTGGACCGGTCTAATAATACTCCCCTCCCAAAGACCCACCTTGTCCGCAAGGTGGAAAGACGACACCCTCCTCCCTTCCCTCATCATCACAAATAGTAGAACCTGAAGAGTTCGGTCCTTACACCTGTGCTCCAGCGTATACCTCTCGTCACATCTGAAATAGAGACCCTTCGCACTCTTTTCTTATAATTCTATTTCTGTGAGCTTCTTGACGTTGTCCTTAGGTCTTCCTCCTGCAGTCTTTTCATTTGAAGTCCCCCGAAGAGTATCCGGTGTTGGCTACTTGGATGCCAATAAGATGGTGTTCATCCCGTATGAACCTCCTGAGCTGCTGCCTCCCGTTCCTCTCTCCAAGTGCCTCTAATCTTCCACCAACTGAGCTAGCTCCATAGCCTCTCCCAAGTCACGAGGCATCATCACTCTAATTGCTGCACGGATCTATGGTTTAATCCCCTTTATAAGGTTCCCCTCTAGTATAGTCTCTGGAAGCCGATCCAGTTGACTAGCAAGGTACTCAAATTTCTCACGGTACTCCACCACTATCCCCTCATGCATCAAAGCGTAGAACTGCTCATAGAAATCTCCTCCCCTTCTAGTTCGGAAACTTTCCAATAAGCAATCCTTAAACTCCCTCCAGGTCCGTATCGATCACCTTGTATCCCTCCATTGGTACCATGCTAAAGCCTTCCCTTCCAAGCACATCTTGGCTACCGTCAGTCTCTCCCTCTCCGTCAACCTGTTGACGGTAAAGTACCTTTCCACCTTGTAGATCTACCCATGGGCATCCTCTCCCTAAAAAATAGGCATCTTCAGCTTCCTCACCATTAGATCGCCTATACTCCCTCTGTTCTCTTCATAATTTCCCCTTTCCCAAGGGGGTGGTTCCCCTCAAGTGTCCTAATCATCCCTTCTAAGTTCATACCCAAGCCTTTCATTAAATTTTCATCTTCTCCTTTCAAATTCAGCACCCCTTGGATCATAACAAACCCCTCCCCTTTCAAATTCAGCCCCCCTTTGGTCATAATTACCCCTTTTCCTTTCAAATCTAGCCCCTCTCCTCTCCAAATCTGCACTTCTCTGGCTATCTTGCCCTATCTCCTCCCCCCTCTCCCCATACACTCTATCGAACTCCTCCATAGGAATAGGCCCTATAGGAGGCATTTTTTCTATTCCCTCCAAAATCTCCACCTTTTGATCTTTCCTTTGTCTAATTGGCTTAGGGTTTTCCCCACTTCTCTGGCTGTTGGCGCCTTCCCTCACCTCCGACGATAATATTTTGGTTTGGCCCTCGAGCACTTTCTTCAACATCTCCTCTAGGATAAAAAAATTCGAATCAATCTTATCATGGATGATTGAAATACCTTTTTTAAATCTGAAACTTGAGTTTGGAGATCTGAAATTTCAGATTTCATTTGTTGTCCGACCTCCCCTTTGAATACTTCTACCTTTCTTCCTGCCATAAGTCCCTGGATCTTTGTTAGGCTGGAAAATCAGGATTTCCACCACAAAAACAGCAAAAATCACAGCCTGAAATAAAAAAAAAACTACTGCAATAATTCTCCAAAAACAGCCCAAAAATAGTCCGAAAATCGCACTGATACCAATTTATAGGAAGCACTTGTAGATCTCAAGTAATTCCCATCAATGCTTAGAAAACAGCGAGAATTCTCCACAAAAAATCCACACAAAACTAGGAAAAACAGTAGATAATTTGTATTATTTGATGAAATGGAAACATAAAATACAAAGATACAATTGATCCTCTATTCAAGAGGAGGATCTATCTCTCGCAATTCTCTAGACTCCGCTAGAACCTAAAACCTAAGAGAGATCTCAAATTTCAGCCAAATTCAAGATGTCCAAATCCTAGGAAAACAAACTATTTAATGCATACAATACAAAAGGAAATCTCTAAACAGTCCCTACATTCAAATTTCCTCCTAAACTTCTCCTAAAACTTTCCAAATTTGCTCTTTTGGACTATGCTGTTGATCGGCATATGCAGGAGGCGAAACTTCTCCGCCTCTGTTGCCCGCAAGCCGGTATGGACCAGTCTAACAGTAGCATGCGACTACGCACATCAACCCGTAAAAAAACCTCGCATTGGCGGGATTTTGGTGCACTTCATGAAAATCTAATGTGGATGATTTGGGGATCTGCATATTCTTGCAATTCTTAAGATATTCACATGTCCTGGTGTGACCCTTGTCATCTATATATCTTGATTAAAAAGTTGAGATCTCTTTCTTTGCCCGTTTACTGAAGAACTCATGTTTTGCTCGAGCATGCTTTTAGGGATGTCATTTTGCAGCAGGCACTTGAAACAGGGGAAGGGCAAGTTCAAAAAAGCTATTGGTCATGCCAATGAGTATGACCCTGCAGTGAGGTGCACATCCAAAATTTTAGTGCTTAAAACTATTGGATTTCCCGCCTTAGCTTCTACCTATTAGCTTCCAAATTCGTCAATTTTGCATCAGGCACTAGAAATAGTGGAAGGGCAAGTTTGTTAATGTTATTGGTCATGCTGACGAGTAAGATCCTGCGGTGAGGAGCAAGCACATGCGAAATCTTAGTGCTTAAAACTATAGGATTTCCCACTTCAGCTTCTATCAGCTTCCAAAATTTTCAGTGGTCCCTTCCATAATTCCAAACACTGTAGAGTTTCTAGTGGAAGTAATTATCAGTCATATCTACTCACATTTTCAGCCAGCACTACCATCCATTAGGCTGTTTGGAATGCTGTTCCAACTTTGATAACTTCAGATATTTACTAGCTTTTCTAGCCACTTATCTCACTTGCTAGAAACTTGGGAATTTCTGCTATATATGTTGAGAAGGTTGGAACTCCCCTAGAAAGAATCCATTCTTTTGAGCTATTGGCCTTACGCAATTCTACATTAGATCCTCTGAACAAAGGGACAATAAGTGTTGGTTCAAGTAGAATCCATTATAGAGCAGAAAGTGAGCATTTCATCAGGACATTGGAGATGAAAATGTAAACCAAATGGAACAATCAATGAACTCCACTTTATTTAATCAGCATGGTGCACATTAGTTTTGATTTTCTTGGTTCACGCCACCAATAGATAAAATCATAAAAGACATTCAGCAAGGATGCAGAAAATGAAGTCAAACTGGGTCTGCACTCCTCAAACTAGTTTATTTCTCACTTTATTGAGTTAAAACAGAGCTCAAACTCGTTCTCTGTGTGGTGAGACTTGGAATCTAAAAGTTTTGGTTGAGTTTTATTAAATAATTTGGAAGATAAAGGTATCATCTAAATCAAATTAGGTGTGGGGGTATGTGAACAAAGATTTAGCCAGGAGACCAGATGATTTATCGAAACTAGGTGGTGGACAGACAATAAGCTACTTTTAATCAACTTTATGCCACTGACTGTTTGAACAATACAACATTATTTGTGTTCACAGATAAACAAGCAGGCGTATATTCTAGTTTGTTTATTTGTTCATAAATATTCATAATTAGCGTTCAAACTAATTGAGTCAGTGAAGAGAACGTAAACGAGTCATAGTTATACTAATTATCTAGTTGCTCATCTAAGATCTAACATCTAATATAGCTTGTCTTGAATTAATAGCAAATGGGAAAGCTACGCCATATACCACAATGGAGTGAACAAGTCAATGGAAGATGGACTGGAGTGCTCAGATCCTTAGCTGGTGGCCAATTCCAAGTCTCACAAGTTAATGAGTGAGGTAACTGATTCCTAGTCTTGGATTTCACATAAGATCACAGACCTTTTTTATGTTTCTATTGTCAAGCTCTTCTTTATTTCTTTTTAATATTGGGAACATCATCTGGTGGCGGGCCTCAAAGTCCATTACTGCATCCTTTGTTTTCTGCTAGTTCCATGTGACGATTTGCCTAACACTTTGTCACGACTCAGTCCAAATATTTGGAATATCAAGTCGGGAGCAAACGGTCTGATGGTAGTCCAATTTATCTCATTCAACAGTTAAAAAATCCATGAAAATACCTTCTAAAAATTTACAAATAGCCACTAATTATCAATCAAACCAATGCAATTAAAAGAAAACCTCAATGGTTACAAACATCATATCCGCTGAAGGGAAGAAATTTTCTGATTTGGTCTCATATTGCTGAGACCTTTCTAAAAGGAAAAGAGAAACTTCACCACCTTATTGATCATACTTCGAATCTTAAAGACCTTAAGTTGATATTATGGGATATAAGAGACTCCATGATCATGACTATGAAACTCCATGATTCTCCATGCCAATGAGCCTTACTTAATTCTTCCAACAACAAAGGAAGTGTAAGTAGTCGTGAAACAGATATACTCAGATGTTAAAAATATTGGCCTTACATATAAGATCAAGATAAAACTCTAAACCAACAAATAAGATTGATACGTCACCAATAATCGTCTTGATCGTGCACGAATATCGAGGCATATTCAAATTGAAAACTTCCAAAATTAAATTCGTTACCATATGAACTTTAATTTTAGCAAACTTATAGTCAAAATGAAAGTCTCGAAGAGACGAACCCAACGACACCAAAATTGGTCCAATCAGAGCCCAAATGGGTCCAAATCGGGGGCCCAAAACTTAATTGAAAGGTTCAAAGCTTAAATTAGATGACCAAATGATATACAAATATAACATGCTTATAGTCGAATCAAGGGCTTGACGAGACGAATCCAGCGAGCCCAGGATCGCTTAATTCTGACATCATTTGAGCATATAAATGATTGAAAAATGTTCTATGATAGAGGGGATCAATATGGGCCATCCGATGGAGTACTCCAAATTTGCCTCAGATCTTCTCCATATTTACAGGGCAAACCACTCAAAAAAATCTATAAATTGACCCACACTTCTCACATGAAAGGGGGGCTTGGAGCTTGGCCTTTGGCTGGAGATTAGAGAGAGCTCTGAGGCTTCAAGAACTCCAGCACCACCGCAGACGAACCTCCGTCGACCGTTACCGGACCATCGCCTGGGCGTTGACTACCACCGGACTTCTACCCGGCCACCAACCCCCACCAGACTTCCACTCGGTGGCCGAACCTGTTAAACTTCCACCCAGCCATCGTTGGACCACCACCTGGCCGCCGACCGCCGTCGAACTTTTACTCGGTCGTAGACTGCAGCTGGACTTCCGCCCGACCATCGTCAGACCACTGTCCAGCCACCGACAGCTGCCGGACTATCACTCGGACATTGACCGATGCCGGGCTTTTGCCCGACTATCGCCGGATCACCTCCTAGCCATTGATCGTCGCCACACTACTGTCTGTCCAAGGACAGCAGTCAGACTTCCACCCGGCTGTCAACCACCGTAGGAATTTCACTCGACCATCGTCAGACAGCCCCCCCGGCTGCCAACCTCTGCCACCTGTCAAATACGATCCCTCGGATCACCGTCGCCCCCTGATTACGGTCCTTCTAACCACCATTGCCCGCCAACTACAGTCCCTTAAACAACCATCGTTCGCCGACTACGGTCCCTCCGACCACCGTCGCTCGCTAATTATGGGCCCTCTGACCTCCATCACCCGTCGGCTATGGTCCCTCTAACCACAGTCGCCCGCTGACTACGATCCTTCTGACCTCCGTCGCTTGCCGACTACGGCCCCTCCGACCTTCGTCGCCTGCCGACTATGGTCCCTCCGACCTCCGTCTGACCACCGTCGCCTGCTTACTACGGTCCCTCTGACCACCGTCGCCAGCCAACTACGATCCCTCCAAACACCGTAGCCCACCGACTACTGTCCTTCTAACCACCATCGCTCGCCGACTACAATTCCTCCAACCATCGCCGCCCACCGCCTACAGTCCCTCTGATCTCCATTGCCCAAATACCACGCTGCCAATCAAATGAATAGGCCAACGTTCTTTTGAAAATGATTCTCTTATCATTGCCCCAACTATGTAATGTGCTCTATATGATACATTGAGACAATGGCTTCCCCCTGCGGAAGGGCATCATTTGTAATCAACTACAAACACTAGTGGAATCATTTTAATTGGGTCAGGCCCCGTGGTTTTTTCCACTTTCAAGGTTTTCTACGTAAAAATCTTGGTGTCTTTTATGACTCTCACACCCTTCTCTTTTTATTTGTATGTGTGTTAAATCTTCGTTCAAATTTAAGACATTAAGCTATTTATCTCTCTACCGCTGTGAATGTTCCAGTCCGCAACAAAGATAATTTGTCATTCATAGAAATTGAATGCAAGGAAAGTTTTTTATTCGAGTTAAGATTACTATCAAAATCTTAATATGAAATGTAGTGATAATGTTATTGTTTTAAAATAATATGCAGAAATAGAGATTATCTTGAGACTCTTGCATGTCTCAACTTAAAAATTATGTTTACATCAAGATTGGCATTAATAACTTATGGTCTGTTTTAGACAATTATAATTTTTTATAAAATTAGTTGTGAAATTGCTGTGGTGAAAATAATTTAGCTGGTCTGATTGTAAAAAAAAAAAACTTTTTGCTACAAAATTTTTTGAAAAAAGATGAAAATACAGCAAAAAAATAGTAGCACTCTAATTTCTCCAGTTATCCATTAACTTACAATGTAAGAGTTAGGAAGTAGGAATCAATGGGTTATTAAACTTGCCTAGATACACTAGTAATTAAACTTATTTTTATTTTAAAACTTCAGCTTATAAGCAAGAGATGCTGGCTTGGTATTTTTAAATAAATATAATTTTTAAGTGAAGTGAGATTAAATCTGAAACTTTATATGTTCTAAAAATCTTTCCCTCCTAAGTGTGCTCTTCAAATCAGCCATTCTCCTCAAACACGTTTCATCATCTTATGCACGAGAATTCGGTTAATCACATGGATTCATCACTTGATGCTTCCATTTGACTATACTTTATAATTCTTTAATATGAAGCTAAATCCAAAACCTTAGGTGCTTGTGCCTTAACAACAGTAATGATCTCAATTCATATGTAAGGCTCCGGAGCATCAACATGTGGCGTTAGCTTCAAGACAGTAAAAAAAAAAAAATCAAATGAGGTAGCATTGGATAAATGAGATGTAAGCACGCTTCTCAAAGTAAAATAAATTTTACGTTGACTATAATGGCTGGTTTGCATTTCTCCTCTATATAAAGCTCCAAAACCTCCCCACTTTCCCTTGGCGTTGCATACCAAAGCAGTTGAATGATTCCATTCTACGATAAAGTTCCGGCCAAGAAAGAAGCTTTCTTCATATAATGGATCAGAAAAAACCTTTGCTTCCTCTTCTCACAATGCTGCTATTCCTGTTCTGCCATGTTTCCTTTGGTGTGGAATCGATATCTATAATATACTACTTTTTTTTTTCTTCTCTCTTTTTTGTGTTAGCAATTTCTTACTCGGCAAATCAGTACTGATTACTTCTTTGGTTCTATCTAGCTGGAAGCCGTGTACTGATGAAAGGAGAAGCACCTGTAGAGGCACAACAGGTCCTTTCTTTATCTTCTTTTCTCAAGCACACACACACTCAAGACTCTGTGGTTGGGGCTCTTGGCTCCCACTACAAAGATGGGTGTTCAAGCGCATTAGTTGCTAATATTTAATAATTACGATTAAATTTGCTCAACGTTTAAACACACATGAATTTTGAAGATAATGATTTTGTCCTTATGTTTCGTTAAGGGAATTTGTTTGAAGGTTGCTTTAGTTTCATATATCTATGGATGATAAGAGAATTAATTTTTTGTGTTTTTGATTTTTTTATGATCGCCCACTAGTTTAGCTGGTAAATATATTGTCAACGCGTTGAGCGTAAATCTCATCAACATCAAATTTGAGCCTTAACGCTCATTATTTTCGATATATTTTTAATCTTTTTATAAGTAAGGGTGCTTAAAATATTTATTAATTTTCAAATTCAAGTTAATTTATGAGAGTTACACCAAACAATAATAGATTTATTAAGGTTGTCCTAACCTTGGTAATTTTATTATGATTAATTTCATGGGTTATGTCATCCCAATTTATAAGAGTTGAAAACAACTCTAATAATTTTACCAAGGTTTTATGATATCTTAAGTTGTTAAACCTTGTAAGAATATTGAGTTTAGCCTCAAAACAAGCATATCAAAAATATATTGGTGTGAAATACTGGTTGTTGGCTCTCACCCACCTTACTCATAGGCTTAAGCTTTTGTATTGAAAACATTCTTGACCACTAGTACTACACCATTACTAACTTTGGTATCTTTTGATCTACACTCCTCAATATGTTGTATTATGGTTGTGGGTTTAGCTGAGGTCAAATGATTCATCAAATCTATGGCTATCAAGAATTTTGGCGAGCTTCCACTATGGTCGACCAATGTTTAATGGTTGTGAACAACTCTCACATAAAAACTTTCTTTAGATGGGGTGTGATAGTCAATGTTGAGAGCTTTCACATGAGAGGAAAAATTTGTTAAGACAAGTGCCCCACACTGGATAGGTGGGAAACAAGTTGGTGTAGAAATACTAGTAGTTAGCCATTATCCATTGTCCATAGTACGTTTGGTCGACCAAAGGATGTTCCCATCAGCGTCCACTGAAAACTCTCAATCAATTGAAGAAAAGCGATTTTTTTTTCCTGATCTAGACAAATCATGCTAATGGGGTTTAAATGGTATGCATTTGATGAGATATTGATGATGCAATGGGATCTCACTTATTTGCAACTTTGACTATGAGATCCCACAAGTGGGATCACTCGAGCAGGATATCAACATGATATCACCAGTGGGATTCTACCCTATAAAGCGGTTTATTGACTTCAATGAGTCGAATAAATGAGGATTCAAATAGCTTGGAACAGGAAGAAAAATAAAATATTTAAGAGAATTAAATAATTGTTATTGTTAAATGTTCTTATTTATAAAAGAAGTTAGAACTTTCAGTACCTATTCACTTAACTATTCAAGATTTTTGTGTTTTTTTTTTTTTTACATTGATGCCAAATAATGAGGATTTTTATACAAATTCCCTTTCATTTACTTGAAGCAAGTTAGTCATAAATAAAATGAAACAAACAAGATGAAAACAAAGAAGAAAATACACCAGAATTTACGTGAAAAACTCAAAAACGAGAAAAAACAAAGAGGCACACTACAACAAGAAATTCACTATAAAAAATGAGAAGTTGTATATATAGATATTTCATTCACTCTCTCGTACATCATAGCATAACTTTCATACAATCATAACTCATACAATAAAAAAATGACTCAATTGGGTCCATAATGCCTAGATGCTGTACTAAAAAAAATTTCAGGACTGTGCTGCCCCAATGCGAACCCCAACGAGCTCCTCATCGAGTTTGACTAATAGAATTGAAATTTGATGAACAACATAACTCGATTGATTGACACAATCAAGCTCAAAAAAAAAAAAAAAAAACTAACAAAGCATAGGTGTGGGCACATCTAGCATAAGGACAAATAGCTTTATATAATAGGCCCCACAGCCCAATGGAAACTAGGAGAAAATGAATATAGTCCTCCACCTAGCTTCGTGTGCTACGGCTTGGATTTTCGTACAATAGGGTTTGCTGCATAAAATATTCAAAAATATGGTTTTAGCTAGTAGCATGTGACCAGAAAAAAACAAGCCGTTAACATCATGAACTGTTTATGCTTAATTGTCTGTTGCAAAACTATATTGGGCGAAGTCTTAAGTTTGTCAAGAAGCATGTGATCAGTAAATTCTAATCAGTGATCAAGAGTACTATCTTAAATTCCTGCTTCAAACTATTCATGACATATGCTTTTCATTATTATTTTTCTTTCTAGCAGAATGTGATTGGAAAAATGCCTACCGAGGGAGGAGAGTTCGTCGAGAGAAGGATGGATTTTGAAAGCTTGGATTATCCTGGATCTGGAGCAAATGGCCGCCATGATCCAAGGAGCCCCGGAAAGCCTTGAGCTGAAATAGAGCAATATTCCATTATCAGCTTTGGATTAATAATGAACCTATATATCTGCGTCTTAAGAGACATATATTGGACTTGACAATCAGCTCATCATTTTTGGAAAAGGGGCTCACTCTATTGAAATCATGCAAATTTAGATAATGAATCTTAGTCAGTTTATATGAATGACTATATGGTTTCCTTCTTTAATGGTTTGCAATGCTCATTTATATGATATATAACTCAGTACTATTATATTAACTTTATTTCTTTTTCACCCTCTATCTTCGTGAATATCTCTGTCATAAGGCTATTGAGCTGAGAGATTATTTATCTTACTTCACTGAAAAGGATGTGAAGTCTTGTTCTACTTTTTAGATGATACAACTATTCCTAGATCAAAAGGATGGTTTGCAAAATGATAAGATAAAGAAAATCTCTACTGATATTGCGCAGTGAAAAGATGCATTTGTCATTATCAATATTTCTGTGGGCATGAATGATTTGATTCCTTGAATAATGGAGAGCTTGGTGAGCTATAATTTTCCGTAATGATTGAAACAAGAAGCTGGTGAATTCATCAAATGCCTTCCATTTTGACTCTATGTTCTGATTCTTTTTTATTTTTTTTGCATTGTTGGTAGCATAATTTGTGCTTAACCCATTTTAGGGGAAAATATCATGATGTTCTGAAAATGTTTTATATGATGAGGGCTTGAAATGTCATGTATCGTTATTTTTAAAATTTTATTCACCCATATTGGAAGCATCATGGGAGGGAGAGAGAAAGAGCAAGAAATGGTTGAGGACATTAGGCTTAGTTTAAGCTCTTCTCTAAGAACATTTTCAATATATTTTGAAGCAAATTTTTTCTTTTTATGGAGGTGAATATACTGTATATAGTGTATGCGAGGCTTAGTGAAGTTTATATGTATAAAATAGGCTTTTTATTTGTATTGAGAGCTGGTCTCAAGACCTTGCCTGCAATGGATGTTAAAAAAACTACTATAACAATAATATATGCTTGTTTTACTCTCTTAAATAGATTTGTTTGCTATTAGAGTTGAATAGATAATTTCGCTATAAATATGGAATATTATTTATATGTAGGGGGATTTAAATACATGTAATAATAAATTTATGCATTTACATATCGAGCATATAAAATTATATATTAATGTATATATCACTTTAGTGTTTAAATTTATGTATTAATTAGGCGTTTGTCATTAGCAGATATTAAATGATGGAGATTAGTACAAGTCGGACAAAGATTAGTGGTCAATTTAATCATGATGCTAATAAGGGTGAACAACGACCAAGAAGATGGGGGCAAATAACAGTGGATGTGGGACATCAAACGTTGGTCTTTCGAAAGTGTTGGGTGATGGTTGATGAGGAGCATTAGAAGTTAGGTGAGGCTTGGCTATAAACTTAATTATTCTTCAAATAAAAAGGGGATATCAAATGATATTGACAATGTGCATTATATGTCACCTAGTTGTGCTGGGAAATGAGAGACGACAAGCATTAAATTTAATTGATGATCGACATTAGGTGGTGGATAATAGTGGGTGCTAGGTGGTTTACATTACATTGACATCATTCATAACCAACATTGGGCACAAGAGACACGGGCGTTGATGATGGTAGATGATTAGTGCCGGTATCGGGTAGTAGATGGTGTCAATTTTATTTGACAATAAACATTCAGAAATGAGTGACAATGAATGTCTGATAATAAAAATGAATGTTATTGGTGTCTGTTGATGGTCGATCGATATTAAACATCTCACAATAATAGGTATAGTTATGTAATACTCTAAGTCCCATATTTCTTTTTGTCAAAAATTTTGCCACCGTCCGACGAGCTGAATGGAATCCCTCAATCATAATGCATAATTGTGCGTTCTTAGAGTCATTAGATTTGTCCCATTGAGATGTTCAGTTTTAGTATAAGCACACAAAGTTAGGAGGCCGTTTGATTATTTAGATACGCTCAAGAAATTTCCAATTAGACTTTTAATGCTTGGTTTAGACCCTCCAAAACTTAGATTTAAATTAGTCAAATGATGTAAGGTGTTGTTCTGAGAAAAGTTGTCTCCACCATAACTTTGCTTAAAATAAATTCTAAAAAATTTCAAAATTCTCTCTAAAATTTTTAGCCCAAATACTTGAGTGCTAGTGGATTAAAAAATTGCATCAAATTGGTGCATGATCACATCCATTTTAGGATTTGTATCATTTGTTCCTGATTCATGTTTGCTGCAGTCGCCACAGTGTCCGTAGGCAGAGATGCCAGAGAAGGTGGAGGTGATATTGAAAGTGATATGCCATCATGTGTAGGGTTCTATAGCACTAACGTTATCAGGTCATCTATGGCTTGTGACAAAAGCTTATATTTCTTCATCCTATCTTGTCGTGTGAACTCAGTATTCCTCTTAAAGTTATATAATTTCACTAAGTTGACTAAGGCTTCGGCTTCGTTTGGAACAGGTATTTTTTTAGTACAAAATTTTTAATTTTTTTACTAAAAGCTTCTTTAAGAAGCAGTAAGAAAGCCGTCCCAAACGAAGTATAAGGTTTCATTTGGGACAATTTTTTTACTATTTCTTAAAGCTGCTTTCTAAAAAACTGCTTTAAGAAGCAGTAAGAAAGCCGTTCCAAAAGAAGCCTAAGATTCAACTAAATTCTAGCAGACAGCAGATTTCAATAAAGTTCAATTGATGGTGGGTTCTCATCAGCTCAATTAATCAGTATCAATCAGACTTGATCATGATCACACATATTCATATAAGTAGAAGAACTAACATTCATCTGTGATGTAATTCCGCCTGATTAATTCCATGCCTTCAAAACTACGCCAAATTTGAATAAAATATGCAAACAAAACAAGGGGCAATCGGTCATGTAGAATTATTCAAAATACTGATGCCATCATAATTTAGGGGCAATTTTTTCTAACACCATAAGACATAAGCACATACATCATCACAAAAGAATAAAATATAATTAAAAAAATTAAAGAATATATTTCCTTTCTTCAAATACACAAAAACAAATTAGAAAAAATAATTAAAAAATGGTCTGATTTTTGTTAAGTCAGACAAGACACACAGAAATTTGGTCCAAATTTAAAATCATTATTTATAGTAGAGATTATTTGTTATAAGTAGACTAAGGTATGGGTGAAAGTGAGTCGTGCAAACTAATGAGCCGGCTCAAATTAAGTTCGATAAGTAGCTTGTGAGCTGAGCTCAATCAGTAACGATCAGAGCTTGAGTCAACCTCGACCTGACTCGTTAGCTCTTGAGCCGGCTTATTTAGAAAATATTAATATAAAATATACCTAAAATATGTTAGAATTCAGGAGTTTAAATATAAAGATATTAAAAATATTCAAAAATTATATCTCGCTTTCTTATATCAAATAATTCTTTATTCTTTATCTTCTTTTATCATTATTTTTATAATTCTATTATAATAATTATTCGAATGATAATAAATTTTTCTCTTTCATTATAAACGAGCAGACTCATGAGTGGATTTGAACTTATAGAATTAAGCATGAGCTCGATCTCAATTAATTAATTAGGCTCATGCTCACATTAGTGGTGACTTGAGCTTGACTCGACTCATTTATACCCCTAGCCCTAGGTTAGTTTCAATATGTATTAAATTTGTAAGATAAAACTCGTATAACACATAAACGAGTATGATAAATTCATTTTAGGCTATATTTATTCTAAAAACCACTCAAAATTATCAAGAACAAGAAAACCAAAAGGACCAAAAAAAAACTGTAATTTGCAATTCATTCTTAAGCTGAAAAAAAGAAGATTTTTACTCCATCAAGAGTCTATTTAAATTTTTTTTTTAGACATTTGGGTCAATTAAGACAAATTCGCACACAGATCATACACAAAAATTTTGAACTTAAGACATCTTAATTTGTAGTTAAAATTTTCAATCAATAAATCAAGATGAGTTAAGTTCCACCAAGAGTCAAGACCAGTAATTGCATAGTCTCCTATGAATGTTATTGGATATAGAATAGATTATTTTGTTTTCAATTTTATGACCACATGATTTATCTGTAATTTGGCATGCAATTAATGATCAAAGTCGAACACATCCAACTTGATAGTACTTTTCTAACATGTAAGGCAATTTTTTACCTTTTTGTTAAATATTTCATACGAAGTAGAAGTATAGATTTATTAAAAATAAGAGATTAAGGGTATGTTCGGGATAATTGCATCGTTTATAAAGTTAGTTATAAAATTACTGTGAAGAAAATAATTTAGCTATTCTGGTTGTAAAAAATAGCTTCTACTTATTGTGTCCTGAAAAATTCGTGACGGTAGAGAGATATAAAGTTTAACATCCTAACTTTGTATGAAGAACTAGCATACAAACCGATGAAAGATAGAGGTGTAACATTCATAAGAGATATCAGAGCTTTTACTTGGAAACCCCTAAAAAGGGGAAAAACTACAGGGCCTGAACCAGTTTGAATGAATCCACTAGTATTGATGATTGATTACAAATAATATCCATCCTCAGAGAATGATGTTATCTTAATGCAACAAATACACATTGTATATAGATCGTTACATGATAGCTATTCTTAAAAGAGTGTTGATATGTCTATTTGGTCAGTAGGACTGTAGTCGGTGGGCAACGTTGTTAGGAGGGAACATAGTCGGCGGGCGATGGTGGTCGGAGGGACCATAGTCGACTGGTAATAGTGGTCAGAGGGACCCTAGTCGATGGTGATGGTGGTCAGAATGGATCGTAGTCGGCGGGTGATTGTGGTTAGAAGGACTGTAATTGGAGGGTGAAGGTGGTCGGAGTGGATCATAGTTGACGGGCTACTGAGATCGGAAGGACCGTAGTCGATGGTTGACGGTGGTCAGAGGGACAATGGTCAACAAAGCGACGATGGTCGGAGAAATCGTAGTTTATAGATGACGGTGGTCGTAATAGACAATAGTAGGTGGACGACAGTGGTTAAAATGGACTGTAGTCGGCGGTGATGGTGGTTGGAAGGACCGTAGTCAGCGCGTGACGGTGGTCAGAAGGACCGTAGTCGGCAGATGATGGTGGTTAGAGTGGATCGTAGTCGGCGGGCAACGATGGTCAAAGTGGACTGTAGTTGGCAGGTGATGGTAGTCGGAAGGATCATAATTGGAAGGAGATGATGGTTGGAGTGGACCGTAGTCAGCAGGTACTGATGGTGGTCGAAGTTAATCGTAGTCGACAGGTGGCAGTGGTCAGAGGGACCATAGTCAGCAGATAATGATGGTCGGAGTGGATCTGGATGATGGTGCAAACTTGAGAAAGCAAGAGAAATAATTTATTTTTCATCTCTTTCTCCTCTTATTCAATGAAGAATTAGGGGTCTATATATAGTTTTCTATAGTGATATGACCAATAAATAGGGAGAAGATCAAGGTCATGTTGGGAGTGTTTCAAATGGACAGTTGATATTAACTCCCTTGATTATGAACATTTTATAGGGAGTTTAAGTGTCTTAAGGATGTCACAATTTGGCAATCTTGGGCTTGTTGGATTTGTCTGGTCGAGCCGCTTGATTCGACTATAAACATGTCACATTTGGATATCATTTGATTATCCAATTAATGATTTGAAGCTTCTAAATAAGCAAATATAATATGAATATACATAAAAAAAAAAATCCTACATAACCCTTAACAAGAGTGAATGAAGAAAACAAAATAATAAATTGGACTCCAATAGTTAGAATAATGCTAATAATAGTCTAAAATGATAGGTAAACAAAAGAGAACTCCCTAACAAGCACCTCCAAGATTACAATTACCTTATTTAATACTTATCAAAGAGCTGTTGGTGACTGAGCTTTTCTTCACCTCATAGCTCTATTCTCCCTTTCTTGTCGGCCATTAAAATATCATATTATTTTCACTCCTCTATTAAGATCTCTTTAAGATGACTGTAATTTTTTATAAAAATATTTATAAATTACTATAATAAAAATAATTTTTTTAAAAACTGTTACAGAAAATAATTATAAATATAATAAGAAAATTGTCACAAATAAAATTTTAATCTTGTTGCGATCACCACCCATTTCATTTTTGACCTTTTTCACTAATTACCTGCTCTTCCTTGTCAATAGTGCTGATAATATATAAATCAACAGTTGACTTTATAAAAATATATTAGTTTCAACTTTGGAATTTTGCTAAGTTTTTATTCATTAATGCCCTTTCTCTTTCTCATTTATTAGTGCTCCTTTGAATTTTTCATGATCGAACTGAATGGCTGACTTTTTTGGTTAAGATATTAAAAATTATATGAGACTGATTCAATTGGCTGCATCAGAGAGGTGCCCAAAGTCTGAAGATTAACAAGCAAAAAATAATATCTTCAGAGTTGAATATATATTGGTGGCTTTCTAATATGAGAGATAAAATGATTTGAGTGGTATATTAGATTTAGTGTAAATATATTATATCGTTTAATAATAAATATTATAAAATAAATAGAATTATTTTTATTTGACGATTTTCAATATTTTTTTTAAATTTAATTTTTAACTTTATTTATTTTTTCATGCTAAATAAAATTCATTATATTTTAATTTTGAAATTTGATCATATTTAAAATATGATCAATTGAAATAATTTAGAAAGGCAATATTAAAAATGCCGGCCATCACCATCAAAGTTGATAAAAATAAATACTTTTGAAACAAATTTTGCATTTTTTTTATTAAAAATAACACTTGGCATACGATATATGTTCCTCAAAAATCAAAATCTCCGCCTTCAATTCCTAACATGCTTCTTCATGATCTTAGAATAAATCAATATATCATTTATAAATATAATAATAAATTAATCCAAATATAATATGAATATTTTATTTATCAGATCTAAGGGTGTCAAAAAAATAATTCGAACGGTCAATCCGAACAAAAAAATCTAAGTTTGGGCTGACCTATTTAATAAATGGATCGAGTTCGAGTTTGGAATTTCGACCTATTTATAGAACAGATCAGGTTTGGGTTGACCCGCCAATACAATTTTGACCCAAAATAATTCATTAAATTTTTTTCTTAATTGTTTTTAATTTTTTGGTATGATTGTCTTACTTTTTATTAATAATCTTGAATCTATTATTAAAAAGTTATAATTTTTTTAAATCAAAACAAGTTATCGGGTCGAGTTTGTGTTGACTAGATTCAGGCTGAGTCAATTTCGGATGGAATTCGAACCCGACCCTTTGACCCTTTACGACACCCCTAATCAAATCCATAAACACAATTAATTCAATAGATGGCTTCAGTGATATTATAAAAAACTTTTAGTACCCATATCTAAAATTGAATACAATTTTAAGAATATCTTTAACCTAATGATACTCAGCTTTTAAATTAATTTTAGAAAACCTTATTACCTTTTTTTTTAATTGATCAAATAAATCATTTATTATGGGCAAATGCAATTGTTCTTAATGATATTCTTATAAATAAGATTAGCAACCTTGTAATATATGTTGCTCTAGTAATCATTATTCTATAAAATTGATCTGTTGGTGGGAGCTTTGGCTACAAATTAAAAGGTCTTTGAGTTCGAGTCTTGTATATGCGATGTGTGTGGGAGTTTGCCTTAATTAGATTAAATGTTCCAAAAAAAAAATTTCTCAATGACACATCTAATGAATAAGACCCTTGACATGAAAGGGCAGAGGCATAAGGCTTTGATAGTTTAGATTGATCAATCGTTGCCTTGAGTTTTCATGCAAAACCATGGGTAGCGTTGTATGCCCTCATTTTTCATGATCATGTATATATTATTTTTCTAATTTGTGAATGAGATCTATAGGCGATCAACATGAATTTACATCATGGTTGTTCCAAATGGCAAGTAGTTGCAACCTAAGGCTCTTATATAGTGCCAATGTATAAGCTTGACAATACAAAATTCATAAAAAATGATAAAACTAACATGATTGTAATTGGTTTTTTGCTTAATTCCATGATGATAATTACATTTGTAGCTATCATATGCTTGGGTGTGTTGGCTGAGCTTTCTTGAGGCCGATTCCAATCATGAGAGAATTTGACTCGCGAGCCAAATCCTGAGCTCGAACTCCAGTCGAGCTCATAAGGTGAGCTTGAGCTTGGCTCATGCCACTGACACGAGCTCTCCGAGCCGCTTGATTCAAAGGTTTGAGCTCTGATTTCGCGTCCAAGATTCTGTCTCGCGTCCGAGCTTCGATAATCCAACCCTACGTCCCGCATTCGAGCTTTTGTCCCCCCACCCCCCCCCCCCCCCCCCGCTATTTCGTCTTCTTGCATGCTATTTCGTCTTCTCGCATGTGGTCCCGCTTCCCGCCCGCTATTTCGTCTTCCGGCGTCCGATTGCGATCTTGCCTTCAACACACTGGAGCCGGCTTGTGAGTAATCAAGCTGAGCATATGTTGGATCGAACTCGAGCTTGATAATCCAATAAGCTTGAAATTTTGCTCGAGCTCGTACTCAAAACTCGACAATCTCAACTAGTGAGCTCGTTAACGAGTCGAGCTCGAACCGGCTCGGCTCACTTAAATCCCTAGTTGCACCCTCAAGTGGGTTCTCCTTCTCACCTAATCATGAGCGAAACAAGCCTCTTTTTTTAGGATGGACAAAATAATATTATTAAATGTAGTTAATTAAATGCATGATTGAGCAACTGCATTTATTAAAGATGGGCAAAATAGTTAAAATGCTTATTTTTCTGAGGGAAAAAAATTTCAGAGTCGGCAATTGCTCAATTGCCCACTATAAACTCTTCTTGATTTCACCCCTGCACCTAATGATAATTTTTTTTATAATATGAGTGCAAGATAAATAATTCAAGTAAATAATATTTGTTAAAAAATATGATAAATTTATATTTTAATCAAAAGCTCTTAATATTTGTTTTCTCTTCATGCCCTTCATGTGGTCCTGTACGTGAATGCAGACAGGAGAAGTGTTACATAAATAGATTATTATGCAATCAAGAAGTGGCTCAACATGTGAGCTTCTATTAAAGAATAATGGAGCGTACCCTACCACGATCTCCTCGTGAATCCCATCAACAAATATTTTTTTTTTGTATAAACCATAAACCCCTAACTATGCGCTATGAATGAATTGAAGGCCATTGAAGGCCACGACACTTGTAGTTGAAGGGTCATTTATAAATTGCTAATTATTCTATTAATTCAAAAAAAATACTATTTTTAATTCAAGAATACATATAACATATATTAATATATAATTATAGAGTATGGATCAGATCATCGAGGCATATCTCTCATATTTTCTTTTAATCAAATGAGTCATCAATTTCTTAAGAATCATATTCTATCTTCATTAATAAACGCACGTAGCTTATTTTGGTCTATTGGTTGAGGGCTTTGGCCACTAACCAAGAGGTATTGGGTTCGAAACTTACGTATATGATGTATATATTTGCCTTAATGACTCCAATGTCCCAATAAAAAACCTTCATTAATAAAAATTAAAATAATAACAACTGATATATCTACCAAAAATCTAGACGACCAATACAAATTCTAAGATAAATTTTGAATTTGGAGCTACTGGAATTAAATTAAGGACCATATGTACGTCTCAATGAGACGAACCCAATAATACTAAAAATTATCCAATATGAGCCTAAATGAGCACAAATCAAACACATTAAGCATAATTGAAAACTTCAAACATTAATAAGATGACAAATGATCTTTAAATATGCTTATAGTCAAATTTACCGACTCTTCGAGAAAAATCGAACAAGCATAAGATCACTCAATTCTGCATCATTAAGGCTCTTAGATGCTAAATAAATGCTTCATGATTAAGGGAATCAATATAGACCGTACAATGAAATATTTTGGATTCGGGTTCAAAATGATCAAAATACTCTTCCCAAAAAACCTATAAATAGAGCCTTATTCTTCTCATAAAGGGAGAGGAAGAATATAGAGAAATATATAGAGCTCTCTTGCATTTCATACCCATCACCGCTGACTATCACCACCAACTGTTGCCGTCGACAATCTTCATCACCTCTAACAATCAGCATCATAAATCGCCACCATCTCCTGAATACTAATATTTAATTAACCCTGTACAATATATAACTATTTGCCTGTGAATACCTACTTTTTAGGTTTTCTATTGGAGAAATCAAGCCCTGTTGTTGGGTGTTAACCATTCCTCTATAAACAATTAATTGTCATAATCTTCCTTAAGAAAAATTAGATGTATGTTTAACCTTCCTCTTCTTCAACAGTGAAGAAAAGAGAATTCTTGTATCACTTACTATATATTGGAGTTTTCAACTGGGTCAGGCCCCATAATTTTTTTCCCTTTTTGGGTTTTTCATTTAATTTTTTTATCTTATTTTTTATTTATGCGTGCTGAATTTTTGTATAACATTGGGACGTGAAATGCACACTCAACTAACTCAAATTTTTTAGCATGCAATAGTTTTTTTGTAGATATATCATTTTGGTGCCATCTGTGGGAAACTTCATTCTCAGCATACTTCTTCAATAGCTGATCAAAGTAATACTAATAATATATTATATTATTTTTACACTCACCAAATTAGGAATCTATTTGACAATCATGGATGTCGTAGTCATGCAAGGGGGGAGTCTCATCTCTAACCTTAGAAACTCAAATTCAAAGGATGGAAGAGCATCAAATACGAATTTTACACCTATTGATAGAGATTGATCAACAAAGAGCGTCATCACAAAATTATAGAGTTCTCTCCCCACAATAGCATCAACACAATATGGGTAGACAATTTCAAGTTGCTCATAAAGAACACCCTCATCATCGTATTGATGCTCAACCTCCCCCACAATCTAACCAGAAGTTGATGATGTTGTAGGCTTAACCCATCCTCCTCATATAGCTCACTGAATACAAAATCCTCTAGCTATTTTGTTGGATTTGACTAAACCTCAACTTATAGATACTTCTCATAATGTTATATTAGACGAACTACAATGTCTTAGCCAAGAAGAATTCTCAATAAGGTATAAAAATAAGTAATCCTTAACGCAACTCCCAACATTCATCTCCCTTAACAAATCAAATTCTTCAGCATCATTTTCTATCAGGGTTCAAATTACCCACTATTGATCCCCATGATGGGTCATCTTATCCCTAGAAGCTTATTGATCATTATAGGACTATTATGCATATACAACAAGCCTTTGATATACTTCTTTGTTAAGTTTTTCCTTCTACTCTCAATGATCAAGCTAGTACTTGACTTTATTCTCTCTCAATAAATACAATCTACAATTTCACTCATCTTGCAGACTTTTTGTTAAACAATTTATGTCAACTACAAAATTATTAATGATTCTTCACATCTCCAAGAATCCGCTAAAATGAAGGAGAATCCTTAAAAGGGTATTTCAAAGATTTTTTTTCTGAACCTCATCAAATTCTAGGAGTGAATCAAGAGTTACTGTGAGGTATTTTTCTTGGAGAATTTCGTCCTAGACCATTTTACTTTTTGTTAATACAAAAAATCGTTTGTTCTTATACTGACCTTATTCATAAAGTATAAGCACAAATTACTGTTGATGAGACTATTAATGCTTATCCAGAATAATTTGAACAATATTCCAATAAGAAGAAAAAGAATGGGCAAGAAGGTGGTGCCCAAAAATCCCAACCAATAAAGCACATAATAACAACTGTTATTTTATGTATATTGGATTAATTTAGATTATATATCATTAATAAGTAGATGTAATATAATTTATATATATTAATAAATTTTGTTAATTAATTAAAGTGCTCAGTTTTTTAGTTATGACAAACTTAATATGTGAAATGATAAGATATCAAAAGAAATTAATGAGTTTTAAATGTGCTTTGATTTTTTTTAATGAAACAATAATGACATTACTTGAAAAGAATGATTTTTAAATTTTTTTTTTCTAAGAATGTTATTTAAAATCAATGTTTTAGAAAACCGGATTGAATCGACTGATTCAATTGTTGACGGGTCATATGACAAGTCCAATTCTTCTTAGAAATCGCCTTCACATCAAACTGAAATAAACCGATCAAAACGAGCGGTTTGATCAGCAAACCATTGAATCAACTCCAATTTCTTTAAACCTATTATTTCAATTGTTGAACCATTTATATAATAAAATAATTTAATTTAATAAATTAAGTATGAAATATTATATAAATATTACACTATATAAATTAATTTAAATTTAATATATTTTAGTAAGTTAAATTCGTATAATTATAATCATTTTCCAAAGAAGCACCAACCACTATTTTGATATGGTTGTATCATTTCATATAAGGCCTCATTTGGGGTAGTTTTTTTACTACTTTTCAAAGCAACTTTTTTAGTACGCGATTTTCTTAAACTAGAGATTTTTGTACTAAAAAGCTGCTTTAGAAAGCAGTATAATAGCTATCCTAAATAAAACCTAAATTTCTTATACATACAAGTCTAAAAAGCTATATGAACAATACTAAGACTTCATATATGGGATGACTTTCTTTCTGCTTCTTAAAGCAACTTTTTAGAATAAAAATTAAGCTTTTTGTACTAGAAAGCTGCTTTAAGAAGCAGAAAGAAAGCCGTCTCAAACGAAACATAAATGAAAGTTCTCAAATAATATGAGACTTAATTACTAAGGTGAAGTTCTAAAGCATACAACACATATACTATATATTTTTAGTTATTTTTTATAGTACAAATAATATTTATTTTTAAATTAATAATCTATTTACTAATAAAAAATAAACTAATATAAATGATTCATAGATGCAAATTTAAAATGTGAATTTGATAGATAACCTGTGTAAATTATATCTAAATATATAATATAAACTAATAATAGTTTATATTAAATTTATATATTTATATGCAAACTAAATTTGTATTAAATATAAATTAAATTTAAATATTGAAGATATTTAAATTTAAAATTATAGATGATATTATTTGTACATGAAGTACTTTTATTTTTTAGTCACAAATTTTATATTATTATATAATTATTATATTATTTAGATCTTATTTAAATAATTTAAATATTTATGACATCATCCAGTTCAATTTCAATTGAATCATTGAATCTTGAGATTCTCATTCTTTAAATCAATTTGAGTTCTATGTTCAATCCAATTTTCATAATATTGACTAAAATAATGATAAAAAAATTTAAATCTAATTAATTATATCATTTCACCATTTTTTACATAACATTATGTTTACATTTAATAGCTAATATATTTTAAAGAAAAAATATAATAATTATTATAATAAAAAGAAGCGGGCATTTGATTCCCCAAAAATATAAAGTGATTTAAATGATAATAATTAAAAAAATTATTACATTAAGCCCCTTTTATGATTTTTATTTATTATGTACCCCCACCGAACCTTTCAGCTCACCTCATTGACGCCTTCTTCTACTTTATCCACGTCATTCGTACGCGACGAAATCTGCCCTTCTTGCTTCGTCGGCACTGATGAAATCGATGAAGCCTACAGCTTCCTTCCATTTGTTCTTCTCCATTAAGAAGCCCAGCGGCGAGGGCGATGAGCCTCGTTACTCTCTAGGTTTCATGATCCTCGCTATCCGATGTATTTTGTAGGCAGTGATCATTCCCTAACCCGTGGCTAATCGTCTTCGTCTCTGTTTTCAACGCTGCATTGAATCATCGGAGCTCTGCCTTTCTAAGCAACTCCATTTTTCGATTTACGATTCCTGGATGTACTTAGATTCGAATTTGGTTGGAGTGTGTATGCTTCTGATTCTTATTGGGATCTGATGATTAGATCTTCCACAATTTAGACAATTTTGCTTTTTTGATCTCTCTTCCTAAAGTTAGCAAAGGAGCTAAATTGGGAGCCTAGCGTTGAAAGATCTGAATTAATTCAGGGTTATTTCTTGTTTGCGCCTTTAATTTAATTTGAAGGAGGAAATTTGGGCCCTGGTCTTTATTGATTGATTTCCAAAATCCCAATGGTTGTTGATTGTCGGAGCTTGATCGAATTCTGCAGGGCTTTTGAGCACCAGGCTGCTCAAAATGCCATGGCTTCATCGGAGCAACGGGGCAGCTCTGGCCTGTTTCAAAGGAAGAGGGGGAAATCCTTGAACCCTTTATCCCATCCTTTCTGCGAGCACTCTCCCTTTGCTGCCATCGATATTGTGATACTTCTTCTTGTTCTTGGAGCGCTTGGGTTTCTCTCAGTCCCCTACTTCAAGTTAATCTTTCATGAAGCCTGCGAGCTGCTTCCTTTAACCTTCGAACTAGTCGTGGAAATTATTTATGATACACCTGTAGCATATGCTGTAGGTCTAGTCGTTACATCTGCTGCAATGATTGCTGCGTGGGAGATTATTGATTTTAAATCCAGAAAATGTGGGAATCCTGCTTGCAGAGGTCTGCGGAAGTCAGTTGAATTTGATATCCAGCTGGAGTCTGAAGAGTGTGTTAAGTGTTCGCCTCATGCACTTAAGGAGACAGCATGCTCGCTAGAATTAGGGCAGGATCACAAGGAGCTGGAAGCCGAGCTGAAGAAGATGGCGCCTCCTAATGGTCGTACTGTGCTTATTTTTCGCTCACCTTGTGGGTGCCCCGCAGGCAGAATGGAGGTTTGGGGGCCTAAAAAAGTCCGTAGAATCAAGAAGTAATTACTTAGTCTCTGTTACTCGCTATCCGGTCTTCAATTGCGCCAAAATCTATACTGAATTACAAGATTATGTATCATCTTTTTCCTTTTTACTATTTGTTAACTACCTAGAATAACTGGGGATCATGTCTTGTGTTGGGAATCTTGTAACTTTTACTTTCTATAAAATTTAACTCGGTTTATGTCATATTCTGCAAACTTTCATTTAATTGTCTAAAAATGCATTTTGCATGATAATCTCAAACCATATGGTGCCTCAACATATTGAGATATGCTTGATTTGTCATTTTGTCTTTGTTGGTACAAAGTAGTTTATTATACGTAATTGCTTATATTTCCGGGTCATTTTGCTTATATTTACAGGTCATGTGAACTATTGATTGATGCCGTGATGTATCTTATGGCTGTAGAATAGTTCATGTTCCAGGTCATGAATTGTGTTCTTACTTTTACAATCTTTAACCATACATTTATTTTCTCTTTGTTTCTTTGTATGATAATCTGTCCCTCATTTCTTGTCTCTATATTAGAATCTTAATCTTTTTTTTTTACAAGAACTTGGAGCCCTTTTTAATCAGATGACCTTATCTTGTACCTATTTATCTATCTATATGTCTGTCTATTTGTTTATTTGTCCCTGTTCTATTTCTTTATCTCTATATTTTTAATTTATTCATTTTGTTGGGCTTTTTTCTCATACACAATCCATCGCCTGTGGATTATGCTTTATAGTTGACTTTATTTATATTCGGTGTATTGATTCAATTAGGTGCATTCTACTAACTTTGGATTTGACTTATCTTTAGGTCTCCTATTCCTTCCCTGTCCTATCCATTTGGTTAGTTATACATAGTCTTTTAAGCCCGTAGATTGAGAAAACTGGAATGCAGCCTAATCTTGCCCGTTCTACTTTTGTTCTTTTGTAAACGTCTTTTGAATTTAGCAGTCTTCATTCAGTTATTTTACCTACTTTTTGGAGAATCAAAGCATTGCATATTTGGATTAAAAGTCCATAAATGCTTATTTGGATATTTTCAATGTGTTTGACTACGGATGTTAAATCTTGGTTTTTTGCGGTTTATATATATATCTGTTTATTCCAGATCAGTTAATGACTATTGTGACTCACCTTTATAACTTTTAGTATTTGCCATTTTCTTGTCAAAGCCATGCCTTCAAATGATCAGAACCCCAAAGCAGCGATCTTAGAAATAATAAATTAACTTATGCGTGATGTTTCACCTTCTGTATTAGACATTTAGACTGTTAATTCCAAAGGAGTCCAGAGTAGCTATTTTATGCTTGAAGGTATATTCATTAAGTTATGTTTTGACATTTACTGTTTTCACTTTTCATGATCAGCTGTCATGTACGTACAATCATAGTTGTTTCATCTTTACAAGCCCATTGACCTAAACTTAGAAGCTTGCAAGATTAAAGGCTTGTTTGCCAGTCTAATGTTTTTGATAATATTTTTCTAAGTTAAATGTTTTAAAGTGTTAAGCCACATGAGAACATTGGATTTAATCAATATTTAAAAGATATATTGGTGTAGAAATACCAAGTGGTTGATTGTTTCCCATAGGATTAAGCTTTTAGGTTAAAAATGAGTTATATTATTGATGTATCAAGCCCAACTGATACCTCTTTGGTTCACTCTCCCGACAAATTGGTATCATAGCCGATGATTTGACTAGGATTGAGTGGTTATTTTTGTTTGTGGCCCCCATAGTTTCTGGACCCCACCTCTACCATGGTTGAGCAAGGTTCAAGAGTGGGTAACTTTCACTATGATAACATGTGTTTTTTTAAAGCCTCCGAAAATGAAGTTGGTCACTGTGATAACATGTGGTTGATTGTGCTATTAGCGCATGATATCAATGATGTTGAAAAGTTTTTGTTTAAGGAGAAGTGATGAACAATTTGGAAAGCTCTCCCATTAGGGGGAGATTTCTAAAGCATGTGAGACCCACACTAAATAATTGGTAAATATGCTGGTATAGAAAATGGGTTTGACCACAAGAGTATCAAGCCTAACTCCCTTTTGGTTTATTCTTCCTAAAATAAAGAGATTCCTCATTAAATCTATCGTGTACCAAATTGGCAGTGGTTTTTTATTCAAAGGGATGTTTATGATGCTACTATGGCTGCTATTATCTCTTGGTTAGGTTATATAATTGGGTTAGATTTTTTTTAAAAGGTTTTTCACGTGCCATTATTTTTCACTCTTCAGACTAATTTGACAATGCTGGTTAAGAATTTTTATGCTATAATGCGCATGAGAAGCATGAAATAATTCTACTTAAACTTAAGCTTTACCCTTAAATTTATGAAATTATACAATATTTTTAGCCGATGGGAATATATTCTCAAGAAAGTACCCCCAAGTTAAAAAGAAAGTTTTTTATTTGATTTGTGAATAGATCAAATGTAACTTCTCTCTCATAATTAATGGATGATTATTACGATATATTTTCCTTTTGCAGAAGTCTTTCTTGGTAGGAATTAAACTAAATTTGTCATGACCCGGTCAGGCTCGAATTAACGAGACAGGAATAGACGGTCGAACGACAAATTAGATTTTTAATTAATAAATCTATCTCCAATACACTAGAAAAGTCACTAAACTTCAAAAATATAAACTGATATAAAATGACTTAAATACCTTTCTTCCGGTGCGCCACGCCTACGATATACATTTTCACCTCTTCTACTCATTTTGATTATATTGAATTATACCTGAAAATGCTAGAGCAACTAAAAATAAGCTACAGTTCAGTGAGTAAAACATGCTTTTAAATTACAGTAACTTAAGGTAATTGGAACAATAGGCATGATCCCTTTTTTATTTCATATCATAAGATAATTACATTTAATCATATCACTACAGGAAATTTGCGAATTTCCGGCGGAAAATTCTGAATTTTCCGACGGATTTCAAAATTTTCAGGCGGATTTCCAACGAAATGCCTTCGACAGTAAATCGAGCGTCAGAAAATTTTACCGTAAAATTTCCGATGGATTTTTTCCGCCGGAATTTTTCTCCGGCGGAAAAAATCCGTCGGAATATATAAAACGGTTAAAAAAAAAAAACAGCCCAGGTGAGCATGCTCTTGCAGCCAGCAGCCCCAGTCCAGCAGCAGCCCAGGTGAGCCCGCTCCCGCAGCCAGCAGCTCATGCTCAGCGGGCGCCCAGCCCGCTCCCGCAAGCCCGCGCCTGTCCGCGTTGAGGATCGATCCCAGGACCTCCCCCGCCCGCGCGCCCAGCCTTTTCGACCACTAGACCGTTTCTGCAAATACATTTAACTAGATAACTTTTTTTATTTATATTAAAACTGACAGAATATTACAATTAAAGCTAAATAATTTAAATAAACTATAAAATGAATTAAATTACGAATAAATTATATTTTCAGATATTTTTAAATTCCGTCGGAAACTCCGCCAGAAAGTCCGCCGGAAAAGCCGCTGGAAAATCTGCTTAAAAATTTGTCGGAAATCTTTCCAAAAATCCGTCGGAAATCCGCCGAAAATTCTTCCGCCGGAAATTCCACCGGTAATGAGAGATTTTCTTGTAGTGTATCCTTTCATCAAGACTTTAAATGTTATACATAACTCATATATATATCATCTATAAAATATCTATATTCATATCTTTCTCATTTCTCATAAATAATACAATCATCACAGGAACCACCGTCTAATTTAGTACCATTGAAGGTACTCCTTTTTCATTTTCTTTTCCTTTTTCATTTACGTGCACGAGTACAATGCGTCCCCAGCTAGTACCATAAAGGGGTGGACTCCATCAGTCAACATGCATATGCAAGCATTTTATATAAATTATATCATTCCCATGTCATTCATTTACTTTCTATGAAAATGTAAATCATGGCATATTTATTTTCATTGGATTCAACATGATCAATCATTGGGTATGAGAAAGACGGATCATAATCTAATTTGTAATAAATACTTAATTAAGTGATTGCTTTTGAAGTATTATTAATGAAATGAATACTAATACCTCCTCCTTTTGGTAATGCACAAATCTCGAGTTTCTCTTTCACTTTCTTCTCACACGTATCGCTCTCTTACCTTTCACTCTCTTCTCACACATATCGCTCTCTTCCCTTTCACTCTCTTCTCACACATATCACTCTCTTCCCTTTCACTCTCTTCCCACGCATAACACAAAATGAAATCACCTAATTTTTTATTTCCTCTTGCCCAAAAAAGGAGGAAATTATGAAAGAAATAATTAACTAGGTCTCATCAACAAATTGACATAATATCAATCTTCTACATTTTTTATATTAGAGCTAATTATCTTGAAATAATCATGTCTAATACCTTCCCCCATACCTTTTTCTTCACCTCAGTTGTCTTAAACCTTAAAATGCCAAAAATAAAGGGCAAAAACTCAAATATAAACCCTAACCCTATTAATGAATTGTATTGTCTTAAGCTATATGAATTCTTTCTTTTCCATGGTATCATTAAAAGAATGCTTGTATTTGAATTAAATTATTATTGAATTGCATTTTATCAAAATTCCCCTCTCTCTCCAAATGGTTTTTTCTCACCCCTATGCATTTCTTCATGTTGGTAAAGCACAAATCCCTTGGCTTTCTCTCTCTCATGAAAATAACCATCTTCTATCTCCTTTAGTTCAACAAGGAAATAAATTAAGAAAGTGATCATTACTGTTGCGTCCTGGAATATTCATGGCGGTAGAGAAATATAAAGTTTAAAGGCTTAGCTTTGTACGAAGATCTAGCACGTATACAGATAAAAAGAGAGGGTGAGGTATTAATAAGAGACACCAAGATTTTTACGTGAAAAACCCTGAAAAGAGAAAAAATCACGGGGCCTAGCCCAGTTTGAATAAATCCACTAATATTTGCAGTTGATTACAAATGAGGCCCTTCCTTTGGGGGAAGGCCTTTGGCTTAATGTACATCATATGGAGTACATTACATGGTGGAAATACAAAGAATCAATGTTGATGTGTTTGTTTGGTCGGAAGGACCGTAGTCGGTAGGCGACGTAAGTCGAAAGGATGACGTTAGTTAGAAGTCCAGCGATAGATAGAAGTCCGATGAATGTCCAGCAACGGGCAGAAGTCCGGCGACGGGTAGAAGTCCGATGGAATTCCGGTGATGGGCGGAAGTCCAGTGTCTGGCAGGAATTCGGCGACGGGTGGAAGTCCGGTGTTGGGTAGAGGTCTGTCGATGGACAGAGGTCTGGCGTTGGATAGAAGTCCGGCGAAAATCCGACGATGGGTAGAAGTCTAGCATCGGGTAGAAGTCCGATGGAATTCCGGTGATGGGCCGAAGTCCGGCGTCTGGCAGGAATTTGGTGACTGGTACAAGTACGGCGTTGGGTAGAAGTCTGTCGATGGACAGAGGTCTGGCGTCTGATAGAAGTCCGGCAAAAGTCCGGCGATGGGTAGAAGTCCGGCGTCGGGTAGAAGTCCGACGACGAGCGGAGGTTCGACGTCGAGTAGAAGTCCAACGTCAGTCGGCGTCCGGGTAGAACTCCGGCGTTAGAGGCATTCTGGCAGAACTCCGGCGTCGGTAGGGCGCCGGGTGAAAGTCTGGCGGTGGTCGAGGAGGAGTCTCTTCCTTCTATTCCTTGCTTCCTTCTCTTCTCTTCTTGCTTGAGCCTCCTTCTTCCCCCCCCCCCCCCCCCCCTTTGGGGGTCCCTTCTATGTGAAATGAGGGGTCTATTTATAATTTTCTGAGAGTGACATGGCCAGTAAATAAGAGGAAGATCAGGGGTAAATTGGGAGTGGTTTGAATGGACGGTCGATGTTGAATCCCTTGATCATAAATCGTTTATTAGACATTTAAAGGCCTTAATGATGTCAGAATTCGACGATCTTGGGCTCGTTGGATTCGTCTCGTCAAGCCCCTCGATTCGACTATAAGCATGTCACGTTTGGCTACTATTTGGTAATCCAAATTATGATTTGAACCTTCCAAATGTGCTTCGGGTCTTTGATTTGGACCCATTTGAACTCGGATTGGGTCGAATTTGGTGTTGTTGAGTTCGTATTTTCGAGACGTTCAGTTCGACTGTAAGTTTGCTGAAATCGGAGTTTGGATGGTCTCCGATTTATTTTTTGAAGTTTCCAATCTTGATTTTGCTTCAAGATTCGTGCCCGATCGAGATAATTCTTTGATGATATATTAGTTGCCCCCCTATTTTCAGACATCGAAGCTCAAGAAGTCCAAAAATACTTGTCATAGCTGTGGACCTCCGAAAGGAAACACACCAGGGACGGTATGTCCAATGGGAGGGCAGATTCGATCATACATACGATTAACCATTGAGGATAGTGGCTCTCACCGGCACACCCTGATGGGTAATAATATATGCGATCGGATCATCATAACGGGTTTCCCCACCCGATACATCAGCTCGAGTGGGGTTTATTTAAAAGTGGGATTCAGTTTCTCACGGGCGCAAGCCCCCGTGGTTAATTATATCTCAAGCTGGGGCCTGAGAAGACTCTCGATTAAGGGTTTTATATTACACTCTCAAGTGGGATTGACACATAGGGAGAAGACTAAGAAATCCTACTCAAAAGGAGAAGAAAGGCTCAAACTGGCTTAGTCAACATACACGGCTTATATCAGCATCCGGAGGGACTAAGGTAGTGAGAGAAAACTGGAGAAAATAAACCATACACTCAGAATATATAAGAGAGAAAGATGGAGGTGGCGTCATCTGTGTTACACAGATGGGTAGGGTTTACAGTCCCTGAAGAAAAGGGAACTTACCCACCGATGAGGCGTACTACGAGACACCGAATGTAGTAGCCTTGAACCCTAAGTCTAAGATGGGTTTAGTGTTCTACACCCAACACTAACACCCGTGTCCTAGCTAAAGCATTCTGGGCTTATATCCTGTCTGAAAAGGAAAGCCAGCTAACCACCTAGTCGTATAAAATTCATGTTGTCCAGTCTTTATGAAAGATATGTAGGTAGTTTGGTTCTTAGAAGTAGGGCCGACGTCTAGAGAGTCTCCTACATGGCCCTGGATTTATGTAAGGTGTATGCTCCTAGAACTAATGCAATTAAAATTTTAATTTAGTTAGTTTCTAATGCAATGCATGCTAGTTCAAGTATCCAAATCGAGTATGCATAGAACTTTGAAAAGGCTTAAAAATACTTTTTTAGAAAAGACTAGACTTCCTCAGATCTAGCACCTCATCCTCATTGGTCGGATTATCTGGACTCTACCCGCAGGCAGGGAAGTGTCTCATAATAAGGAGGGAGAGAAATGCAATAATATGCATGCGACCCCGGAAGATTCCGACTATTCCCTAGGTCGTTAGGTTTCTATGTTATTTAATTCTTAAAATTTTAGAATTTTATTACGAGTAAAAAAGATTTATTCCTAAAGAGTCTAGCGAAATCAGGCCACACACATGCAAGAAATAAACCTAAGAAAAACAGGCAATTTCTATTGCACACACAAAGTAAACACATCAATATAAATTCACATAACAGAGTAAAGAAAAGTCTACAGTCCACGGCAAGTGCCGTATAAGTACAACCCAGGGTCTGCAGGAAAGTAATGGTGGCTAGGCCCCACTGACAACATCCTGGATTCTAATCCTACTGAATGACGCAAGTCTTAAATGCAAGACATTTCGTCTTCAAATCTTCGTCTTCGAGTGGATCGTCTTTCTTCAGATCATCCTCCTTTAGATCGTTCTCCCGAAGGATACCCAAATGAGAAAGAAACTCCCTGAGAGAGGGCATTTCTGTCTCCCTTTGGGTACCTAACATTTGAAATGCCATGCCTTTGAAGACTTTCACAACTCAATATGAATTACATCAAACTACATTATGAAAAAGAAAATCTAGACCTGGACTGAACCTGCAAAATTATCCTAGTAAAATTCCAAGCAGTTATATATAACAACCCAAGCAGTTAATATTTGTGCATGAAAGGGAACACACTTGGCCACGCTCTTATTCATTTGGGGGCTAAGCATTTTGGAGCACCTGTAGCAAGCATTTATAATTTATGATTTATCATATTAGCCCCCGTTTATTTTTAGCGTTGCATGAGCATGGCCACATGCATAAGACTGAGTCAGTATAAAACATTCATAGCCTAGGGATATATCTAACGCACAAGCAATCACATCACAGATAAAGTACAGTACAATAATAAAATAAACAAACACTCCAAGTCAAAATAAACAGCACACGTGCCACATGCAAGAGCATCACATCACAAAAAAAGAAAAGTAAAATATCGGCCTAACTTAGGATTAAAAGTGGTGCCCTAACAAACAATTCTACATGTGTGTAGTGGGCTTGTGTGGCTTTGGGTGAATCCTATATCAGGTAGTTAATTTACGTTGTTTTGTGTTAACGTTCGTTAGAGGTTTGAAAAGGAGGATTTGGTTGAAGTTCAAGTATTAATAGATTGGGGTCCACTTTTAGTTAATTTAGTTTGTGGATATATTTTAATACTTAGAATAGCGATCTTTGAAGTTTAAGTTGTATTAGCGGGTTTTAGAAGATCTGGGATCTACCTATCTGCTAGGTTAAGGGGGTCCAAAAGGTCATTTTTAGAAATAGGTTGGGTCTAGGGGAGTTAGTATTTTTATTAAATATTAGGCCTTACTATGAGTAATTAGACTGTTAGTTTGCTGAATTTGGAGTTTTCTAGACAAAGTTATGATTTTCGGAAGTTCGGGCCCTAGTTATTGAACTACGGTTGACGGAGAGTTGACTTTTTAAATTAGGTTGATTTTTGGAAAGTTAATATTTTTGATGAATAGTAGACTTTGATTAGAGTTGAAATGCTTTTTAGTTTACTCAATTTGGAATTTTCTGGAGTTAGTTACAAATTTTCAAAGTTTGGGTATTATAAGGTCTTTTAGGTTGGAGTTAGGTCTGTTTTCCAATTTTTTTTATAACTCCTTGAAATTAAGTTTGCTTTAATGATTTTCATTTAGTTAATGTTTAATTAAGGGGTGATAAATGGGTTAGTTGGATTTAATTCAAGTTCATGTTCAAACTTTACCTCCTAGTGATTTCGTACGTTGGTTGTAGTTTGATTAAGAGTTAAATATTTTAATGCATTTCTAATTTAGATTATGATTGATTTTATTGATTTATTAATGAATTAAGGCACGTTAACCCTAGAGTGACATGTCACTGAGTTTTCTATGTTTGGTGTTTCTATCCTAAGGGAGCATGCAATCCTAAGTCTAAGTTTTTTAAGACTTAGTCCTTAATTTTTGTCATTTGGTGTCACTAGTGTTGTATAGGGTGCAGAGAAATTTGTTTCTAACCCTTTAGACATTCGCATATATGTAAATGGGTTCAAGGATCTATAATAAAATAAGACAAGAAAATGACATAAGAATTGAAGTTTCTACAGGCCCTAAAGGTAGGAGAACGTACGCTCAGATGGGCTCCCTAGAGGCTATCTAAGTTTTAAGAAAACTCACAACACCGGGGGCTATGACCCGGTGGTTTCGCCCGTAGCATCTCCACCAGAATGAATGGGGGCGACTGATGCTCGGATCCGATTGTCCAAGCTCCTTCGTCTAGTGCTCCTAAAAGCTCATTCTCTTTGTTTTCCCACGAGTGCCTTGCAAAAGCACAAAGACAAGAAAGAAAATTGGATGAGAGCAGGATCATGTTTAATATGCAAATAATCAAAATAAAATGCTATTAAATAAAAACATACCTTTTCTTTTGTCTGGATGTTAGCTCGACTGTTTGCTCTCCAGGACTGTCCAAATTTTAAGAACTCCCCACATTGTTTCAAAAACGGTCTTTATTTATTATTTTTAAGGAATGTTAGCATCTCATTGTTAGGCATGTTTTCTCAAAGTCCAAACATGTCTTCGACCCATCCCTCATTCCAATTTAGCATTTAAGCCAAATGCAAATAAGAGAAAGGGAAATTTGGATGCTATTTAATGTTCCCACGTTTTAAGAAAGCACTCGAAATACTTGACACGATGACCCAAATCACTTCTCATATAAAGCTCAAAATAGCAAAGAAGAAAACCAACCTTGAAATCCAAAACCCAAAATCTAACATTGATTCACAACATGAATCACATGATTACTCTCCAACCAACTCTTACTTTCATGTTATATGCCACCAAATATTCTAAGAAAGCTTTCAACCAGGATTCATGAATTTACTCTCACGCCAAATATACAACACTTGCCGAAGTGATTATGACTATAAATGTATCCATTCGTTTAAAAGAATCACAAAGCTCTCATATACGTTTTATCGAAGAAAGGTTATTCAAAGGTAATATAAACTATCTCTCAGACGAGAAACTTATTCCATAAGAAACCCATTTCAAAACCAAATGAAACATGAATCCTTCAATCTTTCAACCTGAAGGTGGCCTCCACTACACACATATATACTTTCATAAAAAAGCTTCAAGAATGGTGGCTCGCAACTTTTTTTAAAGAAAGAGAATTCATCATTGCGAATATTATGGGGGAATTTTCTTAGGAAAAGATAATAGATTAATCCATTTGAGCAAGCAATTTATACTCGTATTGCTAATAAAAAAAATTATTTAACGAAATGCAAGAATCCATTTCTAGGAAGGCTTGAAAAAAAAAAGAAAAGAAATTGAGCTCCACTAATATCAATCTCCATCAAGTTCAATGCCATCCAAATCATCAAGAGAGAGATAATAAAAAAAGAAATAATTAAGACTAAACAATGCAGCCACCCAGCATGAATTCCAAGTTGGATGAAGGAAATAATGATTATGTGAGCGAAAGCGAACTGGATGCAACCTCACATGTTCCAAACACCCATATGCTTTTGAAGTAGCAATTTTGCACTTCTATCGCATATACAAACATGATATTAAAATATAAACCACATAAAAAAAAGGTATATTTGACATAGATATGTGTTCGTGTCTTAACCTTCTCTAACCCTTCACAAAATCCACATGAGTCAAGCTACAAAATTGCTAACAACATAGTCACCATAAGAACATACATCACGACTCTTCCCCAAAGCTTATGAACCAAGCAACTTACAACCTCTCTTTAGGGACATTTTATCAAGCAATTGGTATGCAATATTTGCAAGATTTTTATGAAATAAACATAGGTAGAAATCATCAATCACAAAATATTATGAAGCCTCCACTACATGCTTTATGGAAATCATCTTAAGATAATCTACTCAAAGTTCTACCCAAGTTTTGAAATGAAGGAGAGCAACCACAATCAAAGACTTGGCATAGCATCCTAAAATAATTTGCCCAAACTTTGATGCACAAGCTAAGAAAGAGAAACACATTAATTGATACCAACAGCACATGTTTCAATGATAGCAACCCTTAATGTGTGACCATAAACTTTAGGCGATGCAACAATGTAGAGCTTCAACTTGAACCAGAACACTGCAACTCCCCTTTCATGACATTCCACCAAACACCATAAAACACAAATCCCATTTCAAGGACACAATGTCTCTCCTATTTGAAACATATGAAGATTTTTTTCTTTTTTTTTTTCAACACTTCAAAACTTATGCATGCTCGCCAAAGATATATGAATAAATACAATGCCCTCCAACAAATCTGTAACCCATTATCATTGCATGTACGTGCAAATTTTATGTATATTTATAATTAGAATCAAGTACACATATGGCATTTAGGGGCTTGGCACGTCATCTCAACTATTGGGAGAAATAACTATACATTAAACACAAGGAGAAAATGAAGCAGTAACAACATAGCCTGTCATCTCAACAATAAACCTTGATTCAAATTTAATGACCATCGTGACATACGAACCAATGTAGCAATAAAGTTCCATGGGCAAGAGGCACCAATTTCACATACATGAACCCTGTCTTAACCTCTTCTCTAGGTAAGAAGAATAAGCTTCAGCTTTCAATTCCCCTTTTCTATTTTTTTTTTTTTAGAACTTAAGCATATATACATAAAACTGTATGGGAAGATATAACACTTTTAGATTTTTAAAATGAGACAAAAGCTTAGCCATCAAGCTTTCTATAACATTGTGTCCAAATGCCTATATCGAGGTTCAATGGTATGTCAAAGCAGTTAACAATATAACGATATAATCTATGAAGTGATGCATGAAGAATCTACCAAAGGTTTTATCAAAATCATGCAACCTATAAATTAAGATGTCTAAACATGATTATATGTGACTGATGGAATACTAACCATTTCTTTTAACATGATTTACATGGTAGTCAAACAAATGCAACGTGTTCATACACCAGAAAATGATGAAACTCGTGTTTGAGATCTCCACATAAAACTTCAGCACAATCAATCACAACATTATTTTTCTAAGGCATTTCATCGAGCAGCTAGCATGCCGCATATCCTCCAAACTTCATGAAAGCATGTGGGTTCAAGGTTTTATTTAATTATCAAGAGATTCCATGAAAGCATCATTGAATGACATACAAAATGTCCCTGAATTTAGACACGAAACCAAACACAACATCCTATCCATCATCCTATCCATCACGTTGTGTACAAATATGAATATATGCAATGATTTTCTAAGGTCTTATATGCTAAAGCTCAAACCTGAAGTCGAGTTTAATGGAGAAACAACCAAAGAAAGCTGATGACTAGAGGAGGGTGTGAGGGAGTCTGGCTAAGCTGCTGATGCGTGCGAACTAGAGAAGAAGACAATAAGTAGGAAATTACCTGCGTGGAGATTCAAGGTCTCTAGAATAGATAGCCTTGGGAAGATCGACGCCGAGAGGGACTAAAGGCTGCTGGCGGGAGGATAGCCGGCTACGGAGGACGGACGGCCCAGGGGAATCAGGAGCAGGTCAAGGTTCTCGCGCATGTAGGGGAAGGGGCTTTGGCCTTCTCGCAATCAGGTGAGGCGAACTAAGGGCCAGACGTCGGATGGGCTTTTGTTCCTGGTGTTGTGCGAACTAGAGGGAGCGTTGGAGAGGACTCCGATCTCCTGGGTTCGGTCGAGCAAGAACTGAAGGTGGAGGGAGGAAGATTTGCGAACAGGAAGTAGAGGAAGAACTGACGGGAGCAGGAAGTCGATTTTTTTACTGGGGCTCCCGCCTCCTGGCTCGTGAGAGAGAGATCTGGAGAGGCATGGGGGAATCGTCTAGAGCTGTACCAACCAAGGCCGGAGTGGGAGGAGTCCAGAGATCCCTGAACCTGGAGTAATTTTCTTGCCTAAAAACCTACAAGAGGAATCCCGCCATCATCGCCTCTAGCTTCGTCTTTTCGAAATATTTCCATACGCGCTGGCTTGTGGATCTGGCTCGATTATAGCCAAAGATGCAATTTTTATGATTTTGGAAATGATTTGAACTAATCAAGAAAGTCAATTAACATTTTATCTGAAATAAATGATCTGATTTAATTAACATTTGGCCCAAGACACACTTGAATTTGAGTCGGATTGAGTCAAATGCGGACTCAGGTCGACCCAACTTAATTAATACGACGAAGCTACACTCAAATTAGAGTTGATTCGGATCGAGTCAGGCTCGTCGGGGCCCAATCAATCTGATCGAATACGCTCGAGAGAGAATCACAATAAATAATTAAAAAAATGAGGTCAACAATAGCATTTTAAACTGTTTGAATCGTAATAAATTCTGGAAAATTGAGCTCCAAAAAGTTTAAAATTGTTCAAACTCATCAAAGAGGTCCCATTGAGCTCCAAAAAGTTTAAAATTGTTCAAACTCATCAAAGAGGTCCCATTGAGCTCCAAAAGTATCAAAATTGAGTCTGGAACGTCAAAAAATGATTCTGGGGACACAATAAAAATATCCGATTTTAACTGTCCGGGTCAATTACATAGGCGGCCGAACCGGCCAGCAGGTCGCCGGCGGCGGCCCGCGCCGGCGTGCGGGCGAAAGGGCGCGCGATAGTTAGAACTTTTCAATTTATTATTGTTTTTATTTTATATATATATATATATATATATATATATATGTGGGCTCCGAAAATTCGGCCCCGGCCTCCGCCCGCTTGTTACTTTTCGAGGGGGGAGTTTTAACGAACTAAGTTCCGGGGTAAATTTTGGAAGGCAGATGAGATAGTAGATAAGACACTACCCAGAGATTTCGCCCTCATTTTGCGAGGACTTTATGATCTGAGTTCTGGTTTCCTATAGGCGCAAGCCCCTATAGTTAATTACCCCTCCCGATAACGAGAGAGAACTTTCGATTAAGGCTAGTCGTCGATCAGATACGTAGAAATACGTATATCTGGCATATAGTAGCAACAATGGGTTGAAGGTTTGAAAGTGTTGGAGAATTTAATATTTAAAATAAAAAATTTCACCATCTTGCACTTAAAGCGGATGGTGGGGGAATGGATGATAGACCCGATCAAGATCCCATGGTTCCGTCGTCCCGGGCCATCGTGGTCCCTGGTCTACTTAGTCAGAGGAGGTAGTCGACCCAACCTGACAGAAGGATCCTTGTCGGCAGCCATGGGTTGCTTCGTCCAAGGGGACCTTGTAGACTTGGGGTGGGTATTTATCTAAGGGGACAAATTTGAATCCACCTTAGCTAACAGAGAGCTTTGTGCCCTATCGATCATATCCTATTGATTCATATCTCAAGGATTTGATGTCATTGGGGAGCATACGGGCTCTGGCCATAACCATAATATAATGGTGCCATTTGGCGGCGACCACCTGGTTCAGAGGGCCCCGAGTCATAGCCGTTTATCCTGCAGTGCCATTTGACGGCGAAACTGCCGGTTAGAGGACTCGTACCACGTCCTTACTGGCATGAGATTGTTTGAGAATGGACCCTAGTGATATTCTCGACCAGGCATTAGCTCTTTGTGAGCTGAAGTAGTTTTTAATTTGTCCACCTCGGCAAATTGTTGCGGAGGGTGAATGAATTTTTCTTTAAGTGTTAATGGTTGAGTTTCAATTTCAAATATTTTTGGATTTTGGGATTATTTGGAGTTTGAGATTTTCATGAGATTTTGGATGGCATTTTGAAAGCGTTTGTGAACCCCTCCGGTTGAGATATACATTCAACACGGCCATCATCGGGGTAGAATGAGGTCATTTGTATTTATGGGTTGAACCTTGTCGACTCTATTGGGCTATCGATAGAGGATCAGGTTTCGTAGGCTTTATACCTTTATTAGTGAATTCACTTAATTATAGGCCTTGAAGGCCTAATATGAACTATAAAATAAATATCCCGGTCGATCTCGCGACCGCATATTTATTTAATGGTTCGAGCCGTGTCGACTCCTATCTACCCGTATGGGAGGATCGGGCTCGAACTGGAATTCACTTATTGACCCGCGCAGCATCCCTAGACGTCACGTGTGTACCAATAACACGCTCGCCGGGGCTCATGCGGGTGTTTGGGGGGCATTTTATAGTTATTTATTAAACCTTGTCGACTCCTGTTTACTTGCTTTAGGAAGATCGGGTTCAAATTTATTGACCCGCGCAGCATCCCTAGACGTCACGTGTGTTCCTACAGCACGCTCGCCGGGGCCCATGCGGGTTTATAACATATCCCCTTATGTGTACCTATGTGTATACAAATTACAGTGCACGTGCGGGGGTATTTTATAATATTTGATGCTGCTCAGTTGTGTGGAAGACCTTTATTTGAATACAACGTTCTATTTAGAAGCTCGTACACGCCTTCTGTCTGCTTGTGTACAGATTGCAGATTCGGTGGCGTCTTGCTGCAGCTTGGGGATTGAGCTGTTTGCTGCTTTATACAGGCAGACTGTCGTGCACTACTTGCATGGTTTACGCAGGTAGATTGTAGTACACTAACGAATCTCCTGCCTTGGCTCGTAGGAGCTTGCTCTTGCTGCAATTCTTTCTTGTCTACTTGTAGATAATATGTTAAACATGGAACAAGTCTCTTGCAATGACCTATAGGCATTTGCATTTGTCACCGATCGGTCATCTTTTGCTTGTGAGGGATCTCTACATTTGGTTGTCATTGTATAGTTGTTGATCATAAGAGTGCTGCAACAGTTCATAAGTGCCTTATGTGTGTACTACAAACACACTGCCTTTGGTTACAGTAACTTGTAAATACCTCATAGGCATTGCATGTATACAACTCTTATCTGTAGATGATATGTTTTGTGTATATTTACATCCATAGAATATTGATCATCCTTGTAATCCCTCTGTGGTTGCTGTTTGCAAGGACTACTATTTCTCCTTACAAGACTGCCATGGGTACTACACATCGACTGCCGTCATTTATATATATGAGAGATCTCCTTACGCTGGTTTGTAGGTACTTGCACTCGTCGTAGTCTTTGGTCCACTATCTACTACTGTTGCAGATAGGTAGATATGTTCACTACAGCCCTCTCATTCATGTTTGCTGGAGACTCATTGAACTCATGACATATGAACTTCAACAATCCACAAGAGATCGATGTGTCTATATGCAGATGGTTACTGACTATCAGGTCGATCACATCCATTGTTAATTTCTTCGCACACATTGGCCTCCCACTTGCTACATTCACTTGTGTGCTAATTCCCTTATGCTTATAAGAGACCGATGCATTCGTTTGCATACCAAATCCCTCCAACAACAAGGGACAAATATATTCGCTCACATGATTAATATGAGTATCACCAGCTTTATTTGTTGATTTGATCTGAATGCTATATGAAATGTCACAATCGTTTCGTGTTCCTTTTGGATTGTTCAAGTCAATTTTGGACTTGAATTTGGTTTGAGTTCACAACACAAGTTCAAATCCAAAATAAGTCTTTTGTTTCATTTGAACTGAAGTTTAAGGTCCACTACACTTAGTTCTTTTGAGTTCGAGTTCAAATACAGTTCGAGTTCATTTAGGTCAATTGCATCAAGTTCACAAGTCCCCTGCTGTCCAAATCAACTTCAAGTCCTTGTTAATTCGAGTCAAAGTTCTTTGCATTATGATTGAGTTTGAGTTTCATAATGTTCATTTTTTAAACTTTCTGTATTTATTCAAGCCAAGTTCTCATTTTAATCAGATTCAAATTTTAATTAGTCACTTGAGTTCTAAAGCATGTCCAAGTCCAAACAAAGTCCCCTGTAATGTTCATTGGAGTTCCAAATTAAGCTCAAGTTCTAGTTCCGATCCTCTTCTTTTGAGTTCAAGCAAGTCCAAGTAGTCTCAAGTTCACCAGAAATTTCGGCAGCCTCCCGGCGTCTCCCCCGTTTAGGGGAAACTACGAGAAACTGGGCCTCCCGCCACGCTAGAGAAAAGCGTGTACGGTAGGTGTCGGATGACACCGCGGCCGTAAAGTCTTCAATCCCACCACGCCAGAGAAAGGCGTGTATGGGTCCTCGGGCACCTGTTTCAAAAGAAAAGCAGTTCTTTCCCCGTAGGTGCTGAAGCGCCTACGGGTACTTATATTCGTCCCTGCCACGCTAGAGAAAAGCGTGTACAGGGTCTACCCGCCTCGTCGTAGGCGTCGCACCGGGTTCCCTTCCCACCACGCTAGAGAAAAGCGTGTATGGGCGGTTTTCCGGCTCGACGCACACGTCGAGGGAAGGAAGGAGATTACCCGCCTCGTCGTAGGCATTGCAACGAATTCCCTCCCACCACGCTAGAGAAAAGCGTGTATGGGTGGTCGTTCGCCGCACTGCAAGCGCCGAGGTGAGTTTTCTCAAATTTGCAAAAATCCTTTCTTTCTCTCTTTTTTTTTTGCTTTTTTTTTTCTTTCTTCTCCCTTTTTTTTTTGAACCCTTTTTTTTTGCAACTTCTCTTTTTTGCTTTCTCTCTTTTTTTTGCTTTTCACCTCTCTTTTTCTTCTTTTCTACTTTTCACACATGTGCTTCCTCTATTTTTTGTTTAACGATCAAGGTAACAATGCGAATAACTAGGAACATTACTTAATGACAATATTAATAATATCCACTAATTAACAACAACCACTAACATAAATGATGGCAAAACAAATGAATAAATGAGGCTAAATAAAAAAGAAAGGAATGAAAAGTTTACTGTAAACCGAAGTAACATAAAAATAAAAAAAAACAAAATGTGGATATTGCTTAGCTGGGAGGATTTTAGTGGGCTTGAGCTGAAGTTGTGTGGGCTTTGAAGGAGAATGGGCTGTTTTGATTAGGAATTGGAAGTGCTGGGCCGCTATTTTTTTTGTAAAATAGAGGTAGAAATGGGATCGTTTTATGTTGGATGAGGGCTCAGGTTAGTGAAGCAATGGGGAGATATTGGGCTGATGGAGAGAAGAGGTGGTTTGGGCTGAAAGTCAGCACTTTGGTTGTTTGGGCAAGGTGGTGTGGGCTGGTTTTTGAGTTATTTTTGTTCACCAAAGTGTGAGCTTTGAAACTATGGTGGGCTGCATAACACCACATTACAGCAACATGTTCACCTGCCCGGAAATTACTTTCTTATTTCAAGACTTAAGTCAATTACTACATTACAGAACTTGTTTTATTTGACTCTGGTTAGAACCTTAGATCAGATAAGCTCTAGACGTTCACTGTTAACTTGCCAAAATGATATTGAAATACTCATGCTCCCCATTAAACTACCCCTTGATTTATCTCTAACAGATATGGGAATGAAGGAAAGAAACTTCATTTCTTTTATCCTATTGGTGGAGCTTAGTTGACTAGATGGACTTGAAATGGGAGAGAATGATTGCAGTGTGCCAAAGCGAATGCAAAATAAACTTGGTACCATTTTTTTTGTGAAGTCTTTTGAGATCAGTGGGTGATCTCAGCTACAGGTAACACAAATCAAACACTTATCAAATAATACCCAAAGGCTAAGAATTAAAATAGAATATCGAGGCAAGAGGAAAAGACAAAGCCCAATATTGACTTGTTATGTAAATGAAAGGAAAAGCAACTGCTGGGTGGTACCATCATGACTAGCGGATCAGAGAACCTCTTTTTCTTTACCTTAAAGCAAGGGGTAGGTTCACGTGAGGTTGCTGGAAAACCAAATAAATGTGTTTCACGTGTTAGTGATTCTTCAAATCAGGAGCTTTATGTGGATAAAAAGGGACCGAGCTCCCTAGTGCTGAAGTAAAGCTTGGCTGAAGGGGTTTCGTATAAGCAGAAATCCAAAAGTAAGATTGGTATTTACTGAGTCGGTTGGGGAAACGAGCAGGTCGGAGAGTGAGAGGTCAGTCCGGTTGGCTCTGTTGAGGCTGGGCCGGCTACTAGGCAGGGAGGTCAGTACGTGAGGAGAACTTGGAGACAGGTTGAGTTCTCCTACTGCTTGCGTGAAGGGGAGGCAGGTTTCGGTTTCAGAAGAAGGAATAGGAGAGGAATGCGTGGAGTTGTGGAGCAGACAGCTAAAGAGTTGAGGTAGTGGGAGGTGACGATTTGCTGTAGGCCCTTTTTTTTTTTTAAGTGGAGGGTCTTCTGCCTTAAAGAGACGAAGCCAAAGGAAAAAATCTCCCCTTCGCTTGCATTTGTTTTGATTTAACCACGCGAGATAGACGTGAAGGCCAGCTGCCATTGAGGATTGACAGAACCTGGGACTTGTCTAAACGAGGTATTGCACTTAATGCGTTTGACTTTCCATTTTCTCTGATTAGTTCCTGCTTTTGCTGAAGATTGTTTTTTTAAATTAAGAACCATATTGGTGCTTGGTCATTTGTGCATTAATTAAAAGGGACAGCAATATCCAATCAATCTAAAATTGCCTTGATTTGCGTGCAATCTTCTCATTTTGCGTGTAGATCGCCTCGTTTAACGTGTCAAATTTGTCGAATATCAAAATTGGACAAATTAATAGTGGATTTAGGGTATTGTCGACGTTCCGGTCGCAATGACGTAGTCCGTTTTGCAATCGGACGTCATTTGGGTAGCGCCGATGTCCAATTTTCTCGAAATCCGTGCCACCAATCCGGATGATCCAATTTGAACACAGAAAATGTAGTTTTTTAAGTATTTGCGATGTTTCGATCGCAATGGAGAAATCCGTTTCACGATCGGACTTTGTTTGGGCACAAATTTGTGTATTTTTACACAGGGATTACCTCGATTTGCGTGCACCACCTTAATTGAACAAATTGGTAGTGCATTTAAGGTATTGATGGCGACCCGGACGCACTGGCGAAGTCTGTTTGTCAATCCGACGTCATTTAGGTATAAATTTGTATATTTTTACATGGGGATCACCTTGATTTGCGTGCACCACCTTAACTGGACAAATTGGTAGTGCATTTAGGGTATTGACGACAATCCGGATGCACTGGCGAAGTCCGTTTGTCGATCCGACGTCATTTGGGTAGCGCCGAGCAACATTCATATTTTGTCTCGAAATTCGCGCCACCAATCTGGATAACCCAAAATGTAGTTCCTGAGTATTTGTAATATTCTGAATGCAATGACGAGATCCGTTTTGCAATCGGACTTCATTTGGGTAGCGCAGAGGCCTCTTTTCCTCGATAAATGTGTTGCCTCGAGATTTATGCTCCCAATTCGGATAACCCAAATTGAATAAACAAAATATAGTTTTTAGAGGTTGACAACATTCCGGACGCAATGACGAAGTCTGTTTGTCGATCTGACGTCGTTTGATCAGCGTTGCGTTTTAATTTCGGGTGTCGGTCGTCCCTTTTGACCGATCTCATCCGATTCGACTGCGAGGGATCTCGACCTAGCAGAATTTGAGGTTTTGATCACAATGCCACTGTCTGTTTGGCATTCAGAGGCCATTTGACCCTTCAAGTGAGGCGTTGTACCAACCCGGCACTACTTGATTCGTCATTTTTTTCGTCCTTTTACACGTGGTTCGAGTTGTGAGGGTCAACAGATGTTCCAATCCCTTTCATTCAAGTTGTCCTTCAGAACACCACCAATGAACTTAGTTGCCAATGGAGATCCTTAAAGCCTTCTTAATTATCTCTCCAATAATGGCTCTCGATTAAAATTTTTTTATGATTATCCGGGGGGTTCTTTACACCAACAAATGCATGAGAGTTGAGGAGCTGCAAGCACTCATCTTCCTCTAGCACCGCTAATTTAGCTATTTCCTCCTCCCTTTTTAATTACCTTTGCAAGCATCAATGCAACTGAGTCCCTTCGAGTTGTTACCAAAATTTTACTTCCCAAACTTCTGCAAGACAGAGGGGCGAGCATATTCTCCCCTTTACTATTATACCATTTCTCCCTCTCACCTTGAATGTCATCGAGGACCAATAAGAACCTTTTGGACACCACCTCCTCATTAAGTTTCATTTTAAGATCAAATTCCTCCGTCATTTCATCTTCATAAACATGTTGCAAGAGAGTGTTGTCTTTCCCATAACATCATGTCCCACTATAGATAGAAGAGACATGTTTCTATACAAATCTATTCCATTAACAAGAACTTGATGTTCTTCATTTGATTGCTTTCTTGATCACCGCATAGCAAAATCAAGATGCAATCCACATTCGAGCCGAATCATCTTTATCAAATTTATGGTTTTTGGGGTAGTTGTAGGGGTCAACAAATGCCCCCCAACAAATGTGGTATGCGTCCAGAGCGTATCACGTTTGTTGTAAGTTAGTCCACAACCCTTGGTAGCTTTCTTTTTTAGCATACATAATTATTACAACTGTTTTTTTTTTACGCGCTTTGCTTGTTTTCCCTGTGCAGGGAATGTTTCATTGGAAAAGACCTGACGATCTTCCACCGGGCGAGCCTAGTGAGGATGCCATATGTGATGCCATTGACAGGCAGGACCCTCGGGGCGATGCCGACGTACGTGACAGGCTGGAGCAGCATCAGGACATGCTGCAGAGGCGGGACACCTTCCATAGCTTCTTTGCCCGGTCCCCGTTACTTCCAGAGCTTTCTGAGGGTGCTATTGCGTTTGAGGACCCTGACAGATGGGTCACGAGTCTTAGACTACAGTGCGGGGAGTACCACCCGCTCGAGAGTTCAGTCGCCCAGGTTGGTTGGGGCACTCGTGACATTTTAGTACCTGCTGCAGATGTAGTTGAGCCAGTCTGTCAGTCCAGCCTTCTTAGTCACCGCCAGTTACAGCCTTCACCTCCAAAGTGGCCGATGGACTCAGCAGTTGGTCAGGTTCAGAGCCCGGTCATCGGGTATGTTTACTGGGCCCGATACGTGCTCCAGGTGCACAGGGGTACACTACAGGAGGCAGGGATCTACGAGGCGGTGTACGCTTCACTGTTTGACTACGGGCATCTTCCTACTTCTTGGGCTCGTGGTTTGGTAGAGTTTTGGGATGCCAGCCGCAGTACTTTTTGGGTCGGAGCAGAGGAGCTTACGCTTACACTTTCAGACCTCCAGATAGTGTCGGGTTTGCCAGTTTTTGGGCACCGCTTCGAGGAGTGTGTCCCTCCAGATGAGCAGTTGTTTAGGCGGGTCCCTTCAGCAGACGGTGACAGGAGAGGGAGACTACTGTTGCCAGACGTTTACCCCACCGTTCTAGAGCACTACCGACAGATCTTCAGAGACTTTGACTTGTCGAGGCGTGCCAAGACTTCCGTGCCTGTGGATATCTGGACACGCAGTTTTCTCCAGGAGGAGTACTTGTCTTCGGTCACAGTGTCACTACACGACCCGTTTGCCTTCAGTTTGCGGCGCGGTGCTCCGCTGTCGGAGGAAACCGCCGAGCCTTCTTCTTCAGCTGGTCACACTTCCCCAGGTCTGGCGAGGATTGACGAGGATCTACTTTTGACGGGTTTCTTGGCGCTTTGGCTCAGCACCTTCGTACTCCCACTTCGGACAGGCTCTCTGAGGTGCAGTGTTTTGTTAGCAGCCAGCCAGTTGGCACAGGGACAGAGACTCTCTTTAGCCCCAGTTGTACTTGCCAGAGTTTACAGAGTTCTACGGACCATTTCTGAGGCCAGCTCTCTTGAGGCACAGGATTCAGTTTTGCCGTGGCAGTACCTGTACGCCTGGGTTCACTTGCACGTTCGGGGAGCTTTCTCCTGCCTAGAGACTCCAGCCTACTTCTTGCAGAGAGGGTACCCTACAATTCTTCAGTTGTCCCAGGCGTCTTCCACCTTCGAGTTAGAGAGGATCCGCCTTTTTTTCTTTGCCCCACAGTTGGTTTCAGACCGGTTCTCCCTAGTTCACCAGTCAGATGTTTTTGGTTTGCCGCCTCACCAGAGAGGTACCGTCGTGGTGGACGGGCTTGACCGTAGAGGAAGACGCACTTTGTTACTGAGGAGGGAGAGTTTACTTGTTGCTGAGTACTTCATCAGCATGCGCCCGGGTTGGTTGTGCTACAGGGCAGGTGCCGTGGTGACTTTAGAGGGCTATCAACCCAACCGGGTGGCCAGACAGTTTGGACTCTCTCAGGCCACAGCTTACGATGGACGGCCACTAGTCCCCGGGGTTGCAGATGTACGACGTATGGGTGTCGTTCCGTCAGAGACCCGTTTTTACGTCGCATCTTTGACTTGGTTGTACTTACTGAGGCTGGGGACAGGTTCCAGCTTTCTTTTGGCTCAGCCGTCCAGTTCCACTGGGGTTAGTTACACACGGCTGTCTTGGGTGCGGCAGTCTTTCGGTCCTGCTCTGGAGCACGGCGCTAGGAGGTACGAGCATCGGGTACGAAGGCTCGGGCTGCCTAGAGGACAGAGGTATAGTCAGGGCTTTTCAGACGCTACTTTTGACAGAGGTACCTCTCTACCTTTTCCTCTCCTGTTAGTAATTGAATTGATTGAATATTAATTGCTTAATTCACTTTTCTCTCGTCTTTGATACAGCGACAGACACCGAGGCTCATACCACTACCGGGCATATTGTTCCTTCTCCGACTAGAGCTTCAGACGTGTCACCTGAGCCACCTCGCACTGAGACTGTCAGTCCTTCACGCAGACGTGTCAGCTCGCAGCATACTTCTTCCTCCCGGATGTCTGTGGATGTGCGCTCTTTACTTGGAGACCCTGACGAGAGCGTACAGAGACTGAGGAGGTCGGACTTTACTGGCTACAGCACGATGGACCCTCCAGATGACTTCTCTTTCCCGACGTACCCTGGCGAGTCTTTTTGGCCTGGGGAGTCTTCCGGGGCCGGCGCGGGTTTACTTTCAGAGTTCCTTGGGACACCGTCGTACGTACCAGCGACCTCAGACTTAGTACCTACAGAGTTCTCCTTCTTTCCTGAGGGCCACCTGACTGACCTTGCAGGCCCTTCCTCTGCCCCTGCCAGTTTCTTAGCCGGCTCTACGAGCTCCTCGACAGGTATGCATTTATTTTAAGTTAATTTATTTTGACGCATTATTATAATATCTGTTGTCATATTAATTGCTCGTAATGAAACATTTGTGCAGTGCCTGAGGGGGTCGAGTATATTTCAGAGATCTCCTGTCACGTTCCACTGCCACCAGATTTTCGGAGTGCTGACAGGTGTAGCTACACTGCACAGCTTCTGAGAGATTTGATTTCCAGCATCGATCCAAGATCTCCAGAGTCTTGGGCCGAGTTTGTTCCTTCTGCCGACCGGCTCCTCGGTCTACTTGCCAGTTTTGGGGTGAGCACCACTGAGTTACACTTCTGGGAGTCGATGTGTCATGCAGCGGAGTCCCAGATCCGACGACTGAGGTCCCTTTCTGTCTTGCGGACCAGAGTTACACTTTCTGAGTTGGAGGAGAGAGTTACCAGGCGACGGGAGATGGCTGACGATATCCATGATAGGCTTGACAGCAGTGCAGCGGCCTTGACGAGGCACCGTCAGAGTTCTTCCAGCATGACTCAGGAGTTCGACAGGCTGACGACACGCATGCAGAGCCTTTGGAGGGACGTCAGGCAGGTGATGTCCCAGAGGTTTCACTTACGAGAGGGACGAGACCGGCGGGACTGTCTTACCAGAAGGGAGGAGCAGCGCCACCAGGCCTTACACCAGGAGATGGTGGCCGCTGACTCTTCCTTAGCACGAGCTGTGGAGGAGCTTCAGACTGCTCAGTTAGAGTTTCAGACTTTAGCCGAGGTTACCGGACAGCTAGAGGGCTTACATGCTCGCCTCTTTTGACGTCTCTTTTCTTTTTGGTCTGTACTCTGTAGTGTCTGGGGTTTTTGTCGTACTTGTACCTCATGTTGATTATATATATAAATGGTGAAAAAAAATTTTGTTGCACTCTGAGTTGTATTTTGGGGTTGCCTTGAGTTGTAGTAGGTGATTTTAAATATTTATTTGGGGACCTCGACATGCAGTGATGTCGACCCAAATAAATATTTAAAATGCCCCCTGTCTCTGAGGGTAGTTGTGAGCGTTGCCACCGTAGTCACTAGTTGAAGCTAGTGGTCGTAGCTTTAGCTCAGATTTTGGGGATTTGACGGAAAGTTTGCAGGTTTTGGATTTGGTTAATAGTACCAAATGCAGGTAGTATCTTGATCCTTAACCAATTGAGAAGACTTTAATCTGAGTTACTTAAGTTCATCAGATTGGGCGAGCTGGGATTTGACAGCTCTTCGTCCTCTAGTTGCTGAGATGGGGGTTCCTCTACTACAGCCTTTCTTATGGCGTGTTGAGTAGATGGAGCTGCCAGCGATTCGGCCATATTTGGATTGTTGGATCCGACCTCTTACACCCATTCAGGCTTCAGACTTGAGCTAGGGGAAATGTGCTTCCCAATGCTGATTTTGCTGAAGTTGATAGATTTTGAGTCTTCCTTTGTGGTAGAAGATTTAGAGCCTACGCGAATTTGGTAGTTGCTCGAGATTTCTTCTTCCCAATGGAACCTTGATTCCCCGGTCGTTTGGGAGAATTTAGTAGACTACGATCACTTGAACTTGTCGAGTCAGATTTGCCTTCGTACTTCCTACAGTCCCTACTGACGGGTTGACGAAGTGGGGGTTCCGCTACTACGGCCTTTCTTATGGCGTGTTGAGTAGGCGAAGCTGCCAGCGATCCGGCCATATTTGGGTGTGTTGGATCCGACCTCTTACACCCACTCGGACCTTAAGCTTCAGGCTGCTGAAAGACTTCAGGTTGTTCTGGCTCAATTTATTAGAGTGTGTAGTTGCAAAAGTCTCTTTCTGACCTTTGAAATCTTGGTTTGTTGGAGAAAGCAGTGTCTCACTCTTTTGAAAGACCACCTGCATATACTTTGAAAAGAGTTCATTGTATTCTTCAGTATAAAAGAATATTTGCGTTGGTGATTTTAAATATTTATTCGGGGATCTCGGCATGCAGCGCGATGTCGACCCGAATAAATATTTAAAATGCCCCCTGTCTCACAAGGACATTTCATAATAGAATAGATTTTGAATTTTATGATTTTAAATATTTATTTGGGGATCTCGGCGCGTAGCACGATGTCAACCCAAATAAATATTTAAAATGCCTCCTGGCCTGCAGGGAGATTTTGAAATGCATTCTTGCAACACAAGAGAATTTCAAAAATGTAAAATGTAAAGTGTATATAAATATGCATGAAATACACAATACATTAAATATAACTTTTTCTTGAGCAATTTTACGCATGGTACTTCTTCAGATGTCGACCGTTGATCGGTGGCATGGGCCTCTGACCGTGCAGATCGATAAGCTGGTAGGCTCCTCCTTGATACACCTTCTCGATGACAAAGGGACCCTCCCAATTGGATACGAATTTACCACCAATTTTTCGGTGAGGGATGATTGGTCTTCTCAGCACCAGGACCAATTCCCCTTCTTGAAAGGACCGAGGGCGCACCATCCAATCAAATGACTTTGCCATTCTTCCCCGGTAAATTTCTAGGTTTTGTTGGGCTTGCAATCTAACTTCGTCGAGTGTATCGAGCTCCTCCATTCTTAGGCGAGCATTCTGTTCTTGAGTAAGTTCATTCTGGATAGCGACCCGAAGAGATGGCAGTTCAACTTCTAGTGGTAAGACGGCTTCAGCCCCGAACACTAATGAGTAGGGAGTGGCTTTGGTTGGTGTTTTGTAGGTTGTACGATATGCCCACAACGCTTCTGCCATCTTCGTATGCCATTCTCTTTTGTTCTTGGTGAGGATCTTCTTCAACAACTTTACCAGCGTCTTGTTGAAGGCCTCAGCCAAACCATTAGCTCTTGGGTTGTATATAGACGAGTACCGCCAATCGATCTTATGACGATCTACAAACTTGTAGATTTTTATACTCTTGAATGCTGTGCCATTATCTGAGATCACGCGGCGTGGTACACCGAATCTGTAGACGACATTGTGGGTGAAGAAATTGATCACGTGCTCGGACGTGACTTCCCTAAATGGAGCTGCTTCTGCCCATTTTGAAAAATAGTTTGTTGCTGCCAGAATAAAGCGGTGTCCCGCTGAAGAAGGCGGATCTATTGGCCCAATTATATCTGTGCCCCAACATTCAAACGGCCAGGACGCTATCGTCGGGTGTAGAGGGTTTGGCGGTTGATGTATAACATCACCATGAATCTGACACTCGTGGCACCTCTTAGCGTGGTTGATACAATCTCTCACCATCGTAGGCCAGTAATAACCCATTCTTTTGATTTTAGCAGCCATCTTGGGACCTGACTGGTGTGCTCCGCAGAGTCCTTCATGAACTTCTGCTACCACTTTATCAGCTTCCTTGGTCCCTAGGCACCTTAGCCACATTTGATCAAAAGCTCGTCGGTACAACGTGTCATTGACAAACGCGTATCGTAATGCTCTTTTCCTAATTTGTGCGGCCAGAGATTTATCTATTGGAAGTTTGCTTTCTTTGAAGTAGTCGACGAATGGTTGCCTCCAATCGTCTTCGACTTCAACATCTAGGCAATCCAACCACGACTCTGAGAATCTACCAGTTCTTCGTCTTTTTACTGCTGGACGTTTCCCTGGTTGATTTTTAATAGTGATTTGTTGTGGAGGTTGAGGATCAACCGGGGCTGCATCCTGTTGGCTTGAACCTGGTATTCCCTCTGCCTGCGGGAATTGTAGGGTTGCTGGCTCTAAGACCCGACGATTTTCAACCGCAATGAATATTGGTGGCCTTTTGTCTTCATTCGCAAGCTCCTTGGCCAGTTTAGCTAGACAATCTGCTTTTGCATTCTGTCCTCGAGGAACTTGAGTTATCTTGACATTCGGTATTTGTTTTAGAAGCTCAAGAGCTCGTCGGTGGTAGTGGGCCAATTCAAGTTTGCAAATCTTGTAAATGCCTAGAACTTGATTTATCACAAGTTGAGAATCGCCGAAAATTTGGAGATCTGTGATTTGGACATCAATTGCAATCTCCAGTCCTACTATTAGAGCTTCGTATTCGGCTTCATTATTGGTCCGCGGTTCAGTTAAACTGAACGAGAATCTCATGATACCTCCCTCGGGTTCTATAAAGACAAGACCGATACCAGCTTGGGCCTTTGCAAGATTTGGAGGTTTGGGAGACTTGATAGATGATGCCCCATCAAAGTACATCTCCCAAAATGGTACCTTTTCTTCTTCATCAACTTGCATGATTTGTTCATCTGGAAAATCATCATTCAACGGCGAATCTGCAGGAATTGGATGTGCGGCGAGGAAATCTGCCAAAGCTTGTCCCTTTACTGCCTTTTGTGGCATATACACTATATCAAATTGCAGTAATAGCACTGCCCACCTTGCCAAACGACCTGTCAACGCTGGTCTTGTCATCAAGAACTTCAGCGGATCGATCTTTGATATCAAGGTGATTTTGTGGGAGAGCATATAGTGGCGGAGCTTCTGGACTGCAAAGATCAACGCCAGACAATGTTTCTCAATTGGAGAATATCGTACTTCTGCTCCGATTAATCTCCGACTGATATAGTAGAGTGCGTTTTCTTTTCCTTCCTCATTGTGTTGGGCCAATAATGCTCCGAGGGACTCTTCTAGTGCTGCCGTATACAGTATAAGAGGCTTCCCCGGAATTGGCGCTGCGAGAATGGGTGGATTTAACAAGTATCTCTTGATACTGTCAAATGCTTCCTGACATTCTTCATCCCACTTGAAGCGAACGTCCTTCTTCATCAATTTCGAAAATGGCTGGCACCTACCCGACAGATTTGATATGAATCGTCGAATGAAAGCCAGTTGTCCTTGCAAGGAACGGAGTTGACGGAGGTTTCTTGGCGGTGGCATCTCAATGATCGCCTTGATTTTATTGGGATCAACTTCTATGCCTCGATGACGAACGACATAGCCAAGAAATTTACCGGAGGAGACCCCGAAAGCACACTTCAAAGGATTCATCTTTAGATCGAACTTTCTGATCCTCTCGAATACGATCCTCAGGTCGTTTAAATGATCTTTCCGGTCTATGCTCTTGACAACAAGGTCGTCCACATAGCACTCTACCTTTTGGTGTATCAGCTCATCAAAAATATGGGTCATTGCCCGCTGGTAGGTGGCACCGGCGTTCTTCAAACCGAACGGCATGACCGTGTAACAGAAAATGCCGATGGGCGTTCTGAATGATGTATGCCTTTCATCCTCAGGAGCCATCTTGATCTGGTTGTATCCCGACGATCCATCCATAAACGAGAACATGTCATAGTTTGACGTGTTGTCTACCAGGAGTTCGGATACAGGCAGCGGAAAATCGTCTTTTGGACACGCTTTGTTGAGGTCCCTGAAATCAATACAAATACGAATCTGTCCATTCTTCTTCTTGACAGGGACAATATTGGCGATCCAATCGGCATATTTTTCTTCTCGGATGAAGCCCGCCTCTATGAGTTTCTTTGTTTCTGCAATCACCTGTTCTTCAATCTCCAATCTCATTCTCCTTGGAGCTTGTTTGACTGGTGCTGCATATGGTTTGATTGCTAACCTGTGAACTGCTACATCAGGGGATAAGCCAGGCATTTCAGCATATGTCCAGGCAAAGCAGTCCCTGAATTTACAGAGGAGTTCTCTAATTTCTTCCACTTGGTCTTCTGGCAGAAGGGAACTAATGAAGGTTGGGCGAGGGTCATCCTCGGTTCCCAAGTTGACTTCTTTTAGTTCGTCCATAGTGGTTGCCTGTCCACCATCTTCAAGTTCTTCTGGTGCAGGCTTGGCCTCTAGAGGCTGATCATCGTAATCCTCAGCTTCGTAGGCTTCTTCATCAGGAACATCATTGGATTCAACTTCCCTGCAAGTGATGGTTCGGCAAGTCTCCTTCCGGATGCATTTTCGCCTGACAAATCCAATACCTTTATATGCATTCATCTCCTTCCGCCGCATTGGACGTGGATTCCTTCCATACCAGAGACTTAGGCACATACGAAGTTGTCGCTTGGGGGTGGGAACATTGATCCACTTTCGCAACATTCTTTGAATACCTTTGGTATTAAACCTAGGTAGCCTCGTAGGTAGTAATTCTTCGGAATCGATGAAGACATGGTCCCAATCACGATTCACTTCTTCATCCTTTCCTACGGAGTAGAATATATTCCCTGACTCGATCCCCTTTCTGATTGGAGGCAGATAAAGGGTTACAAGTTCTTCAACTTTATGCACATCTCGTTGAATTATTTCTTTAAAATACTGTAGGGGAATACGAGTGACTACGAGCACGCTATCTGAGATTGACAGGCTATCTATTCTTCTAGAGAATACCTCTTGTACCGTGTTCATATAGATAGAGTCGTAGTCATAGTCATCATTTGAATATGCGACCTCCCTACTCCATTCGTCCATCGAATGACATACCCTCTGGGATTTTGTAGGGGTGACATTATCTTCATCTGTGTCGCTCCCAAGGTGAGGTACACGTTTCCTTTCTTTAGAAGTGGAAGTGGTAGCTTCTTTGGGAAGAGTCGGCGTTGCCTTCTTTCTCCCCATTTGTCTTTTCTCACCTTTATGTTCAGGTTGCTTTGCACTCTTTGGGTTAGATGCTTGAGCCTTTAGAGAGCTTGACAGTCTTTGCTTCTTTGGCATGAAATACTGCGCATCTTCATAGACTGTTGCTTCATGGACTGTAAAGGGTTGGATGTCACCGGAGATTCTGAACTCCTCTCCATCCCTGAGATACTTCATACACTGGTGTAATGTTGACGGGACAACGCCATATTCATGCAGCCAGGGGCGACCCAGGAGCGCCTTGAATGAAGTATCCGCATCAATCACATGGAATTTGGCTTCTGTGTGAAATTCTCCAAATACAAGAGGGAGCATAAACGATCCAAGGGTTTTCTGCCCTTTCTCGTTAAAACCATGTACCATAAGCTTATCTGGCCCAAGGTGTTCCACGTTGAGGCACAACGACCTTAGTGCTTTTAAACTCATAAGGTTGATGGAGGACCCAGGGTCAATCAGAATTCGACTGATTACCAAATCATCACTCTCTGCAGTAACATACAGAGGTCGGTTGTGGTCTGCAGTTCCGAGCATCATATCATCTTCGGTGAAAGTGATGAACGGTTCGTTTCGAGCTTGCAGGACTTCAGTCAGGTTGCGCTCAGCGAAGTATGCCTCATATCTTTCGGGGTCTTTGAGAGCCTGAATCAAAGTCTCCCGAAGATCCTTAGACATCACCAGAGCATCGTATATGCTGAGCTGGGCAGGGATCTTCCTCAGATGGGACAAGATATTATAATCTATTCCCTTGACTGGAGTATGTTTCTTCTTGGGATCCTCGGAGATAATGTCTTCATTGACAACTATCTCTTTCCCCTTATCTTTGTTAGATATCCCTTTTTTCGGAGGAGATGGCAGTATCTTGCCGCTTCTCAATTGTACCTGAGCGATCTCCTCTTGTTCAGACTCACTTGACAGTGCATTTTCTTCTGAGTCGGCCATTGTCGCGTCTAGGGATTCATCTGTTGATTCAGAGTCACCTCCCAGATTTACATGTCCCATCTGCGATGCAATGTCGGGATCCGATTCATTTTCTTTTGGAAAATACAAATCTTCCTCTGAACTGTAGTCCATTGGCGATACCATCATACAGTATTCAGAGGGTATATCTTTAATACATTCTTCTTTCGTCGATGCATTTAGCACCACTGAGATGACCCGACATATTTCTACCGGAAGAGGGTCTTCATTATTTTCTTCAGCTTCCTCAATTTTAAGTTCTGACATGAAATCAGCGAGCTTAATAGGTCGCCTCGCAGTTTGGTAGTATTCGTCCAAACTGTCGATAACCCTTTGGGTTGTAGTCTTCTTCTCCTTGGGCTTCTTCAGTTTTGTCTTCTTCTTGGAGGACTTTTTCTTTCCAGACTTTGAAGTTCCAACTTGATTGGAAAATTGTTTAGAAGTAGGAGCTTGTGCCACAGGTAATGCCTTCAGATTTAACACTGGTTCCGTAGGAGATTTCCATTTTACACCCGGAACTCCTTCGAGTTGTTTCAGCATTTTCACAGTTTTCTTAGAGACCGCAGTCTCCCACTGTTCTTCCTGAGCTGGCTTCTTTTCATTTTTTCTTTCTTCAACCGGGGGTACGGAGGAAGTCGTTACTACCCGAGTTGATTCTTTTCTGGGATGAGTCAGCACATTGTCGGATAATGTGAGCTCTCCCCTTCGATATTTTCTTTCAAGCCAATCTTTAAAGACATAGCAATCTTCGATCGGATGACTCATCACCCGATGATATGGGCAGTAGTTTGGGTCGCCACTATGTTTTGACTCCTCGGGTCTCTTGCACTCTGGCAGTTCTAAACCCGCTTTCAATGCTTGTCGAAATAACTTGGCGACACTTTCCCTCTTGAATGAATATTCCTTATTCATTTTGTCTTTGAGGGAGGGGAACGTTCGATCACCAGTTCCCGTTGTTTGCCTCGGGCGATCCCCTCCGCCTTGGAAAGTTCGTGGCCTATCGTTCCCTCCAAGTACCAGCTTCGGTTGAGGGTTAGGGTTGTAGACTTGTTTTGGCTTTTCTTCATATTGCATCGGCTGTTTACCTTTGTCTACGTTGTGAACCACTTGTTTTCCCTTATTTGCTTTGAGGGAGGATGTAGAGTAGGTTTCACCTTTCTTTGTATCTGAAGACTTAGCCTTTTTAGTCTTATCAAAATGGCTATCTGATTTTGACAAATTCAACTTTTCAAACTTGGCCACCCTATCCAGTAGATCTTGAAATGTGGTAATTGTAGCCATGCACAGAAATGGTTGCATCTTATCGTCGATGTTTCCCATTAATAATTGCACAGCGTGTTCTTCCTCGAGTTGTTGCTCACATTTCATACTTAAATTTCGCCAACGAGTGATGTACTTGGTCACTGACTCATCTCTTCTTCTCTTATCCAAAGCGAGGTCGGCGATTGTGATCTTCTCAGTTGCGCTGGCAAATCTCTTCACAAATATTGATTCTAACTCCGCGAAAGTCTTCACAGAGTCATTGGGCAACTCAGCATACCATTCAAAAGCAGTTGCTGTCAAACTGCTGACAAATTGACGGAAGAGCAAGGCGTCATTCCCTCCTGTATTTCCGCAAGTGGCCTTGAATTGCGCCAAGTGCTGCCTGGGATTATTGTTACCACTACCATTAAAAGTATTGAATTTTGGAACAGAATACCCTTTTGGGTATGGCACTTGATCGTATTCCGCCGGATATGGACGACCTCTGCCAACTAGTTTCTCCGCCTGATCAACAGCTATAATAGCCTTGATCTTCTCGGTAATAATTCCCTCGAGTTGTGCCGCCGTCACAGGCTCAGAAGTACTGGCGATATTTTGCGGAGTAGGTTGGCGTGTAATGTTATTGATTTCATTACCGCCTTCAGGAGCGCCCCGTACTCCTGAGACTTGATGCATCTGGAAGTTCGGAGGATCGGCAAGAGTAGGTACGGGACCCGTGGCAGCAGTTCTCTGCATAATTTGCATCATCGCTGCCATTTGAGTTATCATCTCAGTCATTTTTTCATTCAGCAGAGAGATTTCTCTATCTTTAGCCCTCATTTGACGTTTTATATGTCTTTGCATGTCTGCCAGCGTGGCACTCTCGTCAGCAAAGGGATTCTCCTCGTCCTCTTCTCTTTCTTCTTCTGAAGAGCGGCCACCTCTGCCGGTGGTGGACCCAGCCCCACGGCGACGTCGGTATACTTGCCTAACTGGCGGCTGTTGATTGTCATCATCCTCGCCATCATCATAGTAGGCCTCATCATTGATGTTGGTGTGTCTCACCATATAAACAACCTCTATGTTCAGGCCGTCATTTATTTCTTCCATTCCTTCTTCTATATCTTCCATATCTTCTTCTTCTTTCTCCTGGATTCGAATTTCAGAACGACGGCGCCAAAAGACTTCCGATTCTTCATTTGGCAAGAAGATTTCCTCAACTCGCGGGCTGCGGTCGAAGTTGGTTTCCTCCTGCGGCGGGGTTGGCGGGCGACGGGATCCCCTGGAGGATTCTCCAAGGTGTCGACCGTCGGAAAGGGCGTCATTGTGGGTCTTCTTTGGAACCCATTTTTGACGTATTTTATTAGCAGGGGCGGATCTCCAGGAAGCCGTACCAGATGTCACGCCCGGCTCATTTCTTCTTTCTCTTTTATCTTCTCTATGAGGCCTTAGCCTCCAGATTTGCTTTCCTTTCTGCCGGGACCTTTCGGCAGCGGATCCCTGAACCCAAGGTACAGGTGTCACGCCCCGATGCTCACCGGATGGAATTTGTTGTCTTCTTCTGCCTTCGGCTATCAGATCAGACGATAGCCTTTCTCTCGGAGGGGTCCTTCTGGCCTCAATCATCAGTGGCCTCTGAAATCTCCTTTTCTTTAGACCCTTTTCTTTCACTGTCTTCAATACCCGGTACACCCGAGATGACAGGGTTTCAGGTTCTTTCTTTCTTGGAGGAGCCAGGACTTCAGGCTGTTGATCCCAGAAAGATCTCTTCAGCTCCCCAGTAGAGCTATTTCTTTTGACCCATCTTAGGTCAGCAAACTTGTTCCGGATAGGAACATTGGCTTCAGGCTCTCTGGCCGGCAGATTGGATGGGTGGACAGAGGGTTGTTGCTGCTGAGCTCGCATCTCAGCATTCTTCTTTCTTCTTTGCCTTCTTGTAAGCCTTCCTCCAGATGAGGAGGCCTCAGCATCATTCTTTCTGGGTGTAGGTAACCCGTTCGGCAGAGATGTGGTATTCGCAGATAACACAGAAATCCTCCCACCAGTCACAACTCTTTTGGCAATCGGAGCCTCAGGCTGTGAAAGTCTTTCGAACACAGAAGTCCTCTTGCGAGGATTTTCAGCGGCGGTAGTGGTCCGTGACGCTGGCAGATGCGCACGACGTGTGCCAACTTCAATGGAGTGGGGCCTCTTGGCAGGCCTTTCAGGGTTCACGCCACCCACAGGAACGGCAGCGGTCCTTGCAACAACTGCGGGAAAGTCAAGACTACCAAACTGGATGGTAGCTCCGATGTTGCCAGTATTGATCAGAGCGTTTGCTAGTTGGATGCTAGCACCGCGACCTAGTTGGACAGTAAATGCAGTGTTATGTAGATCCATCTGTACAAATGAAAGGCAAGGGTTAGTAATCAGAATCTGATACATCACCCCACACTTTCAAGATGCAGAGACTTGCACAGAACAGAAGACAAGACAGATAACGTTAGCAAGCAATATAAATTTAAAAATCATGCTAAATGTGCTGTCTACAATGAATTTGTTGAGCAATCATTTTAGAATATTCAAAATTTTAATTCATTAAATGACTATTTTAGAAAATTCAAAATTTTAGCACGTATTGATTAGCTGTTACTATAATACTGAGACGACTAGCCAAAGATGGAAAGAGAAACCAATCCCCAGCGGAGTCGCCAGAAATCTGTGGGCTCCAAAAATTCGGCCCCGGCCTCCGCCCGCTTGTTACTTTTCGAGGGGGGAGTTTTAACGAACTAAGTTCCGGGGTAAATTTTGGAAGGCAGATGAGATAGTAGATAAGACACTACCCAGAGATTTCGCCCTCATTTTGCGAGGACTTTATGATCTGAGTTCTGGTTTCCTATAGGCGCAAGCCCCTATAGTTAATTACCCCTCCCGATAACGAGAGAGAACTTTCGATTAAGGCTAGTCGTCGATCAGATACGTAGAAATACGTATATCTGGCATATAGTAGCAACAATGGGTTGAAGGTTTGAAAGTGTTGGAGAATTTAATATTTAAAATAAAAAATTTCACCATCTTGCACTTAAAGCGGATGGTGGGGGAATGGATGATAGACCCGATCAAGATCCCATGGTTCCGTCGTCCCGGGCCATCGTGGTCCCTGGTCTACTTAGTCAGAGGAGGTAGTCGACCCAACCTGACAGAAGGATCCTTGTCGGCAGCCATGGGTTGCTTCGTCCAAGGGGACCTTGTAGACTTGGGGTGGGTATTTGTCTAAGGGGACAAATTTGAATCCACCTTAGCTAACAGAGAGCTTTGAGCCCTATCGATCATATCCTATTGATTCATATCTCAAGGATTTGATGTCATTGGGGAGCATACGGGCTCTGGCCATAACCATAATATAATGGTGCCATTTGGCGGCGACCACCTGGTTCAGAGGGCCTCGAGTCATAGCCGTTTATCCTGCAGTGCCATTTGGCGGCGAAACTGCCGGTTAGAGGACTCGTACCACGTCCTTACTGGCATGAGATTGTTTGAGAATGGACCCTAGTGATATTCTCGACCAGGCATTAGCTCTTTGTGAGCTGAAGTAGTTTTTAATTTGTCCACCTCGGCAAATTGTTGCGGAGGGTGAATGAATTTTTCTTTAAGTGTTAATGGTTGAGTTTCAATTTCAAATATTTTTGGATTTTGGGATTATTTGGAGTTTGAGATTTTCATGAGATTTTGGATGGCATTTTGAAAGCGTTTGTGAACCCCTCCGGTTGAGATATACATTCAACACGGTCATCATCGGGGTAGAATGAGGTCATTTGTATTTATGGGTTGAACCTTGTCGACTCTATTGGGCTATCGATAGAGGATCAGGTTTCGTAGGCTTTATACCTTTATTAGTGAATTCACTTAATTATAGGCCTTGAAGGCCTAATATGAACTATAAAATAAATATCCCGGTCGATCTCGCGACCGCATATTTATTTAATGGTTCGAGCCGTGTCGACTCCTATCTACCCGTATGGGAGGATCGGGCTCGAACTGGAATTCACTTATTGACCCGCGCAGCATCCCTAGACGTCACGTGTGTACCAATAACACGCTCGCCGGGGCTCATGCGGGTGTTTGGGGGGCATTTTATAGTTATTTATTGAACCTTGTCGACTCCTGTTTACTTGCTTTAGGAAGATCGGGTTCAAATTTATTGACCCGCGCAGCATCCCTAGACGTCACGTGTGTTCCTACAGCACGCTCGCCGGGGCCCATGCGGGTTTATAACATATCCCCTTATGTGTACCTATGTGTATACAAATTACAGTGCACGTGCGGGGATATTTTATAATATTTGATGCTGCTCAGTTGTGTGGAAGACCTTTATTTGAATACAACGTTCTATTTAGAAGCTCGTACACGCCTTCTGTCTGCTTGTGTACAGATTGCAGATTCGGTGGCGTCTTGCTGCAGCTTGGGGATTGAGCTGTTTGCTACTTTATACAGGCAGACTGTCGTGCACTACTTGCATGGTTTACGCAGGTAGATTGTAGTACACTAACGAATCTCCTGCCTTGGCTCGTAGGAGCTTGCTCTTGCTGCAATTCTTTCTTGTCTACTTGTAGATAATATGTTAAACATGGAACAAGTCTCTTGCAATGACCTATAGGCATTTGCATTTGTCACCGATCGGTCATCTTTTGCTTGTGAGGGATCTCTACATTTGGTTGTCATTGTATAGTTGTTGATCATAAGAGTGCTGCAACAGTTCATAAGTGCCTTATGTGTGTACTACAAACACACTGCCTTTGGTTACAGTAACTTGTAAATACCTCATAGGCATTGCATGTATACAACTCTTATTTGTAGATGATATGTTTTGTGTATATTTACATCCATAGAATATTGATCATCCTTGTAATCCCTCTGTGGTTGCTGTTTGCAAGGACTACTATTTCTCCTTACAAGACTGCCATGGGTACTACACATCGACTGCCGTCATTTATATATATGAGAGATCTCCTTACGCTGGTTTGTAGGTACTTGCACTCGTCGTAGTCTTTGGTCCACTATCTACTACTGTTGCAGATAGGTAGATATGTTCACTACAGCCCTCTCATTCATGTTTGCTGGAGACTCATTGAACTCATGACATATGAACTTCAACAATCCACAAGAGATCGATGTGTCTATATGCAGATGGTTACTGACTATCAGGTCGATCACATCCATTGTTAATTTCTTCGCACACATTGGCCTCCCACTTGCTACATTCACTTGTGTGCTAATTCCCTTATGCTTATAAGAGACCGATGCATTCGTTTGCATACCAAATCCCTCCAACAACAAGGGACAAATATATTCGCTCACATGATTAATATGAGTATCACCAGCTTTATTTGTTGATTTGATCTGAATGCTATATGAAATGTCACAATCGTTTCGTGTTCCTTTTGGATTGTTCAAGTCAATTTTGGACTTGAATTTGGTTTGAGTTCACAACACAAGTTCAAATCCAAAATAAGTCTTTTGTTTCATTTGAACTGAAGTTTAAGGTCCACTACACTTAGTTCTTTTGAGTTCGAGTTCAAATACAGTTCGAGTTCATTTAGGTCAATTGCATCATGTTCACAAGTCCCCTGCTGTCCAAATCAACTTCAAGTCCTTGTTAATTCGAGTCAAAGTTCTTTGCATTATGATTGAGTTTGAGTTTCATAATGTTCATTTTTTAAACTTTCTGTATTTATTCAAGCCAAGTTCTCATTTTAATCAGATTCAAATTTTAATTAGTCACTTGAGTTCTAAAGCATGTCCAAGTCCAAACAAAGTCCCCTGTAATGTTCATTGGAGTTCCAAATTAAGCTCAAGTTCTAGTTCTCCTCTTCTTTTGAGTTCAAGCAAGTCCAAGTAGTCTCAAGTTCACCAGAAATTTCGGCAGCCTCCCGGCGTCTCCCCCGTTTAGGGGAAACTACGAGAAACTGGGCCTCCCGCCACGCTAGAGAAAAGCGTGTACGGTAGGTGTCGGATGACACCGCGGCCGTAAAGTCTTCAATCCCACCACGCCAGAGAAAGGCGTGTATGGGTCCTCGGGCACCTGTTTCAAAAGAAAAGCAGTTCTTTCCCCGTAGGTGCTGAAGCGCCTACGGGTACTTATATTCGTCCCTGCCACGCTAGAGAAAAGCGTGTACAGGGTCTACCCGCCTCGTCGTAGGCGTCGCACCGGGTTCCCTTCCCACCACGCTAGAGAAAAGCGTGTATGGGCGGTTTTCCGGCTCGATGCACACGTCGAGGGAAGGAAGGAGATTACCCGCCTCGTCGTAGGCATTGCAACGAATTCCCTCCCACCACGCTAGAGAAAAGCGTGTATGGGTGGTCGTTCGCCGCACTGCAAGCGCCGAGGTGAGTTTTCTCAAATTTGCAAAAATCCTTTCTTTCTCTCTTTTTTTTTTGCTTTTTTTTTTTTTCTTTCTTCTCCCTTTTTTTTTTTTGAACCCTTTTTTTTTGCAACTTCTCTTTTTTGCTTTCTCTCTTTTTTTTGCTTTTCACCTCTCTTTTTCTTCTTTTCTACTTTTCACACATGTGCTTCCTCTATTTTTTGTTTAACGATCAACGTAACAATGCGAATAACTAGGAACATTACTTAATGACAATATTAATAATATCCACTAATTAACAACAACCACTAACATAAATGATGGCAAAACAAATGAATAAATGAGGCTAAATAAAAAAGAAAGGAATGAAAAGTTTACTGTAAACCAAAGTAACATAAAAATAAAAAAAAAAACAAAATGTGGATATTGCTTAGCTGGGAGGATTTTAGTGGGCTTGAGCTGAAGTTGTGTGGGCTTTGAAGGAGAATGGGCTGTTTTGATTAGGAATTGGAAGTGCTGGGCCGCTATTTTTTTTGTAAAATAGAGGTAGAAATGGGATCGTTTTATGTTGGATGAGGGCTCAGGTTAGTGAAGCAATGGGGAGATATTGGGCTGATGGAGAGAAGAGGTGGTTTGGGCTGAAAGTCAGCACTTTGGTTGTTTGGGCAAGGTGGTGTGGGCTGGTTTTTGAGTTATTTTTGTTCACCAAAGTGTGAGCTTTGAAACTATGGTGGGCTGCATAACACCACATTACAGCAACATGTTCACCTGCCCGGAAATTACTTTCTTATTTCAAGACTTAAGTCAATTACTACATTACAGAACTTGTTTTATTTGACTCTGGTTAGAACCTTAGATCAGATAAGCTCTAGACGTTCACTGTTAACTTGCCAAAATGATATTGAAATACTCATGCTCCCCATTAAACTACCCCTTGATTTATCTCTAACAGATATGGGAATGAAGGAAAGAAACTTCATTTCTTTTATCCTATTGGTGGAGCTTAGTTGACTAGATGGACTTGAAATGGGAGAGAATGATTGCAGTGTGCCAAAGCGAATGCAAAATAAACTTGGTACCATTTTTTTTGTGAAGTCTTTTGAGATCAGTGGGTGATCTCAGCTACAGGTAACACAAATCAAACACTTATCAGATAATACCCAAAGGCTAAGAATTAAAATAGAATATCGAGGCAAGAGGAAAAGACAAAGCCCAATATTGACTTGTTATGTAAATGAAAGGAAAAGCAACTGCTGGGTGGTACCATCATGACTAGCGGATCAGAGAACCTCTTTTTCTTTACCTTAAAGCAAGGGGTAGGTTCACGTGAGGTTGCTGGAAAACCAAATAAATGTGTTTCACGTGTTAGTGATTCTTCAAATCAGGAGCTTTATGTGGATAAAAAGGGACCGAGCTCCCTAGTGCTGAAGTAAAGCTTGGCTGAAGGGGTTTCGTATAAGCAGAAATCCAAAAGTAAGATTGGTATTTACTGAGTCGGTTGGGGAAACGAGCAGGTCGGAGAGTGAGAGGTCAGTCCGGTTGGCTCTGTTGAGGCTGGGCCGGCTACTAGGCAGGGAGGTCAGTACGTGAGGAGAACTTGGAGACAGGTTGAGTTCTCCTACTGCTTGCGTGAAGGGGAGGCAGGTTTCGGTTTCAGAAGAAGGAATAGGAGAGGAATGCGTGGAGTTGTGGAGCAGACAGCTAAAGAGTTGAGGTAGTGGGAGGTGACGATTTGCTGTAGGCCCTTTTTTTTTTTTAAGTGGAGGGTCTTCTGCCTTAAAGAGACGAAGCCAAAGGAAAAAATCTCCCCTTCGCTTGCATTTGTTTTGATTTAACCACGCGAGATAGACGTGAAGGCCAGCTGCCATTGAGGATTGACAGAACCTGGGACTTGTCTAAACGAGGTATTGCACTTAATGCGTTTGACTTTCCATTTTCTCTGATTAGTTCCTGCTTTTGCTGAAGATTGTTTTTTTAAATTAAGAACCATATTGGTGCTTGGTCATTTGTGCATTAATTAAAAGGGACAGCAATATCCAATCAATCTAAAATTGCCTTGATTTGCGTGCAATCTTCTCATTTTGCGTGTAGATCGCCTCGTTTAACGTGTCAAATTTGTCGAATATCAAAATTGGACAAATTAATAGTGGATTTAGGGTATTGTCGACGTTCCGGTCGCAATGACGTAGTCCGTTTTGCAATCGGACGTCATTTGGGTAGCGCCGATGTCCAATTTTCTCGAAATCCGTGCCACCAATCCGGATGATCCAATTTGAACACAGAAAATGTAGTTTTTTAAGTATTTGCGATGTTTCGATCGCAATGGAGAAATCCGTTTCACGATCGGACTTTGTTTGGGCACAAATTTGTGTATTTTTACACAGGGATTACCTCGATTTGCGTGCACCACCTTAATTGAACAAATTGGTAGTGCATTTAAGGTATTGATGGCGACCCGGACGCACTGGCGAAGTCTGTTTGTCAATCCGACGTCATTTAGGTATAAATTTGTATATTTTTACATGGGGATCACCTTGATTTGCGTGCACCACCTTAACTGGACAAATTGGTAGTGCATTTAGGGTATTGACGACAATCCGGATGCACTGGCGAAGTCCGTTTGTCGATCCGACGTCATTTGGGTAGCGCCGAGCAACATTCATATTTTATCTCGAAATTCGCGCCACCAATCTGAATAACCCAAAATGTAGTTCCTGAGTATTTGTAATATTCTGAATGCAATGACGAGATCCGTTTTGCAATCGGACTTCATTTGGGTAGCGCAGAGGCCTCTTTTCCTCGATAAACGTGTTGCCTCGAGATTTATGCTCCCAATTCGGATAACCCAAATTGAATAAACAAAATATAGTTTTTAGAGGTTGACAACATTCCGGACGCAATGACGAAGTCTGTTTGTCGATCTGACGTCGTTTGATCAGCGTTGCGTTTTAATTTCGGGTGTCGGTCGTCCCTTTTGACCGATCTCATCCGATTCGACTGCGAGGGATCTCGACCTAGCAGAATTTGAGGTTTTGATCACAATGCCACTGTCTGTTTGGCATTCAGAGGCCATTTGACCCTTCAAGTGAGGCGTTGTACCAACCCGGCACTACTTGATTCGTCATTTTTTTCGTCCTTTTACACGTGGTTCGAGTTGTGAGGGTCAACAGATGTTCCAATCCCTTTCATTCAAGTTGTCCTTCAGAACACCACCAATGAACTTAGTTGCCAATGGAGATCCTTAAAGCCTTCTTAATTATCTCTCCAATAATGGCTCTCGATTAAAATTTTTTTATGATTATCCGGGGGGTTCTTTACACCAACAAATGCATGAGAGTTGAGGAGCTGCAAGCACTCATCTTCCTCTAGCACCGCTAATTTAGCTATTTCCTCCCTTTTTAATTACCTTTGCAAGCATCAATGCAACTGAGTCCCTTCGAGTTGTTACCAAAATTTTACTTCCCAAACTTCTGCAAGACAGAGGGGCGAGCATATTCTCCCCTTTACTATTATACCATTTCTCCCTCTCACCTTGAATGTCATCGAGGACCAATAAGAACCTTTTGGACACCACCTCCTCATTAAGTTTCATTTTAAGATCAAATTCCTCCGTCATTTCATCTTCATAAACATGTTGCAAGAGAGTGTTGTCTTTCCCATAACATCATGTCCCACTATAGATAGAAGAGACATGTTTCTATACAAATCTATTCCATTAACAAGAACTTGATGTTCTTCATTTGATTGCTTTCTTGATCACCGCATAGCAAAATCAAGATGCAATCCACATTCGAGCCGAATCATCTTTATCAAATTTATGGTTTTTGGGGTAGTTGTAGGGGTCAACAATATATATATATGACGTTGTATGTCAGAGTATTGCTCGATGACGTTAACCTATATGGAAGAGGTTGAGAGAATCCACCAAGAATGTATGACCTATCCGAGGTTATATGTCAGAGCCCTGCTCGATGACGTTAACCTATGTGGAAGAGGTCGAGAGAATCCACCAAGAATGTATGACCTATCCGAGGTTGTATGTCAGAGCCCTGCTCGATGACGTTAACCTGTGTGGAAGAGGTCGAATCAAATCCCCTTGGGACCGATTATGCTTTGATTGGGAGGGGGCGAATGCCGCGCGTGTATTCCGAATCAAAGAATGGTCTAACTTTAGATCGTTATTGCCTTTTTGAGGTCAAGATTAAGACCTTGCCCAAGGAGTAAAAGTCCAGCTATAGACTGAATAAAGCTTGCAATTTATTGAAAGCATCTTTGCATTTGCTAGAAACTTGATGAAAAATAATTTCCCAAAATATCATCTTGGATGGTGGAAGCATTGGAGGAATCTTGTTGAATGCTGCTGCAGTCAAGGTTCCCCCCACTCCACATATGATTCTCATGAATTTGAGGGAGAATTGGCTGATGTCAAGATATTGACATAAATCACTTTTGAGATTGGAGTAATAATTGCCCCCAGTGAGGAACGATGTTCCCACAGACGGCGCCAAACTATTGCGTCCTGGAATATTCGCGGTGGTAGAGAAATATAAAGTTTAACGTCTTAGCTTTGTACGAAGATCCAGCACGCATACAGATAAAAAGAGAGGGTGAGGTATTAATAAGAGACATCAAAATTTTTACGTGGAAAGCCCTGAAAAGGGAAAAAACCACGGGGTCTAGCCCAGTTTGAATGAATCCACTAATATTTGCAGTTGATTACAAATGAGGCCCTTCCTTTGGGGGAAGGCCTTTGGCTTGATGTACATCATATGAAGTACATTACATGGTGGAAATACAAAGAATTAATGTTGATGTGTTTGTTTGGTTGGTAGGATCGTAGTCGGTAGGCGACGTAAGTCGAAAGGACGACGTCAGTTAGAAGTCCAACGATGGATAGAAGTCCGATGAATGTCCAACAAAGGGCAGAAGACTGGCGACGGGTAGAAGTCCGATGGAATTCCGGTGATGGGCGAAAGTCCAGTGTCTGGCAGGAATTCGACGACGGGTGGAAGTCCGGTGTTGGGTAGAGGTCTGTCGATGGACAAAGGTCTGGCGTCGGATAGAAGTCCGGCGAAAATCCGACGACGGGTAGAATTCCGGCGTCGGGTAGAAGTCCGATGACGAGCAGAGGTTCGACGTCGAGTAGAAGTCCAACGTCAGTCGGCGTCCGGGTAGAACTTCGACGTTAGAGGCATTCTGGCAGAACTCGGGCGTCGGTAGGGGGTCGGGTGAAAGTCCGGCGGTGGTCGAAAAGGAGTCTCTTCCTTCTATTCCTTGCTTCCTTCTCTTCTCTTCTTGCTTGAGCCTCCTTCTTCCCCCCCTTTGGGGGTCCCTTTCTATGTGAAATGAGGGATCTATTTATAATTTTCTGATAGTGGCATGGCCAGTAAATAGGAGGAAGATCGGGGGTAAATTGGGAGTGGTTTGAATGGACGGTCGATGTTGAATTCCTTGATCATAAACCGTTTATTAGACATTTAAAGGCCTTAATGATGTCAGAATTCGACGATCTTGGGCTCGTTGGATTCGTCTCGTCAAGCCCCTCGATTCGACTATAAGCATGCCACGTTTGGCTACTGTTTGGTAATCCAAATTATGATTTGAACCTTCCAAATGTGCTTCGGGTCTTTGATTTGGACCCATTTGAACTCGGATTGGGTCGAATTTGGGTTTGTTGGGTTCGTATTTCTGAGATGTTCAGTTCGACTGTAAGTTTGCTGAAATCGGAGTTTGGATGGTCTCCGATTTATTTGTTGATGGGCCATGCTAATCTTGATTTTGCTTCAAGATTCGTGCCCGATCGAGATAATTCTTTGATGATATATCAATTAGCATGGCCCATCAACATATTAACATCAAATCAAATCTTCTTCTGCATCATTTTGCTTGAGATATATCTTGAAGGTTGTTGCATGTAAATCCTAGCCACCCATATCTTTCTCTTCCTCTATGAAGATTAGGTTTTGCAGTTACACTTGATGCTTATGATCAATGATAAATAATTAAGCATCTTGCTTTGCTAACCTTGAAGTTGTGTTTGAGAGTATTCTTTAGCTTAACTCACAGATCATATGAAAGCATATTGTTTAAACTATGTTATATTTTGTTAATATTATTTATTGAGATGAAAAAATTTGTTGAACTTCCTATTCATGCATTCTTGTGAGATTTTTCTCTGTTATTAAAGTTATTTCACATGTTAACATTGATATCTACTTTGTCCCATTAAATACTTGTTGATTTTGTTTTTCCATTATTGCCATCAACATATAATATGGGATCCACTTTAATAATACTGATCAAATAAAAATGTATAATGCTTAAAAATGCCTGAAATCGAAGCCTACAAGATTTTCTTTGTATTTTCAACCGGCATCAGCTAATAATTAAATAAATGTTATGAACTATTTCCCTGGTCGCATCCACCATATAACCCAAACTTCCAAGAAAAGGCCTTTGCATGATTCTTCAAAGAAGCATCATATTTCTCCCATGGTGGATATAATACAGGACATGCATGTAGGTTTTTCAAGATTAATTATAGATTATTCTAGCCTTTTAGATTATTTTTAGGATTTAATTTTGCTGCTAAATGTATTTAATTTTAGGCTCCTTCTATGGATATCTTTCTTGTTCCCGTCCATTGAAAGTTACCTTTTCTTGATTGCTCCTCTTTTATATTACGTTCTCTTTTCCATGCACCTCATGCGTCTGAAGGCAACGTCTTCTTTCACTCTCTTTTACTGTGAAAGTTGAAAAACCTGATATCTATTCCTCTTGGTGAAGCACAAATCTTAAGTCTCTCTTTATCAGTCTCTCTTCTCTGGAAATTGCTACTTTTGGTCACCTCTTACTTGGGAAAGGAAGAAATCTGGTGATTAAAAAAAAAGAAAACAAATCAATAAAGAAACTATCAACTATGGCCCATCAAAAAATTGGACTAAGATCAAATCTTCTTCTACAGTAGCTACCTAGACAAAGATGGACAAGGTGCTCTCCAATTGTGTTTCCATGATTGTGGTGCCATGGAGGAGGTGCACATGCAACATAGCGCATTCTTTAACTTGTTTCTCACACAAATCTAATTGGGATGTAATATTTTTGAAAATCAAAGCAATTGAAAAGCATCCAGATGATGCCTAAATTAGCTGACATCTGTATAGCCATCATTATTAGCCAAGAGAATTAAATGAAAAAAAGAAGCAGATAGTATCAATGTTGATGCACTGTAATTTTGAGAACCATACACTGAACAAAAAAAAGCAACAGTTCATGTACTTCATTGAAGTTTACATAGCAATGTGTTTATTTGTACCTTGAGCATGATGGTTAATAAATTTATTTTTTACTGAAGGCATTTCATAATCTCAGTATTTTACATTTTTATAGTAAAGACTATGAATTGGAATCCAGCGTGCAGGCTATATCAATTGACATCATGCTGGCCAATACAGTACTAATAAGAAGCTGCATGTGATTCTTAATATAACTTGTAGGTCAACGGCTACATCTGCAGATTAGGTCATCCCAGAAACAATAATATTGAAGAAAAAGGCTATTCCTCAAGAAATACACAGAGTGGGCTTTATATGTGTTGCTGTTGTTTCTGCTTCTTGTTTTATTGTCCATGCAAGAAGCCTGTGCCTACTGAAATGGGGATTGCAGGGTGAATGTGCAGTGTGCATGTGTGCTTTCTTATTTTAGGTCAAGGCATTACAAAATCTCCCTTTTTTGCACTTTCTTGTTAAGGATGACATGAATAAGTGTGCAGTGTGGGACCTATAGCAAATGATGTCATTCTGACAATTACAACACTGGTAAGAAGCTAAAGGCAGCCAGGAACATGTTCCCTTTGATATGCTAACTATTTTGTATACATTTCATTAATTTAACTGGCTTGATTGGCTTTGAAGCACCATTTTTGTCCTCATCTGTGGATCTCTGTCTTAATGAACTTGGACAATGAGATATTAAAATCAAATGTCCTAGATTTGAAGGCAAGTGAGATAATGGGATAGAGAGATCTCACAGCTGCTAATATTATGAAATTATGCACTGCTGCTTATCCATGGATACAATGAGCTGACACGCTCTTCATTAGCTTCAGCTGAAGTCATTTAGATCAAACTTATTGGAGTTTTTAGAAGCACTGTATTTGTCGCAGGCATTTAAATCCAATTGTGTTGTTGCAGATGGCAGTTCAAACAAAGTTGAGTTCCTCAAACTTATTTGCTGAATCGTATTTCCTTTATAACCTGCTTGTTCAAGGTAAAAATTATGTTCATCTCTTTGCCTGCGATGTGCCTCAGAAATATTACTTCCCTCTGTTGTGTCTTTTTTATTTGTTTTGCTAATTGATAAGATACTAGGGCTTCTCGAGACTGGCAAAGTGCAATGTGTTGAGTCATTCGCCCTTGATTGAGAAAATAATCTGTGGCTAGTAAGATCAGCACACCATTCAGATTGAATCTGTGCCAGCCGAGCACCTTCTTGCATTTCTTGTGCTCCTAATGATAAATTGTCGTGATAAGCTCTCATTACCATATTTGTATTATGCATTTGTTGGTCCTTTTTAGATCCTTCAGATGAGGTTAAGCAACTTTCCATTGAGCAATAAGTAATCTGGGCCACATGTCCTTGCAGATTATGTGAACCATCAGTTTCTTCCAAACCTGGGATTGCACTGGTGAAACATTCATTCAAAATCTTTGGTTGAATTTTAGCAGTTTCAAGGCCTGCAGAACCCAAATTCTGCTTCCCAAGAGTCTCTTGAGCCTTTTCCACCACTGATTGCAAGTACCTTCCCTGAGCCTCTATCTGTCTTTGTAAGTGCCTTTGCATCTACTTTGATAGAAAATATATTTTGGTTTAGAAACTATATTAGAATAATTTAGAATGTAATAAGAAAGAAACAGAATAAATTCCTGGTAGAACCTTTTGCAGTCCAAGAACAGCCATGATGTATTTTTTATGATACTATTAAAGCTTTCGTATTCACAATGATGATGATATAAAGGCTTGGTGTTGTAATGATTATTTGTTGGCATTTTTTTCATTTATTGATCATGTATTAGAAAACTCTGACACCTTAACATATTGAAATTATTTTTGTCCTGCAGTTCAGAGTGAAAGCTCTCAATTGTTTTAAGCTAAAATGGTATAGTAAAACCTCTTCTCTTCGTGAGAGCCCGCTACATGCACCAAAGAACATTTTGACAAGGATGATTTCATTGTATGCTATAATATAGGCTTTGATCATTTAAGGTCATATTAAATTCCTGCATATGAATTTTTGTGTTTACATATGCATGTCATTTGTATCAAGGAAGTTTGCATCACTTTATGCTTGGCTGTTATTCAATAGGAAGTTTTTTTTTTGGTGCAGTATATTAGAAGCAGCTTTTGAAGGGTTTTTTTGTGAATACAGGTTTGTGTTGAGATTTTTTGTGGTACAAAATGCATGCCTTGCCAATGAATGGAATCCGACATCTCTCAACAGGAAGAATTTTATCAAGAACTGATTTGGGAATTAATTCTGGTTAAGCCAAGTATTTTAAAAGAGTTTCTAACGTTAAGTGCCTTTGTTTTTCAAGTTTGATTTTGCTAAATCTATGACATACCATCATTACCTCAAATTGATCGTCTATCCTCCGTTGCACCTCCATTTGCATCTGCAGTGCTTCATTTATCTGCATCGTTCTGAGATTTCAAAAACGTTGTTAAAGGAAAAGCTCTTCTTCATATTCACGTGGGTGATTAAATGTACGCTTTCTTTCGATGCTTACTTTTTGCTATGGGGGCCAACATTGATGTTATGATCAAAGGATCCACTACCTTCTGATGATGTTCTGTCCAATGCTGATGTCGGGATTTCCACTGGAAAACAATTCTACATTGAAATCAAACATGAATTACTAGCTTTAGATAGGAACCTTATTTTATCAAGCTATCATTACCATAATTTTCAGTCCCGCCATTTGTTTGAGCTTGTAGGTTCTTACTGAGTCTGTACTTCTGTAAAATCAAAGCATGAATTTAATGTTGTGGATCAATTAGGACAGATCCAATCTAATAGTTACCTGAAGGTGGCTTTTAAGGTGATACAAAGTTAGTCCTGGGATTCCCATAAGCCTCAAAACCGTTTTTGGTGTAGCCTCTGTTAGATGGAAATCTTGTGTTAACTAAATGAGATTTTACTTTGATAGAGAATCTGATTTTCTCTGCCATGTACTCACTTTCAGGTCCACCAAGCTGATTCACTGCCTCTACAAATCGTTCATGGAGCTCGGGAGTCCATTTTAGCCTAGGCTTGGCATCAGTTGAGAGAGTCAGTCCCGCGTCTCCTGGACCATTTCCTGCTTGCAGAAACAAATTCCTTCCTAAAGGAAAGGATGTCCTAGAAGAAATGAGTTTGCTATTGTTGTGGTCCAGATGATGGTACATGACCTGCTCATGAAAATTCTACGGTACAGAGTAGCTATAGAAAGCGTAGATGTAAAATATAGGATAAAATCATTGATGTCTCCTACCTCACAATGTCGATCTTTCTGTTTCTATTATACTGCAAAAGCTGCTCTTTATGATAGGTCCCTCTGCTTCTAGGTTGGCTTACAATTACTTCTGAAAGGCTAGGACCTCAACATATTTAGATCTGAATGCTCTGGAAAGGCTCAAGCTCTTGTCATGGTGGTTAGGTTTTTATCATGTAATCCTTATAAGACGGTTTATGGCATCTAGAATCTTAGGAACAAAATAGCAGTCTCTATCTAATTTTCTCACCATTCATAAAAGAGATTGTCCTTATTGCTTTAGGTATCTGCGAACCCTATACTGCAACTATTATTGTCAATTCTAATGCAGATACCTTCATTTGAATTCTGCACAAAGGTTCTTTATGGAACAACTTTTGCTTGTTATGTATGTAGAGGAATTGATCCATTAAAAAAAAAACCTTTTTCTTTTTACGTCTAGTCCCTATTTGAAAAGCAGGAACCGTATGCTCCCGTAAGAATTTTCAGGACCTGAAAGGTGTCCTCACATGATACTTACTGGTTGCTTGAGCTATGTTGGTGCTGAACTCTACGTGCACTACACGTGAAAACTTAGTTCTCCCATGGACTTGAAAATATGTTTTGGAAAATGCCTTAGGAAATCCTAATGAGGAACTGGATGATACAAGTTATTAAAATTCGAAAAAGTGTAGAGTTTAGATTATGCAAATATTACGGAATAGCATGGAAAAAACTAAAATTATCTTGTTAATTGTAACAAAGTTGAAGTTTGTTTTGTCTGGATGCATACTGGAGCAGAATAATAACACGAGCTGTAAACAAAAGCGAATATTATTTTGTAAATTGATTGAATACCTGAGGAAGGAATGGAATATGATACAAGCATGCAATTCCCTTGCCTCTCTGTAAACTAAATCAAGCAGATACTCTTGCTTTCTTTTTCTAACCAGTAAGATCAAGAAGAAGAAATAACCAGTAATATTACTCATTTCAAATATGTAAAAACGTTAAAATATGATGCTTTAATTTTGTTTATAAATTCATTTGTTCATTCGTTTTATTTCTGTGCTTGCATGTTTTAATAAGTGTGATTTTGCATTCCATCTCTTTCCCCAGTATTCAATGAGTTATGGATGCAAGGCTTAGGATCCTCTGACTGAAACGGAGAAAATTATAGAAGTGGTATTATGAAGGAGCACCATGCACCTGATGCAAATTTGCTATGCTCCGAGATCCTTAGCTTGTTATGTATCACTTTTAAGATAGTTTTATTGACTAGATACTGCGAGACACTTGTTTCTCCTTTCTTCATTTTTCTGTTTTATCATTCAAAGCATAAAACCTACATGAAAATAAATTACTTTTGGTAGGACGAGAAATGATTAAGAAATACCTTTAAGGCCCCTACCATTTTGGAGTGAGACCAGTGGTCCCCTTGCATGCGTGAATATTTTAACTTCTGGGTGGGATATGCTTCGCTATATGGAGTCCATGAAATTGGTTCAGAATATTTATCATGGCATCTGAGCATTTATGCAAAGTGGAGATTCTTGATGGCTTCACCATTAATTTATCCATCAAAGTTTAATGAGATTCTGTCATAGACTAATGATCTCTTTGAATCACTTGTTTTGGCATATGTCGACACTTAATCACCAGCATGGAACTTGCCAAAGTTGAGAGTTCCTTGTTTCTGCTCCACAGGCAAGTATGAGAATCATTTCCTTTCATAGAAAAGACAGAATATTAGCATAAATGCTTTTTCTTATTCAACTTTGGATCTTTAAAAGAAATGATGCTACTCCTTGGAGTTGGATAACCCAACCGGTAAGCTGTTCTATGGCATTTCCCTTCAATATGCCCTGCAATCTATTATCTTATAGTTGCTACCAAAATGTGATGCGGAGGTCAAAGTCTATAGTTGTCTTTAAAAACACTAATTATTTATATTGCATCAATTGTTTTGCGTTTTGATTGTAATTAGGTCAGATGATTTGAATTAAATTCATGCTTTATATTTGAATGATTGTTTATATATATTTATGAGCTTGCCTTTGATGAGCTGAAGTACCTGATGGGTCTCAGTAGTTTGTTCGTTATTGAATTACGTTGGATCTTATTTGTTAAAGGTTCATGATCTCTCTCATTTGGATTATTCATTGGCCAAACAACATTTTCTGGTGGATTTGTGGAACTCTTTATGTTATTATAGACCAGGAAAACGCATTTATCAAGCTGGATCCGTGGAATTGTGGAGCTGGATAGAACTATCTTAGCATATGGCCCATTGGACTTGCAGGGCAAGGACTATGAATTTGACTTGAAGAATGAGAATTGCTTGAAAATCAGATTAGTTATTGGTTCCAATCAAAATCAACGATCCAAGTAATGATCTAGCCATCTAGGTTTGCTTTGCATTTAACTATAATTGAACGGGCCTATATCAAATTGAACCAGGTTAAGATGGGTTTAAAATGAATGTGTGATTGCATATATATGTGCTTGTTTTTAGGTGAGTAACAAATTTTTGGGTTGAGTTGAAATTGAAAATTGATTTAAGTTAAACTCATTATTAGTTTGGATTGAGTTAAAATTGAAATATGTTAATCATATTTGACTCGAATTGAGATCGAATTGATATTTTTTAGAGCAAGACTTAGTATAGATCGAGATCTGATCATTCACAACTTTATGTTGAACTTCTAAGGTGTTCCTGTCGTGCTACATATCTATTTCTACTATTGTGGCTCTATTTTCTGGGATATTTTCTTTTGGGTACTAGTGCTCCTATGATGAGCTTATATAAGTAGAGTTGTATCTAAGGCATACAAAGTAAGTTAATGTTGAATAAAATTTGATTTTATTGTTGTGTAAGTTCTCCTTTCAGGATTTGGTTTCTTGACCAACTATGAGGCTTGCTTTTCAGTGATTTTTTTTCCTTTTCTTCTTTGCTCTAGCGCCTCTTTTTTTTTTCATTTTTGATTGAAAGAGCGAGAATTTTGTATAAGATGATTTTCTTTCTTTTGCATGAATTTCAATTATGTGACTAGCTTCTGTGATCTTAAACGTTTTTATGGTTAATTTCTAGTAAAAGGCTAAAACTCTTTCGTATGAATGGATTTTTAATGTTGATTCTTATCAAATATGCAATAAAAAGGGGAAGGGGAGGTGTGGGGGGGGGGGGGGGGGGAGTTGAACCGAACCGGTTCACGTCATCTCCTAGCCTATTAAGGCAATACCTTGCCTTTAAGTCTTGAATCGTGACTTAGGGCATCACAAGCGTGAGGGAGAGGGCTGCGACGAGAAAGAGAGGGAGAGGTCACGATCCAGCTGACGAGTGGGAAATCTAGGAGGTAGATTTCGGTGTAGACCTTTGATGCAATGTAATGTATCAAGCACGAGAGAGAGGAGTGGCTATGCTCGCAAGCTTCACAGTTCGGTAGCAAGCTTCACGGTTCGGTAGCTTTGCCGATTGGTGGCTTCGACTACCCAACGAATCGATTGATGAGGAGGCTGCATGAAGAAAAAGGGGGAGAAGCAATTATATCTCATCCTTTTTCTTCTTCACCCATTTGATTTAGGTAAACTCCAACACCTTAAATTTGATTTGTGCATTGTGATTTCTTCTAGGTGAATATATGTTTATTATTTCTATAATTAAGTATAATTTTTGGAGACCTTATATATATATATATATAGTTTTTTTATGAGATAAAATTTAGAGATTTAGAGCATTTGAATCTATGTTTTATTTGTTGTTATACTCATTTAAATATTATAGGTTTAATATTAACTTAACAAGTTTAGCATTCAAATCTATAGCCTCAATGAGCTTGACATATAGTAATGCTTATACCTATTTTATTTAAACTTAAGTCTACAATTGCATTAGCAATAGTTTATATTAGGGAAATCAAATTTTCATGGTTTAGGAGAAGTTATTTTACATATTGAGGAATTAGTTACATATATCTTTATGAGGATTGTTTCTTAAGGAGTTATTAAAATTTTGAATTGGACCATGGTGAAAGATATTTATATGAAAGGTATTTAAATTTGAGATATATTATAAATAATAACTTACATGTATGGTAGAATCCTTTATTAAAAAAAAAGATGTTTAAGTGGTTTGTTACATTATTTTATATTTTGATGTGATATATTGAATGCATGATTGATCTAGACTCCAGTGGATTTAGGATTTGTGAAGTACCGTGTGTTGGAGTGGGAGGAGCCTCTCATTGGAAATTTCAGCTGCTTATGCCCTCTAATTGGTAGGTAAGTCTATACTGAGTAAGGGATAAATGTACCGTTCCTTGTACCCTACTTGTTAGGGCACCATCCCTTGCTACTTATTATTTGTTAATAATATATGATAGAATGTGCTAATTCATTCATAATATTTCAAGTTATCATTTTGACAAGATCTGATAGTAAGAATTGTCATGTTTATTATTGCTTAGTTTCCTAAATAATTCATGTTCTTTATTCGGATGTGGGCTCCGAAAATTCGCACCCTGGCCTCCCCGCCGTTGTTGCTTTTTACTTTTGGGGGGAGTTTTAACAGATTAAGTTCTGGGGGAAATTTTAGGAAGGCAGATTGAGATTGTAGATAAGACACTATCCAGAGATTTCGCCCTAGCTTTGTGAGGACTTTAGATCTGAGTTCTGATTTCCTATAGACGCAAGCCCTTATAGTTAATTACCCCTCCCGTTCACGAGAGAGAACTTCCGATTAAGGCTAGTCGTCAATGAATACATTGTATCCGTAGATACATGATATTCGACATATAGTAGCAGCATGGGCTTTGACTTAGATGTTTGGAAATTTGGGTTGAGATACTTGGGAAGTTTGATATTTAAAATTGAAAAATTTCACCATCTGTACTTAAAGCGGATGGTGGGGCGAATGATGATGAGCTTGATCAAGATCCCATGGTTCCGTCATCCCGAGCCATCGTGGTCCCTAGTCTACTTAGTCAGAGGAGGTAGTCGACCCAACCTGACAGAAAGATCCTTATCAGCAGCCATGGATTGCGTCGTCCAAGGGTACCTTGTAGATCCGGGGTGGATGTTTGTCTAAGGGGACAAATTTGAATCCATCTTCGCAAACAGAGGGTTTTATGCCTTATCGATTATATCCTAATGATTCATGGCTCAATAATTTGACGCCATTGGGGAGCATACGGGCGCTGACCTTGACCGTAATATAATGGTGCCATTTGACGGCGAACCACCCGGTTTAGAGGGTCCTGGTCATAGCCGTTTACCTGCGGTGCCATTTCGTGAAAAAATCATAAGTGTGGCGCCATTTGACGGTGAAATCACCAGTTAGAAGACACACGCCACGTCCTTACTGGCAAAAGATAGATTGAGAATGGATCCTAGTGATATTCACGACTAGACATTAGCTCTTTGTGAGCTGAGATAATTTTCAGATTTGTCCACCTCGATAAACTTTTGCGGAGGATGGATGGGTGTTTGCTTTAAGTGTTAAAGCAGGAGATTCGTTGGTACACTACAATCCACCTACAGAAAATGACAAGTAGTCACGACAGTCTACCTGTACAAAGCGGCGAACAGCTCAATCTAGAGGCTGTGACACCACGCCACCGGATCCACAACATTCATGCAAGTGGACATAAGACATTTATAAATATTCTAAGAATGCCCCCGCACATGCACTGTAATATGTATGCACATAGGTATACTGAAATGCACGTGTAACCATATACCCGCATGGGCCCTGACGAGCGTATTATTGGTACACACGTGACGTCTAGGAATGCTGCACGGGTTAATAAGTGAATTTAAATTTGAGCTCGATCCTTCTATGCGGGTAGATAGGAGTCGACACGGCTCGAACCATAAAACAAGTATACGGTCGCTAGAGCGACCATAATATTTATTTTATAGTTCATATTAGACCTTCAAGGTCTATAACAAAAGAAATTCATCAACAAAGGCATAAAGCCCACGAAACTCGATCCTCTATCGACAGCTCGACAAAGTTGACAAGGTTCAATTCATAAATACAATGACCCCATAAATACCTCAATGATGGCCGTGTTGAATGCAAATTTCAACCGGAGGGGTCCATTCCAAATAATTTAAAATGCCATCCAAATATCCAAAATCCAAATTTCCAAAATCATCCAACTCTAAATGTTTAAAATTGAAACGTAGTCATTAAAAAGCAAAATCCATCCACCCTCCACAATAGTTTGCCGAGGTGGACAAGTTGAAAATAACCTCAGCTCACATAGAGCTAATGTTTGGTCGAAAATATTACTAGGATCCATTCTCAAATAATCTTCTGCCAGTAAGGACGTAGTACGTGTCCTCTAACCAACAGTTTCGCCTCCAAATGGCACTGCATGATAAACGGTTATGACCCGGGGCCCTCTGAACCGAGTAGTTTTGCCGCCAAATGGCACCATGAGATAGCGGTTATGGCCAGAGCCAATACGTTCCTTAGTGGCATCAAATCCTTGAGATATGAATCAATATTATATGATCGATAGGGCACAAAGCCCTTGTTAGTTAATGTGGATTTAAATAGTCCCCTTAGATAAATATTCCCCCCAGGTCTATAAGGTCTCCTTGGACGAAGCAATCCATGGCTGCCGATAAGGATCATTCTGTCAGGTTGGGTCGACTACCTCCTCTGACTAAGTAGACCAGGGACCACAATGGCCCGGGACGACGGAACAATGAGATCTTGATCGGGTCCATCATCCATTCCCCCACCATCCGCTTTAAGTACGAGATTATGAAATTTATGATTTTAAATATCAAAACCCTCAATACCTAAATATGCATGCCCATTGCTGCTACTATATGCCAGACTCACGTATCTTTACGTATTTGATTAACGACTAGCCTTAATCGAAAGTTCTCTCTCATGATCGAGAGGGGTAATTAACTATAAGGGCTTGTGCCTATAGGAAACCAGAACTCAGATCATAAAGTACTCGCAAAAATGAGGACGAAATCTCTAGGTAGTGTCTTATCTACAATATTCATCTGCCTTCCCAAAATTTACCCCGGAACTTAATTCCGTTAAAACTCTCCCGAAGAAAAGCAGCGGGGGAGGCCGGGGCTGAATTTTTGGAGCCCACACCAGTGAAAATCAAAATCCTTCGAATGAAATCTATTATTTTAAAAATTTAAAGCTAAAACCATCCACCTTTCACAACTGTTTGTCGGGGGTGATAAATTATAAATTAATCTCAGCTCATAAAGAGCGAATGTCATATCGGATGTATCACTGAGATTCATCCTCAAATAGTCTTTTGCCAACAAGGACGTGGCACGTGCCCTCTGACCAGGTGGTTTTGCCGCAAAATGACACCATTATGTTACGATCACAATCAAAGCTCGTATGTTCCCTAATAGCGTCAAACCCTTTGGTAATGAATCATAGGGTATATTTAATAGGCATAAAGACCTTTTGTTAGCTAAGGTGGACTCAAATATATCCCCTTAGATAAACATCATCCAAAGTCTGCAAGGTATTTTTGGACGAAGCAACTCAAGGCTGCCGACAAGGTGCCTTCTGTCAGGTTGGGTCGACTATCTCCTCTGACTAAGTAGATCAGGGATCATGATGGCTCGGGATGATGGAACCATGGGATTTTAATCGGGCTCGTCTTCATTCCCCTCATCACCTGTTTTAAGTTTATGATGAAAAGTTCCAAATCATAAAATCAAACTCAAATCCTAAAACTGTTGCTATTATATGCTGGGTTTGTAACCTATGCTACAACTAGCCTTAATTGAAAGCTCTCTTTCGTTGTCGAGAGGGGTAATTAACTATAGGGGTTTGTGCCTATAGGGAACTCGAACTCAGATCATAAAGTCCTCGCAAAATGAGGGGGTTGTGTCTTATCTAAAATCTAATCTGCCTTTTAAAAATTTGCCTCGGAACATACTTGATTAAAACTCTCCTCGATGACCCAAAGAAGAAAGGAGTCGTGAAGAGGTCGAGGCGCGAAATTTTCAGTGCCCACAATAGCATCCTCAGATGTCACGTATGTACATTCATCACGCCCAACGAGGCCAATGCGGGTACATGCTCTTTAGTGCATTTTGCATGATTTATTTATATAGCAGTTATATGTATGTAATGCAATGGGTGGGTATAACATATATGTCTATTCACATCCACACACGTATTCATTTGCATGTATATGTGTGTGTTAACATATTCATTTGCACACTACTTAACGTGCTCACATGAAATTTTTGTATATTGCGTGGTGGCTTAATGCATTAACATAGCATATAATGTATTTGCATGTTGGCATAATGGGCTACTTATGACACAGTGCATTTTGCATGTTGGATAATTTGTTTGCATAATGTCTTTTTGCATGTTGCAATGTATATGTGCACAACGTATTTCCATGTTAGATATATGCATGTACATAATATATCTATATGTGATTTAATGCATAATGCATCTTTGAATATCTTGCAATCAGCATGTGTTTGTGCTGTACACTTGCAAATTTTTAAGAACATTTGTATGATGCATATGCATATTCTAAATGCATTAGTACGTGTTTTAATGCATATTACTAGAATATTATACGTTCCTTAGCTTCTAGACATGCTGCATTTCCTATCATATTCATTGCATGTCTCTTGTTGCCACTCATAGGTGATTCGTTATGTACATTAGAAGTCTTTTGTTGTCCTCAAAGGCAATCTGTAGTATGGATAATGAACCTGTTATTGTTGCTTGTTGGTGTTTGCATCCCAGTCGGCATAATAACTTTCAACATTCATCGAAAATTTTATGTTATCGATTGTAAGCATACCATCATATTCTTCCACAATTATTGTTTCTCTTTACTTGCAAGCAAGTTGTGTTTGAAGTTTTGTCCACCACAAGTCCTTTATTTGTTCATTTGCATTTAATAAAAAAATTTGTTATTTTGCAAATTGTAATTTTGTTTTAAGCATTAGGTCCGGTTCCCTGTAATTTTTTTGTTGTAATCAAGTCCCTTATGTTGTTCAAATTCAGTTTCATGTCAGTTCATTTAAGTCTGAATTTCGTTGCATTGTTTCATTGTGCATGTTAGTTTCTTAAAATTTTTAAGTCCAATCATTATTCAGATGGATTTTCAGTAGTCTCCCGGTATCTCCCCCGTTTAGGAGAATTTTTTGGAAGTTTGGGCTTGCCCACCATGCCAAGAAAGGTGTGCATGGTTGGTGTCAGGTAACACCGCGGTCGTGGTCTTTTACCCCAACACGCCAAGAAAGGCGTGCATGAGTTGCAAGGGTACTTGTGCGAAAATTTGCAAATTTCTCCTCCGGCCTGGAAGCACGTACAGGTACTTAAGTTTTACCTCGCCATGCTAAGAAAAGGGCGCACAAGGCTCACCCACCTCACCGCAAGCGTCACATTAAGCTCCCTCTCACTCTAAAAAAAGTGTGCATAGGTGGTCTGCTCGTTACGCCGTAAGCGCCGAAAATGAGATTCGGGGTTTTCTTTTAAAAAAGTTTGGAGAACATTATACCTTGTGCGAGGGACGACGACGACGGTGTCGGGGCGACGAGCGTGCACAAACTTTCTTCTTTTTTTATTGTTGTTTCTCTTTTTTTCTTCTTCTTCTTTCTTTTTATTATTATTAATAATAATAACAATAATATTGAGAGAGAGAGAAATGGAGGTACATGTAGAGAGGAGCTGGTTGCTATTGGCTTGGAAGTTAAGTAGTTGTTGGTGGTGTGAAAGGAGTTTAGGTGGATTAGATAGGAGGAACAGGGGAGATAGTTATTGTTGGGGTTCGGTTTAGAGTGAAGAAAAGGGCTTGGACTGGGTGGAGGAAACGGAGGCGGGTTGGGCTTTGGGTCAGCGGGATCGGAGCTGCTGTGCACTAAGAGACCGAGAGAGCAAAGAGGTTGGATCGAACTGTTGTGTTTGGAGTGAAGAGGTAAGGGAGTTGGGTTCGGCTTTCTGTGGTATACAGCTGCAGCTTTGGGGATTTGTCGGCTGCGGCTTTAGGGATCGGTCAGCAGTGCATGGATTGGACAGTCGATTGGAGGGTAGGTGGCGTGAGGCAGATCAGACGGGTGGGTCAATGGATCAGAGCTGAGGATTTGTGCGGCCGGTTGGGTGAAGGAAACGAGACAGGGAGGTCAAACGAACCTCGTGCGTGCGGGATCAAAGCAGGGGTCTTTGAATGGTCGAGGTCGGTGCGGCTGGGAGGAGCGGTTGGGCTGTGAGAAGTTCGGCTGAGAGGAAGGAGATCGTGTGAGGACGGACCAATCGGAATTCCTTGCGGCACAGGGAGGATTGAGCGTGAGGAAGCAAAATTCGAAGGCTCTGCTTCATTCCTGTTTTATCAATGGGAGCGTGAGTGCGATCTAGGAGCAAATCGCGGAACAGCGTCGGCGTCGGTGCCGAACAGCAGGTAAGCATACTTTTTTTAAATTTATTTTTATTATGTATTATTATTATTATTGAAATGGCAAAAAAAAAAAAAACTAAAAATAGCAAATTTTGTGCATCTTGATTTATGCGTCGTTGCCTCGAAATTCACGTCATTTTCCTCGTGCGAGGTCCCCTAGGCAATATTATAGACATGTTTATATAATTTGGACATTCCGAATGCAACAACGAAGTTTGTTTTGCGATCAGACATCGTTTGGGTAGCGTCACGCAACATTTTTGTGCTAGATCGTCGATTTCGATTGTCTCTGCTCGATTTGACTGCGAGGGGCTCCCTCTTAGGTAATTTCGACGTTTCGCTCGCGTCGCTGCAGTCTGTTTGGCGATTGGAGGTCGTTTGAGTATATTAGCGATGTGTCGCGCCCCTCGACCATCGCTCGCGTCGCCGATTTCAACCTTTTTTTGTGTTCACTAGTGCATGGGTCAACCTTTTTTTTATGTATTATTATTATTATTGAAATGGAAGAAAAATAAAAATAAACTAAAAATAGCAAATTTTGTGCATCTTGATTTATGCGTCGTTGCCTCGAAATTCACGTCATTTTCCTCGTGCAAGGTCCCCTAGGCAATATTATAGACATGTTTATATAATTTGGACATTCCGAATGCAACAACGAAGTTTATTTTGCGATCAGACATCGTTTGGGTAGCGTCACTCAACATTTTTGTGCTAGATCGTCGATTTCGATTGTCTCTGCTCAATTTGACGGGCTCCCTCTTAGGTAATTTCGACGTTCCGCTCGCGTCGCCGCAGTCCGTTTGGCGATTGGAGGTCGTTTGAGTATATTAGCGATGTGTCGCGCCCCTCGACCGTCGCTCGCGTCGCCGATTTCAACCTTTTTTTGTGTTCACTAGTGCATGGGTCAACAATGTACATTACAAGTTTTAGACCCTATAACATCCTAAATTAGAAAGCCAAAAACTTGTGTTTTTTTTTCTTGTTATTTGAGGTGCTACCATTAATTTTTAATGCAATTTACATGAAGCCATGTTAATATCCAATTAACTACAAAAAACTTGGGCATGCTTGTAAAAATATCATCCTTCGTTCCTCTTCTGTGCTAATCCTCTGCTGTTTAAGCCTTTTTTTTCCCAGTATCACTGATCCGCCAAATAAAGCATTAAAATGGATGGATTGATTGAATCTCATGGTTGATGGAAATGTGACTTATGATGATTAAAACCAGGATTCTTGTAACTGGCTACAAGCATATTTCCGTGATCCTTCCAGATTGAGATGAGCATTGATTACAGCATTGACGTATAATTCTACTTTATCTTCACCAGTGGAAAAAAGAAAAGAAATAAACAAAGTGGAAGGATAAAGAGCTCAAGAATCTACACTGCAGGCAACTTGAATTAGAATTTGGATTCTTCAAACCTTTGTCGCAATCTCCAACTTAAAGGAATGCAATGGTGAAGTAAGCATCTGAGTATGGAAGGATTCTGTTTATTGATGATTGGTAGCTTTCATTTCTGGTTGGGCTGGAATATTAGCTAATACTTTGTCGCAGTCTCAAACTTCATTGGCTGATAGTTCAAGACCATTCCTTTAATATCGAAAGTTAACAATGCCAAACTTAATTTTTGATATAATGTACTTGAGCAAAGATTTCCGGCTGATCATTGATTAAATTTGTATTACAAGTTTTTTCTTTCATCTAGTGGCCAATTTGGTTGTACTTTTGCTCTTGAAGGATTCATCTACTATTCTTGCTTAAAAGTTAGTTATGCTAAAAGACCATATTTTCACACAAGATCTAGTGGCAAAAATAAGATGATATGTAATATATTTCTTCCTCACTGTTGAGAGCATTTTGTTTGTCTAGGAGCAAGTTTTTTATAGAGTTGTGTGTCAGAAATAATTTGAAGTCGATAGAGTTTTTATTGTAGTTCTTTCACTGTGATTGCTCATTTTTTGCACACAATTAAAGCAAAAGATTAGTTTGTGCAAATGAGTGTTTTCTTGGCAGGTCGCTAAGCTTTTTATGGCATGCCTTAGAGACTGGTATTGAAGATAATCTAAGTTGGACCATCAGATCATAGTCTAAGCTTCAAAATTAGTGTTGATTTACTTAAGCTTGATTGATCTCCATAGATCTTAAGATGATCTAATGGCGCGATTCAGAAGGGCCATAGTGTTGTTCTACCTTTATTACATGTAGATCGTGGAAACATTAATTTTGATCTCCTTGCATCGAATGGACAAAAATGATTTGCCATTGGTAACCTTTTAGGGCCATATTAAGAGTTTTGTTTCATGATCATATGGCAGAAAAACAAAATTCTAATCTTATGGGATGGTGGCAAGGAGTAATACTAATTTATAATGTTTTATTAAGTTTTTAGTTTAATCTCTTCTATATTGAGCTAAACATATTTTTCGTATTGCCTGCATCTTGTTATTAAAAAACAAGACTTTTTTTAGCCCGTTAGTTCCCTCATAAAATTCAGAGTTGGGGCTATACTAATTTGCGTTTTTCGAGTTATTGTCTTCATAAATAAAAAAAGTTAATTGGATGTTTAATTATAAATGGATTAGCCATCCTTCCTTTGGCCAGTTTTTTGAGAGCTTTCTCCCCATCTAAAATGCCTTAGGTTCAAGAATTTGTGTGAGTATTTGAGATTGGTGTTTTTGCACTAACTTCACCTGAAAAAATAAAAAATAAAAAAATAAAGCAAACAACAGGAGCTACAGTCAGATTCTGAAGCATAAATAAGCTACACTAGTGGGCTGGATTCACAAGAATAAATCTGTTATAAAGTTTTGCCTATACTTTTGTTCACCACCAATCTGCTTTATGCTTAAATTGTGCAGAAAACTACCCCCTTAATTTCTATTGGTAGAGTCTTGTTGCTGAGTGTTGATAAAATCCCTTGGAGGTGGTCAGCAACTCAAAAGAAGGTAAGTTTTGGATTACATTTGCAGGAGGTACTGTGCGTACCATATGATGTACCATCATTTTCATTAAATTAAGTTCTTTGATTAATACTTGGATTCGTGTACATCTTCTATTATAGTATAATATCTTGAGAATAATATTCCTTTCATCTTGAATAGATCTCTAGTAATCCTCACCCTATTTGAATATGGTTCCTTGCTAAGCAGTATTGAACCAACTAATTGGAACGTTTAAGACCTTTTCTTTTTTTATTTTTTTTCATCCGTCTAACTTTCCATGTGTTTTCTTTACCTTTTAAATGAACATATTTACGTATCTTCACTATCTTTTGGATTATTGTTTGTTATTCCTTTTGCCAACCGCTGCACATTTTGTAAATCTTAGTTTATATGAATTGTTTTGTTATGTTTCAGCAGTATTGTTTCTTTTTATCTACCTCTTTTTTTTCTTTTTTATTTCGAAGTAATTTTATCCTCTAATTTTCTTGTTGTTTTTCATTTCCATGTTGAGGATGCTCAACCCAGCAACATTTATTTTCAATAAATTTATTCGTTGAGTGTCATAGTAATGGTTGGATGAACACTTTCATATAGATATGATTTGATAAATTAATAATGTAGGTTGAAGTACTTAAGAGTATTGTTGATGAATTATTATTGTAGAAATATTTTGATAGGAAGTAGATGTAATTTCAGCCAAAATCAGCGGACAACAATAAGTTGGGAAGAAGAACGCACCAAGACTCTTTTTATTGCAAGATATATGAAAGAAAATAGCAAGATATAGTTGGATCTTCAATTGGAGAGAAAGATCTGACTCTCACAAATCCCTAACCACTAGCTAGAGCCCTCACAACCTAAGAAATTTTAATTTCAGCAAAAAAAAAAAGCATAAAAAAAACTCAACCCTAGGGTAAAATCTACTTGAAGCATACAATCCCATTCCTCCTGTTAGCTATCATCCTTTGTCTGTAGGGACAGAGCTTCAAGTATATCCTATCCCCTATCTCAAATTGGATGTCCTTCTTGCGCCCATTCGCCTGCTTCTTCATGATTTGCTGATCCCTCAACAAATGCCTCTTTAAGTCAGCCAACACCCTATCCTCTCCTTCAAGTACTATTCAACCGACAAGATTGGTGTGCTACTCTGCCCAAAGTGTACCAAGTGAGGTGGGTTCCTCCCGTACAACACTTTAAAAGGAGTCTCTATAGGCCTGCCTCCTTCATTCGTGAAGCAGTAGCTTCCGCACGTCATCGACGAAGTTAAATGATATGAACTGTTTTACCAGTACTCCGCCCATGTCATTCACTTGGCCCACAGCCGAGGTGTCTCTAAAGCAATACATCGCATGTACATCTCAAAGCTCCTATTTACCACCTCTGTTTGCCCGTCTATCTAAGGGTGGTAAGTGGTGCTCCTCTTCAATACTGTCTCCTGCAGCCTGAACAATTCCCTTCAAAAATGACTGAGGAACACCTTATCTCGGTCGAACACTATAGATTCTGGTATCTCATGCAATCTGACCACCTCTTTGATGAATATTGTTGCCACTGTCATTGTTGTGTATGAATGTCGTAGATGAATAAAATGAGCATACTTGTTTAAGATATTAAACCTTCGGCATGATGATAAGGAGTTTTTTTTGTGACGATGATTTCTGTTGACTATCTTTTTTAGGTTTAATCATAATTTTAATGTGAAAAATATTAAGGGCTCATTTGATTGCTTAGGGTTAATAAAAATGCTTTCTTAGAAAAGATTGATTTTGTTCACACTTAACAATTCACCTCCAACGAATTCCTTTTGTTCGTTTATTCGTTGAGTTTTGCCTGACCAATGGATTCTATGTAGTGTTCTACCTTTCGACATATTCAAGTATATTTCATGCTGGACTAACCTTATAGCCAACTCTTCTAAAGTCGATGACAACAGAAACCCAGAAAAGAGAAGATGCTAAGAAACTTGGTGCAGTGTCAATGAACAACGATGTTCCTGAGAAGAATCGATGCATAGTGAAGTAATAATTGGTAAGGCGTTGGGTGAAAATGATAGACAGTCGACCTCTTCCGATGCAAAAGCTCGTGGGGTTTAAATATTTTATTGAACCAATACTTCATAGAGTGAAAGGACGTAGCCTTGCTTCCTCCTAGCCTTCTCCAATTTTGCCTCTTGTCGATTTTGAGAATTGTCTGGAGCTTCTGAGCGAAGAGTTATTAGTAGTTACTAAGAAATTAGAGACTAGGAGTAGCATACAGAAATCCTTCAGAAAGAGATTGCCAGCTTCGACAACAAACTTGATGAATGTACCAATAAGCTCTATGAATTGGAGAAATATTTTGATGAACATAGATGTTAGTTAAGCTCATTTGCAGAGAAGTTCTGGCCTAAAGATCTAGATAAACTTGATTACTATTATTACTTGCTAGACAAGTTGCTGCAGCAGAAAAAAAAAGTTTAACATCTGAGCATTATCTAAAAATTCATCGCAGATACAAAAAAAAGAGTGGCAAGATAAACATAATTTTTGCATGAGAATCCCTAAAAAAATAGAAAAATCGCCTGGAATGTGGTTGAAATTTTTTCATTAGTGTTAGTTTTTAGTTACAAATGATGTCTTTTCCTGTGATTTGGGAAGTTATATATATAATAAAGTAGACATAAATTGTATAGAATGAATTTCATAGTGAAAATTAAAAGAGTCATGTGATATGGAAGATGTCTTAAAGCGATCATTTGTTGTATGTTTGGTCATTCTACTTTGAGGAGAGAGATCAAAGACAAAGAAGCCTAGTATAAATCTTGGTACTGATGTCATGAGTTATAGTTGGTGTCAACGACATGCATTGACCTTACAAATAATAGCATGTGTCGATGCTAAGGGCGAGGGCAAGTGGTGAAGTCAATAGACATTGATGTAACTAAGTGATAATAGTCAACAGACTATATTGGGTTGATAATGATTACAAGTTTGATTTGATTGGTGATGGTTAGGAGACCATAGCCTGATAATAGTGGTTAGAGAGTCATAGTCAAGTGATGTTGTTGAAGGACTGTAGTCGAATAAGGTGGTTGGATGGCTGTAATTCAGTAAGGTAGTTGAAGAACCCTAGTTAGGTGATGGTGGGCATATGATTGTAGTAGATGATAGTGGTCGAAAAAATGAAGTCGGGCACTGGTGGTCAGAGGACCAAAATTGAGTGATAGTTGTCAGGAGGTTGTATTTGGGGGATGGTGGTCATAAGATTGTAGTTGAGCGATAGTGGTCGAATGACCAAACCCGAAAGATAGTGTTCGGAATACTGTAGTCAGGCCACGAAGATCGAAGGGTGGTTGTTAGGTGATGATGGTTGGAAGACTATTTTGAGGCTCTGATCTTCTCTTGAAAAAAGTATTGACTATCTTTATTGAGCAAATTAGGTTTATAGGCTTGCAATCCCTTTGATTTCCAAATTTCCCTTAAAATAGGTGTTGATTATCCTCATTGTACAAACTAAATTTGTAGCTTTTTAAAACTTGTAGTCCCTAAAACGAGGTTTGGATATTCCCTAGAAAAAGGTATCTACTATCTTCGTTTGGAGGATTAGATTTGGAGATGATCAAGACCTATTTATAGTTTCTATGGTGAGATTTCAGTCTTCCCTTAGGAAGGTAATTGTACTCAAAGCTTGGTGAAGAAGCAGAAGGATCGAAGATGAGGCAATAGCTAATCGATGAAGTGGTATGTAATCGCTAACAAAAAGTCTGTCCTCCAAAAATACAGCAAATTCGCTCAACATCATGATTTTCTCATTTTAGAGCAATCCTCTTGTTTGTTTCTGCACTTCTCAGAATTTATACTCCACTTTGATATGTATGTTTGCATAGTTTATGTATTGTCAAAGGAATTTGACGTTGGGTGTCAAAACTAGCGATGTCAGGTATCAGCACTGGCATTGAATCCATTAAAAACTATAACAAACTTCCAAGTAAACAGAGACCAATGGTTTGGAAGCTAAGGCGAGAGTTTAAAGGTTATAGAAGACTATAAAAATCTCTTATGTTTTTTATTCAGTGTTTCTATATGTAAATTTGGAATAAGACTTCTTATTTGTACTTCTCGTAAATATATATTTATTCATTTGCTGATATATGATCTCGATTGATGGTCACAATCAAGTTGTTGAAAGTTATATTAAAAATAGACGAACTTTGAATCTTTGTGTAAGAGTAATTCAGATTTTTGAGAACTTGCCCCCCACCCCACCTAAGGCGACTCTCTCTCTCTCTCTCTAATCTTATCTACCACTAGAGCTACTCCAACTTTTTCACGTATATGCTCATTTCGTATCCTGTCTCTATGAGTAAAGCCACTCATCCACCTGAGCATTTGTAATAACTCAAATATATGAAATAATTTTTTTTTTAAATATGAAAATTTTGAAGTAGAGCTCTTTGGCGTTGATTTGGTGAGCACTTTGGCACTAGGCCATGAACAGTATATATATATATATATATATATATATATATATATATATATATATATATATATATATATATATATATATATATATATATATATATATATATATATATATATATATATATATATCATTGCCTCACCCCATGACTCTCACTTGATTATTTGGCCAGGAAGAAATTAAAAGTGGGGAAGAAGAGAGATGAGAGAGAAAATTTATTGGATCATATTTGTTAGTCATTCATGTTATAGATTTTATTCTATTCATTGTAAGTGACTAATCTCCTACTTTTATTTTTAATGGTTTTGATTTTTATGGATTTTATTTCTCCTAAATTTGTCAAAAATATATTATCTCCTAATTTCATAAGCTTTCACCGTACAAATTTGGATATGTTAGAGATTTGATCATTCTGAACGATTTGATATGATTTTATTACATTTTAAATGAAATATTGAATGATATCAGATACATAATATGATAACTCCACGTGATATCCTACTAATCCACGTGAGTTACTGATTGGGAGTCATAAGGAGCTGGAGATTGATTGGGAGTTATAAGGAGTCGGGGCGATTGATTCAAGGAGAGTTATAAGGATTATATTGATTGAGAGTTATAATGGACGATTAATTAGGAGTTATAAGTGTTGGAGCAAGATATTTTTGAGATACACTCATTGAATATTTGAATACTGATATTGATATTGTTATGAACACTGTATTGATATTGTGACTGACACTAATATTGTTTACTGTTATGAACACTATTTAACGTTATTGATCATGATACTAATATTATTACTGGCATTAATACTGTTGACTGTTACTATTAATATGATTGATGATGTAGTGGATTGAGATGTGATGAACTATAGAATGATAAATTGATACAGATAATCAATATAGATATTGATGCATATATTTTTTTTATTTGATTTATATCATATTATTCTCTTTTATCTTATATTGATTTCAGTTGTAAGATTTCAATTTCTTATTGGGCTATGTGCTCATTATGTGGTTTGCATATTTTCAAGAAAAGGATAAATATTCGATGATATAAGGCTTCAAACAAAACAAAATTGCAATCATGTTTCTTTCTGTTGTTCATTGATAAGCTCTAGTTAAATGATTAAAATGAAAGATTGATGTAATTCTTTCAATATAGATCCTGGAGTGTGACAAAATGGTATCAGAGCAATAATTATTAGGAGAATTGAAATATAACTAGAGCTTATGAGCAGAATATAAATGTGATTTTTTTATTTATAATTATTTGATTTGAGTTTGAAATTATATTTTGAGCATGCTCTCTCTCTCTCTCTCTCACTCTCTCTTGGACTGATATAAAAATGTCGAGAACGATATTTTTCGAAGGTGAGGAGATTGTAATAACTCAAATATATGAAATAATTTTTTTTGAAAAATATGAAAATTTTGAAGTAGAGCTCTTTGGTGTTGATCTAGCAAGCACTGCGGCGTTAGGCCATGAATAATATATATATATATATATATATATATATATATATATATATATATATATATATATCATTGCCTCACCCCATCGACTCCCTTTATTGCTTGGCCAGGAAGAAATTAAAAAAGGGGAAGAAGAAAGAGGAGTGAGAAAAGTCTTTGGATCATATTTATCAGCCATTTTTGTTACAAATTTTATTCTATTCATTGAAGTGAATAATCTCTTACTTCTGTTTTTAATGATTTTGATTTCTATGGATTCTATTTCTCCTATATTTGTCAAAAATGAATTATCTCATAATTTCATAAGTTTTCACTATGTAAATTTGGATATGTTATAGATTTGATCATTCTGAACGATTTGATATGATTTTATTGCATTTAAAAGGAAGTACTGAATGATTTCAGATATTGATATAATAACTGATGCGGTGCATCTTAGGATTAGGATGGCCTTAGGAATAGTATATCTTAGTTAGCTTTAGTTCATGCTTTTTAGAACCTTCTAGAAGGTTTAATTGCCTTTATATAAGCAGGTTATTGTAATAAAGAAGATGATATGAATGAAATTTTTGGATTTTAGAACAGCTTGGATTTTTTGGTCTCATAGAGCTGTTTAGCTCTTCTTTATCATGCTTCTTTGGTGATTCTCCCCACATCAGATGGTATCAGAGTGAGGTATGACCCTTAAGGTTGATCAGTGCCCTGGGCTGTTCCTACATCAACCCTTGATGCCGATCGGGGTTTAGGATGCTTTGGGATGATCATGTATGAAGCTAGGCTGTCGACGACATTCGAAGCCTCCACCCGTCTGGCAATCATACCAGCGAATCACTCTCCAATGGCAACCATATTGTCGGACATCTCCGCAAACGATCTGCCCGTCCGCGACCTTGGTCGCGTTCGTCGCAATCGACCCACAACGTCGACATGCGATCTATGCCCGTGCTTGTCCAGTTCGTGCGAACGACCATGTCCGTCGTCCACGCCGCTCGCGAAAGCAGGCATTCACCCATTCTCGTGCCCATCCGCACCCGCGCAATCCTTCCAGCGGGATCTCGCTTTCGCTTCCACCCACACAGCCTCTGCTTTCTCTCGCAACCAGATCCTCGTTGTCTCCATCCCCAACGACCAGTTCCGCTCCAGCACGCCATTTCCCCCATCAAATCCACCCGCACAGAGCCTTCACTTTCTCATCCGTTACTGAACCATGCAGCTCGCCGCGCACCTCCCGCAAACCCTGCCCGCTCCTTCACTACGTCCCCAACCGCGACAAACCCTGGTCCGTCGACCCCCGTGTCACCCTCCGCAGTCACCATATTACCCGCTCCCTCCTCAACCCCGCTTGTGACGATCCAGACTCTCTTCTCACTGATCTTCTCGGAATTGTTGAGGCCCTCGACTTTCACAAGCTATCCACCACTGCCCTTGCCATTTTTGATGCTGCTCGTCGTGCTCATGGAGACGCCCTCTTCTTATCCACCGCTATCATCCCCGTCGTCATCGGCATCATGGGCCGCAACGGGCATCTCTCTGCACACGCTACCCTTCGTGATGATTCCTGCACTCAGCATTGCCCTATCGACGTGTACGCTTACACTTCCCTAATCACCGCCTACGCTCAGAACGAGTGCTATCGTGACGCTGTTTTAGTGTTCCAGCAAATGGTGGAGGAGGGTATTAAGCCAACGCTTGTTACCTATAACATTTTGTTGAATGTTTATGGCAAGCTCTTCATGCCTTGGCACGAAATCGTCTCCCTCGTTCAATTCATGAAGAGGGATGAGATTGCTCCTGATCGGTACACTTATAATACCCTACATCATCCCGTATTGGGGATATTAGTGATGATTTTGTAGCTGTTTCAGCTGGTGGCGGAGGTCCTGAGATTAAAAGGTTAGAAGAAGAATCATTTGTTTTGGGGATTGAGCATGTTGAGGCTTTGCAAAAGTTCATGGATGGATGTGGTCTAGTTTCAGATAATGAATTGATCCATGGATACAGGACGCCTTTTCTTGAATCTTTGAAAATGCATCTGAGATTGGGGCTGATAAGAATGCGTTATGGTGCTATGGTGGTTTTCAAAAAAAGGACTGATGCAGAAATGACATTTAGTAATACAGGTGAAGATGATGCTACTCCAATCAAAGATAACCACCAAGGAAGTTTAGCTAGGTCTGAATTTAATGGTGCCTTGGATGGGAAATCGAGTGAAGCTGTGGACGGGGAACCAACTATCTTTGTTCAATCTCAAGGGCATCTTGGACTTGTATTAGACATTGCCACCAGAATGACCCATGGAATCCAAAAAGGAGTGCTTTCAGATTAAACACAATTGATGCTGTGTGTAAAGAGCGTGCTTTTGTATTGGACCTGATGAAGAATGTTACTGGAGAATTTTCTGAACTTGCTCAGTATCAAGTTGGGGTTGCGATCCACAATACGCTAGTAAATAGTGGAAGGGAAGAGTCGTCACTAGATGTTCCTGCTCAAATGGAGATTGGTTTAGTTTCAGAGCAACTGCTGTTTGAACCTTTAGACCAAGAGTTTTCATATTTTGATCTTGATCAAGCAGAGGCTGGAGATGTTTCAGGGACAGAAGTTGGGGTGAAAAGTCCTCTAGGTCGGCAAAGCTTCCACATCTGGGCATCATCGTCTTCTTTTAAATCAGAGTCGTCAGCTGATGATTCAGCTCCTATTGCCCCTCTGCAGCTGGAGCTCCATCCCGATAGAGTCGGATCCTTCATATGCAGCAGGAGAATGATGTGGTGCATCTTAGGATTAGGATGGCCTTAGGAATAGTGTATCTTAGTTAGCTTTAGTTCATTCTTTCTAGAACCTTCTAGAAGGTTTAATTGCCTTTATACAAGCAGGTTATTGTAATGAAGAAGATGATATGAATGAAATTTTTGGATTTTAGAACAACTTGACTGTTTTGGTCTCATAGAGCTGTTTAGCTCTTCTTTATCATGCTCTTTGGTGATTCTACCCACATCAATAACTCCACGTGATATCTCACTGATCCACGTGATTCATTAATTGGGAGTCATAAGAAACTGGAGATTGATTGAGAGTTATAAAGAGTCGGGGTGACTGATTTACGTGATTCAATGGGAGTTATAAGGAGTATATTGATTGAGAGTTATAAGGGGAGATTGACTATGTGTTCTGCTCATTTATGTTCATGAACAACATTGTCCGAAGCTCGTAAACAATCGATATGAAGCTCGATAAGAAGCTTGTTAGGAGCTTGATTATTGTTTAATACGAAAATTTAATAAATCTAATATAAATATTTTATGTTTATTATATTTTAAAAATATTAAAATCAGTTATTCTAGAACAAGTTTTCTTATAAGAAGAATTATAGCTTGTTTGTTTGTGAATGGGCTCATTTGGTAGTTCAAAAACACTCACTAGATGTGTTCGCATACAGACTTATTTTATTGTTTGAAAACTCTTACTAGATATGTTCGCAAATACGTTAATAAAAAATACTCACTATATATGTTCGTGAACATGCTCGTTTGGTAGTTAGAAATAATTGCTAGAAATGTTCGCAAACATATTTGTTAGTAGGCCCGAGAACATTTAGAAGTAGAGCTCGTTTATAGTAGGGGTGTCAATTATTGACACGACCCAATAACCCGACCCGAACTTGACCCAAAAAATCCAGGTTTGTGTCGACATGTTTAACAAACGGGTTGGATTCAGGTTCTAATTTTTGACCCGTTTGAAAAATCAGGCCGGCTCCGAATCAACCCGCTAACCTGACTTTGACCTGAGTCCCCTGCCCAGGCACTGTCCCAAACCCCCACTCCCGCACTTCACGTAGTTGCCTGCATTCGGAGCCGGAGATCTCAGATCTGAGCCAAGGCATAGTCCTGGACTCCTGCACCGCACGTAATTGCCCGCTTCGCTCTAGGAATACACTCATTCACGTGCAGTAGAGAGCTGGCTCTAGCCCGAACGGCCTAGCCTGAACGGTCGAACCCGGAGTTATGCGCCTCTGCCTGCACTTGCACAGGTCGGTAGGCATAGTCCCTCTCCTCTCGTATGCGTCCTAGCCCGCCCTCGCGTAGCGCCCGAAGTCGTGCACTCCTCGTGTGTTGTGCTATGCGTTGCGCTCTCTCTCACTATCTCGGGTCAACTGTGGTTTCATGCCAGGTCAGGTCATCCTAGAAACCCGACAAGTCAAGTCCCGGTTAAAATTTTTGACCCATCTATAAAAACGGATTGGGTTTGGGTCATGTCAAATATTAGCAGGTCAATATCAGGTTTGACTCGAGCTCGACCTGCAACCTTATTTTGACACCCCTAGTTTATAGCTTGATAAGGCTCGTTTGTTTAAAGCTCGATAAGCATGAAGTGAATCAAACATGAACCCAACTCAAACCTTTAAACGAACCAAGCTTCAATATAAACAGGAAAGTTCAAATCGAGTTCAAATGAACATGAACAAGCTGATAATAAACAAACACAAATAGAACAAGCACATACTCTGCTCGGCTCGTTTACAGCCCTACATTCATGCAACTCACATGCACAAACTGCAAGCACCCAACCCTCCTTCCTCTCTTACACGACCCAAGTCGCCGTCCTTCTCTCGCCGTCGTCGCCCTCCTTTATGTAAACGCTTCTTCTCCTCCTCCTCTTCTTTTCTTCTTCCTCTCTTCTTCTTCTTCTTCCCTTCTTTCTTCTTATTTCTTTTCGTCTTCTTTCTTCCCTCCATTTATTCTCTTCTTCATTTTCCCTTATTCTTTCCCTTTTCCTCTTCTCCATCTTTATTACCATCTTCTTCCCTAAACCTAATCCTAATTTTTTTATTTCTCCCTCTCTTTCCCTCAAACCACTATCCTCCTTCACAAAAAACCTTCCCCAATACCTCCTACACCTCCTCCACCAAAAAGTCCTATCATGCCCCACTTCTCTCTAAATCTAGAGATAAAATTTTATCTCTATAGAAAGAGAGAATTCATAATTTCTCTCTTCAAATATTTTCCTCTCCGTCTCAAACAACTTCTCTCACCCTCATTCTTTTTTTCTCTCTGCCTAAAGAGAGAAAAATTCCTCTCTCTAAAATTAGAGGGAGAGAAATTTTCTCTCTCTAGCATCATCCTCCTCTCCACAAACATATTACTATAAATTTCCAATCAAAACCCTAACCAAATTCCCTTTTTCCCTCTCTTTCTCTATCCCCCATTGCACTATATATATATGCACGGCAGGTCTCACTCGCCTCGTTGCCATTGTCTAGCCATCGCCACCTCCCCCGAGCACTTTGAGCTATAACCCCGACACTAGTTATTTTATAATTTATATGCATGAAATAAGTACTCGTGACCGCTTTTCTTAGCAGGTGAAAAAATTTTTACACATGAAAATAGGTACTCGTGACCAAGGTTGTGAAAATCGGTCTGGACAACGAACCGGAAAAAGGAGAGATTCACAGTTCGGTCAGTTCGATTGATTGAATTGGGGTCGAACCGAATGACGTAATAAATAATAATATTATTAAATTTAATAAAATTAACATAATAATAATGTTATCATTCCAAATATGAGACAAAAATTAAACGAAATAAAAAACTATGAAACATAAAACTTACATAATTAAGTAAAATAATTATTTTAAAATCTCACATAAGAGCAAAAAAAAAATCCAAATCTCATAATTATAAGAATTTATATAGGGGTGTCAAAATTGGGTTACGGGTCGGGTTTGGGTTGAACCCGACATTGACCCTCTTCTATTTGACACGACCCAAACCCAACCTATTTTTGCAAACGGGTCAAATTTTATAACCGAGCCAAACCTGCCAAACACCCGGGTCACTAACTCGACACGGTTGACCCAGGGCTGGGCAGAAATCTCAGGCGAAGTCACAAAGGCACACGTTGTGGTGCGGGTTGATCTAGTTGGAGTCGTTGGACTCGTACCTCGTGGGCGGTGGATGCTGAACGCGCAAGTTACACATGGAAGGAATCACAGCCTTACAGCCTCGTAGGCTATTGGGCCATCTGGGCTAGACGCTCGACCGCAAGGGTGCGGCCGAACCATGCGAGTAGGATTGAGCAACGCCGTGGGATGGGTTGGACTGTGAGTCGAGTGACGTTGATCGCACGGTTAGGTCTTAGGGCTTGCTGGCGGGAGCCGGAGACTGAAGTGCGGCATTAGAGTCGAGTGATGTTTATGGGTCAAATATGGGTCATTCTTGGGTTTCCTGGTCAACTCGAACCCGACCCAATTTTTGAAACGGGTCAATTTGTTGAACCCAAATCCGACTCGTATGACAAACGAGTTGACCCTAACTCAGAATTTTTGGGGTGGATTTTTGGGTCGTATCAAATATTGACACTCCTAAATTTACACTCATAACAATATGATAATTTTATATTTAAATATTTTTCAATTTTTAAATTTAATTTTTAATCTACATTTAATTTACATATTACCATATAATTTAACATAAATTATTACTTATTTATATTACGTATTTAATATAAATTTAATTCTAACATAAGTTTATAAATTTAATATAAATTATTATTAATTTATGTTATATGATAAAATATATTTTACATCCATATATTATATATCAAATTTATTTTATAAATTTATATCTAAAAATTATTTATGTAAAAATAATTTATCATTAATAAATAGATAAAATCATTTTTTATAGTATATAAATAAAATAAATTTCATTATAATTTAAATTAAATGTTTTAAATATAAATTAATTTGTGTATTTAAGAAAATCATTTAATATTTAATCTTTAATATAATAAAATCATTTATTTAATTATTTAAAAATTGTGGTAATTGAACTGGCCAATTCAAAAGAATCGGGGTTGGTTCATTGGTTCATCGGTTGAACAGGCGGTTCTGATCGGTTCAATCCGGTTTGATGCAGAAGTGGTTTTCAGATTGGACCAAATCGGCCTTATGGTTGGTTCACGGTTGAACCGGTCGAATCGGCTAGTCCGGTTCGATTTTTAAAACCTTGCCCATGATCACTTTTCTTAGTAGGTAAAAAAATTCGTATGCATGAAAATAAGTACATGTGGCTGCTTTTCTTATCAGGTGAAAAAAATTGTATGTACAAAAATAAATACCCGTGACTGCTTCTCTTAGAAGGTGGGAAAATTTGTTTACTTGTAAAATTTTAAGTACTTGTGACTACCTTTCCTTGTAGGCAGGGAAATATGCTTTGTATAATGAAAAAAACTAAATATCTGTGACCTCCTTTCTTGGGAGATGGAAAAATGTTATACTTTATAAACAAGTACTTAAAAACTCGTGACTATCTTTCTTAGCACGCGAGAATGAAAATTTTGGCCACGGTGTCACCTTACACCTACCGTGACAGTCTTTCTTGGTAGGCGGGAAGGCTTAGTGCATCGATGCATCTCTCTACTTGGGGACGACTCCAAGGTGCTGCTGAAATTTATAATAAAATGCATGATTTAGACAAAAATTAGAAAAATTAAGATCTAACTCAACTCTTAAGTCAACAAAATTAAAAATATATGCCATCCTAAGTTTTAAACATTGAAAAGCAAAAATGAATTGAAAATCAAAACTTAACAAAGTAGAACTAAATTACTCGCCAACACACAAACTAGAATTTTCCTCTCTTAGCTCCTAGGTTATACACACTCAAACCCTTTAGCAAAACACGCTTTGTGAACTGAAATGTGCAAAAAAAAATGAACTAGGGTTGAGTTCCCTACTTATAACCTAGAAAATTGATACCCTTATGGGACCCACTGAGCCAAACTCCAAATACCAAAATGATAACGAAGGAGTCACAGGTGCATGGTTGCCCTAAGTAGCATACATGCCATCTGTTAAAGTGCGAAGACTTGTGTGCGCCCCGTGAATGTGTTATATACACTATGAAAATTTGTCTTTGAAAAGAAACAAAAATAGTACAGTGTTATGTGTCATAGGCTGTACGACCCTTCATTAAAATGCACGTGATGCGTCAAATTACTAGAAAAAGGGTGTTGCATATGAGCCCCTCATGCGAGCACTTAACCATGATCATGCAAGCCACATTGTACATACTCCAATGATCATGCTATTATGTAAGTGCATCGAGATTCATGTGGGTGTGTCATACAAATGCACTAAGTAAAATGTGCGAGTGCACTGCACGAGAGCATTATGCAATGCAAGTGTATTTTACACATGCTTAACAACATGCAAATGTTTATGGAAATACATAAGTACGCATACAAACATGCAAATATATATGCAAGCATGCAAACATATAAATACATGTGCAAATGTATATTTGAACATGCATATACGTAATACACACCCATTGTGTCAGACATACATTCCACACAACATGCAAATGAATTATGCGCTCATCCTAAGCAATATACAAATGCATCATCATCATGCAAATCATATGGAGCATATTATGTAAAAAAAAAATATGGAGCATATTATGCATTATGTAAATCATACAAAATGTATTAATCATCCTGCGAATGTATTATGTAAAATGCATTAGAAAAAACACACATCCCCATGAGCCCCGATGAGCGTGACACATACACACAACGTAATGGAAAGTTCAACAATTAGCCTTAATTGAAAGTTCTCTCTCATTATCGGGAGGGATAATTAACTTTAAGAGTTTGTCATATAGAAAATCAGAACTCAGATCATGAAGTCCTCGCAAAATGAGGATGAAATCTTTGGGTAGTGTCTTATCTAAAGGCCCAATCCGCCTTCTTAAAATTTACCCCGAAACATAAATTCATTAAAACTCTCCTAGCCGACAAAAAGAAATGGTTGCGGAAAGGCTGGGGCATGAATTTTTGGAGCCCGAATATTTCTGACAACTCCGAAGGCGCAGAGAATGCCCTCTACTACATCAGTCGGAGGCTGATTAAAACAAAAATACGTTATTCTCGAATTGAGAAGTACTGTTTGTCATTGATTTTCACTCTCCAGAAACTCTGTCATTATATGCTTTCTCATAAAATCACATTAATATCAAAGATCGATCCATTAAAGTCCTTAATTATGTTCTCTTGTCTCATAATCGGATGATAATGATTAGAGGCCCATAGTCGAGGGAGGTGTTTGGAGGACCGTAGTCAGGCAACGATACTCGAAGCAGACATGAGTAAGAGCCCTCTGAATCAAGCTGAAATATCTCGGGAAAAAAATAAAATTTAGTGATTTTGTAGTTTATGCTGTTAGAATGTACTTCATTGTTGAGAATTAATGAAAATGTTTTATGCTTTTGAATCATGGGATCTATTACAAATATTTTACAAATTTCTATTATAATTTTTCTACAGACTTTTTTTTTGAGCTGTTGAAATGAATTCAAATGATCTCTAAGAGAATTTGAAGGTATTCTGCTTTATATTAATCTTTAATATAAATTTAATTGAATATCATAATGATATATAACTTATAATAAATTTATAAATAATTGTATACTACATTTGTGATAGGAGGGGTCGGTTGATCACAAGTGGGTAAATTTAGCCTATATTTTTGCCCTCATTTGATGAAGATGATGGGAATGATTGGTTTGTTCTTAGAATGCAAGAACTTCACTATGTTGATCTATTTTTTTAAATTTTGTTTGCACTTCTTTTACTAATAAACAAAAGCTTGCCGAGCCCCTCCAAAATGCCAAGAGAATTTTCAGCATGAAATATCTAATAAAGCCTTGGGGTAAAACAATTATGTAAATGCACAATATGACGTGCCTATTAATTTGCTCAAATGAGGGCTAACAAAACAAAGAATAACCAGATTCATTATCAAAATGAGAAGAGAAGAAAGCCTCAATCAAGCTTTCCTATAAAGTATTGAACAAAAAAACGGGTCTCTACAAAACCCCAACCTGTTAGGCTAAAACTTAAAGCCAGCAGATCTACACTAACTAAATATTTCAAGAAGCATGAATATATCATGCCCAAAATATAATCATTTTCAGAGAACTCTTTGTTCTCTTCACTGGATAAAGCACCCTTTCGGTAGCAAATGGGGCACTCGGCATAATAACATGGCTTCATTTAAGACAGTTTTGTTATTATTTTCTAAAGCAATTTTCTAATACAAATTTCTGTACAAATTTTTTTTTTTTGAGCTAGAAATTTTTGTACTAAAAAAATACTTTAGAAAGTGTTAAGAAAGCTGCCCCAAACAAGCCTGAATGTCAACCCATGACAATCATTTCGCCATATACTTCGCTTCATGCAACAGCATTTTTGAGTTGATGGTTAAAAATGAAAGAAAAGTGCTCCATTCTGCTCATAAGTAACTCTTTCTTCAACGGGTGACTATTATCCTTAAAAAATGGGTGACCGCACAGTGCCCAGTCCATGCTACAGGTGCAGCCCGCTCGGTAAAAATTGTACAATCTCTTGCTACAAAAATGAAATTCATTCCTTATGGAGAGTAATCAACCTGCAGTATCCAGTAAATCAGTGTTTAGGGTCGTAATAAGGGCATTGTATTCACGTTTTTGTGCTGTGTGACATAAGCTAGCTTTAGATTAAATGGTAATTCTTGTCGGTGAAGAACGTAGGAAATGAGATGTCAAGTAATAAAACAAAAAGTGTGTTCTTCTTAATTGCACGTACTTCCAACAGAAGTCTGGAATGATCTACTAATGCATGATTTGAGTTGAGGTGATCCAGTAGATGATGTAGAACCCCAATCCTGACCAATGATTTTCTTGCCACCCTGCACGCAAGAGAACCATATCCTCTTCAAATAATTCGGCTAAAAATAAATGTTGCATTTGTTGTTTATTGGAAGAAAATGTTCTTAGCAGGTAATCATATTGTAGAAAATAATCTTTTGATGCAATCAAGCTAATATTCTTTTGTTTAATCGGTAGAAAATACTCATTTGATGCCATAAAAAACATGCAAATAGTCTGGCAAATGATGATTAAAGCAAAAAAATTCAATGAGAATCAATACAATTCAATCATGATTCACGCCACAATAAGAAAGTTGGTTGTAATTGCTTTGACTAAAATTAATCATATTCACAAGACAATATTGAATTATATAGAACAAGAGCATAAAAAATACAAAAAGCTAGGCCTAAAGCTCACATATAAGGAGATGACTTTCCATGAAAATTAATAGTTGCATTTGCACTGCACTTGAGGAATCAACATCCAACCATGCACAAAAGGTACAATAAAATAAAGGGATTTTTACATACATAACACTTGAAACTATTGAAAATACATATTTAACACTCAAATTATTGTATTTATTAATATACCACCTAAAACCCCCCTTTTTCTCAATTCTACCACTCCGTTAAAGGCCCGTCAGAATTCTCGCCGAGTCGCCGTAGCCGATTCCCCGTCTTCCACATCGAATCCTTCTCCACCAGCGATCGCCACCGTCCTTGTCCCTCACCGTCGTGAAGACGATTGGATATTCTCCACCGCCGCCGGCCACTTCAAGCTCCTCCTTTTCTTGTCATCTCCTAAACTTACCATCTCCCGTCGACGAGCATTTAATATGCCTGGAGCTCCAGAACTCTTCCTTCCAATGAGCTCACATCAATGCTCCAGAAGCCGCAGTCCTCTGAGAGAAGAGCTTTGTTGTTTTCTCTCACCCGCCTCTCAAAATGAGGATCTTTTCCGAGTTTAAAGCGACCCACATTACAGATTCTTTTTTTCTGATTGAGTTCGATTTATGGCGATTTAGTGTATTAGCTTGTATTCCTGAACGGAGATTGTGGTCTCCTAGGGTTGCACTACTGCGCATTTTCTTACTGCTCCAACTTTTTGGTTGTTTTACTGATTTTTTCCTTATTTGTGCTTTTCTTTGAGGATCTTGTGGGGCTTTGGTGTTAAGATTCTGATGAAGGTGATCAAGATGGCATTTTGGAGGAAGAAGAAGATGATGATGATGTTATCACGAATGCGGTGATTGTGCAGCACTTGAAGCAGAAGAAGGTATAATTTGAGCTGCAGATTTCAGAAGAATCAGAGAAGGGGCCCATGCAGCCGAGAGAGCAGAAGCGGAAGCAGTGGAGCATGCTACTCTCGCAACCTTGCAGACGAAAAGCGGATTTCTGACGGTGGTTAGCCGGCTCCAGATTTCCGGAGACATCTCCATGGCCGCCGTTGCTCTTGTTCTACCGACAAACCCCCTCTCGTGCGAACGAATGGAAAACGATGCGAGACGAGATTTTTGACAGCGATTTAAATAGAGTGGTAGAATTGAGGAAAAGGGGTTTTAGGTGGTATATTAGTAAATACAACAGTATGAGTGTTGAATATGTATTTAGGGAAGTTTCAAGTGTTACGTATGTAAAAATCCCTAAAATAAAATAATTTATTATTAACCAAAAACTCCCATTTTCATGTCTTAATTAATCCATATTTACAATCATCCAATCCCTTACATTAACAACCCCAAGATTTTTCCTGAAATAAAATCTCGACAAAAATTCTAAACAAATAAACACACATCTAAAATACTCGCGCAAGCAATTGTATGACCAGTGTGACCACAGATCCTAGACATCTCGAAAAATTCTTATGCAAAAACATCCAAGTTAATTTGTAATGAGATTAATAACATATCGAAAAAGTTCATCCAAATGTCTCTCCTTCTAAGATTACTGCAACTTAAACAAATTCCTTAACGGTCAAAAATCTGATCGATTATCTCTGATATAAAGAACATAGGGTTCACCTTCTAATATGGAATTCAAATAGTATTTAATGGATTGCATCAAATCATTGAAGAGAATGGCATTTTTTTAAGTTGCATTTTGCATTAATTAAAAGTACAAAAAGTACAGGCTAGTGTAGAAACTCATACAAGACTCCTCCTTCGGCAAAAAAACAATAAAAGAGGAGGAAATATCATTTCTAATAGGATCATTCCATACATAAGAGCAACTAAAGTATAAAAGCCAAAAAGAAATAAAAGATGTATCCCCTCAGCTGAGAAGGTGAGGTCCCCCTTGCTATTATAGTAGGGAGCACCAACAAGGTAAGCTGGAAACAACTCCCAAGCTAGGGGGGATACATGAAAATTTTTTTTGGAATAAGACACTTAGCCATCAAATGTACTTTACATATGAAAGCACTGAAGTTGTTAAGTAACATCTAAAAATAATATTTCAAGTAGAGAGAACTCTTAACAACATGAAGTAGATCGTTTTATTTGAAAGGACCTGTACCCCACCCCCACCCTAAAAATCACCTAGGGGACTCTCAGTTGAGAAAACAATTAAGGAACCCTTGATAGCCCTATAATTCTTGGCACCTAAACCAAGCTTCTTAGCTAAATGATAAATGCCAAATTAATTGAACTACTTGTGTTCATCGATATTTTGAGGACTTTGTAGTAGTTAACCGCAATTTTCATTATGAATGTATCGCTTTACACATTTCAACAAATCAAAAAAACCTTCATATGTAAAAGAAATGATGGTAAAGCAGGAGTGACATTTATCTCATTGTACTTCAGTTGACCCAAACTCCTCAATGTATTACAGAACCATCTCCTCTAGTTATAACCTCAATCCAAGAAATCACTTCAAAATCCAATTGCGCTCACTAGGTCATCATTTGATAATTGTTGAATGATATGTCAATCGACCAAGAAATCTCTTAAGTGTCCATCATTGATCCTCTTTTCAATGAGAACCATTAGAACATAACAATCATCAGTGTTGTGATTGCAATCGTTATGATAAAGATAAAAAATTCAATGAGTCTCTCCTCTCTAAGGCCCTTTGCGTAGGATTAAGCTACTTGAAGTTTTTGATAGGAAAAACTTGGATTTAAGTCACCCTATCGAGCCGGAAGGGGAAAACAGCGAGAAAACTGCTGTTTTCAGCAGGAAAACAGCCCAAATCTACTGTTTACGGCAGGAAAACAGTAGAAAACTGATGAAAACTCAAAGCAAACACTTGTATTTCACTAGTTGATGAATAAAACAAAAAGGAAGATACAATGTTCTTCAATTCGAGAGGAAGAACAACTCTCCAATTCTCCGGCAACGCCGAGAGCCCAAGCAAGAAAACCTAGATCTCAAAAGTGCATTCCAACTCAAGATAATCTCCCCCTCTCCCTCCTAACCTCTTAATTAACAATAAAGGAGTTTTACAAATTGCCTAAACAGCCCTTCCCATTCAAAATTTCCCTCCCAAAATTTCTCCTTGGCCCCCCACGGGTTCCGCCTGGTTCCGTCTCGCGTAGACGTGGACCGGTCCAGGTTGGATCGGTCCAGCCGGCCCCTCCTGGGCCGGCCTAACAGTACTCCCCTCCCAAAGACTCACCTTGTCCTCAAGGTGAAAGGAAGGGAATTGATCTTTCATTCTTTCAAACGGCTCCCAAGTAGCCTCAAATTCGGGAAGGTCTTTCCATCTAATCAACACTTCTTTGTTGTCCTCTTTATCTGATCTCACTCCTGCAAGCTCCAGTGGTTCTAAAATTACTTCCAAATCCTCAGTCAGTGTAGCTGGTAATTCTTCACTAGTTGCATGCTCCCCTAAAGCTTTCCTCAACTGGGACACATGGAACACTGGGTGTATGGTAGCTGTTAATGGTAACTTCAGTCGATACGCCACGGCCCCAATTCTGTCCAACACCTCATATGGACCGAAGTATCTTGGTGCCAGCTTCTCGTTCCCCCTTCTAGCAACTGTCATTTGCCTGTAGGGGCGCAGTTTTAGGTACACCTTCTCTCTCACTTCAAACTAAATGTCCCTTCTACGTGAATCCGCCTGCTTTTTCATGATTTGTTGTGCCCTCAGGAGATGCCTCTTCAACTCTTCCAGTACCTTGTTCCTTTCCTCCAAGTACTGCTCCACTGAAGAAACTGGTGTGCTTCCTTTCCCATAGTGCACTAGGTGCGGTGGGTCCCTCCCATACATCACCTTGAAAGGAGTCATCAGAGAGGCAGAATGGTATGATGTATTGTACCAATACTCGGCCCAAGGTAACCACTTCGCCCACATCCGTGGTGTTTCAGAGGCAAAACACCTCAAATATGTCTCCAAGCTCCGGTTCACCACCTCAGTCTGTCCGTCAGTCTGTGGATGGTAGGCGGTACTTCTCTTGAGAACAGTGCCTTGCATCCTGAAGAGCTCCCTCCAAAACTGGCTGAGGAACACTTTGTCCCTATCAGACACAATCGACTCCAGGATCCCATGTAATCTAACCACTTCCCTGATGAACGCTGCCGCCACTGACACTGCGGTGTAAGGATGTCGTAAGAGAATAAAATGGGCATACTTGCTAAGTCGGTCCACCACGACTAGAATAACTGTGAATCCCTCTGAACGGGGTAGGCCGTCAATGAAGTCCATGGACACTTCCTCCCATACTTTATTTGGAAGTGCTAATGGTTGAAGTAACCCTCCTGGGGCCATTGCCATGTATTTATTTCTCTGGCACACCTCGCACCTGGACACCATCTCCTCAACATCTTTATACATCCCCTTCCAGTAGAGCTCGGATGCTAGCCTCCTGTATGTCTTTTGAACTCCTGAATGACCTCCAACAGCGCTGCCATGAAACTCCTACAACAAGTGGGGAATGTGTATGGAAGTTCGTGGCATCACAAACCTCCCATGATACAATAGTCTCTCCCCCTCACTGCAGTAACCAGGATGACTACTCTTGTCCTTCCCCAAATCTTCCCTGATCTTCCTCAACTCTTCATTCAGCATACTTTCTTTCTTGATTGCCCCCCAATCTACCATCAATGGAACTGACACAGCTAATTCCTAAAGCTCCCCAACACATCTGGATAAGGCGTCGGCTGCTTTATTTTCCAAACCAGGCTTATATTGGATCTCAAAATCATAGCCTAATAATTTGGATAACCACCTTTGATGCTCCTCGGTCACCATTCTTTGCTCTAGTAGATATTTCAGACTTCTCTGATTAGTTCTTACAATGAAATGCCTTCCCAAAAGATAAGGCCGCCACTTCTGAATAGCCAAGACAATGGCCATTAGCTCCCTCTCATATACTGACTTCAATCTAGCCCTGGCTGACAGCACTTGACTGAAGTATGCTATTGGCCTGTGGTTCTGCATCAACACTGCCCCCAGCCCATATCCTGACGCATCAGTCTCTACTACAAAGACCTGGCTGAAATCTGGAAGTGCTAACACTGGAACTGTCGTCATGGCTTCCTTCAGTTTTTCAAAGGCCCGGGTTGTTGCCTCTCCCCATAAAAATCCATCCTTCTTCAGTTGCTTAATCAAAGGCCATGCGATAGTACTGTATCCCTTCACAAACCTCCTGTAGTACCCAGTCAACCCCAAGAACCCCCTTAACTCCTTTAGGTTTCTAGGCATTGGCCACTTCTGCATTGCTTCTATTTTATTCTGATCTGCCGCCACTCCTTGAGATATCACGTGTCCCAAGTACTCTACACTGGCCTGGGCAAAGCTGCACTTCACTTCTTCAGATTGGCTTGTAACTGATGTTCCTATAATACTCCCAAGACCACCTTCAAGTGTTCTAAGTGCTCCCCTTCAGTCTTGCTGTACACCAAAATGTCATCAAAGAATACCAGTATGAACTTCCTGAGGTACTGCTTGAAGACCATGTTCATCAAAGACAGAAAAGTAGCAAGAGCGTTAGTCAAACCAAAGGGCATTACCAGAAACTCATAATGCCCCTCATGTGTCCTGAAAGCCGTCTTTAGAACATCCGCCTCCTTCATTCTGATCTGGTGGTATCCGGATTTTAAGTCCAATTTAGAAAACACCACTGCCCCGTATAGCTCGTCCAATAGCTCATCAATCACCGGAATTGGGAACTTGTCTGGTACAGTGCCCTTATTTCAGAGCCCTGTAATCCACACAGAATCTCCAACTCCCGTCCTTCTTTTTGACCAAGAGGACTGGACTAGAGAAAGGACTAACACTCGATCTTATGATCCCCGCCTCCAGCATCTCCCGGATCAACCTTTCAATCTCATCTTTTTGAATCTGCGAGTAACGGTAGGGGCGGACGCTGATCGGTGTCTCCCCTTCTTTTAAAGTAATGACGTGCTCCAGCTCCCTCTGTGGTGGTAAACCCTGTGGAGGTTGGAAAACCTCGCTGAACTGGTGTATGAGCGGCTGGACTGACAAAGGAATACTGCCTTCTTCCTCCAATCTGACCCCTTCCAGACGATGCAACTCCATTAAGTAGCCTCCTCCCTCCTCCTGAATGGTCCTAATTAGGGATTTTAGAGAAACCCCAGCCTTGGTCAGCCCCGCATCACCCTGAATCACCCTCTTCTTCCCCTCCACCACCAGTTCCATCTTCAATGTGCCCCAATTGATCTTGGTCTCTCCCAGGGTCTGCAACCACTTCATCCCTAGGATGACGTCAGTACTCCCCAATTCCAAGGAAAAGAAATCCTCCCTCACCTGGATCCCCTGAATCTTCAGGACTACTCTACAAACTCCTCTCCCCATCTCCACCTTTCCTGTGCCCATCATCACCCCATAGCCTCCAGTATCCACAATCTGGGTGGAAATGAAGTTGTGGGTTGCCCCACTATCTATCAACACCACCACTTCATGGCCAGCTATCACCCCTTTCACTTTCATAGTGTGACTCGAAGTGAATCCCACCACGGAGTTCAGAGAGACTTCTGTCACATCCAGGTGCAACTTCTCCTCCTCCTCTTCTGACCTGCTCCCACCTCTCTCTTCGTCTTCCTCGTCTTCACAAACGAGGAGAACCTGAAGAGTCCGGTCTTTGCACCTATGACCCGGCATGTACTTCTCATCACATCGGAAGCACACCCCCTTTGCCATCTTCTCTTGTAACTCCTTTTCAGTTAGCCTTTTGAATTGTCCTCCATTTCCTCCTCAATTTTCTCCTTCTGTACTTCCTTCAAACTCCCTGGGGTTGGCCCCTTGGATGATAAGAAGGTGGTCGTCATTCTATACGATCCCCCTGAGTAATTCCCCCGAGCCCCCCTTTCTGACTTCTTATGAATTCCACCAGCTGTGCCAATTCCCTAGCTTTCCCTAAATTTCTAGGCTCTAACACTCTAACTGTTGATCGTATCTCCGGTTTCAGCCCTTTCATGAAGTTCCCTTCCAAAGCTGACTCCGAGATATGATCCAACCTGCTGGCCAAAAACTCGAACCTGTCGCGGTAATCCGCCACGGTCCCCTCCTGAGTCAGGGCAAAGAATTGCTCATAGAAGTCTCCTCCCCCATCGGCTCGAAAACGCTCTAGTAAGCATTCTTTGAACTCTCTCCAGTTCCGGATGGGCTCCCTCCTGTCTCGCCATTGATACCATGCCAACGCTTGTCCTTCCAAACACAGACCTGTCGCCGTCAACTTCTCCTCCTCTGTCAACCCATTGACGGCAAAGTACCGTTCCACCTTGTATATCCATCCATGGTCATCCTCTCCCTCAAAGATGGGCATGTTCAGTTTTCTCACCTTGGGATCTCCTCCATATCCTCGGTATCCTCCGTATCCTCCCATTCCTCGAGGAGGAGATGCTCCCCAAGTGTCCCGATCATCCCTCCAGCGATTATACCCAAACCCTTCTCGTAGTCCTCTCTTCTACCTTCAAAATCGACACCTCGGCGATGGAATTCATCCCTTCTCCCTTCAAAATCAGCACCTCGGCGATGAAATTCCTCCCTTCTCCCACCAAAATCAGCATCCCTTCTGTCATATCCCATGCTCATCTCCTCTCTAGAAAGCAGTTCTAGAGGAGGCATGTCTTTCTCCCCCTCAAGGATCTCCACCTCCGGAATTCTCCTCCCCCGGAACAGGTTTGGATTTCCTCCTACGCTATGGCCGTCGGTGGTCTCTCTCACTTCTGATGTTGCCGGATTGGTCTTTATTTCAAACAGTTTCTTCATCATCTCTTCCATAGCTGTGAACTTCCCTTCCAACCTTTCATTGTTGGCGGTGATTTCAAAGAACTTTCCCTCCAAATCTGATTTCAGTTGACCGAATTCGCCTTCCAAAACTTCCACCTTCTTTCCGGCCATCTTTTCTTCCACGAACACAAGAAATCAACCTCCGAATGCCCCAAAATACCTGCTGAAATTTCTAGATTTCAACCGCCGATGGTCCTAAGACGATGCTCTGATATCAATTTGATAGGAAAAACTTGGATTCAAGTCACCCTATCGAGCCAGAAGGGGAAAACAGCAAGAAAACTGCTGTTTTCAGCAAGAAACCAGCCCAAATCTGCTGTTTACAGCAGGAAAACAGTAGAAAACTGATGAAAACTCAAAGCAAACACTTATTTTTCACTAGTTGATGAATAAAACAAAAAGGAAGATACAATGTTCTTCGATTCGAGAGGAAGAATAACTCTCCAATTCTCCGGCAACGCCGAGAGCCCAAGCAAGAAAACCTAGATATCAAAAGTGCATTCCAACTCAAGATAATCTCCCCCTCTCCCTCCTAACATCCTAATTAACAATAAAGGAGCTTTACAAATTGCCTAAACAGCCCCTCCCATTCAAAATTTCCCTCCCAAAATTTCTCCTTGGCCCCCCCACGGGTTCCGCCTGTTCCGCCTGGTTCTGCCCCTTTTGGTTCCGTCTCGCGTCGACATGGACCGGTCCAGCCGGCCCCTCCTGGGCTGGCCTAACAATTTTCCTCGTTTTGAATTATGGTCATGATTTCTAAGATTGAATAATTCAGTGATGGAAGACTATTCCTCAGGTGAGGTGCAGACAAAGAAGAATAATTCTAATTGATTTTTTTATGAAAAAATCAATCCGAGTAAGGAAATCCATTCGGCCACGATGTTGCTCAACAAACTTTAACTGTGAATTGCTCATTCTTTTTTCTTACTTAAAGATTGAACAATTACCGTTGAAGGAGATAGTTCTGGCATAGAGAGAATCTTCTCAACATTCAACATTCATTTACTTATTTGCTTTCTGTAGCATATCTGCATATTCGCAAATGCCTCTGGAGGATTATTCTTCGCAATGAATTTGAATGGGCACTCCTTGAACTAAAGAGTGAGCCCCAACTTCACAATGAAAGGATCAACATCAGTAACCTTATAGATCACCCTAGTGAACTTAGTACTATATTCTCTTAATTGCTCTTTTTCATTCTACTTGGTACATAGGATAGTGCATGAGGTCTTGATTGGCATCTAAAAACTCAAGAATCATGCAACAAATTATCTCCATAATTCATCACAAAAAAGAAAAGTTTTAGGAGGAAAGTGGGAGAACCACCTACGAGCAAATTCTTTTAAGTGTTATGAGAAACACTAAACATTTTACTACATCAGATATGGTATACATAAAATGTCACACAGAACGGTGTTGCCAATCATACATTGCAGCTGTTTGAAGAAATGTTAAAGGATTGTACAGAGGTGACATCTAATGGGGTGACAATTGCGAGTGTTTTTCCTGCTTATGCTTACTTTGCTGCACTTGATCATGGGAAGTGGAGACATAAACATGCAAGCATTTTGGGCTTATATTTACATCCTATGGTGCTGATTGCAAGATTGGTCAAAGCTCGTCGTTGTTTCGATTGTTTATCTGAAAAAGATAAGAGTATGGTTGCTTGGAACGCCTTGATCGTTGCTTACGCTTCACATGGACTTGGATCAGAAGTTGTATCGGCATTTGATGACATTGTTAGATCCAGAGTTCAGGCCAACCCAATTTCATTCACTGTTTTACTGTATATGTGCAGCCACTCAGGATTTGTTGAAGAAACAAAGCAATCATTGAAGTACCTTGTTGATGCTTAATTCTTGATCAAATTCATGACTGTGAAAGCAGATGGAGATATGTCGAAAGACCTTTTGTCTGCATTCAAAATCTTCGACCCAGGAGGACTGATTTTGATATCTACATCTTCCTCCCTCTTGATGACATGCCTCGATGGAGTCGAGCTCTTTTGATGTAAGGGGAGTATGATGTAGGAACGTCCTAGTTATGGCATACCTTAGGAATAACTTATCAACTTGTTACATGCCTTCTAGAAGGTTCTATGATTAGCTTATAAATATAACTATTGTAGTAGGATGAGGTATTGATGAATTATATACTCTTTTGAAGCTTTAAGCTTGTGTTTTTTCTCTGGGTTAGGAATTCCTTCTAGCAAATCCGATTCTTCCGCCGATCCACTATATCAGTTGGGTAAAGTGAAAGCAAATATGCAGAGAAAATCACAAAAGAAACATATAGATTTAAAAGGTGTAGTCTTGTGACATACATAGTAATTTAAGAAAAGAATTACAACTTTGTGATTACACAGAGATTATGGGAAAGGTTCAATAGCCCAAAGAAGATCTTGTGCATTACCTTCATTTTGCCTTTTGTAGCTCTTATAACGAACACTATAGATGTTATCTTGTGATGGATAATGAACAATTGCAACTCTCGATGTATGGACGTTTTGTATGGTAGTGTTTAGTTAAAATATCATGACTGAATGTTGAACGATCATCCATACATGTGATGGACAATGAATCATTTAAACTCTCAATGTATAGACATTTCGTATCATGGTGACTTTTAGTTGAAACAGTCATGTCTGAATGTTGAACAATCAACTTTTATTAACGGTTAGGCGATTATGATTGTTTAGCCAAAACTACCAAAAAAAAAAAAACTTTAATGTGCCACTAATGAAGTGACCTTTACTAGGATTGAATGACCTGTTCAACTGAATTTTAGCATAACCGAGTAATCAATCGAAATCTAGATAAACCTAAAATTTTAATTCTGCTATTGACGCTCTTGAATTAGCATCAAATATTAATTGCAAGATATAATGATGATCCTCATTTCACATCAGACTAAGAAGATGTATCAATTTGCACACATATATTTAAGTTCAAATTCATATTCCGTTTTCATTCAAACTTGGCAAACTTTTGGCATTTTTATTTGTTAAGTTTGTTCTATTTGTTTACTATGTTCATATTCATGCCATCCAATGTTTCTTCCAACATCGCTCTAACCCACAATTTGAGGTGGCAATCTTTTCCAATTCAAATTTTGTCAAGGATTTCAATAATGCCTCCACATGGCAAGGAGCAAGTTAACACATCATGCAAATAAAGATGTACATGAGTGGTGCATAAAGCACCAGGTTTAAATGTTTCTCCCATTGCTCCAAGAAAAGTATAGCTAGTGTGAGAGCACCTAAACATAAGAGAATCTCCCATATTATGCCAAGAATAACATATACTAGTGGTGTTGTTAGCCTAAGCACTACGACAGAGCTAATGCATGCTCTTGCAAGTATATAGTACAAAGTGATAAAAGAAAAAATAAGTGGCGAGAATAATTTTAAGAGAAAGGGGAAGCTTGTTGTTTGAGGGACTCGTGATGGCAATCTAACAATTGTTTTGCCATAATGTAAGGGCTTCCTTACCATGTGTTTGTCCAAGGCACCCATCCCTTGGAACTTATAAACTTGGATGAATGGGTGTTTCCTTGATAATGTGGGACTAAACTATATAAAAAGTAATGGGGGGATGTGGTGGTGTTGTTGGGTGATACATAGAAGTGGTGGTTTCCACAATAGACCACGATGTGAGTCAGTACAAGGCTGTGGTGGCCAAAGATAGACATATCATAAACCATCAAGGAAGTGGTATACCGTGGGTCACCCTATAGCCCAGCACATGCATAAACTTCTCTACACGAAGGGACCCTTAGTGCATTAGTAACTTGTTGGACCATCCAAGGGTGTCGGCATGAAACCCCTTCTTGGAATTATAAACTATGTCAACTAACATGGACCTTAGTATAGAAATGATGAATTGTTTAGAGTTCAACAACAAATTTAAGCTCACTATCTTGTATTGCAACCGAACAAACTCAAAAATTACTAATTATCAACAAATCAACCTAAAATATCCTTGCTTATATAGCTTGAACTTAAATAGAAAAAAAATCCTCATTGGGCGCTTGAACTTTGAGAGAGAGAGAGAGAGAGAGAGAGAGAGAGAGATCATGCCTACATCACAAAGCAATTCGAATAAGAAACGCATAAGTTCAAGAATAACACAATCCAATAAGTCAAAGCTTCTAGCATTAGCATGATCACAATTGTCATTCTCTCATAAGCAAACACTCATGTGGATGGGTATCTGATAAGCGATGCAGGCATAAATTTCAAAACATCTACACATGCATAATGGTTCGAACTAAATCAGAGTCCAACCAAAAAGAAAGGAACTTTGGACAAATGGGGTAGTTACAGGGTTACCTCCTGGATGCAATTGTCTTGGGCATCTTCAAAAAGAGAAGAATAATAAGCCGGGTCATATATGGACCCACCTAGTATATCACTGGAATTAGAGTCCTGTCTTGCTATTGCATTAGATGCAGGATATATATAATCATTTGTCGCATGAAAATCTATTTCTTGATAGCCCAAATTGTCAACTGTTGTAGCCCCCAGTCTATACATCTGAATCCACAGGAACGAGGACAAGAACCTCACTGAAAAACCAATGATTTGCATTGAAAATGCCAGTCTAACAGAAAATATGAAGGATGGCCCATACTTTTCTAAACCAAAGTTCCTGTATAATGCCATTGCAATAAAACTGGGTTATTTCTAGGTGTTCAGTATAATAAAAGCAGTTGTTTTTATCTATGTTGTGTTGGTTGTCTTTTATCACACTTTATGTAAGGAGACTTTAGATTACTAGCTCACAGTAGAATGCTGTTTAAAACTAATCAAACCAAGAAGCAAAGCAAAGAGGAAAAACTATTAATGCGGCCTAACTATGATTTCAACATCATTATATGTCATTCATAGTTTGGTTACCTGCATGGCAGTTTCCATCCAAAATTAACTAGGATTATTTCTTTGAAAGCCACATTTCGATTGTAGAACTCGTAAAAAAATATGGAAATGCTTGGGGGCAAGGGTTGTGCTAGATTAAAGTAGAAGGAAAATTAAAAGCAGCATGAGAAACAAAATCCTATATTATCACAAAAAGTTTAAATAAACTTCCTGAATTTATTATAAGTGATTTTTTTTTCTTTCAACCAAAGAATAAAAGGTAAATTATATCAAGCAAGTGCAGTCACAAAACACATCCAGGGCTAATTCTGTCAAGTTATAGCTGGGAGAACCTAGCAAAACATCAGCAGAGAATGATCCTTCAGCTAACAGCAGATGCTAACATCGAAGTAGAGAAATACTATCTCACAAAAAAAAATCTGATTAATTCAAGAAATTATGCCGGACAATCTGTAAGAAGACAATTTAAGCTAACATTCTAATCATCAGTATTATTAAAGGGCACTGGGCGGCCTTGCACAATGTGCAAGCCGAATGCTAGATGCGCTACATGCCAAACTAGGCGCTCACCTGAGTGTAGTGAGGCAATAATTTTCACCTATTTAAATTATGAGGAATATTATTGTAGAGTATAATTTGATAATCATCACAATAAAATACTACAAAATACTAATAGTGAGGAAAAAATATATTTGCAATTTTTGTCATTCCAAATGCCAAAATGCCAAAACTTTGCAGCTAAGTTACCCAAGAGAACATGTCAACAAGGTCCAAAAGTTACATCTTACTTTTAAACAAGCAAATAAAAACATAAGCAGGTAACTTTCATATGGCATATAATTAATCTAATATTCCCTACTATTTATTTCATCTTCTACATCATCCGTATTCTCTTCTACGTCATTAGATTTATAATCCTCCATCTGATAATATAGTTGTATGATTTAAAAAATAATTATAAAAATTTGCATGATAGAGTTAGCCCATGAGCACCTAGCACCTTACATGAAGGTGCTTGCCCTGGCAATGTGATTCATTAGGGGAAGGCCACCTTGTGGGACCCAGGAAAACTATTTTTCATTATTTGAGGAGGAATCAAGGAGAAGCTATTTAATTATTTATGAATGTTTTCTAAAACATGTTTAATTATTTAGGAATGTTTCCTAAATTATATTTAATTGTTTATGAAGATTTTTTAATTATGTTTAATTTGTTTATGAAAGTTTCCTAAATTATATTTGATTTGTTTAGGAAGGTTTCTAAATCATGTTTAATTTATTTAGGAAGATTTCCTAAATCATGTTTAATTGTTTAGGAAGGTTTTCTAAATTATATTTAATTGTTTAGGAAGGTTTCCTAAATTATATTTAAATTATTTATGAATTTTATATTTATGTTATTGTGTTCTAAGGCTATTTAAGGAGAAATTGTCTAGTGTTTTAGGATCATGTTATGACTGAGTTTTGGTTTTGCTATAGTTCTTTTCTTTGAGGGCTTCCTAACATCATCTAAGTAAATTGGGAGAGTCGATCTACCTCTTGAACTGTAGATGACATGTATCTTGTTCTCTAATTGAAGTATTAATACAAAACTAGCCACCGTTTTGATTTTATTGTAGCTTTTCTATTTGTTGTTTGCTGTTTTTGCTTCCAAGGCGTATCAAATTGGTATTAGAGCAATTTCTTGGGACCGATGGCTGAGAAAAGAGTTGAGGCGCTAGAAAAAAGGATGGAGGGGGAAGTAGGACGGTTGCAAACGGATATAGGATCATTGAATAAGTGCCTTTCAGCAATTAAAGGAAGGTTTGAAAATCTCGTGGAGATGATGAAACAAATGTTAAAGAATCAAGCTAAGGCGGCTCTGCCAAAAGCATAGGGGAATCACGAAAATGATAGGCAAAGAGAAGATCAGAGAGTTGTACCAAGCAAGATTGATGGGGATGAAATGATAAAGACTGTTGGTCCTGGTGTAGACAAAGATTCAATTGAAGTATTGTTGGATGTTGATGGTAAAATTGCATTAGCGGAACTTGATTCACCTGCAAATCTCCCAAAAGAAAATAAAAATGGCATTGAAGAATGCAAGCATCAAGACTTCATAAGCTAAGATAATGAAGAGACTCCAGAGAAAACTAAAAATTATGTACCAACTGATTCTTTTTATTCTTCAGGTTCACATAATCTTGGTGGATAAGTTGAGTGCAGAACAAAAGAAAGTTATCCAATCTGTTAAGGGATTTAAGGGCAATGCATTTTCTTCGAAAATAATGGAACATTTTTATACCACTGGAGATTTTGTTAATTCAGAACTCAAAACCAAGTCAGTAACTGTTATGCTGACACGAGTTTTGAGAGATCCTTAATAAAAAAGAAATGAAAAGAAAAATGTCTATATTGTTTAACATAAATAAACTTTTGATAGAATTTTAAGCAGCAAACATGCTACAACTATTTCACGTGGATCCAACAAGACTTTATGTGAAGAGGAGGATTCAAGGTGGCTCTTTGGGAGGAGAGTATTGATACATCAGGGGGGGACCCACCTTGTGGGACCCAGGGAAGCTATTATTCGTTATGTGAGGAGGAATCAAGGAAAAGTTGTTTAATTGTTTATGAATGTTTCCTAAAATATGTTTAATAGTTTAGGAAGGTTTCCTAATTTATGTTTAATTTGTTTAGAAAAATTTTCTAAATTATATTTAATTTGTTTAGGAATGTTTCTTAAATTATATTTAATTGTTTATGAAGATTTTTTAAATTATGTTTAATTTTTTAGAAATGTTTGCTAAATGATATTTAATTTGTTTAGGAAGGTTTCCTAAATCATGTTTAATTTATTTAGAAATGTTTTATAAATCATGTTTGATTGTTTATCAATGTTTCATAAATCATGTTTAATTGTTTAGGAAGGTTTCCTAAATTATATTTAAATTGTTTAGGAATGTTTTATTTATGTTATTGAGTTCTAGGGCTATTTAAAGGGGAGTTGTCTAGGGTTATTAAATATAATGGGCAAGCCGTGCAGATCCCTAAACAAAGACAGTTTCACGAAATAGAGAATAGCATAACAGTTTTTTCAATTTATGCCAAGTCACTGCTGGCATAAATATCTATGTAAGAAATGCGCTCATTTGAATAATTTTATTGCAAATACAATCAATAGCAATCAAAGTCTCATGCATTGTGCTTCATTCGTCGCTAGTCCACTAAAAATAAACAACAATAAGCATACCATATCGTGTGCGAGAAAAGTATAAACCACGCAACATCAAGCAAGATCGCGCAGAAAAGAAGCACTGCATAGGTGCGTCCAAGGCTCTGGCTACTGCTTTCAATAGCAACAAGTGCAAAGAGAGCGATCACCAAATTAATCAGCAGCACGCCATTGAACAACGCTCCCAGAGATCCCAACAATGAGCAACCAATCTGCACACCTACCATTTGTCAGAACAATGAAAATTAAATCGGTTAAAAAACTAGACCAATAACATCCAAAACACCGTCATGCAGTAAGATCAAGGACTCAAAACTACACAGGAAAATAAGTTTTCGCAGAACGGAACAATCCAAACCAAAATCCAAATAGATAATTAGCGTCAAATTGGAATCCAAAAATCCAAATTTACGCCCAATTCAAACCCCCGACGACAACACCGGATCAAAAACCAACCAAATGACACCTAGAACTGCCAGAAAAATACAAATCAAAGGGGCACGGCGAGATAAACCCTAGGGTTTCAAAGATGGGGGAGGCGAATCCGCTCACTTGGATGTAGATAAGGAAAACGGAAACTGATTGAATCCTGTCGTAATCCCGCAACCACGTTCGAATTTGCAGCCCCAGCGGCAGGGACAAACAGGGCATTATTGAAGAAACCCGCAATTGCGTGAGAAAACCGAGCAGCAACGAAGGAACAAGCCAGTCGATGCCAAGGAGGAGGAAGAGATTAAAGGAATCTCTCAGCTATACACTTGAAGAAGATTATAACTGATAAACAGAAGAAGAATTTGATCGCGGCGTGGATGGGGCTTTGGGAGGGAGAGCACCTGCATTTTCCGTCTACTTTTTCTTTGTATAAATCTTCATCAGTTTTGATTTTTTTCAAATTTGCAATCTTTTCTCGGAAATTACATTAAATGAATAAAATTGCATTAGGATATTTTTATAAAATTGTAAGATTTGAGATCAATATATATATATATATATATATATATATATATATATATATATATATATATTTATAATTTCGAATTTATTCTGATATAATTCTGTATTACGATGCAATGACATATTTTTGTTGTAATGGGTAATTATGCAAAATTATGATTTCTGCCCTTTATAGGGCGGATATTGTGGCAAGTAGGGATCTCATATCTGGAGCGTTGCTGTTTGGGGCTAATTAAGGAATTGCTGTAGTGTAAAGTAAAAAAAAAAATTTCAAAATATTTTGAATTTGCAATCATAATATATGGGCCCCACCATTGGTGGAGCCTACCTAATATATCCCTATTCCTGTATAATGCAACTTAAAAATGAAATATTTAAGAAAAGAATGGTATGCCCCGATGCAAATTGTGTCAAAATGAGCTTTATTGCTCATGTATTTTCCTTATTAGTGTCATGCTTGGATATCATCTGTAGCATAAATGCCAGTATAAATCTAAGGGGCTGTTTGTAGGGGTGTCAATTCGGGTCGACGGGTCGGGTTTGGATCGAACCCGAGTTGACCCGGATCTAAACGGGTCAACCCGAACCCGACCCAGGTATGTAAACGGGTCGGACATTTCAACCCGGACCCGACCCGACCCGACCCGATTTAGTACATTTGGCTGAAGAAGCGCGAGCGAGTGAGCGACTGAGCAAGTGCGGGCGAAGTCGTGCGGCAGAGGGCGGAGCTCGCGAGTGCGGACGGAGTCAGCGGGTCCGCGCATGCGGACTGAGTCCGCGGACCAAGCGAGTGAAGGGATTCGCGCTTTCGCGGGACCGCTTGACAGCGCAAGTGCTGGGCGGCTAGGCCTGCGGGACCGCTCGACGGCGCGAGCGCGGCAACTGGCAGGACGCGGGACAGCGCGAGTGCAGCAACTGGGATGGACTCGGGTCATTTTCGGGTTGATTTCGGGTTTCCAGGTCAACCCAAACCCGACCCGTTTTTGAAACGGGTCAAAAATTCGAACCCGAACCCAACCCGTTTGCTAACCGGGTCAACCCGAACCTGGATTTTTTCAGGTCGGGTCCGGGTCGGGTTTTGGGTTGTGTCAAAAATTGACACCCCTAGCTGTTTGGCAACAAGTAGGATTTAATTTGAATAGAATTTATTAAATTCTATAAATTTGGATTTAGTAAATCCTACTAAAGTTAAATCCTAAAAATTGTTTGATAAATTAAGGGTTAAATTCAGTTAAATCCTCGGCAATATAATCGGATTTAAGGCGGTTATTTATAACTTGATCGTAGAAGCCAAGTTCCGTTGTCTGCTCTCTCCCCCCCCCCCCCCCCCCTTCATGTGCCCTGAAATCTTAAATTCACCGAATTATGGGATTTAGTAAATCTGGGATTTACCGCAAAAACGGCGAGAAATTTATTCCGCCATAAATCCTGTTTAGCAGGATTTAGCATAAATCCTGCTCAAATCAGGCATAAATCCCGTTGCCAAACAGCCCCTAAGGATCATGAGGCTTATTTTGTTGCAAATATTTTCAGGGTATCAAAATATAATTTTTTTTAAATATTTATTTAAAAAAGTGCTATTTTGACATGAGTATACATATAAAAGCTTATTCATGAATATATCTCATAAGAAAATTCATCGGATCAAGTACGAATTTTGGCACAATTCTTATGTCTCAAAGCGCTTAAGAATTTAAATTATAAAATTACAAAATTAATTGCACGGCCATCAAAACTTTGTTTTTAGCCAAATTTGTAGTCAAAAGTGCAACTCTACAAGACTAATATGACAAGCTCAACCTTAATTTTGATGTCATTAAGATGCTCAAAGGCTTAAAAAAGATCAAGTATTTAAGTGGAATTATCTTAGGCCGTCCAAGTGAGTGTTGGAGATGTGATGAAAATAACAAAAATGCCTCAATCAAAAATCTATAGGTAGTGTCTCAGACTAAATTGACATAAATAATTTCAAGAAAATTCATCACCTAAATTTAGGCTTCGTTTGGAACAACTTTCTTACTGTTTTTTAAAGCAGCTTTATAGTATAAAAATTTCTAATTCAAGCAAATATTATACCAAAAAACTATTTTAAAAAGTAGAAAGAAAGTTGTTCCAAACGAAACCTTAGCATCATCAAAAAAATGATGATACCTCCCCAATGAGGACTATATTGATAAAACAATGTGATTGATAATAAAATATTTAAATTATATTTACCCCCTTTAGAAGTAGGGGTGTCAATTCGGGTCAACGGGTCGGGTTCGGTTCCAACCCGAGTTGACTCGGGCATAAACGGGTTGACCTGAATCTGACCCGTTTAGCTAAACGGGCCAAGATATACAACCCAGACTCGACCCGCGCGGGTTACCGGGTTGACCCGACCTGACCCGCGAACCCAAACCGGACTTAATGGGATTTCAAAAATTTTAGTTACACGACATCGATTGGATGTATTTTTTTGTCTTGTAGTACGCATATTATAACCCCATTGATTGGATTTGTTTTTTTGGGTTAGTTTAATGGTAAATATAGACTCATATCTTGATATGTATTGCTTTTTTCAAAGAAGTTTTATAATCAAAAGAAGGTTTATTAAAATTTAGACTATTTAGTTACACGGCATCAATTATTTGTATGTTTAAAAAACTCAACAGAGTTCAAATAATTTCTTAGCCATCGTTTAGAACAATTTTACATCATTATTTTTTCTTTGACTTCAAAAAAAATATTTACTAACGGGTTAGCTGGGTCGACCAGCGGATCTTCGGGTCAACCCGAACCCAACCCGTTTTACAAACGGGTCAAAAATCCAAACTCGGACCCGACCAGTTTAACAAACAGGTTGACCCGAACTCGGATTTTTCCGTATCGAGTTTCGGGTCGTGTCAATTTTTGACACCCCTATTTAGAAGTGTGTTGTTATAATGATTTTACTTTGCCCTCCTTTAGTGATGAGCATGAGACCTTTCAATACCTTTAATGAGGACTTCTTGAAACATGCTAATTAAAATTTAATGTGCCATAATGGTTAGGAATGATAAACTAGTGTTGAGAAAGACATTTCATATTTGTAAGAACTAAGGCTTTGCTTGATATAACTATGATTTTCTTTTTATTACAGCAAATAAAACAAAATCATGATATTCCCACATAAATAAATTATTTTATTAGTGTGATCATATGCTCATCAAGTCACAACAAATATACACATCTAAAATTATGATTTTCTAAACATAATCACCATAGAAATTAAAGTATACATGTATGAATTTCATGAAGAAAATAGATAGAGTTAAGGCTTTGCTTAGGTTGAATAAGAGTGATAGCAAATTTTATTTTATGATAGGACATTGAGTACATTATAAAGTTGTGAAGACTATCTTTTGATTTTAGAATGATGTGTTAATGAGTCATTATATTTATTTATTTACTTATTATTATTATTATTATTATTATTATTATTATATGGTTCATCCTATTGATGGCTAGAAAGGAGAAAGATCTTTTACACAAAAGGATATTTCTACATTAATTGTATTTTTTTTATTTCTACATTAATTGTAATTAGATGTTATAGCTCTTGTAATATGCATTAAAATTTATAATTTCTCAAATCACTTACCATATAGGAGTAGTAGAGTCAATTGAAATTTTTTATTCTTTTTAGGATATGCTTGGATAGCTACAGTTTTTTATAAAGGTGATTATAAAGTTATTATAGAAAAAAATATTTTTTTTTAAAAGCTAATGTAGAAAGTAACTTCTAAGCACAAATTCAAGCACAAAAATTTTCTGAAAGCAGCAAAAATATAGTGGCCAAATCGAGATTGTTACTGTAATTTAAAAAGCAAAACAGTAAGAAAGTTGTCCCAAACGAAGCCTGAATAAGAATAATATATAGAGAGAAGTGAATATGTTTTCAAATTTCTTTGTTATGTCAATCTAACAATCATATAATGGATTATTAGTGCATCAAATATTATATTATTTAAATTATCAAATTTTTAATCATAACACATTGTTATAGACTTAAAGTATTATATATTTATTTATTTTCAGATAGTTATTAACGTGCATTATGATTATGGCTAAATTGAATTGTGTTAGAATAATAAACTAACAAGTTGGGGATGACGGGATAAGGCCCAATAGGCCCAAATTTTCATCGGCTTATGGTGAAGCTCGAAATTATTTCCAGTAATGCTAAATCTTCAATTTTGGGTGAAATAATTAGCCCGTAAGTGAGGTCAATCGACTCTGAGTCAGCTCAGGGTCAAATAGGTTGTGGGCTGAGTTCGATGTGTTAGTTAGGCTTCATTCGGAACAACTTTTTTATTGTTTTCTAAAGCAATTTTTTAGTACAAAAATTTCTAATTCAAAAAATTTTAAAAAATTTTTGTACTAGAACATTGTTTCAGAGAGCAGTAAGAAAGCTGCCCCAAATAAAGACTTAGACAAGCATGAGCTAGTCCTTTGAATATATTAATATAAAATACACTCTAAGTATATTAGAAGTGTTTAAAAATTATATCTCAGTTCCTTATTACTAATGAAACCTGTGAAAATCAAGAAGCTACAGAGAGGAAGATGAGCACAGAAAAACCTGCTTTCATTGCCCATGCTTTTTAACATATATAGTATTTTATATATTAGTAAAGCAAATAACATCCTGTTAGAGAGGAATGGCTGAGATGTAGAAGTCAAATATCCAACGGTTGAAAGCTGAGAGTGTAGCAGAGCTTAGTGGAGAGGATCGTTGTCTGCTTAATAAGCTATATTACTTATCAATTGCTTTATCAGCCCTCCTCAAGTTAATATTGGTGGAACAAATGGTCAACTTGGTACACAATTGTGAAAACTAAATTGAGCTCAATGGTTTTCTAAATATATTGGCAGGTTGGTCATGAGTGGTGATGTGATGAACTGAAATGTGACCTTGTTTTATGCAATCTCGAATAAAATGGCAATCAATGTCAATATGCTTTGTCCGGGCATGAAAAACAGGATTATTAGTCAATGCTAGAGCTGACACATTATCACAGTAGAGCGGTGTCGAAGGAGAAGTAATACCAAAGTCAGATAGCAAACAATGAAGCTAGATTATATCACAAGCAGTCGTAGCAAGCGCACGATATTCCGCCTCTGTTGAGGATCGCGCAACAGAGGTTTGTTTCTTAACCAACCATGAGATCAATGTGGAGCCAATGAATGCACAATAGCTTATAATGGAATGTCTGTCATCGGAGCTAGTGGCCCAATCTGAGTCAGAGAAGGCTTTCATTTTAAGAGATGATTTGGAGATGGGTAGTCCAAGTTGTAAGGTGCCTTTAATGTATCTCAGGACACATTTGAGCAAATGAAAGTGAAGAACATTAGGTTTATGCATATGTTGACAAAGATTATTTGCAGCATATAGAATGTCAGGTCACGTAATCCTTAGATATTGCAATGAGCCCACAATGGTTCTGTAAAACTCAGGTTGAGAATATAACTCAGCATCCGTTGGTCGAGATTGTAGTTTGGTAGGAATTGGAGTTTGAATTGATTTGCAATCAGCCATACCAGCTTTAAGCAGTAAATCAGCTGCATATTTAGATTGATTGAGGTGAATTCCATCGTAATTGTAGGTTGCTTGCAATCCAAGGAAATAAGTAAGTTGTCCAAGATTCCACATCTGAAATTTGGAGTATAAAGCTGATAGTAGAGCTTTCATAGCATTTTGATCATTGCCTGTAAGTAGTATATCATCAACATACACTAAGATGTAGAGTTGAACCTTGTTGTGGTGATAGAGATGGACAGACGGATCAGCAAAGATCTCTACAAAACCATATTCATGGAGAAATGAAGAGAAGGTTGCATACCATTGTCTTGGGGCTTGCTTGAGCCCATAGATGGCCTTTTTGAGTAAGCACGCATGATTGGGATATTGCATATCCACAAAAATAGGTGGTTGTTTCATGAAAATAGTATCATGTAGTGCACCATGCAAAAAAGCGTTAGATACATCTAATTGCAGAATAGGCCAACTTTTTGTGACAGCAATTGTAAGGAAAACGCGAATGGTGGGGAATTTGTCAACTGGATTAAAGGTGTCGTGATAGTTTAAGCCAAATTTCTGTTTAAATCCTTGAGCAACTAATCTTGCTTTTCATCTAGCTAGGGACCCATCAGAGTTGAATTTGGTTTTAAATAACCATTTGCATTCCAAAACATTTTGATTATGAGAAGCAGGAACAAGATCCCAGGTTCCTTGCTTTTGGAGGGCTTCAAATTCAACACTCATAGCTTGCCGCCAGATTTTATATTTGATTGCCTGAGTGTAGCAAGTAGGTTCCATAGAAACAATAGATGTAGCTAGATCCAAAATCTTCCTTGGCTTGATAGTTTCAGATCAGAAACATGTGATCATAGGGTGACAGGAAGGTGAAACTATAGTGGAGACATGCAAAACAGCTGAAGGTTCAATTTGTGAAATTGGAAGAGAGGTATCATTGGTGGATGCATTAGATGGAGTATTGGAGGAAGTTGTTGAAGGATGGTTAGACATGGGAAAGGGATTTTCTGAAGTAGACGAGAACACATAAGATGTAGTGGCTGAATCAGTATGGAGGAAGGAATGTAGCTTGCAGAGAGAGGCGCAGTGGTTGAAAGAGTTATAGAACTGGTTTGAGACAGAAAGGGAAAATATTTTCTTGAAAGTGAACATGCCTAGAGACATAAATGAGATTGGTTGATACATGAAGGCCTTTATAGCCCTTGGCTTGAGTTGCATAACCAAGAAAGATACAGGGTAGAGATCTTGGTGCAAATTTGTGGGAAAGTTTTGGGGATATCCATGGATAACAAAGATAGCCATATATTTTGAGATAAGTATAAAGAGGTGGTTTATTATAGAGCAGTTCATAAGGTGATTTAGAATGAGTAACTTTGGATGGACGTCTATTAATAAGATAGACTATAGTCAATAGAGTATCTACCCAAAATTTTACTAGTAGATTGGCTTGGAAGAGAAGAGCTCTAATAGTTTCCAGTATATGCATGTGTTTTCATTCAGCAACCATTTTGTTGTGGAGTGTAGGGGCATGTGCTTTGTACTCAATGCCAAACTGAATTAAGTGATTTTTAAATGTAGTATTCATGTATTCACCACCACCATCTGAGCGTAGAGTTTTAATAGACGTTCGAAATTGCTTCTCTACAAGGCTTTTAAATTCTAAGAATTTTGAGCACGTCTCAGATTTAGAAACAAGTGGGAAGACCCAACAAAAATGACTAAATTCATCAACAAAAAGAAGATAATCTTCATAGGATTGCATTGATAAGATTGGGGATGGACCTCATACATCGGTGTGAATCAGTTCTAAATATTTTGTAGTTTTGATATTAGATAAATGAAAAGGTAAACATGTACATTTAGCACTCACACACGCAGAATAATGAGAAGTAGGAGAACAACTAAGTTGAAGTCCTTTGAGAAGGAGCTGAAGTGTGGGGATGGCTGGATGTCCCAATCTTTGATGTCACAGATTAGATGTATCATAAAGTGTAGTAGTAAATGTAAGTGGAGCTGGCTGCAAAGAGGATGGAGAAGCTTTAATAGGGTACAGTCCATGTTGACTGGGACCTTGGAGAAGAATCATGTGGGTCTGAGAGTCCTTATTCAGAAAACTATTAGAAGACAATACAACAATACACATATTATCACTAGTAAGTTGTTGAATGGAGAGAAGATTATGAGAAAGTTGTGGAACATGAAAGATTTTTTATAAGTGGAGCTTACGGTAGGGAGTTGGTAAGAGTCCTTTTCCAGTTTGAACTATAGGTAGAAGCTGTCCGTTGCCAACTTGAATCTGAGACGAGCCTGAATAGGGTTGTGAGATGTTGAGTTGAGAAGCATTGTTGGTAATGTGATCATTGACACGAGCATTAGAGTCTTGAGCCATATAGGCATGCTAAGGCGTGCGGCTGAAAATTGGCATCCTGACGGTGCCAGCAGCGAAATGCAAAGTGTCCAAATTTTCTACAAATCTGACATTCGACGGAATGATTGGAACGACGACCACTGCGAGTCAAATTGGATGGTGAGCGACCACCAAATGAAGCTGGTGACATTCGATCACGAGTCGAACTGTAGTTGAAGTTTCGTCCACAAGAGCGTCCACGAGTAGCAGCTAGAGCAAGAGCCGGATCGGTTAGAGAATGGATTTTCACACACTGTATCTGTCGCAATGTTCAGTTCTTCACTGCATAACAAAGCATAAAAGTCATCCAAACTAATTGGATGCATCTTGGTGCGAATAGCAATCTTGAAAGACTGATATGAAGCAAGTAGTCCATTTAAGGTGTAAAGTATCACATCTTCAGCATCAATAGATTACCCAGCAACTGCTATAGCATCAACTTTCTGTTTAATTTTTTAGAGGTATTGAACCATCGTCTTATCCTTCATTTTCACATGATGTAGTTCATTTTTAAGTTGTAGAAGGGGACCGATTTGTCGACTGCAGTCGGCGATCAATCGTAGTCCAGATATCATGACAAGAACCAAGATTAAGGATATACGGTAAGAGGGAAGGTGCAATGGTAGAATACAACGCATCTGTGAGGTTTTGATCAATAAGTGTCCAGGTGTGAAAGAGAGGGTTAGGAGCAATGGTACCGTCGGAGTTCAGGTTTTGAAATGGCACCATTTAAGCAGCCCTCGAAACCATTAGCACTAAACAACTTGAGGATTTGAGCCTTCCATATTAGGTGATTGTCTACAGTAAGCTGAACATTTACCATGCTATTGATAGTAGTAATGACAAACTTAAGTCGAGGGAGAATAGAGACCTCACTTGAAGGGAGGAGCGAGTGAATAGAGGAGGAAGTTGAAGATGAGTCGGCCATGGTAAGAGCGAAGAAAGGAAAAGAAAAGAAAAAAAAAATCTGAAAAGCTTAACCTAATGCTCTGATATCATGATGAAACTTCTGAAAATCAAGAAGCTATAGAGAAGAAGATGAGCACAGTAAAACTTGCTTTCATTGCCCATGCTTTTTAACATATACAATATTCTATATGAGATGTAGAAGCCAGATATCCAACGGTTGAAAGCAGAGAGTGTAGCAGAGCTTACTGGAGAGGATTGCCGTGGACTCAATAAGCTATATTACTTATTAATTGCTTTATCAATATCAAATAACTATTTCTTACTTTGCTTGTTTATTTCTTATTCTTATTACCATTTTATTATAGTAATTATTAGAATTATAATCATTTTCACTCTTTTATAATAAATGAGTTGACGAATAAGTCGACTCAAACTCGCACAATTAAGCTTGAATTTGAACTCAAACTAGATTAATTAAGCAAGTCCAAACTCAAATCAAGAGTAACTTAAGCTCGACTCAACTCATGCACTGTTCTAAAAATGATTATTGAAATTTTTTTTGTTTTGAAATTCTAGTGGTGGGTCTCTCATATTCTTAATATATTATATATATATATATATATTCATGCTTTGTTTAGGGCAACTTAGGCTTCGTTTGGGACAGCTTTTAACTATTATTTTTTCACTACTTTCAAAAAATTTTGTACTAAAAAGTTGCTTAAAAAATATTAAGAAAACTGTCCCTAACGGGAACTTAGGCTTTGTTTGAGACGGTTTTATTAATGCTTCTTAAAGTAGCTTTTTAATAAAAAAATTAAAATTTTGGTACTAAAAAACTACTTTAGGAAACAGTAAGAAAGCTATTCCAAACAAAAAAGTAGTATTCTATTTTTTTTTCATCATTAAAATCTCTTAAAAAGCTATTTTCTAACCTTATTTTATATTTGCTTTCTTAAAAACAGTTTTATAAAATTTGAATAGAAAACAATTATTCAAATTTTTTCATTTCAACAGAAATATTTTTTCCTTAATAACGTTACACTAAAAAATATAAATGAAAATCATTCCAAAATTTTAAAAATGCCATCCAATTTTTAAAAATTTTTATTGATCCTTTTAATCAAATATTTAAGTAACACAATTTTTTGATTTTTTTAAACAATATAATATTTTCATCATTTTTTTGGCTTTTCTATGCAAAACAGCAAAAAAGTCACCTAATCTCTTTAAATGACAAAATTATCCATTTGGAATTACAATTAAAATTTTCCGAACAAAAAATTACAATTAAAAGTTGTTTTTTGTCACATTCCGCTTGCTTTCCTAATTACCTAATTACTTTCGTAACGGTAGGATGTTCTGAGCTCTGAATGCACGCATCTCTTCACAAATTAGATAGAAGAAAATTCAAAAGACCATGATGAAGTTGCTACTAAACTCTTATCTAAAAATAAATTATATAATCAGCCAGAAATAATAAAAATATGATTTTATAACATTAAAAAGCTTCAGAATAACATTCCGCTTTCTTTCCTAAACTAAAGAACTGTTTGGAACTAATGCAATATTTTATAAAAGTGATTGTGAAGTTATTTTTAAAAATATATTTTTTAAAAAAACTATTATGAATATTATTAATAAGTTCCTTTAACAAAAAAAATTATCCGTTGTTTCTTTAAAGTTACAAAAACTTAACAATTCTTGTAATAAAAAGCAATTTCTCATCATAAAAATTTCCTAAAAGCAGTAAAACAGTAGAAGGTTACAGTATTTTATAAAGTTGGTTATGAAATTATTATGGATAAAATAATTTTGCTATTATTATTACATAAAACAACTTTTCACCTAAAAAATTTCTAGAAAACGTCAAAAAATAATAGTCAAATGAAATAGTGGTTATCAACTAAAAAGCAAAACAGCAAGAAAGCTGTCCCAAACAGACTATAAATGAAACTCTGGTTGCGGTTTGAATGCAAAATAGTGAAAATGGTGTCCCAAACAAGCTCTAAAATTATAGTTTGACAAAAAGTTAACTATTTATATTTTACAATTTTAAATAAAAAAAACAAATTAAATAGTCCACAGGCACACCAAAAAAAAATCATATTCTTTCATTGTAATTAAACTGAAGAAATCAAGTTTAATTATGTATCTTTTAGATCACGATTCTATGTTTGATTTAATTGTGTATCATTTAAATTAAATAAAAAAAATGCTGTATAGGGCTTCTAAGAGGTTTGGAATTAAGAAGAACTGAAATAAAATTATTTTCATTCAAAATTATCCAAATACCTTTTGAGGATTAATGGAAAAGAGATTTGAAGATTAAGGCTATTAGAACCACCACTCCATTTGTCGAAAAATAAATTTTGAGATGTTTAAAAAGAATATAGTCCAAAGAATCTATGATAAAATTTAATTCTTTATGCAATTAAATTATCTATATCTTAAGATAATGTTTTTGTGATATTGTATTAGGAGTTTGAAGAGGAAAAATATGACCAAGTTATTTGGATTTTCAGATTAATTAAAAAAAATTAATTTAAGTTTATATGATAAGTATTTAAAAAAATTTATTTTGTATAAACATATTCTTTATTATATAGATGTTTTATTGAGCATCTCATAGTTTTATACCATCCTCTCTCTCTCTCTCTCAAATGTTTGCCAAACACTCTAATGATATGTATGTTCGGGACAATTGCAGTATTTTATAAAGTTGGTTGTGAAGTTGCTATTGAGAAAGCAACTTCACTATTATGATTATAAAAAATAGTTTTTCACCACAAAAATTTCTAAAAAGCACTGAGAAAGCAACAAAAAAGCGATAACCAAATAAAATTGTGATTGTTATCTGAAAGTAAAATAGTCATAAACCTCATAAAGCTGTCTCAAACAAACCCTAACTTGACGATTTTGTCTTCTTGTTCAATTTTTTTAGGTAAGAAGAATTTAAGCAAGAGAATTTTTATGAAGATATTCATCTGTTGTAATTATTTTTTTAATCTTTTCCTCCATCTAATCCATATCACAACAATTGAACAGTCAGTTTACTCCCCCTATAAATCTTTCTTATATCAACAATTTAGTAGTTCTAGCATTACAATGATTTATCATAGCCATTTTGAGCAAAAAATGTTTCATTAAGAATACCATTAAGAATGTATCTTAAAAATTAATATTGTTAATTATCTTAGTAATCAGAACTTCAATTTAGATAATTTAGAAGATGATTTTAGATGATCCTATAAATAGTTGACTTTGAAAATATCAGGATATGAGCGTTTCTATTTCCCCTATATATAAATTCGTTAGGAGAAAATTTAATTGCGCAAGTGGTGTAGGATGGATCAACCAGTTGCAATTGTTGACCTCATTATTCGAGGTCAGTTTCCCCATAATCCATATCTAGCTTCTAGGTCTTCGTAACCTAGCATAGATGTGCCCCATTGGATTTCCCTTAGATGGATACCTAATGACGTAGCATCGGCTCAACTCCCTGACTCGACCTAAATCATCACTAATTCAAATAAAATTGACTCGGCACAAACGACGACTTCAATTAAATCAAAATTAAACTCATCTCAAACCTAGTAAAATCAAATCAACATTAATTGGACTAAATTGACTAAATCGAACCTTTTAAAATCGGTAAATAAAATCAAAATCAATATTCATTAAACTTGATATTAAGTAAATTTAATTTGATTAAATCGGGTATAATCATGATTAAAATAATCAACTCCAATAATTTATAAATCAATCCATAGATCCTAGTCGTCGATTTGAATTGAGATAGGAATATGGTTCGGATGAGCCAAACCATGCATTAGAGTTTGTTTAGGACCTGTCCAACCTTCCCCCTCACACAATCTATTCATTTGCAAAACAGAACCTCTCGGCCATGGGCTCCATTTCGCGAAACTACTCCTAGCCCCATCACTGGCGGCAGTTGGCAAAACTGAACGAACTCTCCATCTTGCTCCCAGTTCACAGAAACCGAGGCCCCCAACGCCCCAACAGGCTCCAGTTTGTGAAAGCACGCCTCTAGGCCCCCGCTCTTGTCTCCATTCGTGAACTGCCCTCTCCCTCGCCTCTCTATTTTCGCAAGGAGGCCGAACCCAAGACTCCCTCTCCAAGGTCACTTGCCCTAGCCAACGACACATCCCTAGCCGACGTTGTCGCAAGCCCTAACCGCCGGCAACCTTTTCTCAACCTTGGGTAATTCCTTCTACATCTTCCCTTGCTTCTCTTTCTACCATATCATTTCTTCATCTCCTCCTTTCCCCTTTGTGTGAGATGGTTATAGATGCAATGTTTGTCTCTCCAAAGTAATAAGAGCAAAAGAGTTATGTGTTGATTTATGTGTTTTGAAAGTGAACATCTAGTAGATGAAATATGTACTCGTTGATTGTTTATGTCGCATGATTCAAAATCTTATTTGTAGATCACAAGAGATTATTTAAAGCTATGCTTTTCTAAAAAAAATATGCATATCAAATGCTTGTGATAATGCTCATTAAGAAGTAGCATAGACTTAGCTAAAAAAAATGATGGTGTACTTCATGACTCATGAACAAACTATGATTTGTTTCTATCATATATGACTATATTCTAGTCTTATGCTTGCCTCCGTTTATTTCATAGAATATCAAATTCATAATTTATCATGAACTTGAAGAGTTTGTGTGTGATGTAATTTTCAAATTACTTCTTCAATTTGTTTGGAGAAACCCACATTTAAATTCAAACACTTAAATTAAATCCCCAACATCCTTAATTTCAAAAGAATCATGTTCATGTAATCTTGTTGTAGTATGGGTATTTGATGAATCATGATTGGTATTTGATGAACAATTGCTCCACGTCCTCCAAATTCAAAAAAAAAATTTCTCTCTCCCCTTTCTTTCTAAATTTCCTTTCCATTCATATGCTAGTCGTTTAAGAAGAAGAAATGGATTTAATAAAACTTAGATAATAGTTTAATTTATTTTTATAAAATAATAATATACCATTAATATAATTATTTAACACTACCTTTGTCAGGTCCCAAGTCCTTGATGAGAAAAGTGGAGGGTTATGTTAGGTAGTCGACAACCAGCGTAAAACTTATCGAATAATAATAACATGAATTATTTAAGAAATTATATTAATGCTAGGGCATCCCCTGAAAGCGATGCACTATATAGCCTGAACACAGCGACAAGTGGGCAAGGGCTGCTGCACCGGTGCCCCAGGTGTAGTGTTAAATAGGCAAGGGTTCCCACATCAAGAACGTATGTGGGCAAAGAAGCTAATCCATGTAACTAAATTTAGGAACTTGGAATATAGATTCCCTTACATGAAAATTAATAAAATTAATAGATATTATGATTCATAGGAAGATAAATATTCCGTACATTCAAAAAACTAAATGTGTTGGAGAAAAGACTAAGGAGATTGATAGTTTAAGATTTAAACTTTGGTATTTCGGTAGGAGTCGTACTAGAAATGGTGTATGTGTGATTTTAGATAAGAGTTTGAAGGATAATGTTATAAAAATTAATAGAATTGGAGATAAATTATAGCTTTAAAGATTGTTGATGATGCTAAGATTATTAATATTATAAGTGCATATGCTCCCAAGTGGGTTTGGATATGGGTTCAAAATTAAAATTTTGGAATGACTTAGAAGAATTAATACAAAAGATACCTCTTAAAGAAAGAGCTTTTATTGGAGGAGATTTAAATGAACATGTTAGTAGAGAGATAGATAATTTTAAAAGCATTCATGATGACCATGAGTTTGAAACCACAAATGAAGGTGGTAAGTTCATATTAGATTTTTATTTAACTTATAATTTTTTAATTGCTAATACCTTATTTAAGAAAAGGAATGAACATATCATTACTTATAAAAATAGATATATGACAAGTCAGATTGATTATTTTCTTATAAAAAAATTAGATCTTTTAGATTACAAAGATTATAAAGTTATTCAGAGTGAAAATTTATGTACCCAACATCGTTTATTAGTTTTGAACTTTAAGATAAAGGGGCAGAAAATAAAAAATAAAGTAAAATGATATTCTATGATTTGATGGGGGCATTTAAAGAATATTAACAAAAATATTTTTAAGAGTAAGATTTTATATCTTAAGATTTTGTCTGTGCATGAGGATGCTAATGTTATGCAGGAAAAAATAGCTAGTGATATTAAGAATATTGCAAAAGATGTGTTTGGAGTTTCAAAGAAAAAAGCTCTTAATAGTAAAAATGATTGGTGGTGGAATCCAAATGTGTAAGAAAAGATTAAAAATAAGAAGATTTGTTATAAAAATTAGTTTAATTATAAAAATTCTAATAATTGAGAAATATATAAAGAGGCACGTAAGAAATCTAAGAAAGTAATATGCGATGCAAAGAGCTTAGCTTTTAGTGATTTATATAATAGATTAGATACTAAAGAGGGAGAATGATATATGTATAAGTTAGCCAAATAAAGAGATAGGAGTAGTAAGGATTTAGTTCAAATGAAGTATATTAAGGATGAAGATTAAAAAATACTTTTCTTAGAAGATGATATTCAACAAAGGTGGATGAGATATTTTGCTAAATTTTTTAATGAAGAATGTGAAAATACAATTAACTGTAGTGGCCTTAGCACCCTAAATGAGAATAAAAACTTCTATTTTTATCGGCATATTAGTAAATTCGAAGTTAGAGAGGCTTTAAAGAAAATGAAGGGTGGAAAAGCTGTTGGACCTGATGATATTCTAATAGAGGTGTGGAAATGCTTAAGAGATGAAGAAATTTCTTGGCTTACTAAACTTTTTAATACTATTTTGAAGAATAAAAAGATGTCAGATGAGTGGAGAATGAGTGTGTTAATCCCTATTTTTAAGAATAAATGTGATGCACAAGATTGTGCGAATTATAGAGGAATTAAGTTAATGTGTCATACTTTAAAACTATGGGAGCGATTTATGGAGCATAGGTTATGGCGTAATACTAATGTTTCTCAAAATCAATTTGGATTCATGCCGGATAGGTCAACTATGGAAGCCATACATTTATTAAGAGGTTTGATGGAGAAATATAGAGAGAATAAGGAGGATTTACATATGATATTTATTGATTTTGAAAAAGCATATGATAAAATTCCAAGAGAAGTGCTATGGAGAGTTCTTGAAAAGAAAGGAGTTAATAGCGCTTATATTTAAATCATTAAAGAATTGTATGCAGGAGCTATTACTTGTGTTCAAACACAACGTGGTTTGACCAAGTATTTCCTTATTTCGGTTGGATTACATCAACTATCAGCCTTAAGCCCATATCTTTTTGTTTTAGTCATGGATGTTCTCACTAGACATTTGCAAGAGGATGTACCTTAGTGTATGCTTTTTGCTGATGATATTCTTCTTATTGATAAGACTAGAGTGGGAGTTGAAGGTAAACTTGAATTGTAGAGGTCAACTTTATAGTCTAAAGGTTTTCGCTTGAGTAGATCTAAAACATAATATATGGAGTGTAATTTTAGTAATAATAGACCTAGTGAGGGGATTATGACTTTGGACGATCAAGTCATTAATAAGAGTACACGTTTTAGATATTTTGGATCTATTGTTCAGAGTAATGGTGAAATAAATGGGGATATTATCAGTAGAATTCAAGTTGGATGGTTGAAGTGGAGGAATGCATCGGGCTTGTTGTGTGATAGAAAAGTACCCCTCAAACTTAAGGGTAAATTTTATAAGATGGTGGTGAGACCTGCAATGTTTTATGGTGCCAAATGTTGGCCATTAAAAGAGAAGCATAATACTAAGTTAAGTGTTACAGAGATGAGGATGCTCAGGTGGATGAGTGGCTTTATCCTTAGATATAGGATACGAAATGAGCATATACGTGAAAAGGTTGGAGTAGCTCCAATGGAAGATAAGATTAGAGAGAGTCGCCTTAGATGGTTTGGTCACATAAAATGGCGGCCTCCCGATGACCCGGTTAAGAAAGTAGAGGTATTAGATTTGACTTATGTTAAGAAAGGTAGGGGAATGCCTAAAAAGACTTGGTTAGAAAATATTAGAAATGATCTTTCTTTATTAGATTTAAACGAGAATTTGACTTTTAACAGGACACAATGGAGAAAAAGGATTCATGTAGCCGACCCCACGTAGTGGGATAAAGGCTTGATGTTGTTGTTGTTATTGTTGTATAAAATTTATATAAATCTTTTATTACTTTAAAAATCATAAAAAATATTCATAAAATAACACATTTTATTTAAAAATATTGGTAAAATTGATTTGCAAAACTAACACTTAACGGTTCCAAAATCCTCACTTGTACCGACAGTTGTTAATTTTTTAAAGGTTTTTTATGAGTGCCCAAAAATTATGAAAAAATCGTATAATTAAAATACTATAATATCAATGATATGATAAAATTTGGTTTATGATTTTAACTTATAATAAATCCTGAAAAAATTTATGTCTTGGTCAAAAATACAGGCCATTACACTTTCAGTATATAAGGGTAAATAGATTTTGATGACATCCTATTTTATAACTCCAAAATTTTTTTTTACCACAATTCTTCTAACGTCATTTATTTTGAGATAGATAAACTACATGTTATTATTGTAAATAATGACTCAAATATCATTGGTAAATTAAACATTCAATATCTTCGTTCAATTAAAAATATTTTTCTTGTTAAGTGTCCTCTTAAATGAATATTAAACTGATCTCTATTATTTTTATTTTCTTATCACTATGCAGGTTGTTTTAGAGTACTTTTTGATTTTCTATATGTAATTTGAAATTCAAAATGTTGTGACAGTTAAATTTTAAATGGGATATTAATTGTCTAATTTAAAGTCCAAAAAAAGAGAAATATCTCTTTTGAGAGAGTTCATTTCATTTGGGGATTCAAATTAGGATGATTTGAAAATTCAAAAATGAAAGAAACACCATTCGGGGGGAGTTCTTTCTATTTGGATACTTGACCTGACAAATCCAAGGAAGTCGCAGAAGAGAGGAAGACGAATGAATGAAGACTTCAAAAATATCCCATCTTAAAATTACTTGCATCATTCCTAGGACTAGAATTCGGGTTGTTATCAATGGTACCTGGCCACTTTTAATTTATGCAGACACTAGTTTGTAATTAAGTGCATTTGTCACACGGACTTTTACATTTACTTAGTATATTTTGATTATATGATTTGATTGTTATGTTTACTTCTGCGCATTAGGAGGTTTCTTACTCTTGTATGTCATTTTTATTTTAGCTTGGATGCGGTTAGGCTTTTTAAGAACTAAAATTTTTCTACTCATAACTAAAAAAAAAAATTTAGGCCAACATAGAAAGATAAATGATCTTAAGAAGTAAACTCGGGCACATCGAGGATCTTATGCATACATATTATAATTTTTTTTCTTGTTAGGCACCTCCCCGCCTATGAGTTATGGCAGACCGCCTGGCCTATTAGGGTGCAGCTTTCTCTAGGAGATATTGTGCAATCTTTAGAGAAAAATTTATTTTTTAAATCAAAATTTTAAATTACTTCATATCATTTATGCAAACAAGGTTAATCAACATGTATTGTATTAGAAACTAATTAAATTAATAAAATTTTAATTACATTCAAGCATAATCACCCTATATAAGTGTTTGATTGAAAAATATGTGGTTTTGAAAATGATTTAATTTTCTTTGGGAAATGCTTAATTTCTAGAAAATATTTGAAATCGAACACTCATTATGAATGATATATCACCTCGAAAGGTGATCATATCGCTTTCTAATGGGTTCAGATTTCAAATTCTTGAATTTATTCTGACTATCGTAATCAAACTCAAGGAGAAATAACATATGATCTCGAAGGATCAAAGTGATATTTAATCCACTATTTGACTATGCTAATCTGAATAGATGGATTATTAATTTCATAATCAAGGGTAAGATTTTAATTGACATATCTATCCGAAGAAAGAAGATATCAATCATTATTAATAGTTTGAATATGACAATAACGATCACCATTCTGTTTTGATTTCCAAAAGATAATTAGTTAAAGTTTTGAAAAAGCTTGATTTTAAAATCTGGTCTGGATTTCTAAATCTCCTACGAGCACAAGCTCTCATAGTTAATTACATCGTAGGAAACCAAAAATTTTCTACGAAAACTCTCAATTAAAATAGCGATACGAATTTCATTTAAGATTTTAAAGTTTGATCTCAAAGGAGGCAAGGACTGAAATTTAAAATGAGACTTGTTCAAGGTTGAACAATTCTTTCTGGAGTCAAAGGAAGAAGGGTAGGAGGTGCTTAGGATTCTGAATCTCTTCAGAAGCACCCCAGCCTATCCTAAATGTTAGGCTTGAATTTGATTGAAGAAGATTTAAGTTTTGAATGATCAATTTTATGAGAAAGTGGGAATTAGATTCCCGGAGGTTGAGGTCTTAAGATTGAAAATCTACGTCAGAACCTAAGTCTAAAATGGGTACTAAAAGTCAGTGACCGGATCCTAGCTAATGCAATGTAATCCTAGACTTATCCCTACCTGGATTGGGGAGCCAACTAAACCACCTAAACGCTTCAAAATCATGAGTCATGTCTTTAAATGAAAGAGTGATTAGGGATATTATTTAAGATTAGTTTAAGGAGAATGGGGCCAACATCTGGAGTAGATTCCTAATTAGCCCCTTGACATATATTGGGTGAAATGCTTAAGCTAAAATACAATTAAGAATTAGACACAATTTTTAATTTGTGTCTAATGCAATGCATGCTAGTTGACTCGAATGCTTAAAATCAAGTATGAAGCAGTTTTAAAATTAGGCTTACAAAAATAGGTTTTATCCTAGAGATTGCACAACATCCCCTTAGACAGAACTACACCCTCATAGGCTAGGTGGTCTGCCAAAACCCGCAAGTGGGGAGGTGGCTAACACAGAAGAGAAAAGTCAATATGAATGCATGAAAACCCCCCGATGAGTCCGGGCTTACTTCTTAAAGGCGTTAGAGTTTCTATCTGAGCCTAAAATTTTTAATTTTAATTAAAGTAGAAATAGTTTGACCGTACCCTCATGAGCCTCCGATCGGGTTTCAGGCTAAATCAAGATCGGCATGCAAGAATTGCCAAAAAATTATTAAAAATATACAGGTCCTTAATGGAAATCAACATCAATCAATCATTAAATTAAATCAATTAAATTAAAATTCAAATTGAAAGTCCATGTGGCAAGTGCCACTTAATTGTACAACTCAGGATCTGCATGAAAAGTAAAGTGGCAGGGTACCACTAACTACAACATGGATTCTACTCCTAAGACTCAAGTGACTTTGAGAATTAGGATTCTTCTTGTTTTTCACTTCTTCATCCTTCTAAGAGCTCCTTGGATCGTTGGGTCCAGATATCCAAATGAAAAAAAATTCCCCCTGAATAGGGGTGTTATCTTTTCTCTTTGGATACTTTGAATGTATCCTAACTTAGGCTTCCAAATGGAAGAGAACTCTCCCCTAAATGATGTCCTCTCCTCTTTGGAATCTAAGTAGGATATATAATCCCATCTTAAAATGCTTTAAATACTACAACTCAATTACATTTAAATTACATCAATCAAAATTAAAAATCTAGACTCGATCTTGTAAGGTTATCCTAATAATCAACAGTTTATTTAACATCCCAAGCAGTTAATATATATTTAAAATTTAAAATGCTCAAATTCACAGCCACGCTTGGTCATACTCTTTTAATTTTAAAGGGGGTCTTAGAATATTCTGAAACATCTGCAGAAAACAGCGTTAATTTTAAAGCTTAATTTTATTGTGCCCTCTTTAATTTTAAATGCCCTGTATTAGCATGGCCACCTGTATAAGATTAAATTAGTGTAAATCGTTCCTAACCTAGGGGTAGATCTAACGCATAATCAATAACATCACATAGTGCAAAAATTAAATAAACAATTGTTGACAGACAAAGAAAAGAGAGCAGAAATCCCATACCTCGTACCCGTCGGATCCAGAAATTTCGCAGGAATCCTGCCAAAGCACTGTTCATTCGGCGCCGCTCCGCGATTCCTGCCCGAATCCCGTCGATTCGCCTCGGCTCTTGCCCCTTTTGCGTCGTTAAATACCGGCCCAAGAGAAGCTCTTCCGACTCATCCCACGACGCTTCCCACTCGCAAAAGCTCCTACCTCCAGCCTGCATAACCCCATCTCCTCTCCGATCGCTGCTCCCATTCCAACCTCGCCTCTACCGATTCCGACCCCGACACCAGCTCCGACTTCTGACCCCTGTCCGTCGATTCCTCCCGCAAAGCCGAGAGAGAAACAGAGAGAGGGAGAGAGAGAGAGCACTGCCCTAGCCGACTACTTACCCGATCTCCTGATTCCCCTAGTCCGGAGAGAAAGAGAGAGGGGAAGAGAAAGAGGAAGCCCCCCCTACCTGGCCGGCACATCCTCTGCCCGATTCCCCTTAGCCGACCGAACCCAGCAGCTCCCTAAGTTGCTGAAACCGACGCCTCTTGCCACTGTAGCCGAATCCCCTAGTTCCCCAAGCCATTCGGTCCCTCTACCTCTCCATTTCTTCGACCAAATCTCCATCTCCTTCGGTGACCTATCTCCCCCTCCGATCCATCCTAGTCGTCTCTACCTTAGCCGCACTCCCATATACAGGTATTTAGGTTAGATTTTATTAAACCTATGTTTTATCTTATTTTGACTAATTAGCTTTTATTATAGTAATCTTTATAATTAACTAGTAGTTAGTTATAATTATGACTAATTAATCCTAATTAATTAATTATTATTAATTAATCTAACTATATTTAGTTAATTAATTACAACTAATCATTTATAGTTAATTATTATTGATTATAATTAACTATACTTAATTATGTGTAATTAGTTACTAATTATAATTAGTTAAGTAATCATAATCAATTATTTATAATTAATTATTATTAATTATAATTAACTGTAATTAGTTATTATCAAATAACATTAATTATTATTAATTATAATTAACTATGATCAATTATGGTTAATTACGATTAATATTAATCAATGACAAAAAAAGAGAGATGCAAAATGCAAAGGCACTCTCTTGCCTCGATCCACGTGCCAACCTCGACGCTTGCAATGGTATAATTTTCTAACTCAGATTCTCGCTCTCGAAGTTCGCGGCGGACCGGAAAACCGCCTATACACGCTTTCATAAGCGTGGTGGGATGGGACCCCGGTGCGGCGCCTACAACGAGGCGGGTAATCACCTCAAAATCCTATCCTCGGCGTTCGTGTCGAGCCGGCAAACCGCCTATACACGCTTTCATAAGCGTGGTGGGAAGGGAACCCGGTGTGACACCTACGGCGAGGCGGGTAGGCCCTATACACGCTTTTCTTAGCGTGGTGGGGACAATTTTAAGTACCCGTATGCGGCTCTGTACCTGCGGGGAAACAAATGCCTTTCTTTTTCAGGTGCGTCGAAGACCCATACACGCTTTCTTAAGCGTGGTGGGGGATTGAAGACTTTACACGGCCGCGGTGTCCTCGAAAGAGGGCATCTACCATACACGCTTTCTTAAGCGTGGTGGGAAAGGCCCAGTTTTCCGTTATTTCCCCTAAACGGGGGAGATGCCGGAATGCTGCCGAAATTTCGGGTGAACAGAAGACCACACTTGGACAATAAAAGGGACTTGTTTTTAGACTTAAATGAACTAAAATCTAAACAAGTGTGGACATGAACCAAAACTAGAACTCAAATCAAATGATAATGGACTGGATTGGAGTATATTTGAACACAAGGAACTTGCAAAATTCAACTTGCAGACCAAACTGGACTTGAACTCAAGAAGACATGAACTGGGACATGATTTGAACATTGAACGAGCAATACAAACTTATGAATTCGAATTTGAATCATGACTCGCAAACTTAAATGATTCAGTTGATTCAAACTTGAGAGAACATTGAACTTGAAAATCAGATGAATTAAGTTCCAATTTAAATAAATAAGCAAGACTTAAATTGATTGGACTCAAACTCAAATTGGCACGATGAATTTGAGCTCGAATTGGAGTGGACCACAAAGGACCATATCTGAATTCAAAATTGGATTCAGGCTGAACATTGACCTTATTTCAAGCTACAAGGACTGAACCAGAGTGTGAATTTAAACCAAATATCAAAGATTTGAGCTAAATAGAACAACAAGGAAACTTACAGAAATCTTAAACTTGAATCAAGTGATGAAGATCTTGCTATCAGAGCCAGTCAATTTGCAAGTGAACTCGTATATTAAACTCAAGCTAGGTTCAAACTTGACATAAGCAGTAAAGAGCCACAGCCTCCGAGAACGACAAGAGACTCAGTCTTGCATTTGTTTCGAACGAAGAACTTGAAGTCGGGTCTAAACGAAACTTAACTCGGATACGAACATATACAAAAGACAAAGCTTGAGTCATATACGAGGGAGCTTAAACTACAAGAACATTCGTATGATCAATAGTGACTCAAAGCACGTCATAAGACCTCGACGCATGAACCGCCTTTGAAGATAAAGGACTTGCAAGCGCAATATACTTACAAGTAACAAGAAGATGTTGTGAGATATGTTGTGGTTACAAAGCCATAGCCTACGGACTCTAGGAGGCGGTAATTAATGTGCAATGTTAAACATGACTCATTGCCAAGCAACAACTTACGCGGATTGCAAGACTTGTGGTGGTTTATCTATAAGATATAGTGCGAGAATCTTTAATGAATGGTGTAGGTGATTTATGGAATGCATGGCATGAATCTCCAATCCTCAATTGATAATGGCACCGATGCTATCATTCATGTCATGAACTAAGCGTTAATGCAATAAAAAGTTATATTGCATATAGGGAATTATCTGGAGGTGACGATGAAGAATGTGCAACCAACATATGTATGAAAAGCATATCGTGCCTATGAGCAAGTGAAAGAAGCCATCATAAAGGGAAACTTCCGATACCAACGACAATCGACAGATAGATTATCGCATCAATTTGGCAATGCTCAACTACATACAAATGTACTGAATCTTTGCAAATAATAATAGTAAATGCAAACATATACCTACGTCGCCATTTGCAAGCAGTTACAGAAGAGCGTCGTGACAAACAGTGGATATCCAAGTATCCCTGTAATCAATTATCACTCAACATGAATTGCTACAGCAAAGACACTGTGACACCTTCGCAGTCAACTTTCCAACAGTGATTCAATACACTTGCTATTCAAATCATATCAAGGGCCACAACAATCATTCTAGGAGTGAATATCTTGCTTATTTCTCCTATACGATGTGATAAGCCTTCAACCGCTATAGTGTCTGCTCGAGGAAGTGAACCACTGATTTTGAAGCACAAGGTATCAATGAAGAGGCAATCACCGAAGGTTGAATGATTGAGTCTTCTAGCCAACAACAGAAATGAGAAAGGGGATATAATCACGAAATCACTTATCGATTTCTATGCGAGAGCTGAGGAGAGAAAGCCAGATCAAATTAGTGGTTTCAGGGATATAGTGAATGAGTCTCAATTCAACCAAGTTTTGAATGTCCAATGCACGAAGATCTGCAATATATGCGAATTCTCTATAAATACAGATGTACGCACTACATGCCACCTGTGGGTAGATGTAGAAAGACTTCAGTAAATGCAGTATCCTGAAGTCAATTCCAATATATGAATGAAAATATCTACATGCCTACCAGCAATAGTTGGGGAGATCGTACGACGCAAAGCCACCGGATCTGTAACATCCATGCAAGCAGACAGAAGGCATACAAATCCCCAAATGAAATCCCAACGCAACGCCACCGGATCTGCAACCTTTGTAAAAGCAGATAGAAGGCGTGTACAGATATTCCAAGAATACCCCCGCACGTGTGCACTTTAATTTGTATACACATAGGAACACAAAAGTGGTAAATACAATCATAACCCGCATGGGCCCCGGCGAGCGTGTTATTGGTACACACGTGACGTCTAGGGATGCTGCGCGGGTCAATGAGTGAATTCAGGTTCGAACCCTATCCTCCCATAAAGGTCAATAGGAGTCGACAGGGTTCGAACCATCAAACAAATATACAATTGTGACTGCCTATATATTTGTTTTAATACGGTCATATTAGGCCTTCAAGGCTTATAATCAAGAGAATTCACTTACAAAGGCGCAAAGCCTACGATACCTGATCCTCTGTCAGCAGCTCGACAGAGTGGACAAGGTTCAACCCATAAATGTGAATGACCCCAAACACCCCGATGATGGCCGTATTGAATGCAAATCTCAACTGGAGGGGTTCACGAATATTTTTAAAATGCTACCCGAATTCCCACAAAATCCAAATCTTTTAAAATCCAAAATCATCAAAAATCCAAATCTCCAAAAATAATCTCCAAATCCAAAACTCCAAAACTCCACAAAATTCCCAAAATCTCAAATTCCCTATAAAATCCAAAAATCCCAAGATTATTCAAAAATTCCAAAAATGTTTAAAATTGAAATTCAATCATCAAACACTCAAAGCAAAACACATCTACCCTCCGCAACAGTTTGCCGAGGTGGATAAATCTGAAAATAACCTAAGCTCACACAGAGCTAATGCCTAGTCGAAAATATCACTAGGATCCATTCTCAAACAATCTCCTGCCAGCAAGGACGTGGTACGAGTCCTCTAACCGGCAGTTTCGCCGCCAAATGGCACTGCAGGATAAACGGTTATGACTCGGGGCCCTCTGAACCAGGTGGTCGCCATCAAATGGCACCATTATATTATGGTTATGGCCAGAGCCCGTATGCTCCCCAATGGAATCAAATCCTTGAGATATGAATCAATAGGATATGATCGATAGGGCACAAAGCCCTCTGTTAGCTAAGGTGGATTCAAATTTGTCCCCTTAGGCAAATATTCACCCCAGGTCTACAAGGTACCCTTGGACGAAGCAACCCATGGCTGCCGACAAGGATCCTTCTGTCAGGTTGGGTCGACTACCTCCTCTGACTAAGTAAACCAGGGACCACGATGGCCCGGGACGACGGAACCATGGGATCTTGATCGGGTCTATCATCCATTCCCCCACCATCTGCTTTAAGTGCAAGGTGGTGAAAATTTCTATTTTAAATATCAAATCCCTCAAATTTTCCAATACCCTAAACCCATTGCTGCTACTATATGCCAGATGCACGTATCTATACGTATCTGATCGACGACTAGCCTTAATCGAAAGTTCTCTCTCGTTAGTGGGAGGGGTAATTAACTATAGGGGCTTGCGCCTATAGAAAACCAGAACTCAGATCATAAAGTCCTCACAAAATGAGGGCGAAATCTCTAGGTAGTGTCTTATCTACAAACCCATCTGCCTTCCAAAATTTACCCCGGAACTTAGTTCGTTAAAACTCCCCCCCTCGAAAAGCAAAAAAGTCGGGCGGAGGCCGGGGCCAAATTTTCGGAGCCCACAGATTTCTGGCGACTCCGCTGGGGATTGGTTTCTCTTTCCATCTTTGGCTAGTCGTCTCAGTGCTATAGTAGCAGCTACTTTCAACCCGGATTCAAAATTCTGAATCTTTCAAAATGATCATTTAATGAATCAAAATTTCTGAATATTCTAAGAATGATCATTCAAACAAATTTATTAAGATAACGTATTTAGCAGTATTTTAAATTTGTATTATTTGAATTTGCTCGCTAATGTTATCTATTTTTGTTTTCTATTCTGTGCAAGTCTCTGCATTTTTGAAAGTGTGGGGTGATGTATCAAATTTTGATCACTAACCCTTACCTTTCATTTATGCAGATGGATCTACAGAACGCACCAATGACTGTCCAGTTGGGACAAGGAGCCAGGATCCAACTGGCGAACGCTATCATTGAGACAGGGAATGCTGGAGCTACCATCCAGTTTGGTAGCATTGACTTCCCTGCTGTCGTTGAAAGGGCCACCGCCATTCCTACGAATGGCAGAAATATTGAAGGGCCTGCCAGGAGGCCACACTCTGCTGGAACTACCACTCGTCGTGTGCACCTGCCAGCACAACGACATGCTGCTGCTGAAAATCCTCGTGAGAGGATTTCTGTCTTTGAACGACTGTCGCAGCCAGAAATCCCGGCCACCAAGAGGGTTGTAGCCGGAGGAAGGATCTCCGTGGTGACTGCGAACACCACACACCTGCCAACCGGGTTGCCCGCACCCGTGAAGAACACTTCTGAGGCTTCCTCATCTGGAGGAAGGCCCACCAGGAGGCAGAGAAGGAAGATGAATGCTGAACTCCGAGCTCAGCAGCTATTAGTGCATGTACATCCCTCGAACCTGCATGCTCCAGAGCATATATCCAACGTTCCTACCCGGAACAAGTTTACTAACCTGAGGTGGGTAAAGAGAAACAGCTCAACTGGAGAGCTGAAAAAGTCGTTCTGGGACCGACAGCCTGAAGTCCCACCTCCTCAAAAGAAGAAGGAGCCTGAAACTCTCTCAGCTCGAGTCTACAGAGTCCTGAAGACCGTGAGGGAGAGAGGACTGAAAAAGAGAAGGTACCAGCGGCCACTGATGGTCGAAACAAGAAGAACTCCACCAAGAGAGCGTCTGTCTCTTGCTGTAGAGAGAAAGGAAAGAAAATACATCCCGCACGGTGAACATCGGGGCGTGACACCTGAACCTCGAGTTCAGGGATCCGCCGCCGAAAGGTCCCGGCAAAAAGGAAAGGAAATCTGGAGGCCAAAGCCTCGCAGAGAAGAAGACAATAGAAGAAAAAGAACTGATTTGGGCGTGACATCCGGTACTGCTTCCAGGAGATCCGCCCCCAGTTACAAACAACGTCAGAAATGGGTTCCAAAGAAGACCCATGATGACGCCAATCCCGACGGTAGACACCTTGGAGAATCCTCCAGGGGATCCCGTCATTCTCTGACCCCTCCCAGTAATGAATCTAACTTCGACCGTAGCCCACGGGTTGAAGAGATCTTCCTGCCTAACCAAGAACCGGAGATCCAGTGGCGCCACCGCTCGGAGATCCGAGTACTAGAAGAAGAAGAAGAAGAAGATATGGGAGAAGAAAATATTGAAGAATACATGGAAGGAAATCTAGAAGAAAATATGGAAGAATACATAGAAGAAGACTTGGAAGAGGTAAATAACACCTTGGACATGGAAGTGGTCTACATGGTGAGACACATCAATGTCGAAGAGGAGGCCTACTACGACGATGATGAAGATGACGATCGTTGGCAACCACCGCCTAGACAAGTATATCGGCGCCGCCATGAAGCCGGGTCCACCACTGGCAGAGGTGTCCATTCCCAAGAAGAGCGAGAAGAGGCTGAGGATAATCCCTTTGCTGACGAGAACGTCACGCTCGCAGAAATGCAGAGACAAATGAAACGTCAAATGAGGGCCATGGATAGGGAAATCTCTCAGTTGCATGAGAAAATGACAGAGATGATGACCCAAATGACGGCAATGATGCAGATCATGCAGAGAAATGCTGCAGTTGGTTCTATGCCCAATCCTCCCCCTGATCCTCCAAACTTCCAAGTGCCGCAAGTCTCAGGAGTACGGGACACTCCTGAAGGTGGCCACGAGGCTCAGAATACCACTCGTCAGCCTACTCCGCAGAATATCGCAAGTACCTCCGAGCCTGTGACTGCTGCACAGCTTGAAGGGATCATTACAGAAAGGATCAGGGCTATTATAGCTATTGATCAGGCAGAGAAGCTAGTGGGTAAAGGTCACCCGTACCCGGCAGAGTATGATCAGGTGCCATACCCGAAGGGATATTCTGTGCCAAAATTCAATACTTTTGATGGCAACAAAAATCCCAGACAGCACCTGGCGCAGTTCAAAGCCACCTGCGGGAATACTGGAGGGAATGATGCTCTACTCTTCCGACAATTCGTTAGCAGTTTGACAGCAGCTGCTTTCGAATGGTACGCCGAACTACCAAATGACTCTGTAAAGACATTTGCAGAGTTAGAGAATATGTTCGTGAAGAGATTTGCCAGTGCGACCGAGAAGATAACGATCGCTGACCTTGCTCTGAATAAGAGAAAGAAGGAAGAATCAGTGACTAAATACATCACTCGCTGGCGCAATCTAAGCATGAAATGTGAGCAACAACTTGAAGAAGAACATGCCGTACAGTTGTTAATGGGAAACATTGATGATAAAATGCAACCCTTCCTGTGCATGGCCACTATCACCACGTTTCAGGACCTGCTGGACAGAGTGGCCAAGTTTGAGAAATTGAACTTGTCAAAATCAGAAAATTATTCTGATAAGCCCAAGAAAGCTAAAGCCTCAGGTGCTAGAAGAGGTGAGGCTGACTCTATATTTTTCTCCAGAGCTGATAAGGAGAAACAAGTGATTTACAATGTAGACAAAGGCAAGCAGCCAATGCAATATCAAAAAAAGCCCAAGGAAGTCTACAACCCTAACCCCCAACCGAAGTTGATACTCGGGGGTAATGATAAACCACGAACTTATCAAGGCGGTGGAGAACGTCCGAGGCAAACAACTGGAACTGGTGATCGAACGTTCCCCTCCCTCAAAGACAAAATGAATAAGGAATATTCATTCAAGAGGGAAAGTGTCGCCAAGCTGTTTCGACAGGCATTGAAAGCGGGTTTAGAACTGCCAGAGTGCAAGAGACCCGAGGAGTCAAAACATAGCGGCGACCCAAACTACTGCCCATATCATCGGGTGATGAGTCATCCAATCGAAGATTGCTATGTCTTTAAAGATTGGCTTGAAAGAAAATATCGAAGGGGAGAGCTCACATTGTCCGACAACGTGCTGACTCATCCCAGAAAAGAATCAACTCGGGTAGTTACGACTTCTTCCGTACCCCCGATTGAAGAAAGGAGAAAAGGGAAGAAGCCGATTCCAGAAGAACAGTGGGAGACTGCGGTCTCTAAGAAAACTGTGAAAATGCTGAAACAGCTTGAAGGAGTTCCGGGTGTAAAATGGAAATCTCCTACGGAGCCAGTGTTAAATCTGAAGGCACTACCTGTGGCACAAGCGTCTACTTCTAAACAGTTTCCTAACCAAGCGGGCCCTTCAAAGTCTGGAAAGAAAAAGTCCTCCAAGAAGAAGACAAAACTGAAGAAGCCCAAGGAGAAGAAAACAGCAACCCAAAGGGTTATAGATAGTCTGGATGAATATTACCAGACCGCAAGGTGTCCTATTAAGCTTGCTGACTTTATGTCAGAGCTCAAGATTGACGAAGCAGAAGAGGCTGATGAGGATCCTCTTCCCACAGAAGTCTGTCGGGTCATTTCAGCAACGCCAATAACACTGACAAAAGAAAAATATGTCAGAGAGATGATCGTTGAAACCTGTCTGGCAACATCGTCAATGGACTACAGCTCAGAGGAGGATCTGTATTTTCCAAAGACAGATGAATCTGATCCCGATATAGCGTCGCAGATAGGACATGTAAATCTGGGAGGTGATTCTGAGTCAACGAATGAATCCCTAGACGCGACTGAAAGTACGAGATGCGCCAAGAGGGGGGGTGAATTGGTATTTTAAAAATTTAACCCTACACAAGAGTTCTAATTTTTTTTGTATTTTCAAAACATAATTTAACGACTAACGTGCGGAAGCAAATACAACGTTCACAACTACGAAATTGACAGTTCAATTTTGGATTTTACACTACAATATTTAAATACCGATTTTTCACCAAGCAATTAGAGCGCACAAATTTAAAGCATGAAAAGTAAAGTACGGTAAACAGGAAAAAACACACCAGAGATTTTTATAGTGGTTCGGTCACTTGACCTACGTCCACTCCCCGGAGTCCTCTACTCCGGGATTTGCACTAATGAAAGTTGACTCTCCTTTTGCCCCCACAGCAAGGCGGAGAAGCCTTTACAATACTCACTTTCACCTCCCTCGGTGCGGCGGAATACCAAACGCTATGTCACCCTCCTGGTGACGGCAGCGGACCTTCTCCTTTTTCTCCCTCCTGGAGATGGCAGAGTACCTTGGCGATGTTGATCTTGAAGTGACTCTTCCCTCGAGAACGTTCTTGAAGCTTCCAAAGCCACAAGAGGAGCAAAGCATGCAGCTAGCTTGGAGCTACCGTGTGATCCCCTCACACTACTTCTCCCTCACGCTCAAGCTCACCTTCACCTTCCTCTCTCAAGGCCTAGATCTCTCCAAAAAAACTTCTCTCTACGAATCTCCTTCTTCCTCTAAGCTTCTCACAGCAAAGGATTGATCAACAACTCCTCTAGAAAAATAATAAGTTGTTTTTTATATCAGGCTTCAGAAAACCCTAAAAAATTCAACTTTTGCGTTTCTGTTCGTACAGTACGATTTATAATCGTACAGTACGATCAGTTCAATTACAGCTCCGTCCAGTACGAGTGCAGATGAACAGGTATCGAATTTTATTCATATCATACAGTACGATATGTATATCGTACAGTACGATACTATTGATTCGTACTGTTCGTACGGGACGAACCTCGGGACGAAAGAACTCGTCTCTGTCAGTCGTCTAACACTCATTTAATCGTACAGTACGAATAGTGTTTTTCATGATATCGTCCTGTACGATAGGACTATCGTCCAGTACGATCAGTTCAAAATTTCTTGGGATCGTCTGGTACGATCGCTGGGACGAAGAAAATCGTCTCTGTCAATCGTCCAGCACTCCACCAGTCGTACAGTACGATCAGTTCATTTCTTGATATCGTCCTGTACGATACGAATATCGTCCAGGACGAACAGAACATAAAACCTTGGTTTCGTCTGGTACGATCTCTGGGACGAATGAAATCGTCTCTGTCAGTCGTACAGTACGATATACGATCGTACAGTACGATCGACATATTAATTAGAAACCAACGTTTATTTCCTGATTAGGGAGATAATTTTGGCAAGTTTTAATTAATCGTACAGTACGAATAGTATCGTATAGTACGATCAGTTCAGAAAATCAAATTTGAAAACTTACCAAACTTATTCTGGCGGCTAGGGTTTCACAATTACATATTATCGTACAGTACGATATGGATCGTACAGTACGATAAGTTTGTAAACATAAACATTTCAAAATTAGCCGTTAGCCTGAGTATTTTAATTAACCGTACAGTACGATCAATGATCGTACAGTACGATGTGTTTTAAAAAATTAATCATTTTAAAAGAAAAAATCTCCCCCTGTGTGTGTGCATTGTTGCTCCTTTCACATGCATGCTTCTGTGGCAGACTCAAAAAGAAAAATTAAAAAAATAAAAATTACAGACTCTTCAACATCCTATTCTACCCAATTTGAGTCTCCAGCAATCTTTAGCAGTGTGCATCTGACCTGAAATGTTAGTCCTCATATACAAAGATTAAACATTTGTAATCAGACGGAAGTCTATATGTACTCAGAAAGTATTAGTTGTCACCATCAAAATTAAGTGCTCGGGATCCTGGATTTCAACAATCTCCCCCTTTTTGATGGTGTCAAATAATATTTTCTGACGGACAGATGTGCTACACAAATATATATATATTTTTTCTTGTATTTATTTATTTTTTATTATTATAACAAAAAATAAAACAACAAGAAAAAAAAACAAACGAAGTGATAACATAAACAACCAAAAACAGTTAATAGTAAGTAAAAATATAATACAGAACACACAGAAAAGTCTCCCCCTTTTGACAACACCAAAAAGGGAAGAAAAAAGGAAAAAAAAAACAAGTACACTGATAACAAACAGAAAATAGAAACAACTACAACAATCTAAAAATCTGGATCCTGATCCGGAGGTGGTGGTGGAGGGTCGGGAAACAGCTGTTGGTACTGATGAAGGGAGGCGAACTGGTGATCGATCGATTGGAAGCGCTCCCTAAACCATTTCATATCCGTGTCATGCTCCTGATGCTGCTGAGTAATGTGAGCATCCAACCGAGTCTCCAGACGATCAAGTCGTCGAATAATGTCGTCGTGAGGGTAGTCGGGAGGTGCAAGGCCAGGTGGTTGGATTGGTGGTGGCGGAGGTGCGTCAGTAGGAGCATCAGCTTCCTCGTCATCAAACTCGGGATCGGCGGGAGCGGCCCCCCGATGGAACAGGATACGAAAGGAGGCATCCGAGTAGAAGATAGGAAGGTGATCAGGAGGGAGCGGATAATGAAGCTGGTATTTTGCATCTAGAATGTAGCCTATGACATGCCCTAAGGCCAGGTTCAATTTACGACGGGCACCGGGACAGCGGAAGGCAGACAAGGTATGAATGTAGTCGAATACCATTTGGGCTTCATTGAATTTTGTGCCCGATATAATGAGATAGGTGACGACAGACAGTAGGGGAGTGATATGGATGCGATCTCCAGCCTTAGGTATAATAGATGTGCGTAGGACATGCTGGATAACGCGGGCATTTTGATTTAAGGTTTGGACCAGTGGTAGGTGTTGATTTGAGGGGACACCTCTAAGGGTCATATTTACGGACGTCCAATCATAGTCGTGGGAGATCATGGATTGGGGACGAGGACCGTCAGTGGACAGCCCGATGTGCTCAGCAATGTCGTTGATGGTGATAACGACATTCTGTTTACAAACATAGGATGTGAAGGTAGTGTTTTCAAGGTTGACTCGGATGTTTGCAAAAAACTCAAACAATAGTTCGGAGTGGAATGGAAAAGCAAGAGTCAGAAGAAATTGAAGGCTAGTCGAGGCGAATAGATTCATCACCTCAAAATTTAGGGCGGCCTGATTGAGCATGCGGGAGGGAATGAAGTTTGCCTCCTTGATTTTGATATACGCTTTCTCATCCGCAGCTGAGAGAAAACGATCATCGAAGCGCCGAGAGGAGGAAGAGCTCCCGACAATCATACGACCGCGCTTACTGGACCCAGACATTTTGGAAAAGAGGATTGGACGAATGAGGAAATTCAGAGGGATTGAAGGTGAGGAGAAATGGCTAAGAATTCCTCTCGTTTTATAGAATTTGGGGGATATCGTACAGTACAATCAAGAATCGTACAGTACGATATGCGCAATAATGTCGTCTGGACGACTTTTCAGAAAAGTGAGTCAAATCGTACAGTACGATCAATATCGTACTGTACGAACGTGAGTGTAAGGCGTTCGTCCCAACGAGTCGTCTGAACGACTTTTGACCGAAAGTGTTCGTACTGTACGATGGGCAATAATTTTCGTACCGGCCGATTTAAATTCGTCCTAATCCGTTTGCCACGTGTATCGTACCGTACGATCGAGATGTTCGTACAGTACGATGACCAATAATTACTATCGTACAGTACGAGTAGTGAATCGTACAGTACGATGTGTATAAGACATGAAAGATCTGGATCGTGAATGGGAATGAACGGCTGAGATTTGAGTGATTGGAACCTGATCGTACAGTACGATAGTGTATCGTACAGTACGATTGTCAGAGAAGATCAAGGTTTGTGAGCAACATGGGAAGAGGATCAGGAGTCCAATTTTTTGTTTGTTTTTTTTGTTTGTTTTTTTTTTGTTTTTTTTTTTTTGGTTTTAACAACAAAAACAAATCAACCACAAAATTTTTTTTTTTGTTTTGTTTTTTTTGTTTTTTTTTTATTTTGTTACATTAGGCGTGAATGTCTATGACACCTAATTTGGTTCGTAGAGTGCTAAATGTGTCATAGCCTAATGGTTTTGTGAAGATGTCCGCCAATTGATCTTCAGTAGCAACGTGGTGCAGTTCAATATCGCCTTTGGCTACATGATCTCTAATGAAATGATGTCTAATGTCTATATGTTTGGTTCGTGAGTGTTGAATTGGATTTTTGGATATGCAAATTGCGCTAGTGTTGTCACACATGATCGGAATCGTTCCTACAGGTAGTCCTAGATCTACAAGCTGTTGTTTTAACCACAACACTTGTGCAACACAGCTACCTACCGCTATATATTCCGCTTCGGCGGTGGATAGGGCTACTGAATTTTGCTTCCTACTGGACCATGAAACTAATGATTGTCCAATGAATTGACAAGTGCCAGAAGTGCTTTTTCTATCTACCTTACAACCTGCAAAGTCTGAATCGGAGTATCCTAAGATTTCAAAAGAGGTGCTGTGTCTAGGATACCAAATTCCTAAGTTCGGGGTGCCTAGAAGATATCTGAGAATTCTTTTGACAGCAGTCATGTGAGATTCTTTCGGGTCAGCTTGAAAACGGGCACAGAGGCACACACTAAACATTATGTCTGGTCTACTGGCAGTCAGATAGAGAAGCGATCCAATTATTCCCCTATACCTCTTTTGATCTACAGACTTCCCACTGGGATCTTTATCCAATTGAATATTAGAGCTCATGGGTGTATTCATAGCCTTAGCATTGTCCATTTCATATTTTTTCAAAATATCGTTGACGTACTTAGACTGGCTAAGAAACGTTCCACCTTCCGTTTGTTTTACACTAAATCCAAGGAAGTAACTAAGTTCACCCATCATTCTCATTTCAAACTCGTCGCTCATTGTTTTTGAAAATTCATTACATAGGTTTTTCTCCGTTGATCCGAACAATATGTCATCTACATAAATCTGAACAATGAGTACTTCAATTCCTACCTTCTTCAAAAATAAGGTGGTGTCCACACTACCCTTTACAAAGCCTCTATCTAGTAGGAACGTACTAAGTCTTTCATACCAGGCTCTAGGTGCTTGTTTTAACCCGTACAGTGCCTTTTTCAGTTTAAACACGTGGTTTGGAAATTGTGAGTTTTCAAACCCCGGAGGTTGCTCCACATACACATCTTCCTTGATTACTCCATTCAGGAAGGCACTCTTTACATCCATTTGATACAGCTTAAAATCCCTAAAACAAGCAAAAGTTAACAGTACCCTGATGGCTTCTAGTCTAGCTACCGGAGCAAAGGTTTCTTCAAAATCTATTCCTTCAATTTGGTTATAACCCTTCGCTACTAGCCTAGCCTTATTTCTTACTACTATGCCTGAGTCATTCATCTTATTTTTAAAGACCCACTTAGTTCCAACCACACTTTGCTCTTTAGGCCTTTTGACTAATTCCCATACATCATTCCTAACGAATTGGTTCAACTCTTCTTGCATTGCTAGGATCCAAAATTCATCTCCTAAGGCTTGATCTATACTCGTGGGTTCAATCATAGATATGAATGCAGAATGGCTAACCTCTTTCCTAAGTCCATGCCTAGTTTTTACCCCTTCTGATGGGTCTCCTAAGATCAGCTCTCTAGGATGACTAGAAGAAAATTTCCAATCTTTAGGCAGATGTTCCTGAGGTTCCGCTCTAGTCTCTATGATAATGGTTTCTACTCCCCGTATAACCTCAACTTCTTCTTCTTCATGATTAGGTTCAGATGTCTTATTGGATTCATCAAATACTACATGAGTGGACTCTTCTACTACTAGGGTTCTCTTATTGAATATTCTATAAGCTTTACCTACAGATGAGTAGCCTAGGAAAACCCCTTCATCTGATTTAGGATCGAACTTTCCTAAGGGTGACTTGCCATTGATTAGGATGAAGCATTTGCACCCGAAAACGTGTAAGTGGGAAAGATTGGGTGTCCTACCCTTAAGCAACTCATAGGGTGTCTTATTAAGTTTGGATCTAACATTTACCCTGTTTAATACATAGCATGCGGTATTTACTGCTTCTGCCCAAAAGTATCTAGGGAGAGTGTATTCAGCTAACATAGCCCTAGCAGCTTCAACTAACGTTCTATTCTTTCTTTCTGCTATTCCATTTTGCTGAGGAGTTCTAGGGGCAGAGAAATTATGTTCCATTCCAACCTCTTTACAAAACGATTCAAACTTATCATTCTCAAATTCCCCACCGTGATCACTATGAATTGTTGAAATTACACATCCTAATTTCCTTTGAATCCAAGTGGAGAAAATTCTAAATTCTTCAAATGACTCACTCTTATGAGCTAGGAATTTCACCCAAGTAAACCTAGAGTAGTCATCTACTATTACAAACCCATACAACTTCCCTCCTAGGCTGGCTGTACTAACAGGTCCGAACAGGTCCATGTGGAGAGTTTCTAGTGGCCTAGTGGTGCTGATATCCTTGATTGCATGAAATGAAGATTTAACTTGTTTTCCTAATTGGCAAGCATCACAAAGATGGTCCTTAGTAAAGTCTAACTTTGGTATGCCTCTAACTAAGTCTTTCTGAGTGATGTTCCTAAGTATTTTCATACTAGCATGGCATAGTCTCATATGCCATAGCCAAGAGTCATCTGCTATTATTTTCAGACACAAGGAATTTGAGGTTTCAATGCAGTTCAAGTCTAACATGTAAACATTGTTTATACGTTTTCCTTTTAACACAAGTGAATCATTTAAACTAATCATGCATTTGTTAGACAAAAATTTTATATCAAAACCCTTGTCACATAGTTGACTTATACTTAAGAGATTGTGCTTTAAACCATCCACTAAAAGTACATTCTCAATAATTAAATTTTTAGTATTTCCAATGTTACCTGAGCCCACCACTTTTCTGGTGGTGTTGTCTCCCAAAGTTACCTTGCCTCCTGACCTGGCCTCCAGTGTCACGAACTGCTTCATGTCTCCTGTCATGTGTCTTGAGCAGCCACTGTCCAGGTACCACATGCTCTCACTAGGTCTTTTGTGAGAACATCCCTACAATGTCAATCATGGATTAGCTTTGGGAACCCAAGTGAGTTTGGGTTCCACATCATGCTTATATGAATGAAATGTATGCATGTTATGCTGTGATGATTGCGATTTTGGTCTCCACACTAGATGTGTCCTATAGTGAATTGAGCACGTGCGAGCTATGTGACCTAGCATGCCACAAGAATAACATCTAACACCTGGAAATGGGTTCACTAATCTGCGAGGGTGGTAGAGCCTATTTCTGGGTTTGAATGATGCATGCCGTGCTGGTTTTGAGTGAGATGATTCACATGGTGGAGGATGAAAAAATTCAGCAAACGTGGGAGGTTTTTTGTTATTCTCGTATGCATGAAGTTTTTCATTTAAGAATTTGTTCTCTTGGTTAAGACTAGCATATTCGAATCTCAATGCATGCTCACTACTACTAAGTTCCCCTGATAGTTCTTCTAGTTCCTTAAATGCATTATCTAATTCAACATGTGATGATTTCAAGATTTCATGTGCAGTGGTTAACTCAATATGCTTCTTGTTTAATGCATCGTATTCATCAAGCAGCGACATATGATCTCTATCTAAGTCAGAAAATTTTTTTACTACACTAGCATGTTCCTTTTGTAAAGTACTAAACTCAGTATTAAGACTAGCATGCTTTTTCTTCAATTTTCTATACGAGTCATGGATTTTTTCAGAAATAATAAGCAGTTCATCGTAAGACAGTTGACATACCTCATCTTGATCTGATTGATCAAGATTATCATTAGTCATAAGACACAGATTTGTTACCTCCTCCTCTGCTTCTTCTTCCGATGAGTCTGAGGCAGAGTCGGCCCAAAAAGCTTTCTGAGTCTTAAACTTGCCCTTCTTGAACTTAGATCTTTCCTCACCCTTCTCCTTGGTTTGATGAGTTTTGATGTTGGGGCAATCAGCTCGGAGATGACCGGGTTTCCTGCACTCAAAGCAAATTGTTTCAGATGCAATCTTAGTATACTTTGAGTTCTTACCTTTGTTCCAATTGCTTTGATGATGGCGCTGCTTTCTTTTCAGAAAATTTTTGAGCTGACGAGTCATCAAAGCTATGTCGTCATCTTCCTCCGCTGCTGAGCTGTCACTTTCAGAATTGTTTGCTTTTAAAGCCACTGCTCGCTCCTTTTTCTTTTCACCTGCATCACTTTGTCGTTGACTCACTCCTTGCTCGTAGGCAATGAGTGACCCAAGCAAATTATCAATAAAATAAATATTTAGGTCTTTTGACTCAGTTATTACAGTGATTTTAGCATCGTATGAGCTAGGCAAACATCGCAGTATTTTGTTTACTTTTTCTGAGTTAGACAACTCTCTTCCTAAAGCATGCAGTGATGTTACAATCTGGGTGAATCGAGTGTACATGTCAGTTATAGTTTCACTAGGTTTCATGCGGAACAGTTCGTAATCATGTAACAGTATGTTCAACCTAGATTATTTGACCTCACTAGTTCCTTCGTACGTGATACACAGTTTGTCCCAAATTTGTTTACCAGTAGTACACGTTGATACTCGCATATAGTCTTCTGATTTTAATGCGCAAAAGAAACAGTTTAGACATTTAGCATTCAGTTGTGCAAATTCTCTATCCTCAATGCTCCATTCATTAAATGACAGTTCAGTTTTCACTCCATTCAACATACGAAACAGTGCAGAATAACCTTCTTGGACTAACATCCACATGCGGTAGTCTAAAGACTGTAAAAATGTAGACATGCGTATTTTCCAAAAATCAAACGGTATGTTGTCAAACAAAGGTGGACGAGTTATGGAATAACCCTCCGTAGTGTTATGGTTACCAAATTGAGCCATGGATCTTACGTTTCTAGGTTTTCTAAAACACTATTTTGAAACCCCGCTCTGATACCACTTGAAAGTACGAGATGCGCCAAGAGGGGGGGTGAATTGGTATTTTAAAAATTTAACCCTACACAAGAATTCTAATTTTTTTTGTATTTTCAAAACATAATTTAACGACTAACGTGCGGAAGCAAATACAACGTTCACAACTACGAAATTGACAGTTCAATTTTGGATTTTACACTACAATATTTAAATACCGATTTTTCACCAAGCAATTAGAACGCACAAATTTAAAGCATGAAAAGTAAAGTACGGTAAACAGAAAAAAACACACCAGAGATTTTTATAGTGGTTCGGTCACTTGACCTACGTCCACTCCCCGGAGTCCTCTACTCCGGGATTTGCACTAATGAAAGTTGACTCTCCTTTTGCCCCCACAGCAAGGCGGAGAAGCCTTTACAATACTCACTTTCACCTCCCTCGGTGCGGCGGAATACCAAACGCTATGTCACCCTCCTGGTGACGGCAGCGGACCTTCTCCTTTTTCTCCCTCCTGGAGATGGCAGAGTACCTTGGCGATGTTGATCTTGAAGTGACTCTTCCCTCGAGAACGTTCTTGAAGCTTCCAAAGCCACAAGAGGAGCAAAGCATGCAGCTAGCTTGGAGCTACCGTGTGATCCCCTCACACTACTTCTCCCTCACGCTCAAGCTCACCTTCACCTTCCTCTCTCAAGGCCTAGATCTCTCCAAAAAAACTTCTCTCTACGAATCTCCTTCTTCCTCTAAGCTTCTCACAGCAAAGGATTGATCAACAACTCCTCTAGAAAAATAATAAGTTGTTTTTTATATCAGGCTTCAGAAAACCCTAAAAAATTCAACTTTTGCGTTTCTGTTCGTACAGTACGATTTATAATCGTACAGTACGATCAGTTCAATTACAGCTCCGTCCAGTACGAGTGCAGACGAACAGGTATCGAATTTTATTCATATCGTACAGTACGATATGTATATCGTACAGTACGATACTATTGATTCGTACTGTTCGTACGGGATGAACCTCGGGACGAAAGAACTCGTCTCTGTCAGTCGTCCAGCACTCATTTAATCGTACAGTACGAATAGTGTTTTTCATGATATCGTCCTGTACGATAGGACTATCGTCCAGTACGATCAGTTCAAAATTTTTTGGGATCGTCTGGTACGATCGCTGGGACGAAGAAAATCGTCTCTGTCAATCGTCCAGCACTCCACCAGTCGTACAGTACGATCAGTTCATTTCTTGATATCGTCCTGTACGATACGAATATCGTCCAGGACGAACAGAACATAAAACCTTGGTTTCGTCTGGTACGATCTCTGGGACGAATGAAATCGTCTCTGTCAGTCGTACAGTATGATATACGATCGTACAGTACGATCGACATATTAATTAGAAACCAACGTTTATTTCCTGATTAGGGAGATAATTTTGGCAAGTTTTAATTAATCGTACAGTACGAATAGTATCGTACAGTACGATCAGTTCAGAAAATTAAATTTGAAAACTTACCAAACTTATTCTGGCGGCTAGGGTTTCACAATTACATATTATCGTACAGTACGATATGGATCGTACAGTACGATAAGTTTGTAAACATAAACATTTCAAAATTAGCCGTTAGCCTGAGTATTTTAATTAACCGTACAGTACGATCAATGATCGTACAGTACGATGTGTTTTAAAAAATTAATCATTTTAAAAGAAAAAATCTCCCCCTGTGTGTGTGCATTGTTGCTCCTTTCACATGCATGCTTCTGTGGCAGACTCAAAAAGAAAAATTAAAGAAATAAAAATTACAGACTCTTCAACATCCTATTCTACCCAATTTGAGTCTCCAGTAATCTTTAGCAGTGTGCATCTGACCTGAAATATTAGTCCTCATATACAAAGATTAAACATTTGTAATCAAACGGAAGTCTATATGTACTCAGAAAGTATTAGTTGTCACCATCAAAATTAAGTGCTCGGGATCCTGGATTTCAACAGCGACGATGGCAGACTCTGAAGAAAATACACCGTCAAATGAGTCTGATCCAGAAGAGATCGCTCAAGTGCAGTTGAGAAGTGGCAAGATACTACCACCTCCGCCAAAGAAAGGAATATCCAATAAGGATAAGGGAAAAGAGATAGTCGTCAATGAAGACATTATCTCCGAGGATCCCAAGAAGAAACATACTCCAGTCAAGGGAATAGATTATAATATCTTATCACATCTGAGGAAGATCCCTGCCCAGCTCAGCATATACGACGCTCTAGTGATGTCTAAGGAGCTTCGGGAGACTTTGATTCAGGCTCTCAAAGACCCCGAAAGATATGAGGCGTACTTCGCTGAGCGCAACCTGACTGAGGTCCTGCAAGCTCGAAATGAACCGTTCATCACTTTTACTGAGGACGACATGATGCTTGGGACGGCAGACCACAATCGACCTCTGTATGTTACTGCAGAGAGTGACGATTTGGTAATCAGTCGAATTCTGATCGACCCAGGATCCTCCATCAACCTCATGGCTGCCGACAAGGATCCTTCTATCAGGTTGGGTCGACTACCTCCTCTGACTAAGTAGACCAGGGACCACGATGGCCCGGGACAACGGAACCATGGGATCTTGATCGGGTCTATCATCCATTCCCCCACCATCTGCTTTAAGTGCAAGGTGGTGAAAATTTCTATTTTAAATATCAAATCCCTCAAATTTTCCAATACCCTAAACCCATTGCTGCTACTATATGCCAGATGCACGTATCTATACGTATCTGATCGACGACTAGCCTTAATCAAAAGTTCTCTCTCGTTAGTGGGAGGGGTAATTAACTATAGGGGCTTGCGCCTATAGGAAACCAGAACTCAGATCATAAAGTCCTCACAAAATGAGGGCGAAATCTCTGGGTAGTGTCTTATCTACAAACCCATCTGCCTTCCAAAATTTACCCCGGAACTTAGTTCGTTAAAACTCCCCCCCTCGAAAAGCAAAAAAGTCGGGTGGAGGCCGGGGCCAAATTTTCGAAGCCCACAACAATCAAACAATTCTACCACTAGCAAATAGCATGTAGTGAAAACTCGAAAACCCGGCACACAATAGAAAACTAAAAACCGGCCTAGCCTAAGACTAGAGTTGGTTGTCCTAGTAAACCATCTAAAGTGTGTGAGGTAGGTTGTGTGGGTTTGATATGTCCTAAATAGGATCATTAGTTGAAATTGTTAAAGGTTCTGGTTGGTTAAAAAAAGGCTTCAAAGAGATTTTAATTAAAGTTTAAATCTTAATGATTTGAAATTAATTTTAAACTTAATTTTAATTATTTATTGGATACCACCTTTGTTGCACACCGAGGTCGTGAAGTTTATTTCACCTTCCTTGGGGCTAATTTAATAGCCTCATAGGCCTGGGTTACCTAGTGGTATCCGGTATAATTAAGTGATTTGAGTTTGATTAAGTTTGGAAGTTAATTAAATTTTAATTAAGATTGATTGGTGTTTGATTGAAAAAGATAAGTTTTGAAAAGGTTTAATTTTCTCTGGGAAATGCTTAATTTCTGGAATTTTAATATTTGAAATCGAATGCTCATTATGAATGATATATCATCTCGAAAGGTGATCATATCGCTCTCTAATGGGTTTAGATTTCAAATCCTTGAATTTATTCTAATTATCGTAATCAAATTCAAGGAGAAACAACATATGATCTCAAAAGATCAAAGTGATGTTTAATTCAATATTTAACTATAATAATCTAGCAAAAAAATTATTAATTTCATTATCAAAGTTTTAATAATATAACGACATATTTATCCGGAGAAAGAAAATATCGTTTATTATTAATCATCTGAAAATGATGACAATGATCATTAGGTTTGAATTTCTCAAAGATAATTAATTAAAGGTTTTGAAAAGTTTAATTTTGAAATTAGGTCTGAGTTTCTAAATCTCCTACGAGTGCAAGCCCTCGTAGTTAATTACATTGTAGGAAACCAAAAATTTTCTACGAAAACTCTCAATTAAAATAGCGATACGAATTTTATTTTAGAATTTAAAGCTTGATATCAAAGGAGATCAGGACTGAAATTTCAAATCAGGAATGGTTCAAGATTGACACTTATTTCTGGAGTCAAAGGAAGAAGAGTATGAGGTGTCTTGAGATTCTGAATTACTTCAGAAACACCCCAACCTATTCTAAGTGTTGGGCTTGAATTTGATTGAAAAAGATTTAGGTTTGAGTGATTAATTTTATTAGAAGTTGGGAATTAGATTCCCAGAGGTTGAGGTCTTAGGATTGAAGATCTGCCTCTGAACCTAAGTCTAAAATAGATACTGAAAATCAACAACTCAGAACCTAGCTAATGCAATACAAATTTAGACTTACCCCGGCCTGGATTGGGGAGCCAAATAAACTACATAAACGCTTCAAAACCATGTGTCCGATCTTTTAAATGAAAGAGTGGTTAGGGACATTGTTTAAGATTGAGTTTTGAGGAGTTGGGGTCGACATCTAGAGCAGATTCCTAATTGACCCCTTAACATATGTTGGGTGAAATACTTAAGCTAAAAATATGATTAAGAATTAGACTTAATTTTAATTTGTATCTAATGCAATGCATGATAGTTGACTCGAATGCTTTAAAATCAAAATGAAGCAGTTTTAAATCAGGCTTAAAAAATAGTTTTATCCTAGAGATGCACAGATCACCTTGGACAGAACTGCACCCTCATAGGCCAGGTGGTCTGCTAAAACCCGTAGGCGGGGAGGTGCCTAACAAGTGAAAAGAAGGTGCAACAAAAATACATATGAAAAACCCCCGTCGATCCCAGACTTACTTCTTAAAATATTAGAGTTACTATGTGAGCTTAAATATTTTAATTTTAATTAAAGTAGAAATAGTTTGACCGTACCCTCACGAGCCTCCGATCGGGTTCCAGGCTAAATCAAAACACGACATGCAAGATCGCCAAAAAATTACTAAAACCATGCAATCCTAATATCACAATCAACATCAAATAATCAATCAAATAATTAAATTAATTAAATAAATGCTCAAACTGAAAGTTCATGTGGCAAGTGCCACTTAATTATAGAACTCAAGGTCTGCAGGAAAAGTAAAGTGGCCGAGTACCACTGACTACAACCTGAATTCTACTCCTAAGAGACAAGTGACTTTGAGATTTGGGATTCTTCTCATTCTTCACTTCTTCGTCTTCTTGGAATTCCTTGGATCGTCGGGTCCAGATATCCAAATGAAAAAAAACTCCCCTAGGGTTGGGGTTTTGTCTTTTCTCTTTGGATATTTGAAAGTATCCCAATCTGAATCTTCAAATGAAGAGGGACTCTCCCCTGAGGGGTGTCACCCTTCTCTTTGAATTTCAGATTAGATTTATATCCCATATCAAAGCACTTTAGACATTACAACTCAATTCAAATTAAATTATATTAATCAAAATTTAAAAATCTAGACTCGACCCTACAGGGTTATCCTAATAATCAACAGTTAATAGATATATCCCAAGAAGTTAATATATTTGAAATTTAAAATGCTCAAACCAGCCATACTTAGCCATGCTCTTTTAATTTTAAAGGGGGACTTAAGCATTCTGGAGCACTTGTGTAATTTAATATTTATGATTTTATTCCCTTTAATTTAATTATCCTGTATGAGCATGGCCACCTGCATAAGATTGAATTAGTATAAATTATCCCTAACCTAAGGGTAGATCTAACGCACAATCAATTACATCACAGAGTGCAGTAAATAAATAAACAATCACAGTAATTCTATTACTAGCAAACAACATGCAGTGAAAGCTCGAAAACCCGGCACACAGCAGAAAAGTAAACACCGGCCTAGCCTAAGACTAGAGTTGGTTGTCCTAGCAAATCATCTAAAGTGTGTGAGATAGGCTGTGTAGCTTTGATATATCCTAAATAAGGCAATAAGTTGAAATTGTTTGATGTTTTGGTTGATTGAAAGGCTTAAAGGGATTTAAATTTGAGTTTAAGTATTAATGGATTAAAATTAATTTTAAAGTGTATTTAAAAGATTATTGATTACCATCTTTATTTCACACCGAGGCCGTGAAATTTATTTCACCATCCTTGGGGCTAATTTAATAGCCTCGTAGGCCTAGATTACATAGTGATAATCATATAGTTAAGTGGTTTAATTGATTAAGAATTTAAAAGTTGATTAATTTTTTAATTAACTTTGATTGGTTGCTGGTTTTAATGTTAATTTAAAATTTTCTGGAATTTTGAATGATTTATTAAATTTTTGAATTTTCTGAATTATTTTAATCAATTAATTAAGGGGTCAAAGTTCATTTTTTGATTTAAAGTGTTTTCTGGAAAGTTAGTATTTTATTAAAATACTAGACCTTAACACGAACAGTTAGACAGTAAGTACGCTAAAATTAGATTTTTCTAGGTTTTATTATGAAGGTTTGAAGTTTTGACTTGATTTTGAATTAGGTTTGATCAAAAATTGACTTTTTCAAATTTGTTTGATTTCTGAAGACTTGATATTTTTGATAAATATTAGGCCTTATTATGAGTTGAATGCCTTTGAGTTTGCTCAATTTGGATTTTATTTGAATTAGTTATGATTTTTTGAAGTTTTGACAATTTATTGAATTTTTAAAATTAGTTTAATTAAGGGCCTTTGATTGATTTGACTCCAAATGACCTCCAAACTTCTTGAAATCACTTCCAAAGATCAGGCATGGTCTAAGGAGAGATTATCAAGTGTTTGAGAGATTTTTGGAATTTTTAATTATTTTTAATTAATTAAATTAATTAAATATTAAATTTCAATTAAAATTAAATTAAGCTTGATTTTAAAGTCGAGTCAAGAGGCTTTTATTTTTCATTGATTAAGAGTTTAATTCTGGTCAGTTTAAGGTATTATATGTAATTTTTGGATTTAAATGTGATTTATTATATTTTCTTAAAGTTTTAAAGGCTTAATTAAGGTTTAAACTTGATTAGGTTAATTAAGGGGCTTAATGATTTCAAAAATTAGTGAGAAATTTTCTATATGCTGAACATGTCACTAAGTTCAAATGGTTTGAGTTTCAAGTCAAAAAGATGTGAATCCTAATTATTAGAATTTTTCTAAGTTATCTAATCAAGTTCTTAATTTTTGTCCTTAAGAATGTCACTAAGTTTAATGGGTTTGAAATCAAAATTTTGCTAACCCTTGATATACATGAAAGATATGCACACATAATCACAATCAATTCCTAAGTCTAGGAGAGCCTTAAAACTAGGTGCAAGTGTGTGCCCTAAACATGCAAAGCTCAATTTAAAGCTTAAATAAGTAAATGATTAATCAATGAATAATTAACAAAAAAAAATTATTCATTTGTTAATCATTATTCCCCACTAATCCTGTTCAAACACATTTAATTCATGCTCAAAAACTTCATAGGATCTCTCAAACTTAAAGATTTAACATATATAAATAGTTTTAAAATAGATTTCAAAATATGCATACACATATATAAACTTATATATATATACTTTTAAAATAAAATATTTTAAATTATTATTAAAATAAATTTTAAGGAGTTGAGAGATCCTCTGACCTATTTAAGAGGATTTGAAAATAATTTTTAATTTTAAAGTATTTAATATAATATTAAATTAAATAATCATTAAATATTCAAATAATTCAAATTAATTAAAATAAATTAAGTTTTAAAATCTAAAGACAATTTTAAATTAACATTTTTAATTTTCTAAAAATTTTAAAGTGTTATTTGAATTTTTATGAATTGAAATGAATTTATTTGAAATTTTTGAAGTTTAAGATTAATTAAGGCATTTAAATTTAATTTAGAATTAATTAATAATAATAAATAATTCTTAAATTAATTCAAATAAAAAATCTTAAATGTTTTCTGAATTCTTTTTGGAATTATTTAAAAATAATAATTTTATTTAAATTTTCAAAATTATTTGAATTTGATTCAATTAAATATTGACTAAATATTTAAATGTTAAGATATTTAAAATATATGTTATATTTAAAAAAAAAATAACTTTCAGATTTTAATAAAATAATGTTAAAATTTTAGTATTTAAAAGTATTTAATTTAATGTTAAGTTAAATGATATTTAATTAATCCTTAATTGAGTAATTGTTTAAAGTGTTTAAATGTTAATTAAGTATTAAAAAAATCCAAATAATTATCATTTAGAATTTCTGGAAATATTTTAAATATCTAAACTCAAAATTAATTTTAAATTAAATCTTATAAAATTCTAAAAAGTTTGATATAAAATACAAAAAATTTAGATTAATATACAAATTTTAATGTTTTTTTAAAGTTTTCTGATTAAAAAAAAGGATTAAAACTAATTTAGATTAATTAAGCCTTAATCAGCAGTGCAAATACCACGTGGAGCTTCCTGATTGGCTGGAGCAAACCGCGCTAATGATTGGAATAATTGGATGACGGCGGGCAATCATTGTGACGGCGGTCGTCAGCCACGTGTCAACCGCAGAATGCACTTCGCATTTCACTAATCCACGTAAGTGTTAATCAGGTCCGTTGATTCAGCATGGTATAGATTCAACGGTCTTGATTAAGGTGGATGAGAGATGGTCCGTCAACTCGCTAGCGTGCGGTTAGAAGAAAAGGCGGAACGGCGAAATCACAGCCGTTGATTGACGAATCAACGACTGATATTTCGCATAATATAACGAGGCTACAGAAAACGCCCTAAAACACTATTTCATCTCGTTCTATCAATCCAGTTAATGAAACTTAAAGAAATTTTAAACGTAGATATTGAATATGAAAAGAATTAATGCGGATTAATTCTCATGGCATAAGATGCATTCTATAAAATGCTAATTAACTTTAAGGGTTGTATCTAGGGTTTGAGTTTTAGGAAAATCTAACCGTTTGATTTGAGAGATTTTGGATTCTCTGAGCTTGTTGACTGTCCACGCTTATTTTCTCTGTTGAAGCCAAAGTTTGAAGAGCTCTCGATCTCCAGCTATTGACTTTGGACGGAATATAGCTTAGCTCGCCAGAAAGCTCACCGCTGGCAAGGTTTAAGTGGTGGATTTTAATCAAAAAAATGCTTAAAGATGCCTGGGAAGCTCAGACGAGCTTGGATCCAGGCTTGAGGAGGTTAGAGTGGAGAGAGAGGGTTCAAGTGAGAATGATAGCTCAAAAGGACCTTTTGCCCTATTCTATTGTCCTCTGCTTGAATAGACGGCTAGGATAGCTTTGGGGAGCTGCTAGGATGCTGTCATTTGTCCCAGGAGTTTATTAGCAGCAGGGGAATAAAGGACATGAGGTGGAAAGGGGACTTGTCCTTGCCTAACCACTTGGGACCATGGGATTGAGCTTAAGATTAAATTAGGGATTAAGATCTGCTTAAGAACCTTCTAGAGATGGTTCAAGATCTACTGGAGTGCTTAAGGATGGAAGGATTAATTCAAGCTAAGTGATTTGACCACCTTAAGGTATTACTTGACCACCCATTGACTGTTTGACCAGTCAATGGGCCAATGGGTACTGAGGTGGCAGTAAGGAGGATTGATGGGTTGGCTTAGATAGGGTTTAATGCAACCCATTGGAGATTTGAGTAATCAAAGCAAAGTTATCTCAAATTTAACCAATTTTTCTAATGGTTTGACTTGGTCAATTTGACCATGCTTTGACTCGTGTCAAATCCAGAGGTAATCAAAATGTTGAGTGAAATGAATTCAAGGGTTCTCAAATTAATGAGGTCTAGCATTTGAGTGCAAAGGTATGTAGGATACATGGCTTTAACCATAGGTCAATGTTTGACCAAGTCAAATCAAAATGACTTGACTTACCATTAACCAAAAGGTCTTGAAATCAAATATTGAGATTGATTTGGAGGTTTGATAAGGTTTTGAATGCATTTGGAATTTGATTTAAAGTTAAAACAGTTTAAGGGTTGATCTGGCCAATAGGGCTAGGGTTTGAGCTGGACAGGTTTGAATTGATGTTTCAAGTCTGGTGGAGGTGGTTTGAGGGGTCAAATAGGTCATTTGGGTCAAATGACCTATTTGGGCCCTTAATGGGTCATTGGGTCAATCTAGGTTGACTTAGTCAACCAGGTTGACCCAGGGGCTAGAAGTGGGTCCGACATATTGGGTTTGATATTTGAAATTTACTGGAAGTGGTTGCATTTGATTTGGAGCTCATTTGATCAAAGGAGACCATTCATACCCCTAAGTGGTATTTTAGTTATTTTGATCCCTGGTCAACTGAAGGTCTAAGTGGGTCCAACAAAATATAGTTTAATTCTCAATGGGTCATAATCAAGGGTCTAGAAGTGATTTGAGGGTTTGGAGAAGGCTCCAAGGTCAGGATCCACTGGGTGGCAGGTCCAATGGCATAGACTGTAAATATTTAAAGGTTTTACAGCCTTGGATTTCAATTCAGTTTCTGGGGTTAGAGACCTCAGAATGGGCTCAATTTTGCAGGGCTACCTCTAGAGACATGTCATATCAATGTGGAATTGATAGACTCTGAATCAGAAGTCATTTGATTGGGGTTTGAAGTATTCAAAGATTCACTAGAAAAAGCTTTTAGGACTTAGACCTTTAGCCTTTGAATTTGATCTGAATTTCTGGTTTTGAGCTAGATTTTAGATTTGAATGCTGAGATTTGAGCTACTTAAGTCATTTACAATCATTTAAATGATTATAGATGATTATATAGAATTAGGGTCAGGTCAGAGGCTTGAGCAACTAGATCTGAGTTGTTTAAAGGTCAGGATTGGTCAGGGGTTTGAATTGAATTAAACTCTGGATTGATTTGAGTCTTGAATAGATTGATTTAAAGTCTAGGTTGGTCTAGAGTTTGAACAGATTTGAGGTCTAGATAGATCTAAGGTTTAGGAGGATCCTAAGACCTAGATTGATCTAGAGGAATCCTAGGATCTAGAGTAGATCCTAGGGTCTAAGAAGATCATATGATCTAGAGTTTATAAAGAATCCTAGGGTCTAGAATAGAATATAGGATCTGGAGTCTGGGAAAATCCTAGGGTCTATAATAGATCCTAAGGTCTGGAGTTTGGGAGAATCCTAGAGTTTAGATTAACCTAGAATTTGATTAAATTGAGTTTAAAATTAACATGGGATTAAGATTAATTTGAATCTGGATTAATATTAAAGTCTGGATTGACCTAAGATCAGATTGATCCTAGGGTCAAGATTAATCCTAAGGATTGAAAAGATCCTAAGGTTTGGATTGGTCCTATTGACCTCATACAAAAATGAGGTCAACAATTGGTTGCTGATTTTTAAGTTTTAATGTATTTAAATTTGTCATTAATTGATTCGTGGCATTGTGCCACCAGGCTCGAGGAACAAAGCCTCATTATGACACATAACCCCGCAGCCCGGAGTAGTCCAACCAATAAACCAAGTTAATATATTTGAATTAAGGATTTTAAATTTAATTAAATCATTAAGAATCAATTTATTTTAAGTTTAACACTCCTTAGAATCCATTCGTGGTGTTGTGCCACCAGGCTCGAGGAATCAGGCCTCCTTAGGACACTTAGCCCCGCAGCCCAGAGTAGTCCATCCTAAAAACTTCATCCTTGGAGTGGTTGTTATATATTAAAGGGTTGGTTGAATGTTTTAAACATTAACTTAACATTTTCTGGAATTTAGAATTGATATTCCAATTTTGGAATTTTTTGATTATTTTAATGATTTAATTCAAGGGTCAAAAACTCACTTTTTGATTAAGGGTATTTTCTGGAAAGTTAATATTTTATTAAAATACTAGACCTTAATATGATCAGTTAGACTATAAGTACATTGGAATTCAATTTTTTTGCATTTTATTATGAAGGTTTGACTTGATTTTAAACTAGATTTGACCAAAAGATGACTTTTTCAAATTTGTTTAATTTCTGAAGACTTAACATTTTTGATAAATATTAGACCGTAAGATGAGTTGAATGCTTTTGAGTTTGACTGATTTGGAATTCATTTGAATTAGTTATGAATTTTTGAAGTTTGGAGTATTTATTGAATTTTCAAAATTGTTTAATTAAGGGCCTTTTATGGATTTGAATCCAAATGATCTCTAAACTTCTTGAAATCACCTCCAAAGATCAGGAGTGGTCTAAGGAGAGATTATCAAGTGTTTGAGAGATTTTTAGAATTTTTAATTATTTTTAATTAATTAAATTAATTAAAAATTCAATTTTAATTAAAATTAAATTAAGATCAAATTTGATGTCCAGTCAAGAGGCTTTTATTTTTCATTGATTAAAGGTTCAATTCTGGTCAGTTTGAGGTTTTATTTATAATTTTTAGATTTAAATTTGATTTATTACATTTTTTTGAAGTTTTCAAGGCTTAATTTAGGATTAATATTGATTAAGTTAATTAAAGGGCTTAATGATTTCAAAATTTAGTGGAAAGTTTTCCTAGGGTAGAGAGTGTTACTAAGTTCAAGTGGTTTGAATTTCAAGTCAATAGGATGTGTCTCCTAATTTCTATAATTTCTCTAAGTTTTCTAAACTTATGTCCCTATGGCTTCTATTCACACAAGCTCAACCTATGTTTAAAGTTTCAAAATGATCTCTCAATCCAAAGATTTATATACATATAATTTTTAAAGTAATTTTAATATATATATATATATATATATATATATATATATATATATATATATATATATATATATATATATATATATATATATATATATATATAACATACAAATAAACTTATATATAAATATAAGTTTTAAACTTAAAATATTTAAAAATATTATCAAAGTAATTTGATACCTAAATAAGAGATCCTCTGATTAGTTGAAATAATTTAAAAATAAATTTTTAATTTTGAAAATAAATAATATAATATTTAATTAAATATTGATTAATAATTAAAATAATTAAATAATTAATATTAATCAAAATAAATTAAGTTTTAATCTCTGAAATTAATTTCAAATTAAAGTATTCAATTTTCTGAAAAATTTAAGGTATTACACTTAATATTTGGATTTAAAATGAATTTATAATAAATTTTTTTTAAAGTTTAAAGTTAATTAAATGAATTTAAAATTAAAAAAAATTAAAATACTTTTAATTAGATTAAATTAAAATGTTAACTGATTTTTGGAATTTTGAAATTATTAACAATAAAATTATTTAAACCTCAAAATTATTTAAATTTAATTTTAATAATATTTAAGTATTTAATTAATCAAATGTAGTTTAAAATATATTTAAAAAAATTACATTAAATTAATATAATTTCAAATTAAATTATTATTTTTTAAATAATTCACTTATTTTACATGTATATATATATATATAAATATATATATATATATATATAACTAATTATTTGAATATGTAAATTAATACTAATTAAATATTAATTAGATATTAATATATTAAAATTACTTAAAATATTTCAATTTAAATTCAAGTATAAAATTTAATTAACTTTTAAAATAAAATATCTGAAATATTTCTTTAGAATTTGAAAATATATTTTTACAATAATTTTTATTTAAATTTTAAAAGTTATTGTAATTAAATATTAACTTAAAATAATCAAAATTCAATATTTGAAATATTTTAATTTTAATATTAATTTTACATTAACATTTTTAATTATTTTTATAATGTTTATGTAATAATAAATATATATATTATATTAAAATTTTAAATTAATATTTAATTTTATATAATTTCTCTAATAAAAATAAGTTAAAAATGATTTAAAATTAAATTTTAAATCTATTTAAAGGTTTTGGCGGTGCGACGGCGGCGGAGGGACACGTGGCGGCCTCCCATTTGCTGATCCAAGCCACGACCAATCCTTGCCTGGTGGCGCAATCATTGCGCCGCCGGCAATGATTGCCGAATAATGAAACCGCGGACGCGGTTTCACTAATCCGCGTTAGCAATGGCTCCGAGCCGTTGGATTATCCGCAGTAATGAATCAACGGCCATGATTTGGCCGGACAGAGATCTTTATAACGGATCAATCTACATGGTTGGAAATGACCGCGGAATGGCAAGATCTGCACCGTTGATCCAAAGATCAACGACCCAGATTTTGCGCAATTACAACCCGCACGAACCGAGCCCTAGAATGAGTTTTTAAGCTCGATCGTGTGATCCGGTTAACCAAATGTCTTAAAATTTTAAACCTAGATAGATTTAATGAACAGAAAACGTGTGGGATGTTTTATTTGACTTAAAACAAGCTTAATGAAAAACTATTTAAACTAGTATAATCTAGACTAGGATTTGAGTTTTTGAAGAATTTTATCGATGGATTTCAGATTTTTTGATATCTCTGAACTTGTTGACTGTCCACGTTCAATCCTTCTTCAGAAAGCGCGGTCTGAAACGCCCTAGATCGTCTGCTTTGAGCCTTGGACGGATTAGAGCTTAAACTCGCCGGAGGATCATCGCCGGCGGGGTTTTGGCGGTGGGTTTTGATCGGGAATGAATGAAGGAGGATTTTGGAGCTCAGGGAACCTGGAGGCTAGGTCTGGGGGAGCTTAGATAGTGAGAGAATGCTAAGGTGTTGAATGGAAGCTCAAAATAGGATATTGCCCTATTCAAACATCTCCAGGCCATTTGGATGGCTGGGATTAGTTTGGAAGGACTCTAGATGGATGCCACCTAGCCTGGAGGTTGTTGGGAGCAGGTGGATCAAAGGACAAGGGTACAAATGAGGTAAAAATGTCATTTTGGCATTTTGTCCATGTAAGGAAGGATCATGAACATTTGATCCTGATCTAATGGCTGTGATAAACCCTACGAAGCTTCTAGAGCCTGATTAAACAGCTGGGTGGGTTAAGGGTTAAAAAGATTAAGCTTAAGATGGGCTTTGACTAGATTTGACCACCTTAAAGCCTAAGTATGACACTTTGACTGGTCCCCATGCCATATGGCAGCTGAGGTGGCATGGGGGAGGCCTAGGAGTCTATTAAGACTGCTGGAGGGGATTAGAGAGGAGTGGGTTAGGTTTAAATGGTGTTTTGACCATGTTTGACTATACCTAAGACCATTTAGACCCCTTATTGACTGTTTGACTGGTCAAATAGTCAACTTATGCTTAGGTGGACATGGGATAGAGCTTGAATGCTGTTTGAAATTATTTGAAAGAGGTTTTGAGGCTTGAGGAATTTGAATTGAGTGAAAATGTGAAGGTTTGACCAAACACATTGAGTTGACTTAGTCAATTTTTCATAAATTTAATTAACCAAAGATTGGGACAAATCTATGTAATAATTTGAAGTTAATTTAAGGCTTGAAAGGGGTTTGATAAGTTGAATGGGTTGAAATAACCTATCAAAGCCTTAAAGGGGATTTAGGTCAACCTAGGTTGACCTGGTCAACTAGGTTGACCCAAGACCTAAATTTGAGCTCAATGGGTTTGATTTAATAATTTGAGTTTAGTGGAGGTAATTTGGAGGATTAAAATGGTCATTTGGGTTAAATGACCTACTTAGACCCTTAATGGGCATAATGGATCAACTAGGTTGACTTGGTCAACCAGGTTGACCCAAGGTCAGAGATTGGGTCCAACCAGTTTAAAATAATATTCTGAGTCTGCTGGTAGTAGTCTTAAGGTCTGAGGAGGTCATTTGGTCAAAATGACATGTTTCAGCCTTTAATGGGCCTTTAGGTCAACCTGGGTTGACTTGGTCAACCAAGTTGACCCAAGATCTGGGTCTGGGTCCAACAAGTTGGGTTTGATATTTGAAACTTGTTGGAGGTAGTTGCATTTGATTTGGAGCTCATTTAGTCTAAAGTGACTATTCATACCCCATAGGGGTATTTTGGACTTCTAGTCAATTGGAGGTTAAAATGAGTCCAATAAAATATAGTTTATTGCTCAATGGGTCATAATCAAGGGTCTAGAAGTAATTTGAAGGTTTGGAGAAGGCTCCAAGGTCAGAATCCACTGGGTGGCATATCCAGTGGCATAGGCTGTAAATATTTGAAGATTTTACAGCCTTTAGATTTCAATTCAATTTCTAGGGTTAGAGACCTCAGAATGAGCTCAAATTTGGAGGGCTGCCTCAAAAGATATGTCAAATCAGTATGCAATTGACAGACCCTGAATTAGAGGTCATTTGACTAGGTTTTGAAATGTTCAAAAATTTATTAGAAAAGGCTTTCAGGACCTAAGCCTTTAGCCTTGAGATTTGGGTTTGAATGTCTGGATTTGATCTGGATATTGATTGAGATTTAAATTGAATTAAGGTCTGGATTGACTGGGGTTCAAGATTGATTTAAAATAGGGACAGATAAGGATCAAGATTGATCTAATATTTGGATTGATTCTAGAGTCTAAGTAAATCTAAGGACTTAGAGTCTAGGAGAATCCCAGGATCTAGAATAGATCTTGGGATCTAGAATCTAGGAAACATCCTAGGGCTTAGGTTTTGGGAAAAATCCTAGGATCTAAATAGATCATAGGGTCTACATCAGCTTAAAGGAATCCTAGGGTCTAGAATAGATCCTAGGGACTGAAGTCTAAGAAGATCCTAGAGTCTGGGTAGATCTAGGACATGGGTAGATTTTAAGACCTGAGGTTTGGAAGAATCCTAAGGTCTAGGATCTGGGAGGTCTCCATAATCTAAGAAATCCTTGGTTTTAGGGTCTAGGAGAGTTTTAGGATCTAGAGTAGATCCTAAAGTCTGAATTCTATGAAGATCCTAGGGTTTGGAAGTCCTAGGGTCTGGGGTCTAGAATGATCCTAAGATTTAGATAGATCTGGAGGAATCCTAGGGTCTAGAGTAGATCCTAGGATCAAAGAAGATCATATGATCTAGAGTCTGGCAGAATCCTAGGGTCTAGAGTAGATCCTAGGGTTTGTCTAGGAAGATCCTAAAGTTTAGATTAACCTAGAGTTTGATTGAATTGAGTTTAAAATTAATATGAGATTAAGATTGATTTGAATCTAGATTGATATTAAAGTCTGAATTGATCTAAGATCATATTGATCCTAGGGTCAAGATTGATCATAAGGATTGAAAAGATCCTAAGGTCTGGATTGGTCCTGCTGACCTCATACAAAAATGAGATAAACAATAAGTAAAGTGACCAATTAGGATATTCTCTAGATGTCGACCCTAACCTACCCATATTTCATAAAGATCGGACTCATGATTTTGAAGCGGTAGGTGGTTAGGTGGCTTCCCAATTCAAGCCGGAATAAGTTCAGATGTGCATTTCATTAATTAGGTTCTGGTCACCATGATTTGGTGCCCAAATAGATTTAGGATTCGGGACTGGCCCAAAATCATAAGTCCCCACTTTTGGGAATCTAATCCCAACATTATAATAAAATGACAATTCAAACTTAAATCTTCTCTAAACTAAGATGTAAAGCCTAACACATATGATAGATTGAGGTATTTCTGAATTATTTCATAATCCCAAAATGTCTCCTACTCCTCTTTCATTGGCCTCCAAAAATAAGTGTTTAACATTTGATCCAATCTCTATTGAAATTCCAATCTCACTCCTTTCGTATCACTCTTTGAAATCTTAAAATAAAATTTCTACAATTATTTTAATCGAGAGTATTCGTAAGAAACTCAAAATTCCTACGATATAATTAACTACGAGGGCTTTCTTTTGTAGGAGATTTAAAAACCCTGGATCAATTTAAAAATTTAATTCATTCTCTTTAGGAAAATCAACAACGATCACTATCGTCATATTCAAATGATTACTAAGGAATGATATTTTTTCTCTTGGAAAGATATATCATTTGTTATTATAACCTTGAATATGAAATAAATGATAACATATTCAGATTATCATAGTCAAATATTTAATTGAACATCATTTTAACCCTTCGGTATCATATGTAGTTTCTTCTTGAATTTGTTTACAATATTCAGGATGGAATTTCACAATTCTGAATCTGAACCCATTGGGAAATTTTATTTCCACCTTCCGAGGTGGTATATTAATTTCTAATGGTATGTTCGATTTTAGAATTAAAATTTAAAAGTTGACATTCAAATTTTTTCGAAGAAATTATAATTTTAATTGCTTTGCATCTTTTCCAAAGCAAAAAAAAAACAAGGTGTCAAGAAGATAAGGCTAATGTAAGTCCATCAAGGCTGCTAGAGAGTTATGAGTCGGTCAAGTAACACATGAAGGATGAGTTAAACTAGTAGCACCCAAGAAGCATTAATGAGGTTGTGGTGGAAAAGGAGCTCTAGCATGATGATGAGGTACTTCATGAGTGGCATCAAATTGATCATGTTATTTATTTTGTGGTAGAAGAACTTCATCATGTTTTGATAGAACTCTTTATTGTTTAACCACATCTAAGAATTGAAGGATATGAATTTGAAGCTTTTCTTTTCTATGAATAAGAACACCCAATGTGAGGCCTAAGTTGTATTCACCAACTAAATATACTTATTTTGATTATAAGCACACAAGATTCAGAAATCATTTTATTATTCAATTAATGTCATAAAATTTCTAACTATGGTTTAAGTACTTGATTTAGATTCATTTGGAGTCAAATATGATCACTTTTTGTGTCATCAGGTTATTCTCGTCAAAATATTCAATTTATTATAAATTTATTGAAATTGGAATTCAAAATTTTTTATAATTTCTCAAAGTTTAAGAACCATTTTCTTTAAAAGAGGCTAACTTTTTAATTTTTTATTTTGCTGAACGCACAATAATTCAAAACTAAACTTTAGAAATATCGTTTAATTATCAAAGAACTACATAATGTGACCTCCCCCACTATTATGAAAACCGTTTTAGTAATTATGATTTTAGAAGAATTGTATGAACATATTATGATCCTATTAGAAATATTTTTCTTGATTAATTCTGTAAATATACAAAAAAAAAATATAGGAGAAGAGATTTAGGATATGTTTGAGATGGTTGCAACGTTTTATAAAATTGATTATAAAATTATGTGGATGTGGGGCATAACGGAGGCAATTTAGGAAATATACAAAGATAATATAGGAGAGGAGATGAAGGGTCTATTTGGGATGACTGGAACGTTTTATAAAATTGATTAAGAAGTTGTTGTGTAGAAAATAGGTTTGCTAATTTAGTTGTAAAAAGCTATTTTTTATCACAAAAATTTTGAGAAATAGTGAGAAAGCAATAAGAAACTAGTATCCAAATGAAATCACGGTTGCGGTCTTAAAAGCAAAATAGCTAGAAAGCTATCCTAGTTTAGGACGGCTACAATATTTTATAAAGTTGATATTGAAGTTGGTATGAGAAAAGTAACTTAACTATTCTAATTACAAATTATAACTTTATACTATAAAAATTTTTAAAAAACAGTTAAAAAATAATTTAAAAAGTTGTAATAAGACGAAATTATGATTGTTATCTAAAAAATAAAGCAATTAGAAAGCTATCCCAAACAGATCCCATGCCATTATTAATTATGAAAAAAATTTGGGTCTGGCTGACTGCGAAGCTATAAAATTTATTTTAATACAATTATAATGTATGCAAAGAGAATCAAAATTTAAAATATATTTTATCTCAAAATAAATTTAATAATTTTATGACTCATTCTAATAAAAAATTAAATAGAATATCGTATTATAATTAAATTAATATTTTATTTTCACCCTCCACATTATCATAATTTAGTTTTTTGAATGTATCAAAATTTATTTTTTGAATGTATCAAAATTAGTAGAACTAAGACCCTCCACCAAGTAGAGTTCAGTTTAGAAGATATTGCTATATATTAGACATCTGATGCGTACAGTAACCAAATGCCAGCCGCCTTACGTTGAACAAGTCAATTAATTTATACAAATTGGCAACTTTGGAAGGAGAAAGAATTTTAATTTTATAATTAAATTAATAATATATAATTAAAATTAATTAAATTTACAAGCTCAGTACATTATTATTCTAAGTATTAGCTTTATAAGTTATTTGATTAAAAGTAGTGTCATACATGTAAATACTGTAGTGAGTTTTGTTACTTTGCTCTTGTCAGAATTTTAACTCATGAAGAGTTGGCAATCTTCCTATTAATGGATACATGAACCTTACAATTTTCGCCTTATTGTGAAAATATTTGATATATCGTCAAAAATTGGAGAGATTATTACGTGCGGAGTTCGGATCGGAGCTGCGTCCGGATTCAGTGAGTGTGCGTAGTAAAAGCGCAGTGTGCAAAATAACTGCGCTTTTACTACACACACTCACAGAATCCTTATGATTCGCCCGTCCAAACTCCGCACGTAATAATCTCTCTAAAAATAGGCTTGATTGGTTATGAATCTCGAAGCACATATTAATTGAAAATATTTAGAAGATATTTTAGAGTCATCCAAACTCTGAATTCAATAAGCTCACATTCAAATTAAACATCTTGACAATACAGACTAAACAAAACTAAAAGGGGATGATCCGAGAGCTGAACGAACTCAAATTAAGCACCTGAAGAATGCTAAAAAATTTCAACGTTTGAAGAACCAACAGATCTCTAAATCTTTCATACTAGAAAAACAGTCCACAATTGCGATAATTAATAGGGTTGACTGAAAAATCAATGTTAAGATTAACTATTTTGCTCTATCGCCGTGAGTAGTCTAACACGTAATAATATTAATAAAGATTTTAGAGTTTTAATGAAGTCTAAGATTTGGATCCTCCAAAATTATAGTGAGACCAGCCATGTATTTCAATTTAGATGTTGAGGACAAATCTAACAACATAATAGTAATTTTGAAAGAAAAAAAAATTATATTTTATCATAGCCATCCAAATTGAAATGTATGGCTGGAACTGCACCATCCAACATGCCACTAAGCTGGTAGGGCATGGAGAGCCTTCGGCAAAGGCTTCTAGAAGCCGTTTTGCATTTTTCTTCTGAAAATAAAGTTTTGGAATATTACACAATTAATAAAATCAATGGAGCTTTCCAGACAACTGGTAAAGTTTTATATGTCCCCAATTTTTTTGTTATTTTCAAAAATTTTAATTAATTTGATCAATGCAGTAAAATTTTTATATAAAATATATTAGAATATTTTGATATTATTTTTTATTTTAAATTAAAAAGATGCACCTTGTGATTTAGAAGTAAATAAATGATAAAAGTTTGCAAATAATATTTTTATTTTGAAAATTGAAGCCTATTTATGTGGCCCATAATCCATATGAAAGCTTGTACAACGGCATCTACTGAAAAGGGGAGATTTTGGGTGAGCGTAGTTATTCTCTTCATCGAAGATGTGGAGAGTGACAAACGCCATAATTTCCTGCGTCAGTCGCATCGTGTTCGCGTTGCTTGATCTGTTGGACTTTGCTCTCTGCTTCATCTACCGTTTCCTGGATTCAGTTCTTGAAGAGAATCCAATTCCTTGTTATTGCAGAAGCAGAGGAGGAGGAGAAGAGGGAGATGAGATTTCTGAGACTTTGTATGGAAGGAGAAATGAATTTAGAGATCAGATATTGGGCTTGTTTTCAGCGACGGGAAGGAGGGATGATGATGATGAGAAGGAGAAGAAGGAAGGTGGAAGGAGATCTCCTCGGTGGTCAGATTGTAGCTGTGAGAGCTGTGCGAGCTGTGCTTCATGGCAAAATTGGCAGGGGATGGGGAAGGAGACTCTTCATTTGGTCATCAAAGAACCAACTCGAGGTAAGTTTGCATATGTAGATTTAGGAAATTTTTATTCGTTTATGGCATAAATAGGATAGTTTCAAGTGTTATGCATATAAATCCCCCTTTTTTGGGCCTCCATTCAAACTGACTCTTTTTATAATTTAGGACTAGTTTTATGGAGCTTTAGAGGGAAAAAATATGGGTGAGGATGAAAATGATCTTCTGAATTCATGCATATTCTTACAATGTATTTTGAAAGAAACCAGTTGGCTGACAGTTATAATTTAAGCAAAAAAATTGCTTTTCTGAATTTCAGCTGAAACAAGACAAGATGGTAGCTATGAAACTGAGAATGTGATTTTCTTACATGGATTTCTATCATCTTCATCTATATGGGTGGAAAATGTGTTTCCACATTTATCAGAAGATGCAAATCTGAGAGTTAAAATGTTTGCAATGGATCTTCTAGGCTTTGGTAAAAGTCCAAAACCAGCAAATTGTTTGTACAGAATACATGATCATTTGGAGATGATCGAGAGGACTGTGATTAAAAAGTTTGGATTGAATAGTTTTCATATTGTTGCTCATTCCATGGGCTGCATCCTTGGACTTGCATTAGCTGCAAAATATCCCAAGTTTGTGAAGTCCATTACTCTTGTTGCTCCTGTAAGTATACTAATTCTGGTATGAGATATTATGATAGTTGTTAGAAACAGGAATAAAAATTAGATCATATGAAGTATTGTAATAAAAGAGATTTCATCTACTTACAGATTTTAAATCTCAAATTTGATTTTTATTGCAATAAAATGTTTGATATTTTACTCAACTATAAGCTTATGATGACATCTTCTTATGATTTTTTTTTTTCATTTTAGCCATACTTCCCTTCACTTGAAGCTAAAGCAAGCCACAATGCTCTGAATAGATTGGCTGAAAGGAAAATTTGGCCACCTCTACTATTCTTCTCTTCAGTTATGTCTTGGTATGAACACTTGGGAAGAACTATTTGCTTCATCATTTGCAGAAATCATTTGACATGGGAATGGATAATTAAGCTACTGACTTGGAAGAAGTAAGAAAAGAAAAAAAAAATTGATTTCTCTGCAATTTTGTATATATAGTGAATACAACTGCTGAAGATCGACTTTGAATATTGTTACATGCAGGCATTTGCCTTTCCAATTGACAGATATAACCAAGCACACTCACCATTCTGCTTGGCATACAATGCATGAGGTGTTATGTGGAGGAGCTAAATTTAATGATAATTACTTGAGAACTTTACAAGAAGAAGGAATTTTTATGAAGATTATTCATGGTGACAAAGATCAAGTGGTTCCATTGGAGTGCAGCTTTAACATGAAGGGTAGAGTTCCAAAAGCAGAGCTCCAAATCATCAACAATGCAGATCATGCTTCTGTAATCCTAAATAGAAAGAAGGATTTCACCAAGTTTCTTGAACAAACTTGGTTTTTAAACCTATAATATATATATATATATAAAGCACCGTCATAAAATTATCCAACTTTATCTATGTTATGATTGGTCCAAGATTTACCTGTATTTTTTTTAATTAGTTTTCTTTGTAGCATTTATGTTGCTTTGATTAGGATCTTGTTTAACCCTTTGAGCTACCATTTAGTGTCAATAAATAGACACAATAAGTTTGTAATAAGGCATTGAAGCCAAAAGCAAAATACAGAAATCCATTTCAGATTTTCCAATCTCTCCCTCTCCTCTTCCCTCTCTCCTCTCTCTCAAGAAGCTTAAGAGGAAGTGCTTCTTCCTCTCATTCAAGATTCTACAACTGATATCAGAGTCAAGTGGTGCTGATCGGGAAAAAGAAGAAAGATGGTTCTTGTTGTCAAGAAAGAGAGAAGAGGCGGTCAGACCACACGCGCAGTGGAGCGTCGAGCTGGTCGCGAGCTAACCGTTTATTGAAGATTACAAATCGAAGCTGTGTTCATGTGAGGCCAGACTATTGCACAAAATCGGGAGGTATAGCTCAAAAATTTTGGTCACGCGTTGGTGTCGTGCGAGTGGGTACGTTCGCTAGTGTCGCGATCGGAATAGCGAAGGAGGTCCTGTGGGCAAGCTCAGATGCGCGGTAGGGCACACGGCAGGGTCGTGCAAGGTGCAAGCATGAGCGCGCACAAAGTGAGCACCAGTAGAGGTTTCTGAAATGGTGTAGGCCGCGTGAGGAGCATGATGCGAGCTGCCTGGGTCGCTCGTAAGGTGCGAAGGTGGGCCTGAGCGCATGGGGCTCATAGGGCCGTGTGGGGCGAGCTGTGCAGGCAAACGTGCGGGGGGCGGTGTGGACGGACCCGAGGGGTTGCGGTGCATACGGGCTGTAGTGCTGGGAAAATCGTATGCGCAAGACAGGCACATGGGATGGTCGCAAGTGGCGAAGCAGAGCAACCTGGTGCCGTGATTAAACCAAAGCGGGAGAAGGCTTTGATCGCATAGATGGAAGCTGGAACGGCTGGGTTGCATGTACGTATGGAGGTTTAGCTATGTGAACGGACGCGTTGCAACAGGTGTGGTGAGTGTGCCTTGGTCGCAAGTTCGGCGACGCGAAAGATTGTAGATTTTTTGAGGTGGAGCTTTGGTAATTAAGATTATTGATCATGTCGATGCAAAAGTTCAAAATAGACAAGTTTACCGAAGATAATGAATTCAAATTATGGAGAATCAAGATGAAGGCCCTCCTTATTCATCAAAGAACTTCCGAGGCGATTCCAGATAAGATCTTGCTGTTGTAACTGATCGAGCAAGGGCAAGACAAACACAATTGAAGGCTCATAGTGCAATCTTGTTATCACTCGGCGATGAAGTCTTGAGGGAAGTAGCTAAAGAAGGTTCTTTCATAAAAGTCTTAGAGAAACTAGAGTTCCTATACCTGAAAAGAGCATTGGCCAACCGTCTATATCTAAAGAAAGCTTTATACACCCTGCATATGGAGGAAGGTAAAGATTTGAAAAAACATATTGATGAATTTAATAAATTCATCCTTGATCTTAAGAATGTAGATGTAAGGATTGAGGAAGAAGATCAAGGTGTTATCCTCCTAAGTTATTTGTCGAAACAATATGAAAATATAGTAGACACATTACTATATGGCAAGAAAATGTTAACTATGACAGAGGTAAAGTCAGTCTTGGTGTCCAAACAATTGCAGCGTAGGAATGAGGACAAAGATGAAAGCGTTGGTGACATTCTTCTAGGAAGGGGAAGACGTGAGTCTAGTAAGAGATGCTTCTATTGTCAGAAGGAAGGGCATGCCCAGATCTACCGAAGCGAAAGGGATTTTGGCCCAAGGACCATGCCAACATAGTTGAGGCAGCAGATGAATACATGGATGTTTTCTAAATCTAGGACCAATGTGGAGTTTGTTATGATTGGTCCAAGATTTACCTGTGTGCTTTCTTTAGTTAGTTTTCTTTGTAGCATTTATGTTGCTTTTATTAGGATCTTGTGTAGCCCTTTGAGCTACCATTTAGTGTCTATAAATAGGCACAATAAGTTTGTAATAAGGCATTGAAGCCAAAAGCAAAATACAGAAATCCATTTCATATTTTTCTAATCTCTCCCTCTCCTCTTCCCTCTCTCCTCTCTCTCAAGAAGCTCAAGAGGAAGAGCTTCTTCCTCTCATTCAAGATTCTGCGGTCTACTTGTACAAAGCATTACATATCATAAAATTGGTGATTAAAAGATGAGGTTGTTGTATGCTTACTTCTCCAAGTTAAAAAGAAAAGCTGGCATCAAATTTTTGCGAAGACAAAGGATAGATGTGGAGAAAGAGATGTTCTAGTTGTTGTCGCCACGTCCTTCTTAGGCTTTGTTTGAGACAGCTTTCTTAATGCTTCTTAAAGCAGCTTTCTAATATAAAAATTTAAATGTCTTCTAAGAGAAATTAGTAAATAATGTATCTTCTCATTTAAAATGTATTGAATAGCATGCTGAAATAAAAGCCTTAAAGAGTACCTAGTGCTAGATAGGTCACACAACCCAGGACGAGAAGTAATCAAAATCTCAAATAAATAGGTGGTGATCTTCGATTAACTCTATTTCACTCCTAATCTCAAGAGCCTCAAGGAAGTGCCCTTAATTTTCTAATCAGAGACTTCATCACTGATAGTCACTACTAAACCACCATCACAAATCACCAATCAATTATTTGGGTCCATTTTCCCATCAGATTGGTCGAGGAGTGAGATTGTTGTGTAAGTTTCTAAAATGAGTATGAAATATTTTTTGTTGTCTTATCTTGGATGATGATTTTATTTCTCTCCGTAAAAAATAGGGCAAAATACACATGTAGAAATATATAAATAGATTTTGCTTCCACACATTATATGCTTATTTCAATAGAGAAAAACCTTATATATGAGAGAGAATTTTGAGCTCAAAACCCCCATTTGGAATCTCCAATCAAGTGTACTAATGTTCCATTGACCCAAACTTATCTTCACTCCCTCATGGTCTTCTTTACTAGTAGGGGAAGGAGCCCAACCATTGTCTTCTCATGGACAACTATCATCGTTCAATGCCTGATGTTGATTAATGCAAATGCTCGACACCCACCACTGTTTCTCGTCTGACACCTGTTATAAACTAACACTGTTGCTCGACGCCCGCGATTACCTATCATTTGATGCCTACAATAGTTTGACGTTGGCTAAAGACTATCATTTAACTCCCATTAGTGATCAACACTAACATTTATCACCCTTTAATTGTCGCCATCTACTACCTATCATCGACTATTAATGTTGTCATTGACATTGACATTGCTATTACAGATAAGCCTGACACAATCTAAACTTTTAAACTGTAATGTCATCTTTGATAAAAAAAAATTTAATTTATTATGATCGCATATTTGTACCAATGACAATGTCTCGACTGTACTAGGCCTAAAATTTTTCTTTTTCTGAAATTTTAACTATAAAAATTGGACTTCTCTTTTATTCACAATTATCTTTGTATATTTAGAGATAGGTGAGATATTCATATAAATTAAGAAAAAAATATTAAGTTTTATTATCATAAAAATTTAACACACAATTATTATAATAATTCTTTTTACAATTTATTATAATAGTGACAAATGACAAGTTAATATTAATAACAGCTGAAGTTTCCTCCACAAAAAGCTGCGTATGCTTTAGCTCCACGTATCTGTAAGACTGTAATCCCCATACCTGTACCGTTATAGGCTTCGTTGGGGCCGGCTTTCTTAATGTTTTTTTAAAATATTTTTTTAATATAAAAATTTTTAGTTTAAAAAATTTGTATATTAAATAATTACTTAAAAAATAGTAAGAAAGTCATCCAATCCAAACAAAATTATAGTTGTTATTTTAAATGGTGATTGATGTCAGCTGGAGCACCACCTAGCTGAAGCCAGTCGCCCTTTACACAGGAGATTGGCTTAAAGAATTTTTTTCCTTTTCGCTCAGAAATAGAAAAATTATTACATGCAGTGTCCGAACGCATTCGGAGGCGAATCCGAACACGCCATATCACCTAGGGCCCAGTGCACTGGGTGACATGGTGCATTCAGATTCTCTTCTGTGATGAGTTTTGACGCCGCACAGAATAATATCTCTAGAAATAGGCCATGGCTCTAACCATTTCCACCTCTTCCTCTTCCTCTTCCTCTTCGGCTTTCTCCATGTTGCCTATTTTTCCTTCACAAAGGTAAACCCAAAACATAATAAAAAAAGTTTTAAGGAAGTTGTGGTGGGGTGAAAAAAAAAATGAAAAGAAGTTCTGAATGTGGGTAAGTAAATTTCTTTGTTAGGGTGTCTCCATATATTAAAGGCTTAAATTGAATGATTAAATTTATATAAATAATTAATTTCACGCTTTCAGCTTCCATTTGAAATTATTAATCGTGATATATATTGTTTCGCAGTTTATTTGATTTTATTTGAAGAAAATAATTATATTTTATAGTTTCATGTTCACCTTTGTGAAGGAAAAACAGCAGGCGATAAGGAGAAAGCCGAAGAGGAAAAGGTGGACAGGGAAGAGGTCACAACCGGTTCCTAAGCGCCCGTTCAAAGGACCACTGGCTTCAACTAAGTGATGCTCCAGCTGGCATTAGTCGCCGTTTAAACGGCAACTATAGCTACTCGTAAAATTTTTTTTATATACCTACTTAATTTATTTCGTTTTTAATTATAATTATTTTTTAAATTTGTCTTTTGTTGGTGGGAAACTTTGACTACCAACCAAGAGATTTTAAATTTGAGTCTTATGTATGTGATGTGCGTGAGTTTGTCATAATTAACCTTGTTACGTCTTGAAATATTCGCAATGGTAGTGAAATATAAATTTTAGCGTCCTAGTTTTGTACGAAGATCCAGCACGCATACAGATAAAAAAGAGATGGTGCGGCATTCATAGAGACACCAAGATTTTTACGTGAAAAATCCTAAAAAGGGGAAAAACCATCGGGTCTGACCCAGTTTGAATGAATCCGCTAGTATTTGCAGTTGATTATAAATGAGGCCCTTCCATGAGAGGAAGGCCTTGACTTAATGTAACAAATATATATCATATAAAGTACATTATATGGTGGGAATAGGAAGAATCATTGTTGAATCGTTCGTTTGGTCAGAAGGACCATAAACGGTGGGCGACTAAGGTCGGAAAGACCATTGTCTGGCAACAGAGGTCGGAAAGACCATTGTCTGGCAACAGAGGTCGGAAGGACCGTAGTCGGTGGGCGATGGAGGTCATAAGACCGTTGTCTGGCGACAGAGGTCTGAAGGACGGTAGTCGGCGGCGACGGAGGTCAGAAGGACAGTAGTCGACGGGCGACGGAGGTCATAAAGACCGTTGTCTGGCGACTGAGGTTGGAAGGACCGTATTCAGCGGGCGATAATGGTCAGAAAGACTGTTGTTTGGCAACAGAGGTTGGAAGGACCGTAGTCGGCGGGCTATAGTGGTCAAAAAGACTGTTGTCTAGTGAAGGAGGTCAAAAGGACCGTTGGCGGGCGGAAGTCCGGTGTCGGGTAAAAATCCAACGACGGGCGAAAGTCCGGCATCTGGCAGAAGTTCGACGAAAGTCCGGCGACAGACAGAAGTCCGACGAATGGCGGAAGTTTGGCATCAGGTAGAAGTCCGACGGCGGACAGAAGTCCAGAGTCGAGTAGAAATCTGGCGTCTGTTAGGAGTCCGACAATAGGCGAAAGTTCAGCGTCGGGTAGAAGTCCGACGAAAGTCCGGCGACTGGCAGAAGTCCGGCGACGGGCGGAAGTCCGGCGTCGGGTAGAAGTCTGACGTCGGGTAGGAGTCTGGCGATAGGCGGAAGTTCGGCGTCGGGTATAAGTCCGACGAAAGTCTGGCGTCGGGTATAAATCTGGCGTCAGTCGATAGCCGGGAGGTGGTTGAGGAGGAGTCTGGTGGCAAGAGAACTCTTCCTTCTTTTCCTTCTCTTTTTGCTTATGCTCCCTTCCTCCTCCCATTTCCATGAGGAATGAGGGGTCAATTTATAATTTTCTGAAAGTGGCATGGCCAGTAAATAGGACAAGGATCAATGATAAATTAGGAGTAGTTTGAATGGACGGCCGATGTTAAATCCCTTAATCATGGACCGTTTATTGAGCATTTTAAATGTCTCAATGATAACGGAATTTGGTGATCTTAGGCTCGTTGGATTCGTCTCGTCGAGCCACTCGATTTGACTATAAGCATGTTACGTTTGGAAACTGTTTGGTAATCCAAATTATGGATTGAACCTTCTAAATGCGCTTCGGGTCTTTGATTTGGACTCATTTGAGCTCTGATTGAGTCGAATTTGGTGTCGTTGGGTTCGTATTTCTGAGACGTTCAGTTCAATTGTAAGTTTGCTGAAATCGGAGTTTAGATAGTCTCCAATTTAGTTTTTGAAGCTTTCAACTTGATTTTCTCTAAAGATTCGTGCCCGATCAACATAATTTTTTGATGATATATCAGACCTAAATATTCAAAAAAATGTAAATATGTCCGTCTAATACGAAGCGGCTCTTTCAACTCTTGTAATTATTTATTGATTGAAATTTTAATTTAAGAAATATATTTATGTCAATTGATTTAAAATTAAAAGAAAAAAATTGGGAATTTTAAAATAATTTCAATGTGTTTTGTTAGATTTTTTTTTATTATTGGCATGGCATCAAAAATCAGTTTGATCAGGCACTAAACTCGAGGCATATTTGAACTAGAAAATTTCAAAATTAAATTTGGGAGCATCTAAACTCCGATCTCATCAACCTTATAGTCAAACTGAACGTCTTGACAAGAAGAAGCCAATGACATCAAAATCAGTCCAATCCGAGTCCAAATGGACTCGAGCAAATGGACTGAAGTATATTTAAAATCTTCAAAGCATTATATAGGTAACAAAATACTATATATATATATATATATATATATATATATATATATATATATATATATATATATCATGCTTAAAATCGAATAGAGCGGCTCGACAAGACAAATCCAACGAGCTCAAGATCATTTAATTCTGAAATTATTAAGGCATTTAAATACTTGACGAAAGTTCTATGGTCGAAGGAATTAATATGTATTGTTTTATAAAGCACTTCGACTTCACCCTAGATTTTCTTCATATTTATAGAGCATGTCACTCCAAAAAATCTATAAATAGAGTCACATTCTTCACATGAAAGGGAGAAAGGAAGGAGAGAAAGAACTCTCTTGCATTTTCTAGCCATCGTCACCGACGACCACCACCAACTATTATTATCGACAACCACCATCACCACTGAGGATCAGCATCAGAATCTCTACTGTCTCTAGAGTATTGACAAGATTTAACCATATTATTGGGTATAAAAGTCCACCTATTGACATCTACTTTCCATAATCTCTGTTAGAAAAATCATTCCTTGTTATTGGTTGTTAATTGTCATATTTGATTTTTGTACTCTCCCTCTTCTACAACAATGAAGAAAGGAGGATCTTTATATCACTTACTATCTAGTGGATTTTACAACTGGGTCAGGCTCGATGATTTTTTCCTTTTTGAGATTTTTCACGTAAAGAAATCTTTGGCCTTACTATTTTCATCTGTACGTGCTAAATTTTTGTACAATGTTGAGACATAAAATATACACTCTACTGACTCAAACTTTTTAGCATGCAACAATTATAAATTTAGAGGAATTTAAAGACAATATTATTGTCTTTTTCATCTAATTGGATGATAAATTTAGCATTTTTTAGTAAAAGCCAAATTTATAACTTTAAGCAACCTAACAAAGCCCAAAGAGGCATCCTTAGACAAAAATATGCAATTTTATTAATCATGAATTAAATAATAGAGAAATCCTTTTTTTTTTTTGGAAGATTAGGGGTAAACATACCCAATTTTCATTAAAGAATAAAAAAAGGTTACAAAATTCTAAAGGATGTAAGAAAAACAAGAAAAACTTACAACCCAATGAAAAGGAGAAACAAAAGACGATACAAAAACCTCCCAAGACTTAAAATAACCAAGAGCTACAAAAAAGTAGCCCAAGCCAAAGAACTAACAACCCCAAAATAGAAAATACAATAGAAGCAGTGACTAACTACAACAAGAACATCCAGCAAAGACAAATCTTCCAACAAAAAACTACGATCCTCAAAAAAAAAAATGCCAACAGCAGCCAGCCAAAACCACAGACTAGCAACAGCCACCAGATCAACCAAAGAAAACCATGATCTAGCAACATCAACAGGAACCACAGTCAGAATCTCCGAAACAATCCTTCCAGCAGCTCCAGAAAGAAAAAGGAGCAAGCCCACCCAAGCTCCCTCACATCAGCCAGCAACAAAGCGGGGCCCAACAAACCTCCTCTACCTGAAACAAAAATAGGGAAGAGGAACAGAAACAAGCCAAAATAATCAAGGATGGTAAGAAACCATACCACCTGACAAGTCTAAGACAACCCCCAGAGAAAGAAGCAGAAACAAATAGCCCCACAAGAAACAAACTAACAACAGCCCAAACCCAGCAAAACAACACCCCTAGCCAAGACCAAGAAACCACCCAGCCAACCAAAACCCCACCATAACCACAACCAACAAAGAAGAGAAAGAAGAACAAAAAACCAAAACTAAACAAAAACAAGAAAAAGCTATCAATGTCCATCCAGATTAGAAATCGGTTGACAAAAATAGCAAAAGAATCAACACAATAAAATTAAACCAAGAAACTGGAAATCTCTGAAAAAGATTTCCAAACTGAAATCTTAGCAAAAATTGCCTGCTGAATAATTCAGGAAACAGAATCCAGATTTCTGCAAATCCCAAAAAACCTCATATCATTCCTTTCGCGCCATAAAAAATAAAGAGAACAAGTAGATAAAAAGTAATAATATCTAACATTATAAGGGACATTAAGATCTGTATTAAAATCAAGAATTGAAACAAATTAGGTTTAAAAAAAATTGATAAAGACTGGGTATAAAAGAAGCTAGGATGGTAAAGAGTGATTACATTCAAAGAATAAATGATTATGAGACTCTAAAGCAGAATTGCAAAAAACACAACCTAAAGAAATAAAATATTCCTTTTAGAAAGGATATCAATAATTTTGAGACTTCTTAATAAAGCCATCCAAGCATAACAAGAGTACCTCAAGGCATACCGCTTATGCCAGATATAATTGCACCAAGAAACTTTAGCAAATCCGTGAAAATAAGCCAAATAGAAGTCCTTAAATTTTGGATGAAGCTCCCTCTCCCATTTAATACAAGAAATAAAAAAGGTTTGAATATCAAAGGAAATATTCAAATGTTGTAAACAAATCGGTAAAGACCAACTGCCATTCGTGACTACCTCCTTAACCGAAATATGATGCCAATGAGAATTAATATTAGGAATTAATTCATACATCGAATGACCATCCAACCAAGGATCCCAATAGAGAGATAACTTACTGTCAGCAGTGATTATAAAGGAGATTTTATCCTTAATAGCATGGGCAAGTTTACAAAGACCTTTCCAAAAACTAGAAGCCTTGTAAGAAGATGGCTTACATAGAGAAATATAGTAATTATTAATCCAAAAAGACAAAATGCTCTTAGCATTTAAAATTCTCCAAACCAAAGAACAATTATAAGCAAAATAAAGGGCATTAAGATCCGGAATGCCTAACCCACCATAACATTTAGGCTTACAAACATCTTTCCAAGCAATAACATGCATCTTCTTGGAATGTAAATTACCATGAAAAAGAAAGTTAGAACAACTTTTCCTAATAAACTTAGAATAGAATTTAGGTATAATCATGCCTCTAATCCAATAAGCAATAAAATTTGTAATAGAAAACTTTAGGAATTGCATTCTCCCCGCAAAAGAAAGCATTTTTGCTTTCCAACCGGATAATAAATCAGTAACCTTTTGAAACAAAGGTTGAAACTCAGTAGCACTTAGCCTTCTAGTAGAAATAGGGATACCCAAATATGTAATATAATCCTGAGAAAAAGAAAATTTCAATAATTAATAGATCCCATCTTTTTTCAAAGCACCTTTAGAAAAGAGAGCCATACTTTTATGTTGATTAACATAAAGACCAGAGAAATTTAAAAAAATAATCCATAATATCTAGAAGCTTCTTGGCATTACAAATCGTGGCCTTCCCAAATATAAGCACATCATCCGCATATAATAAATGAGAAATATGAGAATTTCCCACTTTAAAGCCTTCAAACTGATCACCAGAAAAATTATTATCTAAAAGATTTGAAAGAGCATCCATCACTATACAAAATAAGTAAGGAGATAAAGGACACCCTTGCCGCAAACCAGAAGAAGAGTTTAAAAACCCTTCTAAAGAGCCATTAATAATGATAGAAAAATAAGTATCTTTTATACAACCCTTGATCCAACTAATAAATTTATCCGGGAAATCTTTTTGAGCCATTCTGTGAAGCAAAAAATCTCTAGAGATCATATCAAAGGCTTTTTAAATATCCAACTTAGCACAAAAGTAATTAATTTTGCTAAAATTAAAACTTCTCAGAATGTCAGAAGCTAATAAAATATTATCAGTGGAAATCCTCTTTTTGATAAAACCAAATTAACTTGGATGTATAATGATAGGCATAACAGATTGCATACGATTTACCAAAATCTTTGCCACCGTTTTGTAAAAAATATTACATAAAGATATAGGCCTAAAATCAAAAATTTGAGAAGCATAAGAACATTTAGGAATAAGAGTAATAGCTGTAGCTTTAGCTGCTTTATTCATATGACTAGTGGAAAGATAATGCAAAATAGCTTTACTAAAAAAAGGACCAACAATATCCCAAGTATTTTTAAAAAATTCAAAAGTGTAACCATATGTTCCCGGAGTAGAGGAAGTAGGAGTCGAAAAAATGACCTTTTTAATTTCTTCCAGAGAAATTGGAGTAATAAGACCATAAATAGCCACAGAATGAATGAAATTTCCTCTCAGAATATTAAAATTAAGGGCTAAAATAGGTTTATGAGAATTAAAAAGACCCTTATAATGAAGAATAAAAGCATTAGCAATATCCTTCAGATTAGAAATAAAGCCAACATTAGAAGAAATAGCTTTAATCAAATTATGATTATTCCTACAAAGAATCTTGGAGTAAATAAACCCCAAATCATCCTCACCATTAGCCAACCATCTAGCTTTAGATCTCTGAACAATCCAGGAATTCCATATAGCTTGATAATGAATTAAAAGAGCATTAACATTCTTTAATTCAGCATTCAACTTAACATCCAAAGCATTGTTTTGAATATTTTGTAAAAGCCTGCTTTGAGAAGCATGCAAGACATCTAACTTGTTCGAGATAGCATTTGAAGAAACCCAAGAATGCCTCTTAATTAAACATTTCAGTTTAACAATGAGTATAAAGATCTGTTTGATTAAAAAAAAATATGATTTTTGAAAAAGTGTTTAATTTTCTTTGGGAAATGTTCAATTTCTGGAATTTTAAATTTTATAATCGAACACTTATTATGAATGATGTATCACCTCGAAAGGTGAACATATCGTTACCTAATAGGTTCTGATTACAAATCTTCAAGTTTATTCTGATTATCATAATCAAATTCAAGGAGAAACAACATATGATCTCAAAAGATCAAAATGATGTTAAATCCAATATTTAGCTATAATAATCTAGTAAAAAAGATCATTAATTTCATAATCAAGATCACGATAATAGTACGATATATCTTTCCAAGGAAAGAGGATATCGTCTATTATCGATCATTTGAAAATGAGGATAATGATCGTTGACTTTTGATTTTCCCAAAGATAATTAATTAAAGTTTTGAAAAAGATTAATTTTGAAATCAGGTCTGGGTTTCTAAATCTCCTACGAGCGCAAGCCCTCGTAGTTAATTACATCGTAGGAAACCAGAAAATTTCCTACGAATACTCTCGATTAAAATAGCGATACGAATTTTATTTAAGATTTCAAATATTGATATCAAAGAAGGTTAAGGACTTGAATTTTCAAATGGGATTGGATCAAATTTGAACAGTTCTTTCTGGAGGTCAAAGGATGAGAAGTAGGAGGTATTTTGAGATTCTGAATTGCTTCAGAAACACCTCAACTATCCTAAGTGTTGGGCTTGAATTTGATTGAAAGAAATTTTTAATTTGAATGGTCAATTTTATTAGAAAGTGGGAATTAGATTCCCGGAAGATTGAGGTCTTAAGTTTGAACCTAAGTCTAACATTGGGTACTGAAAATCAGTGACCCGAGTCCTAGCTAATGCAATGCAATCTGGACTTACCCCGGCCTGGATTGGGGAGCCAGCTAAACCACCTAAACGCTTTTAAAACCATGAGTCAAAGTCTTTAAATGTAGAGTGGTTAAGGACGTTGATTAAGATTGGTTTAAAGAATTGGGGTCGACATCTAGAGCAGATCCTAATTGACCCCTTAACATATGTTGGGTTAAATGTCTAAATAAAATGTAATTAAGATTTTGACTCGATTTTTAATTTGTATCTAATGCAATGCATGCTAGTTGACTCGATGAAATGCTTAAATCAATATGAAGCAGTTTTAAAATAGGCTTAAAAAATAGGTTTTATCCTAAAGATTGCACAACATCCCCTTGGACAGAACTGCACCCTAATAGGTCAGGTGGTCTGCCAGAACCCGCAGGCGGGGAGGTGCCTAACAAGGATGAGAAAAGTTCAATATGATGCATGAAAAACTCCCGGCGAATCCGGGCTTACTTCTTAAGAGCGTTAAAGTTTCTATCTGAGCTTAAATATTTTAATTTTGCTTAAGTAGAAAAAGTTAATGACCGTACCCTCACGAACCTCCGATCGGGTTCCAGGCTAAATCAAAATCGACATGCAAGAACGCCAAATAAACTACTAAAAGCATACGGGTCCTTAATCGTAATCAACACATCAATCAAATTAATTAAATAATTAAATCAATTAAATAAATGCTCAAATTGAAAGTCCATAGGCAAGTGCCCTTAATAATACAACCCAGGGTCTGCAGTAAAGTAAAGTGGCCGGGTACCACTGACTACAACCCGGATTCTACTCCTAAGACTCAAGTGATTTTGAGATTTGAGATTCTTCTCGTTCTTCACTTCTTCGTCTCCTTAGAACTCCTTGGATCGTCGGGTCTGGATATCCAAATGAAAAGAAACTCCCTGAATAGGGGTGTTATCTTTTCTCTTTGGATATTTGAAATTCATCCTAATTTGGATATCCAAATGGATAGGAACTCTCCCTAAGGGATGTTCCTTCCTCTTTGGATTCCAAATTGGATGTGCAAACATCTCAATCTCAAAGCACTTTAAATAGTTTACAACTCAATTTGAATCAAATTACATCAATTGAAATTAAAATTCTAGACTCAACAACCTGCAGGGTTATCCTAATAATCAACAGTTATATTTACATCCCAAGCAGTTAATATATTTGAAATTTAAATGCTCAAACCAGCCACGCTTGGCCATGCTCTTTTAATTTTAAAGGGGGTCTTAGCAGTTCTCTGGAGCACCTGTGCAATTTGATAATTATAATTTTGCCCCCTTTAATTTATGCCCTGTATGAGCATGGCCACCTGCATAAGATTGAATTAGTACAAATCGTTCCTAGCCTAGGGGTAGATCTAATCGTACAATCAATCACATCACAGAGTGCATTAAATAAATAAACAATCACATCAACATCAATCCTATGTCTAGCAAACAGCATGCAATGAAAGCTCGAAAATCCGGCACACAGCAAAAAAGTAAACACCGGCCTAGCCTAAGATTAGAGTTGGTTGTCCTAACAAACCATCTAAAGTGTGTGAGGTAGGCTGTGTAGCTTTGATATGTCCTAAATAGGATGATTTGATTGAAGTTGTTTGAGATTCAAGTTGGTTGAAGGCTTAAGGGAATATTTAATTTGAATTTAAATATTAATGACTTGAGATTGATTTTAAACTTAATTTTAATTGTTTGTTGGATATCACCTTTGTTGCACACCGAGGCCGTGAAGTTTATTTCACCTTCCTTGGGGCTAATTTAATAGCCTCGTAGGCCTGGGTTACCCAGTGGTACCCGATATAATTAAATGATTTGAGTTTGATTAAGGTTTAAAGGTTGATTAATTTTAATTAAAATTAGTTGGTTGCTGGTTTTAATGTTGATTCGATGTTTTCTGGAATTTTTAATGATTTATTGAATTTTGATATTTTTTTGGATTATTTTAATCATTTAATTAAAGGGTCAAAAGTTGACTTTTTGATTTAAGATGTTTTCTGGAAAGTTAATATTTTATTAAAATACTAGACCTTAATACGATCAGTTAGACAGTAAGTACACTGAAATTGGATTTTTCTAGATTTTATTATGAAGGTTTGAAGTTTTGACTCGAATTTGAACTAAGTTTGACCAAAAGTTGACTTTTTCAAATTTGTTTGATTTCTGAAAACTTAACATTTTTAATAAATATTAGACCTTAAGATGAGTTGTATGCCTTTGAGTTTGCTCAATTTGGAGTTTATTTGAATTAGTTATGAAATTTTGAATTTTTGAGTATTTAATGAATTATTTAAATTGTTTAATTAGAGCCATTTTTATGATTTGAATCCAAATGATCTCCAAACTCCTTGAAATCAACTCCAAAGGTCAGGAATGACCTAAGGAGTGATTTTCAAGTGTTTGGAAATTTTCTGGAATTTTTTAATTATTTTTAATTAATTAATTTAATTTAATTATTGAATTTCAATTAACCTTAAATTAAACTTAGTTTTGAAGTCTAGTCAAGGGGCTTTTATTTTTCATTGATTAAGGGTTTAATTCTGGTCAGTTTGAGGGGTTAATTGTAATTTTTGGATTTAAATTTGATTTATTACATTTTCTGGAAACTTAAATGGTTTAATTAAGGTTTGAATTTGATTAGGTTAATTGAGGGGCTTAATGATTTCAAAATTCAGTGGGATATTTTCCTAGAGCTGAGAGTGTCACTATGTTCAAGTGTTCAAAGTTTCAACTCAATTGGAGATGTATCCTAATTATTGAAATTTTTCTAAGTTCTCTAATTAAGATCCTTAATTATTGTCCTTAATGATGTCATTAGGTTTTGTAGATTTAAATCAATGTTCAACTAACCCTTGGACACTAGTTATAATCACATCAATCATAGCAAACATGATAATGAAATGATATCCTAATGTTCTATGGAATGGTTTTATAATAAATCATTTAAATTATATGTCACATAGTGACATATGATCTTAATGATTGATTATAAAGAGATAAACACATCCAAAATGAATTGAAGTCATTTGAGGATATGGAAAACATCCTAAAATCAAGCTCAATCCAATTTGGAGCCATGATCATGCATAACTTGATTATTAAGGGTATAAATAAAAAAATTCTAATGAAAGTATATTTAGATTAAACTAGACATGATCATGACCTAAATTCACTACTTAGTTGAAGATAAAGCTGAGCTGATTCCATAGAACTCTAGCATGCTTAGCTTAGATTTGAATTGAATAAACTATGAATTTTCAAAAATCAAGACTAAATTATGATCAAGATTTTTTTGTAAATTCACAAACTGGTTAGGATTGCATCAAATGGCCTTAGAAAAATTCTGGAAGATCAGAATTAGCCCCTGGAATCTCTCTGCCAAATTTCAAGTTAAAATAGTTTGTATTTATTTGATTAAAAATAAAATAAGTTTTTCAATATTTAAGAAATAATTAAAATAAAAATAATCAAAATATTTTGATTTTATTTTTAAAATAAAGTTCATGAAATTCTGAAGAAAATGAGCCCTTGAACTCCAAAAATGGTTAAGAAATGAATTTTCTATGCATTTTTGAAGTTTCTGGCAATTTTCTGATTTTTTTTTTTTAAAAAAAAGGATTTTATTACACAGTCAGCCGGTGGCGCTGACTGTGTACGCGCTTTCCACGCGTCATGCCAGGATTCGGCCTAAGGATGGCGGCGGTCAAGTGGGTCCCGGCTACTTATCCAGCGCGGCTGGATTCTTGACCGTCCGATCTATCAAGGCGCAGATCCGACGGCTGATATCCAATCCGCGGGAATGATTTCCGCACAGAATGATCCAACGGCAGATCATTATCCTACGGTTTGAACTTACGGTTTAGATTTGTCCGGACCAGGAATTGATCAACCCGCGGTCACGATGGATCAAACCGGACCGCGGATCTGGCTCAATTGCAGCCGTTGATCTAAAAAGAATAGATCCAACGGCTGCTGGATCATCTTCCTTCTCCCGTCAAACCGAAAACCCTAAACTCAATTTTGGCTTCGTTCTCGCAATATACTGAACCAAATTAATTTAAAATTTAAACAGAGGTGTAGTAAAGTCTAAGGACTAATGTGGAAGTATTCATAAGCCTTTTGATACAATCTTCATGAATTTATTTAAGAACTTAGGTAAATACCTAGGGTTAGAGTTTTACCTCACTACAATGGACGGATTTGAAGGATTTTGATCTTGTTGAGCTTGTGGATTGTCCACGATTAGTTCTCCAGAAGACCCCGAGTCTGGAGGAAGCTTCTATAAGAAGTTGAGGTAGCTTGGACGGAGCTAGCCTCGGTTTGATTTCGAACTCATCGCCGGCGGCCGCCAAACGCCAGGAAATAATCAGGAAATAAAGGGGAAGCTCTGAGAATCAAAAACGAACTCTCAGGGAGGCTGGGGCTGGACTCGAATGGGAGATAGCTTGTTCTGAATCCTTTTTGTGCCTATTGCTCCTAATCCGCTTCTGGAGCCAAAGGCAACGGCTGGGATCATTCCAGGACAATGCTTGGATGGAGGACACATGTCCCTGGCCGTTAGGAGGCAGAGAGGCGTGCTATCCAGGTGAAACCGACCTTGGGTCACTCTCACATGGAGGGGACCACTAGGGACGGTTAGGTCGGGTTGGAAGCATGCCAGGAGCTGGGTTGGGTCTGGCTAGCTCCAGGGAAGCATCTGGAGGTGATACTAAAGGCTGGACAGGCTTGGTTTGAGCTGGGTGGGTTTAGGTTGATCGGGTTGACCATTTAGAGCTCATTTAAGCTCTCATTAACCATATGACCAGTCAATAAGTCAAGGGTTGATCAACTGGGGTCCAGTGGGTTCTAATGACTGATGGGATAGTTTAGGAGCAAAGCCCATCAATGGTGTGGGAGCTTGAATAGAGGTCAACCACCTAAAGCCATTTCTCATGCTAGAGTTGACTGTTTGACCAGTCAACTTGACTTGTTGACTGGTGAGGTGCATGACAGGATGCCTAGGGAGCTTCTTGGATGGGTTCAAGGGTTCGATGTTTGAGAGTTAAAACAAGATCTCATAAATGAGGGTTTGAGCAAAATTTTGTTAAGTTGACCAAGTCAACTTGATTTGGGTTTGACCCAAGACATGTCCAAGTACATTTGAAACATATATTGGGATAAAATTGAGAACTTAAGGATATGATTTTGGAGGTATGTTTGATTTAATCCATATGGGTCAAATCAAGTTAACATTAGGTCATAGTTGACCAAGTCAACTATTGATCAGGTTAAAGGTCTAGTTGGGTCAAAATCACTAGAGGAAGTAATCAACATAATTTAACAAAGTTTTGGAGAAGGTTTGAATGCATCTGAGATTTGATTCAAAATGGAAAAGCTTAAGGGCTTGAACTAGTCAACCTGGTTTGACTTGGTTAACCAGGCTGACCCAGATCCAGGATTTGAGTTGAAGCAACTCCAAATGATATTTGGAGTCTGGTGGAATAGGTTTGAGAGGTCAAATAGGTCATTTGGGTCAAAGGGGCCTATGGGGCTCTTAAAGGGCTTAATAGGTCAACTGGGTTGACTTGGTCAACCAGGTTGACCTAGGGTCAGGGGTTGGGTCCAACCAGTTCAGAATGACATTCTGAGTCTACTGGTGGTGGTCTCAAAGTCTGGGGAGGTCGTTTGATCAAAATGACCTATTTGGGCCCTTAATGGGCCTTTTAGGTCAACCCTGGTTGACTTGGTCAACCAGGTGGGTCCAGGGTCTAGAAATGGGTTCAACAGATTTGAAATGACATTTGGAGACCAATGGAGGTGGTCCCAAAGTCAGAGGAGGTCATTTGGTCAAAATGACCTGTTTTGACCCTAAAGGGGCTTTCTAGGTCAACTAGGTTGACTTGGTCAACCAGGTTGACCTAGGGGCTGGTTCTGGGTTCAATGGGTTTGGTTTGACATTTGAAATTTGCTGGAGGTAGTTGCATTTGATTTGGAGCTCATTTGACCAAAGTGACTATTCATACCCCATAGGGGTATTTTGGTCATTTTGACCCCTGGTCAACTGGGGGTCAAATTGAGTCCAACAAAATGCAGTTTAATGCTCAATGGGTTATAATCAAGGGTCTGGAATTGATTGGAGGCTTTGGAGAAAGCTCCAGGGTAAAAATCCACTGGGTGGCAGGTCCAGTGGCATAGACTGTAAATATTTGAAGGTTTTACAGCCTTTGGATTTCAATTCAATTTCTGAGGTTAGAGATCTCAGAATGAGCTCAAATTTGGAGGGTTACCTCTAGAGACATGTCACATCAGTGTGGAACTGACAGATCTTGAATCAGAGGTCATTTGATAGGGTTTTGAAATGTTCAAAGATTTGCTGGAAAAGGCTTTCAGGACTTAGACCTTTGGCCTTGGATTTGAATCTGGAAATCTGGTTTTTGAATTGGATTTTGAGTTTGAATGATATGGTTTGAATTAAGTCTAGATTGAATTGAAGTTTGGACTGATCTAGAGGAATCCTAGGGTTTAGAATAGGTCCTAGGGTCCAAATCAGCTTAAGGAAATCCTAGGGTCTAGAATAGATCCTAGGGACTGGAGTCTGGAAAGGTCCTGGAATCTAGAAGTCCTAGGGAAATCCTAGGATCTGGGGTCTGGAAGAATCCTATAATCTAGAAGAATCCTAAGATCTAGGAATCCTAAGATCTAGGAATCCTAAGATCTAGATTGATCCTAAGATCTAAAATCTAGGAAAGATCCTAGGATCTAGAATAGTCTGAAAATTTGATTGATCTGAGATCAGGGTTGATTTAAATTTGAATTGATCTTAAAGTTTGGATTGATCTAAGATCAGATTGATCCTAGGGTTAAGATTGATCCTAAGGGTTGAAAAGATCCTAAGGTCTGGATTGGTCCTACTGAGCTCATACAAAAATGAGGTCAACAAATGGACCCCCAATATGTGTAATAGAATGTAGTTCTATTGCACATATTGGTGTTGACCGAATAGAATGGTCAAGTCTGGGGTTTTGATCCTAAAGGCAAGAGAAATCTATCCCTAGGGAATCAGAGTTTGAATAGATACTAGGGTAGTGCTAGAAAAAGCATATTCTACCACTGGTGGGTCTGGTCTTGAGGGTAGGAGAATCCTAACCTTAAGGGTAGAGGAACCTGGGTGATCTTATAGAAAGGAAGAACTCCTAACTATAAAGGATTGAATCTAGATTTGATTCTAAGGGAAAGAAAATCCTAACCTTAGAAAATTGAATTTGAAATGATGCTAGGGTAGTGCTGAGGCAGCGTACTCTACCACTAGTGGGTCTGGTCCTAAGGGAAAGGAAGAATCTATCCCTAAAGGAGAAGGAAGAAAACCTATCCCTAAGGAAAAGAAGGCCTGGATGATCGTATAGGAAGGAAGAATTCCTAGCTATAGAGGATCAAGTTTAAATTTTGATACTAGGGTAGTGCCACAAAGAGCGTACTCTACCACTAGTGGATCTAATCCTAAGGAAAAGAAGAATCCTGTCCTTACAGGAAAGAAAGCTTGATTGAGATTGATTCCAGGACGGTGCCATAGAGGACTTACTCCATCACTAGGAAGTCTAATCCCAAGGGAAGGAAGGATAACCTACCCTAAGGAAGAGAGAACTGGATTTTAAAATTAAACCCAGGACGGTGCCATAGAGGACTTATTCCATCACTGGGGAGTTTAATCCCAAGGGAAGGAAGGATAACCTACCCTAAGGAAGAGAGAACTGGATGATCTCATAGGAAGATAGTATTGCTTCCTATAGGAGGTCAGACTTAAAGATTTGAATTTTGAAACTAGAATGGTGCCACAAAGGGCGTTATCCATCACTAGTAGATCTAATCCTAAGGAAAGAAAGCATGATGACTCACATCTAACCTTAAGGAAAAGATAACTGGAAGATCCTGTGAGAAGGAAGCATTGCTTCACACAAAATCAGATCTGGATTTTGAATCTAGGATGGTGCCACAGAGGGCGTGCTCCACCACTAGCGGATCTAATCCTAAGGAGAGAAAGCACGATGACTCACATCTGTCCTTAAGGAAAAGAAGACTGGGGAACCCTGAGGGAAAGAAGTATTGCTTCCCACAGAAGATCGGATCTAGATTTTGAACCTAAGATGGTGCCACAGAGGGCGTGCTCCATCACTAGAGGATCTAATCCTAAGGAAAGAAAGCACGATGACTCACATCTGTCCTTAAGGAAAAGAAAACTGGAAGAAGCTAGGATGGTGCCACGAAGGGCGTACTCCACCACTAGCAGATCTAATCCTAAAGATAGAAAGCACGATGACTCACATCTATCCTTAAGGAAAAGAAAACTGGAAGACTCTGTGAGAAGGAAGCATTGCTTCACACAGAATCGGATCTGAATTTTGAATCTAGGATGGTGCCACAGAGGGCGTGCTCCACCACTAGTAGATCTAATCCTAAGGAAAGAAAGCACGGTGACTCACATCTGTCCTTAAGGAAAAGAAAACTGGAAGAAGCTAGGATGGTGCCACGAAGGGCGTACTCCACCACTAGAAGATCTAATCCTAAGGATAGAAAGCACGATGACTCACATCTAAACTTAAGGAAAAGAGAACTGGACGATCCTGTGAGAATGTAGCATTGTTTCGCACAGAATCGGATCTGAAGTGATCGTATGTAAAGGAAACTTGCTTTACATAGAGGATCGAGTCAGGATGATCGTATATAGAGGAAACTTGCTCTATATAGAGGATCAGGTCAGGAATGATCATATGTGAAGGAAACTTGCTTCACATAGAGGATTGAGTCTAGAATGATCATATACAGAGGAAACTTGCTCTGTATAGAGGATCGAGTCTGGATTGATCGTATATAGAGGAAACTTGCTCTATATAGAGGATCTCAACTGGAATGATCATATGTGAAGGAAACTTGCTCCACATAGAGGATCGAGTCATGAATGATCATATGTGAAGGAAACTTGCTTCACATAGAGGATCGAGTCTGGAATGATCATATACAGAGGAAACTTGCTCTATATAGAGGATCGGGTCTGGATTGATCATATATAGAGGAAACTTGCTCTATATAGAGGATCTAGTCTGGAATGATCATATACAGAGGAAACTTGCTCTGTATAGAGGATCGAGTCTGGATTGATCGTATATAGAGGAAACTTGCTCTATATAGAGGATCTCAACTGAAATGATCATATGTGAAGGAAACTTGCTCCACATAGAGGATCGAGTCTGGAATGATCATATACAGAGGAAACTTGCTCTGTATAGAGGATCGGGTCTGGATTGATCATATATAGAGGAAACTTGCTCTATATAGAGGATCTCAACTGAAATGATCATATGTGAAGGAAACTTGCTCCACATAGAGGATCGAGTCTGGAATGATCATATACAGAGGAAACTTGCTCTGTATAGAGGATCGGGTCTGGATTGATCGTATATAGAGGAAACTTGCTCTATATAGAGGATCTCAACTGAAATGATCATATGTGAAGGAAACTTGCTCCACATAGAGGATCGGATTTGAATTCTGGAAATTGAGAATTGAATGATTTTTGAATTTGAATTTGAATGTGTTTGAATTTGAAATTTGATTTGAATTGATTTTGAATTTGAAGGGTTTTAAAACTGTGATGTGTTTTGAATTTGATTCGAATTGGTTTTGAATTTGAAAATTTTGAATTTGAAATTTGATTGATTTTGATTCATCTTGAATTTGATTTTGAATTTTGAATTTTGGTTGTGTTTGATTCAATTTTGATTTGTTTGAATTTGATTTTGAATTTGAAATGTTTTGAATTTAATTTTAAGTTTGACACTCATCTGGCATGGTACTTCCTGAAGAGCCTCCCCAATATTTGAAAATATTAGGTGGCATTCTTCAGGGTTGATCAGTTGATTGGAAATTTTCTTAAAGATCATCATTGAAATGAACGATCCAGTCAACATTGACTCAAGCTTTCCATTGAGTTTACAACGGATTAAAAGCGGTCTACAAAAGACTACGACCAAGTCTCCTACTTGGGGAGTTCTAAAGTGACACAACTTATCAATAACTTGAATCAAATGTGACTTATGAACTTTCAAACTTTGTTGAGCTTAATGTGATTTTTATTTGAGGCCCTCGAGCTCCTCGAATTGGAGTCGGGCACTTTGCTCAACTATAGTTTGATTTTGAACAGCAAGTCCCAACAAAAGAAACTACGCCTCTAGATCAGAATGATCTAGGACCCAGCACAGGGTGTGGTTTGATTTTGAACGATAATTTCCAGCATTATAAAATACTCCTCCAGTTGGATTTAACTTGTACTCAGCATAGAGTGTAATTTTATAAAGAAGGCCTAGAAGGAAAGATGCCTATAGAAGGGCTTACACATATTTCTCAAGGACCAGATTTTGAATTTTCATCAAGAGTAGAAGATTCATTCTTCTTATTAGAAAACTTCCTCTAAGTATTTGGACCCTGTAGGAACGACAAACGGGAACAAATTCAGAAGTACAGTGAAAAGTTTGAGTGACCCCAACTAACCTGAAAAGATTTGAGGATTTAGGTTTTGTTGACCCAGACCAAGTTTCGTAGGAACTAAACTGGGGTCTCCCTTAAGTATTTTGAATTAAAATCAATTTCAAAGAGGTTTAAGTTGAATAAAGAAATTTGATCTTTTCAATTCTCTAGCACGAGAGATTTTTGTATCTTGATAGAATATCGATGCCCGGTGAAAATTCTGGATTCAAGACTTTCAAAATCAAGCAATTTAAATTTAACTGGGTCTTTTGAGATTAAAACATTTAGAAAAAGGGAGCCTCATTCTTTTTCTGGTGGCGCACATTGCGCATCTTTTTGATTTTTAGTACACTTTGTGTATTTCTTGATTGTTGGCGCATTTTGCGCATCTTTTGAATTCAATTGAATTTAAGAAGAGGCTACACCTTCTCTATTTTAATACCGGGATTACATCTCGAGTATAAGAGAAGAAAACTCATTCTCTTATGCAAGGATGAATAATCCTCAAGGTAGGACCCAGTCTTTTAAAATGAATACTGGCTTGACTTTTGAAAATCATTGAACAGATTTTAAACACGCAAGAGATATCTATCTAAGATAGAAAATTGCGAGATGATTAAAAAGATTTTCATTTCAAAGATCAACTTAAGTTCGATATCGATTTAACTCAACAGTTGAATCAATCCCACAAAAGAGGTGGGAGGGAGGTGTATTCAAACATTTGGAGTCAACTACAACTTTCTCCTGCTTAAGACTTCAAATAGAGGTCAATTCTCATTAAAAAGATGATTCAACTATCTTGAAAGTTTGAAATCAGTACACTTGAGAAATTGAAAGCTTTTCCTTAAAAAGAAATTGCAAATCTAGGTGGCAAGACCCCAGTAGTACGGAATTAGATTCCTACAATCTCCTTGGAGGGAGAGACTACTATTGGGTCTGCACTATCCTTAGAAATTATTGCATCATTTTAATCAAAAAGATTTATCTCGATAGGACCCCGTTGAAAGTTGAATTTTAACGGTATCACTATCTGATATAATCTTAGATTATTTCCCCTCTCTTATTACTAGTGGTCTAGTAATTAGAAGAGTGGCACCCCGAGTGGTTTCTACACCTCCTCCTCTCTAGTTGATGTAGTGGGACACGTATAGAAACGTGACCTAACATCATCTAGTAGAGTGGACGGGTCATAACCTTCAACTGGGGGCCTAGGGCCTGGTGCTGGAGTTTGATCAGTTTTGGTTTGATTAATCCTTGCCATGTAGTAGTCAAGAAGATGTATTGAAGATTGTGCTCTCGTCTCTACAACCTCCCTCCTTTGAGCAATAGGAGAAGGATGGAAACAATTTCCACCAGGGAAGGGGTTCGTAGAAGGAGCAACGAACTTTTGATTAGCCTCGGACTTGACTTGCTTTAAGGCTTTCGTCTCAGCAGTCTTCCTGGCCTTAACAACCTTCTTTCTGACTCTACGAAGGTAGTTCTTCATTTTGTTCTTGCTGACCTTGCTGACGACAGGGGTACTAGAACTTGACCCGATCTCAGACTGAGATGGTAGCTCTTCTATCGTTATTGAGTTCTGGTTCTTATCCACCTGGGCAGAAGGTACAATGGGTAAAGGGGTGACATCAGCCTTCATCTTAGAGATGGGGGAGTCAACTCCTGACCCTAAAGTAATCTCAACCAAGGGGACATTCCTTCGTATTCCAGCAGACAGATCAATCATTTCTTCTCCATCGACTGATAACTTGAAGTCTTGGAATTGCATTTCAAACTGGATAAAATTACCAGAAGTGATTCCTTCGACTATCAAGTTTCTATCTAGAGAGAAAATGAGTTTCCCAGCCATTTGAGTGCTTAAATCCTGAAATTAATGAACAATGATTTGAATTAGTTAATCTTGAATTTGAATTTGAAATTTAAACTTGATTAATGTTATTCAAAATTTAATAATTCAATCATGTTAAGTTTATATTCAAAACAGTGGTTTGTAGAATTGACACGGACTTAAGGGTTGAACCCGACTCTTTCGCTACACCAATTAACTTGGGGCAAAATGTCAAAGTTCAAACTCGAACTTGAACTCAAAATTGAAATTAAAATTTGAGGTGACAATCAAATTCGAACTTAAAGTTGAGATTGTATTTTGAAACAAAGTTGGATTTGGAATTTGAATTTAAGATTGAACTCGAATGGACCTTTCTTCAAATTCTGTGACTCAACAGATCAAGTTTCACTCAATCATGTAGGTGCACAAAATTGATATGAAAGATTCAAGGATCGGGCTCGACTCTTTTCATTTCACTAATTGACTTGGGTCGAAATGTCAAAGTCCCGATCAAAATTAAATCGACTTTAAGTTGAAAATCAAAATCAAATTTCGGGTTGAAATTATGTTTGGATTCAAAGTTAAATTTGAATTTGAGGCTCAAGTCAAATGGGTCTTTCTTCAAATTTTATGACTCAACAGACTGAGGTTCACTCAATCATGTAGGTGCATAAAATTGATATGAAAGATCTGGGGATCGGGCTTGACTCTTTTCGTTTCACTAATTAATTTGGGTCAAAATGTCAAAGTCCCGAATTTGACCTTGAAATCAAATATGAAGTTTGAATTTAAGTTTGGAATCAAATTTGAGTTCAAGTTTGAAATTGAATTTGAACTTAAGATTGAATTTAGTTTTGAAGTTGAATTTAAACTTAAATCTTGGATTCAATTCAAGCTTGAAATTGAATTTAAATTAAAATTGAATTTGAATTTGAATCTGGATTTAAACTCAAGGTTGGAATTGAATGGATCCTCTTCAAAATTTGGAACTCAACATATTGAATTTTGTTCAAATATGTAGGTGTGCCAAATTAGCCTGAAGATCCTAAGGCTTGACTCTTTGCACCCCATCAAGCAATTTAGGGGGTGAAATGTCAAAGCCCAGAATTGACTGGAGAATTTTGAATTTGAATTGCATGTGTTCAACTACAATAGAATATTGTGGAAGACACATAGCAACGGCGATTGAAGTTGATTTGAAAGATTTTCCTTGACTTTTGAAACTCAAAAATGTTGAGTTTTATTCTCAACATAATGGTTAACAAAATTCAAGGGAAAATCTAGAAACCTTGACTTGACTCTTTCACCACACTGACTAGTTTAGGGTGAAATGTCAGAATCTAGGTTGAATTAAAGAAATTTTTTGAATATGGGTTTTGAGATTGAGGAATTTTTGTAAATTGTGAAACTTAGCATGCTGTGATTTATTCGCATGCGAGTTTGCAACATATGCAAAAAGATTTTGACAAGCTTGGCTTGACTCTTTTGCTCTACCAATAAACTTGGAGGCAAAATGTCAAAACCAGACTTAGAGAGAGGTTTCCTACACTCACCTCTCTTTTCACATGTCTTAATTGAGTTGGCCACACTCACCCAAGGAAGAAATGGGAGAGGGACCAACGGAAGAAAGGTAGTCAAAACTACCGATGCAATAAAATTCGTACCGCTATTAAAGATGGAGAGAGAGATTTTCCCCAGCGGAGTCGCCATTTTTTGTTTGATTAAAAAAAATATGATTTTTGAAAAAGTGTTTAATTTTCTTTGGGAAATGTTCAATTTCTGGAATTTTAAATTTTATAATCGAACACTTATTATGAATGATGTATCACCTCGAAAGGTGAACATATCGTTACCTAATAGGTTCTGATTACAAATCTTCAAGTTTATTCTGATTATCATAATCAAATTCAAGGAGAAACAACATATGATCTCAAAAGATCAAAATGATGTTAAATCCAATGTTTAGCTATAATAATCTAGTAAAAAAGATCATTAATTTCATAATCAAGATCACGATAATAGTACGATATATCTTTCCAAGGAAAGAGGATATCGTCTATTATCGATCATTTGAAAATGAGGATAATGATCGTTGACTTTTGATTTTCCCAAAGATAATTAATTAAAGTTTTGAAAAAGATTAATTTTGAAATCAGGTCTGGGTTTCTAAATCTCCTACGAGCGCAAGCCCTCGTAGTTAATTACATCGTAGGAAACCAGAAAATTTCCTACGAATACTCTCGATTAAAATAGCGATACGAATTTTATTTAAGATTTCAAATATTGATATCAAAGAAGGTTAAGGACTTGAATTTTCAAATGGGATTGGATCAAATTTGAACAGTTCTTTCTGGAGGTCAAAGGATGAGAAGTAGGAGGTATTTTGAGATTCTGAATTGCTTCAGAAACACCTCAACTATCCTAAGTGTTGGGCTTGAATTTGATTGAAAGAAATTTTTAATTTGAATGGTCAATTTTATTAGAAAGTGGGAATTAGATTCCCGGAAGATTGAGGTCTTAAGTTTGAACCTAAGTCTAACATTGGGTACTGAAAATCAGTGACCCGAGTCCTAGCTAATGCAATGCAATCTGGACTTACCCCGGCCTGGATTGGGGAGCCAGCTAAACCACCTAAACGCTTTTAAAACCATGAGTCAAAGTCTTTAAATGTAGAGTGGTTAAGGACGTTGATTAAGATTGGTTTAAAGAATTGGGGTCGACATCTAGAGCAGATCCTAATTGACCCCTTAACATATGTTGGGTTAAATGTCTAAATAAAATGTAATTAAGATTTTGACTCGATTTTTAATTTGTATCTAATGCAATGCATGCTAGTTGACTCGATGAAATGCTTAAATCAATATGAAGCAGTTTTAAAATAGGCTTAAAAAATAGGTTTTATCCTAAAGATTGCACAACATCCCCTTGGACAGAACTGCACCCTAATAGGTCAGGTGGTCTGCCAGAACCCGCAGGCGGGGAGGTGCCTAACAAGGATGAGAAAAGTTCAATATGATGCATGAAAAACTCCCGGCGAATCCGGGCTTACTTCTTAAGAGCGTTAAAGTTTCTATCTGAGCTTAAATATTTTAATTTTGCTTAAGTAGAAAAAGTTAATGACCGTACCCTCACGAACCTCCGATCGGGTTCCAGGCTAAATCAAAATCGACATGCAAGAACGCCAAATAAACTACTAAAAGCATACGGGTCCTTAATCGTAATCAACACATCAATCAAATTAATTAAATAATTAAATCAATTAAATAAATGCTCAAATTGAAAGTCCATAGGCAAGTGCCCTTAATAATACAACCCAGGGTCTGCAGTAAAGTAAAGTGGCCGGGTACCACTGACTACAACCCGGATTCTACTCCTAAGACTCAAGTGATTTTGAGATTTGAGATTCTTCTCGTTCTTCACTTCTTCGTCTCCTTAGAACTCCTTGGATCGTCGGGTCTGGATATCCAAATGAAAAGAAACTCCCTGAATAGGGGTGTTATCTTTTCTCTTTGGATATTTGAAATTCATCCTAATTTGGATATCCAAATGGATAGGAACTCTCCCTAAGGGATGTTCCTTCCTCTTTGGATTCCAAATTGGATGTGCAAACATCTCAATCTCAAAGCACTTTAAATAGTTTACAACTCAATTTGAATCAAATTACATCAATTGAAATTAAAATTCTAGACTCAACAACCTGCAGGGTTATCCTAATAATCAACAGTTATATTTACATCCCAAGCAGTTAATATATTTGAAATTTAAATGCTCAAACCAGCCACGCTTGGCCATGCTCTTTTAATTTTAAAGGGGGTCTTAGCAGTTCTCTGGAGCACCTGTGCAATTTGATAATTATAATTTTGCCCCCTTTAATTTATGCCCTGTATGAGCATGGCCACCTGCATAAGATTGAATTAGTACAAATCGTTCCTAGCCTAGGGGTAGATCTAATCGTACAATCAATCACATCACAGAGTGCATTAAATAAATAAACAATCACATCAACATCAATCCTATGTCTAGCAAACAGCATGCAATGAAAGCTCGAAAATCCGGCACACAGCAAAAAAGTAAACACCGGCCTAGCCTAAGATTAGAGTTGGTTGTCCTAACAAACCATCTAAAGTGTGTGAGGTAGGCTGTGTAGCTTTGATATGTCCTAAATAGGATGATTTGATTGAAGTTGTTTGAGATTCAAGTTGGTTGAAGGCTTAAGGGAATATTTAATTTGAATTTAAATATTAATGACTTGAGATTGATTTTAAACTTAATTTTAATTGTTTGTTGGATATCACCTTTGTTGCACACCGAGGCCGTGAAGTTTATTTCACCTTCCTTGGGGCTAATTTAATAGCCTCGTAGGCCTGGGTTACCCAGTGGTACCCGATATAATTAAATGATTTGAGTTTGATTAAGGTTTAAAGGTTGATTAATTTTAATTAAAATTAGTTGGTTGCTGGTTTTAATGTTGATTCGATGTTTTCTGGAATTTTTAATGATTTATTGAATTTTGATATTTTTTTGGATTATTTTAATCATTTAATTAAAGGGTCAAAAGTTGACTTTTTGATTTAAGATGTTTTCTGGAAAGTTAATATTTTATTAAAATACTAGACCTTAATACGATCAGTTAGACAGTAAGTACACTGAAATTGGATTTTTCTAGATTTTATTATGAAGGTTTGAAGTTTTGACTCGAATTTGAACTAAGTTTGACCAAAAGTTGACTTTTTCAAATTTGTTTGATTTCTGAAAACTTAACATTTTTAATAAATATTAGACCTTAAGATGAGTTGTATGCCTTTGAGTTTGCTCAATTTGGAGTTTATTTGAATTAGTTATGAAATTTTGAATTTTTGAGTATTTAATGAATTATTTAAATTGTTTAATTAGAGCCATTTTTATGATTTGAATCCAAATGATCTCCAAACTCCTTGAAATCAACTCCAAAGGTCAGGAATGACCTAAGGAGTGATTTTCAAGTGTTTGGAAATTTTCTGGAATTTTTTAATTATTTTTAATTAATTAATTTAATTTAATTATTGAATTTCAATTAACCTTAAATTAAACTTAGTTTTGAAGTCTAGTCAAGGGGCTTTTATTTTTCATTGATTAAGGGTTTAATTCTGGTCAGTTTGAGGGGTTAATTGTAATTTTTGGATTTAAATTTGATTTATTACATTTTCTGGAAACTTAAATGGTTTAATTAAGGTTTGAATTTGATTAGGTTAATTGAGGGGCTTAATGATTTCAAAATTCAGTGGGATATTTTCCTAGAGCTGAGAGTGTCACTATGTTCAAGTGTTCAAAGTTTCAACTCAATTGGAGATGTATCCTAATTATTGAAATTTTTCTAAGTTCTCTAATTAAGATCCTTAATTATTGTCCTTAATGATGTCATTAGGTTTTGTAGATTTAAATCAATGTTCAACTAACCCTTGGACACTAGTTATAATCACATCAATCATAGCAAACATGATAATGAAATGATATCCTAATGTTCTATGGAATGGTTTTATAATAAATCATTTAAATTATATGTCACATAGTGACATATGATCTTAATGATTGATTATAAAGAGATAAACACATCCAAAATGAATTGAAGTCATTTGAGGATATGGAAAACATCCTAAAATCAAGCTCAATCCAATTTGGAGCCATGATCATGCATAACTTGATTATTAAGGGTATAAATAAAAAAATTCTAATGAAAGTATATTTAGATTAAACTAGACATGATCATGACCTAAATTCACTACTTAGTTGAAGATAAAGCTGAGCTGATTCCATAGAACTCTAGCATGCTTAGCTTAGATTTGAATTGAATAAACTATGAATTTTCAAAAATCAAGACTAAATTATGATCAAGATTTTTTTGTAAATTCACAAACTGGTTAGGATTGCATCAAATGGCCTTAGAAAAATTCTGGAAGATCAGAATTAGCCCCTGGAATCTCTCTGCCAAATTTCAAGTTAAAATAGTTTGTATTTATTTGATTAAAAATAAAATAAGTTTTTCAATATTTAAGAAATAATTAAAATAAAAATAATCAAAATATTTTGATTTTATTTTTAAAATAAAGTTCATGAAATTCTGAAGAAAATGAGCCCTTGAACTCCAAAAATGGTTAAGAAATGAATTTTCTATGCATTTTTGAAGTTTCTGGCAATTTTCTGATTTTTTTTTTTTTAAAAAAAAGGATTTTATTACACAGTCAGCCGGTGGCGCTGACTGTGTACGCGCTTTCCACGCGTCATGCCAGGATTCGGCCTAAGGATGGCGGCGGTCAAGTGGGTCCCGGCTACTTATCCAGCGCGGCTGGATTCTTGACCGTCCGATCTATCAAGGCGCAGATCCGACGGCTGATATCCAATCCGCGGGAATGATTTCCGCACAGAATGATCCAACGGCAGATCATTATCCTACGGTTTGAACTTACGGTTTAGATTTGTCCGGACCAGGAATTGATCAACCCGCGGTCACGATGGATCAAACCGGACCGCGGATCTGGCTCAATTGCAGCCGTTGATCTAAAAAGAATAGATCCAACGGCTGCTGGATCATCTTCCTTCTCCCGTCAAACCGAAAACCCTAAACTCAATTTTGGCTTCGTTCTCGCAATATACTGAACCAAATTAATTTAAAATTTAAACAGAGGTGTAGTAAAGTCTAAGGACTAATGTGGAAGTATTCATAAGCCTTTTGATACAATCTTCATGAATTTATTTAAGAACTTAGGTAAATACCTAGGGTTAGAGTTTTACCTCACTACAATGGACGGATTTGAAGGATTTTGATCTTGTTGAGCTTGTGGATTGTCCACGATTAGTTCTCCAGAAGACCCCGAGTCTGGAGGAAGCTTCTATAAGAAGTTGAGGTAGCTTGGACGGAGCTAGCCTCGGTTTGATTTCGAACTCATCGCCGGCGGCCGCCAAACGCCAGGAAATAATCAGGAAATAAAGGGGAAGCTCTGAGAATCAAAAACGAACTCTCAGGGAGGCTGGGGCTGGACTCGAATGGGAGATAGCTTGTTCTGAATCCTTTTTGTGCCTATTGCTCCTAATCCGCTTCTGGAGCCAAAGGCAACGGCTGGGATCATTCCAGGACAATGCTTGGATGGAGGACACATGTCCCTGGCCGTTAGGAGGCAGAGAGGCGTGCTATCCAGGTGAAACCGACCTTGGGTCACTCTCACATGGAGGGGACCACTAGGGACGGTTAGGTCGGGTTGGAAGCATGCCAGGAGCTGGGTTGGGTCTGGCTAGCTCCAGGGAAGCATCTGGAGGTGATACTAAAGGCTGGACAGGCTTGGTTTGAGCTGGGTGGGTTTAGGTTGATCGGGTTGACCATTTAGAGCTCATTTAAGCTCTCATTAACCATATGACCAGTCAATAAGTCAAGGGTTGATCAACTGGGGTCCAGTGGGTTCTAATGACTGATGGGATAGTTTAGGAGCAAAGCCCATCAATGGTGTGGGAGCTTGAATAGAGGTCAACCACCTAAAGCCATTTCTCATGCTAGAGTTGACTGTTTGACCAGTCAACTTGACTTGTTGACTGGTGAGGTGCATGACAGGATGCCTAGGGAGCTTCTTGGATGGGTTCAAGGGTTCGATGTTTGAAAGTTAAAACAAGATCTCATAAATGAGGGTTTGAGCAAAATTTTGTTAAGTTGACCAAGTCAACTTGATTTGGGTTTGACCCAAGACATGTCCAAGTACATTTGAAACATATATTGGGATAAAATTGAGAACTTAAGGATATGATTTTGGAGGTATGTTTGATTTAATCCATATGGGTCAAATCAAGTTAACATTAGGTCATAGTTGACCAAGTCAACTATTGATCAGGTTAAAGGTCTAGTTGGGTCAAAATCACTAGAGGAAGTAATCAACATAATTTAACAAAGTTTTGGAGAAGGTTTGAATGCATCTGAGATTTGATTCAAAATGGAAAAGCTTAAGGGCTTGAACTAGTCAACCTGGTTTGACTTGGTTAACCAGGCTGACCCAGATCCAGGATTTGAGTTGAAGCAACTCCAAATGATATTTGGAGTCTGGTGGAATAGGTTTGAGAGGTCAAATAGGTCATTTGGGTCAAAGGGGCCTATGGGGCTCTTAAAGGGCTTAATAGGTCAACTGGGTTGACTTGGTCAACCAGGTTGACCTAGGGTCAGGGGTTGGGTCCAACCAGTTCAGAATGACATTCTGAGTCTACTGGTGGTGGTCTCAAAGTCTGGGGAGGTCGTTTGATCAAAATGACCTATTTGGGCCCTTAATGGGCCTTTTAGGTCAACCCTGGTTGACTTGGTCAACCAGGTGGGTCCAGGGTCTAGAAATGGGTTCAACAGATTTGAAATGACATTTGGAGACCAATGGAGGTGGTCCCAAAGTCAGAGGAGGTCATTTGGTCAAAATGACCTGTTTTGACCCTAAAGGGGCTTTCTAGGTCAACTAGGTTGACTTGGTCAACCAGGTTGACCTAGGGGCTGGTTCTGGGTTCAATGGGTTTGGTTTGACATTTGAAATTTGCTGGAGGTAGTTGCATTTGATTTGGAGCTCATTTGACCAAAGTGACTATTCATACCCCATAGGGGTATTTTGGTCATTTTGACCCCTGGTCAACTGGGGGTCAAATTGAGTCCAACAAAATGCAGTTTAATGCTCAATGGGTTATAATCAAGGGTCTGGAATTGATTGGAGGCTTTGGAGAAAGCTCCAGGGTAAAAATCCACTGGGTGGCAGGTCCAGTGGCATAGACTGTAAATATTTGAAGGTTTTACAGCCTTTGGATTTCAATTCAATTTCTGAGGTTAGAGATCTCAGAATGAGCTCAAATTTGGAGGGTTACCTCTAGAGACATGTCACATCAGTGTGGAACTGACAGATCTTGAATCAGAGGTCATTTGATAGGGTTTTGAAATGTTCAAAGATTTGCTGGAAAAGGCTTTCAGGACTTAGACCTTTGGCCTTGGATTTGAATCTGGAAATCTGGTTTTTGAATTGGATTTTGAGTTTGAATGATATGGTTTGAATTAAGTCTAGATTGAATTGAAGTTTGGACTGATCTAGAGGAATCCTAGGGTTTAGAATAGGTCCTAGGGTCCAAATCAGCTTAAGGAAATCCTAGGGTCTAGAATAGATCCTAGGGACTGGAGTCTGGAAAGGTCCTGGAATCTAGAAGTCCTAGGGAAATCCTAGGATCTGGGGTCTGGAAGAATCCTATAATCTAGAAGAATCCTAAGATCTAGGAATCCTAAGATCTAGGAATCCTAAGATCTAGATTGATCCTAAGATCTAAAATCTAGGAAAGATCCTAGGATCTAGAATAGTCTGAAAATTTGATTGATCTGAGATCAGGGTTGATTTAAATTTGAATTGATCTTAAAGTTTGGATTGATCTAAGATCAGATTGATCCTAGGGTTAAGATTGATCCTAAGGGTTGAAAAGATCCTAAGGTCTGGATTGGTCCTACTGAGCTCATACAAAAATGAGGTCAACAAGATCATCAATAGGGCTACCATAAACAGGCATAGAGAAAACATCAATAAAAAGATCCCAAAAAAATAGGATTAGAACACCAATAATTTTTAAAAATAAAATGATGATTCTTATTAACCAAATTCTTATTAACAAGAATTAAAGGGCAATGATCAGAATACTTCGGAGAATCAACAATATAATAAGAAGCAGGAAAATTATCCAACCATAGATTATTAACCAAGATTCTATCTAACTTGATATGAATAGAACAATCACTCCTTTGATTATACCAGGTATAATGAAAACCAACAGAAGCAAGATCTTGAAGACCAATATTAAAAATGAGATTATTAAAATCCCAAAGCTTACTATTAGGAAGAACATTACCTCCAGCTTTCTCATAAGAAAACGGCAACAATTGAAGTCCCCAAGCAAAACCCAAGGAGAAGAAATATTCGTGGAAAGAGAGAGAATATCCGTCCATAAAGATTGTCTTTCAATATGATCATTAGAAGCATAAATTGAAGTAAGAAGAACTGAAAAATCAGAACCCACTTTTAAACAACCATGAATTAACTGAACAGTGGAGAAAATATGAGTAAAAGAAAGACGAGAAGCATTCCATTTAATCCATATTCTTCCCGGAACAGAAAAACCAAAACTATTATAACTATCTTCATTATCAAAAATCAAATGCTTAGCATAGAACCAACGATCCGAAATTAAAGACAAATTAATTTTAGCCTCCAAAATGCAAATCAGATCAATATTATTGGCCTTAACAATGTCTTGGCAAGCTTTGACTTTATCAAGATTATTAAAGCCTCTAATATTCCAAGAAATAATATTAGGAAACAACATTATTATTTAGAAGAAGAAGTGTATGCCTTCCTGGCAGCTTTACTTCGAGGCAACTTACCCGTTGCAATGGATTGCTTAGAAGAAGTCTGATTTTGCAAATCAGAATTATATAAGACATTGCTCATACTATCCAAAATAGAAGAAGAATTATGAGAATTATCAGTAATAGTAAAAACTACATTATCATCAGCCAATTGTAAAAGACTAAATTTATTATTATTAAGGAGAAGAATATCGTTACTAGGCATAGAACCAGAAGCCTGAATTTCTTCAGGAATAATCAAATTAGAAGACAACAATTCAACCTCTAAGGGTAAAACGTCAACAAATGAAGTATCTGTTGGAGAATTCAAATTCGGAATAACATTGTTAGCTGTATCAACCTCCTTAGAAGGAACATGAACATTAACCTCCAGAAGATTAGAAGCCTTAGAAATGTTTTCAACCTCTTTAACATGATCATACATAATATAATTATCAAGAGATTTAGAAGAATGGCGATTAACAACCTGACCATCTTTCCCCAATCTATCATCCTTGTTCTGAATATTAGAAGTAACTTTCCAAGAAACCCTACTCCTACTCCTACCTCTAGGCTTAACAAATTCATTACCCTTTTCAGAAGCAACTTTATCATTAATCTCAGAAGCAAGAGAAGGATTAGTAGGACATAACGAAGAGGGATGCACAATTGAACCACAATCCAAGCAAGGAGTAGGTTTCCAATCATAAACAACTTTAAGGCTAAAAATAGAGCTAGCAATAGAAACATTCACCTCATCCGACAGAGGAGAATCCTTATTGACCAAGACACAAATACGAGCAAAAGTCAGTCATAATTGCTCTGCAGTGAGCATGTCCATCGTAAGAGGAACTCCAATTAAACTAGCAACTTTGGAAATACCTTCTTCAATCCAACAAACAAACGGGAGATCAATAGTTTTAACCCAAAGAGGAATTGAAGAAAATTCCTCCCATTTAGGATGAAAAAGAGGCAACCATTTTTGAATAATAAACAACCGACCAAAAAAGAACCAAGGACTACCCATCCAAACAAGATCATTATCTTCTTGACAAGTAAATTTTGTTAAGAAGAAACCATCATTTAAAGGTAAAAGGGTTAAAGATCCTTTTAGTTTCCAAGCTTTATTCATAACAGTATGCAAGGCTCCAAAGAAAGGCCTCTTGCCTAAAGAATAACCGACAAGGGTTAAACCCCATTTCTGTGAGACTTTAAGAACCTCTTCATCAAAAAGCTAAATTATCTTTCTGAGGTAAAAAAGGAAACCAAGAAACCTTTAGCCGAAGATTGTTTTAAAAAATTATTCCCAATCTAGCTATTAGGAACTATCGGGACTTCGTCGGATGAGATATTCGAAGGAGCCGAGGATTTTAAATGAGGAAAATGATTCATCGGACCAAAAGAAAAGAAAAGAGAAAGAACAAGAATGAAAGAAAATAACAAGCAAACCTAAAGAGAACCAAATCAGAACAACATTACCAGACCCTAGGAAATCTTATCAAGAAGACGAGACTTCCCGCGCCAACAAGCAAGCCCTAGAGAAGAAACCACCCTAGAAAACCCGCAAACACCTTCGAACCGTAATATCAAACTATCAATTAGAGAAATCCTATTTTGTCCTAAACCAAAAGATCCGAGCTTGGTGGGACCGCACATTTTGTATTATGTTGGGATCGTTTGAATTCAGAGCAAAAAATCATGATGAATTTAAATTTATGACATATATAGCTCATAAATAAATATTTAAAAGATATTTAATGAAAATTTAAAAAATTGTGTGGTGATTTAAATTGTTATCAAATATAATTATTTTTTAACAGTTCAAAATTATCTTTATTAATCAAAATTTGTGTTTTAGTTTCTATTACAATATCTCTTATTTTTTTTAATTTATGAATCACGTGTCATAAAATTAAGCTATTTTGGATGGCTATAATGTTTTATGAAGCTGGTTATGGATAGGTTATAGGAAAAATAATTTTTTTGAAACCTTTAGCAAATATTATAAAGATATTTTTTTTGAAAAAACCAAATAGCAGCTTTCTTATAGCTAACACACATTAGTGAATATGATTGTAAAAAATAACTTACCATCACAAAATTTTTTGAAAAATAACGAGAAAGTAGCAAAAAGGAAGTAGCTGAAGGAAAATATTTTTCCATTCTATAAAACAAATCAATTAGAGCTGCCACAAGCATACCTGATGCAGTGCATCATGCGGATCGGACTCATCTTAACTACCTATTATCCTTTTTTCTATTTTACTTACCACTACTATAGCTGCTACCACTACCTTAACTATTTTTACTCTTTTAGTTTAAAATAGTACTTATCACTTGGCTTTTGGATTAGACAAAAATAGTAGGAGAAATTGGGTCCGAAATATATATGCAAAATAGAAGTTAGAAACTCTTCAGAGAAGAATATACACAGAAATTAGCTTATTCCCTATTTTCATTTTCTCTGTTCTGCTCATTGTCTTGTTTGCAAGAAATTTGGGTATTGTTGATACAGGTGAACACACCAAGTTAGTATCAGAGCTTCCCTTCCTGGCAGGAGCATCCAATGGCAGATGGAAACCTTCGTACCACTCCCGATGAAGACCGGAGTACTGATGCCCTTTGGGCTGAGCTCACACGGATGGCGAGACAACTGGAAGAGCTCTCCAGTAATTTCTACCATTTCAGGGTGGAGATTCGCCAAGAAATACAAGCTAACAGACAAGGTGGAGCAGGAAACCCAGTCTTTCACAGGGTCGGACCGGCACCTGTCCTGGTGGGGCATGAAAATGCTGCTAGTAGGGGCCATGGACAAAGGTAAGCCAGCCACCTTTCGAAGCCTATTGACTCGAACGACAAGGCAGAACATTTACATCCCCTTGAATACTCTGATTTAGATGAAGGGGATCGTGCCTCAGGACATCAGTATCGAACTCTAGGCAACCGATACAACAGGGGTAATGGAGAGTTTCGTGTTAAACTCGATATCCCATTCTTTGATGGACAGTTACATATCGAAGACTACCTCGACTGGGAGAGTGTCGTAGAGATATTTTTTGAGTACATGGAGATTCTCGTAGAGAAGCAAGTGAAATATGTGGCCTGTTGATTGAAAGGGGGGGCTGCATAGAAGGGAAGGACAACATCCACAGCTGGTTCCAGATGAAGCAGTTGTTACAGGGTCATTATCTCTCCACAAATTATGAATAGGTGCTTTATATGTAATACCAACATTGTATCCAAGGGAATTGTAGCGTCACAGACTATACCGAGGAATTCTATAGATTAAGTGCCAGAAATAACCTTATTGAATATAAGAACCAATTGGTAGCCCACTACATTGGGGGGCTGAAGGATAATTTGCAAGACAAGCTGGAATTGAATTCTGTATGGTGCCTATCGTAGGCTGTTAACTTTGCCCTGAAGGCGGAGATGCAATCCTTGCATCATTCATGGAGCCACTCCAGTTGGCATCATTTTGGAGAACAAGGCAATGTGCCAGCAACACTTAAGCTTCAATAACCCACACTAATACTTGCACCGAGCAGCAATTCACCTGTAGAAAATCGGCCACCATTTAAGCCTTGTTCAGGCGCCAAGGAAAACCCATATTCTAAGCCTTCCAATCTCAAATGCTTTAGATGCTTTCAGCCGGGGTATAAATCTAATGAGTGCCCGTCAAGGCCTTAAATTCAACTAGTAGAAGGTGAGGCGGGAGATGTCGAAGTCCCATGTGAAGAAGGAAGGGAGGAAGAAATCGAGGATGTGGGTGCTGACGAAGGTGATGTTGTCGTATGCATGCTGGAAAGGTTATTAATAGCTCCACGACAGCCTATAAACTCTCAGCGAAATGCCATATTTCGATCGTGTTGCACAGCCAACAGCAAAATCTCTGAGCTCCTCAGTGATAATGGATGCACCGAGAATATTGTGTCCCGATCTCTTGTTCAAGCTTTGCAGTTGAAAACCTAGAGAAATCCCAATCCGTATAAGATTAGTTGGGTTAAAAGGGGGAAAAAGATAACGGTCACAGATATGTGTCGGATCACATTCTCTATTGGCAAGCAATATGTGTGTGAAGTATTATGTGATGTCATCGATATGGATGTAGGTCACATTATATTAGGCCGACCTTGGCAATATGATATTGGAACAATGTATAATTGTCGTCACAATACTTACTCATTTGATTGGAAGGAGAAGAGGATTCAGTTATTATCGTTTAATCACGAGCAAAAAAACTGTAGCAAAGAGGCCAAAACAACCCTCCATTTGGTCTCGAGATTAGCTTTGATTTCAGTAAGAAATAGCAGTACTGACATAGTGTCCTTGGTTGTTATAGACTCTCAGACTGTCTTAGAAGGAACACCTCTAAAATTCCTACAAGAACTACTGCAGGAGTTTGGAGACATTTTGCCTACACAATTGCCTTCTGAACCATCCCCTCTGCGAGATATTCAACACCAAATTGAGTTCTCATCAGGAGCTGCTTTGCCAAATCTGTCACATTACAAAATGAGCCCCAAGTAGCATGAAGTGCTACAGGAGTTGGTTGAAGAATTGTTGAAAAAATAGCTTATATAACGAAGCCTAAGTCCTTGCGTCGTCCCTATATTATTGGTTCCAAAAAAAGATGGGAATTGGAGAATGTGTATTGATAGCTGGGCAATCAACCAGATCACTGTGAAGTACCAGTTTCCTGTACCACGATTAGATGAGCTTCTGGACAAGCTGTCGGGGTCATGAGTATTTACTAAATTGGATCTCAGGAGTGGATACCACCAAATCCGTGTTCGGCCTGGAGACGAATGGAAGACTTCTTTTAAAACCCGCCATGGGTTATACGAGTGGAAGGAGATGTCGTTTGGCCTGTGCAATGCTCCCGTGACCTTCATGCGACTCATGAGCGATGTACTGAAACCATTCTTGGGCAAATTTTGTGTGGTTTACTTTGACGATATTCTTATCTTCAGCCCAACTTTGGAAGAGCATGTACTACACTTGACTGAAATTTTCAAAACTCTTAGAGCATACAAGCTATACCTCAATGTAGCAAAGTGTGAGTTTGTCATGCGAAGTGTAAACTTTTTGGGATTCATTGTTTTGGCAGCAGATGTTGAGGTGGATCCACGCAAGGTAGCTGCCATTGTAGAGTGGCCGACTCCTTAGTCCTTCTTCGACATTCACAACTTCCACAGACTTGCAAACTTCTACTGCAAATTTATTCGTGGATTTAGCATCATTATGGCACCCATCACAGAGTGCTTGAAATGAAAGAATTTTGTTTGGACTGAAGAACAGCAGCGTAGTTTTGAATGCATCAAAACTGTCTTAGGTTCGGCTCTGGTACTTACTATCCCAGATTTTGACTAACCATTCCAAGTGGACATCGATGCCTCCACCATAGGCATTGGCGATGTTTTATCTCAAAATGACCAGCCTATAGAATATTTCAGTGAGAAGTTAAGTGCTTGTCGGGGAAAGTGGACTGTATATGAGCAAGAATTATATGCCATTATGAGGTCTTTGAAACATTGGGAGTACTACTTATTGCATCAAGATTTTGTTTTATGCAATGACCACAAGGCACTTCAATTTATAAACAGCCAGAAGAATATAAGCCACATGCATGCGCGTTGAATTCTATTCCTACAAAAGTTTACGTTTGTTTTGAAGCACAAGTCCCGCAAGCTTAATTGGGTAGTGGATGCACTTAGTAGACAGTCTGCTTTGTTAACACAACTACAAATGGAACTAACATGATTAAAATGTTTAAAAGAGCTTTATTCAGAAGACAAGGATTTTTCTGTAGTTTAGCATCAATGATCAGCCGCCAATTCAGTGGGAGACTATTCCCTTAAGCAAGGATTTTTGTTCAAAGGCAACTTGTTATGTATCCCAGAGTCATCCTGGAGGTAGAAACTGATCAAGGATGCGCATGGAGGTGGATTAGCTACGCACGTGGGCAAGGAAAAGACCTTCATATAGCTCCAGTCCAAATTTTTTTGGCTCCGCCTATGACGGCATGTCCTAAAATTCGTCGAGAGGTGTTCCGTTTGCCAAGAGTTCAAGGGTGTAAGTCAAAACACTAGCCTATATATGCCTTTATCGGTTCCAGATTCGATTTGGGAAGATATTAGTTTGGATTTTGTGTTGGGCTTACCCAAGACCAAACGAGGGGCCGACTCCATTTTAGTCGTCGTGGACAGGTTTTCCAAGATGGCCCACTTCCTAGCTTGTAAGAAAACATTTGATGTTGTAAACATTGCCAGATTGTTTTTCAAGGAGATCGCCAGCTTGCATGAACTGCCTCGCAGCATCACCTTCGATAGTGACATGAAGTTTATGAGCCATTTTTTGCGAGAATTATGGGGCCGTCTACATATTGAAGTCAAGCTTAGCTCAGCTTACCATCCTCAGTTGGTTGGACAAACCGAAGTAGTCAATCGCACATTAGCTAACATGCTTCGCTGCCTAGTCCAGAACCGACCAAAGCAATGGGAAGAAGTGCTGGGGTAGGCTGAGTTTGCATAAAATTCTATGGCCAATCGTTTAACCGGTCGCTGTCCATTTGGCATTGTCTACACAAAAGCTCTGAATCACATTTGGGACAGTACATTTATACGCAAGGGCACTAATACTATAGCAAATCAATTCACTGACCAATATACTTCCATTTTGCAAGAGGTACGAGCTAAGCTACATGAGTCCAATGATAAATATAAATTCAGTGCAGACCTACACAAGCGCCAGAAAGTGTTTGAGCCTGGAGAACTCATTATGGTTTGACTGTGGAAAGAAAGATTTCTGACAGGACAATACTCCAAACTCTGTCCACGCAAGATTGGTCCACTTCCGATTGTGAAGCGCATAAATGACAACGCTTATGTTGTTGACTTGCCATCTCACATTCACACATCGTCAACCTTCAATGTTGCCGATATCCACGCTTATCACCCACCGGACAACCTTGACAACAACCATAATAGGACTGTGGAATCTTTTGTAGCATGGGAGACCTGATACAGTGCATCATGCGGACCGAACTCATCTTAACTACCCATTATCTTTTTTTCTATTTTACTTACCACTACCATAACTGCTACCACTACCTTAGCTGTTTTTACTCTTTTTAGTTTAAAATAGTACTTATCACTTGGCTATTGGATCAGACAAAAATAGGAGGAATTGGGTCCGGAATATGTATGCAAAACAAAAGTTAGAAACTCTTTAGAGAAGAATATACATAGAAATTAGCGTATTCCTTGTTTTCGTTTTCTCTGTTATGCTCATTGTCTTGTTTGCAAGAAATTTGGGTATTGTTGATACAGGTGAACACATCAACACCTAATCTTTTTTTTTTTTTGTAGAAGTTTGTGATATAATTTTTCTTAGTTTTTTTTACCAAATCAAATTAATTTTAGGGTACATTTGGGAGGGCCGTAGTGTTTTTTAAAAGTGTTTGTGAAGATATTATCAGGAAAATAATTTTTTTGAAACTGCTATAGATATCATAAATATGTTTTAAAAACAAAAAATCGAATGGCTGTTTTATTAAAAATGCAACACATTAACAACTATCCTTGTAAAAAGTAGCTTCCCACTATGAAAAAATTTAATAAATAATGTGTTGGATATTAGTCTATATTTTAGGTTGTTTCTCTCTTTGTACTTTCTTTTAGGTTTCTTTAGCTTGTATTGCCATCGGTATAGCCTATATTGTCTATAAATAAATGTAATATGTTGTAATAGAGGCAAGCCAATTAATAAGAGTTTTGTTCAGTTTCTGCTCACTTTTCTTCACTCCATCTCTCCCTCTCATCCAAGAAGATCAAAGAAGATTCTCATCTTCCTCTAAGATCCTACATAATGAGAAAGCAACAAGAAAATAAAAGTCAAATGAGATTAGTTGAGTTTTGAAAATCGAAGCAGTGAGAAAACTATCCCAAACAGACCTTCAAATTCGATCTCCTTCTCCTAATTTCTTGCACCCATGGTTAACATTTGTTTTACAAATAAATTTTTTATATCAAATACTTTTTTGGGGAAATTTATTTCAAATAATCGGTTGTCCATGTGAAATATTCACTGCAAATCAGTATATGAATTCATCTAAGGGGGTTATTTTAAAGGGATTAAGAGTCTGTTTGGAATGACAGTAATTTTTTATAAATGTAATTATAAAGCTATTATGGAGAAAATAATTTCTTTTAAAGCTACCGTATAAAACAACTTTCTAACTTAGAAATTTCTCGAAAACCAATGAGAAAGTATTAGCCAAACAGAAACCGTGGTTACGATCTGAAAAGCAAAGTAGTAAAAAATTTGTCTCAAAGAAACCCTAAAGTTAAGTTTTACAAATAAACATAAATTTTAGTTCATTGCTTTAGCTAATAATTCTATGCATGATTCCATGAACTTTATAAATATCATTCTTTTGCTTTTAAATTATAATAATGTCTTGTTAAAAATATTATTTTTCTTAAAAAAAAAGAGATATTTAATATTTTATCGAATAAAAGCAGATAAAAATTAATTTAATTTACGTTTCCATAAAGATATTTATGAAACATAGATTGTATCAAGAGCACCATTATAAGCTGTAAAGCATGAAAAACACATGCGCTGCATACTATTTATTTTTGTGTTTCTGATATGACTTTATTTTAATAAAATATGAAATATACATTTTTATTATATTTTAAAGTAGAAAAAATTGTATCAGGATATATTTATAAATCATTGAATTTAATTTAAAATTAATGTAATGTGCACTATCATGATAATTTATATACAGTACTAATTTAAAAATAAATATAATAATTTTAAAGCTTATTTTGATACAAATATCAGAGTATTTTGAAACAATTTTTTTTAAAGGAAAATATTATTTTGACATTTAAATAATACAAATTGAATGGAATAGTTAGCCTTATTTTATGAATTGATATAGAAAACGCCTCATCTATTTCTTTGATTTTTTTATTTAATATGATCATCTAAATTATCTTAAATTCATAAAATTAAAATTATTTTGCATCCGAAATAATGCCCAAACCTTTAGTCATAAATCATAATTTTGATTAAGGTTTCGTTTAGGATGACTTTTTTATTGCTTCTTGAAGTAGCTTTTTAATATCAAAATTAAAATTTGTGTACTAGAAAATTATTTTAAGAAGCAGTAAGAAAGCCATCCCAAATGAAGCCTAAATCAAAGAAAAAAGTGTATATATGATTATTAAATAAAAGCCCAATTCATCACATTCTCATATTTCTTGCAAGCTTTACATTCTTATTATTTCTTGCAAGTTGTGTTCCTCTCTCTTGCACTATGCAATTAACCTTCGTATAAGAAGTTTAAAATTGAGAGGTTTGGTGTGTCAAAAAGCTTTGACCTTCATAGAACTAAAATTAGATCACATATAAATTCATTTAATTTCATTTTTCATGATTTGTGACATTGATTTGACTATTGATGGTTGGGATTAAACTTACTATTATTCTCGGATTTTTGGACAAAAATGGATTTCGGTCATTTGTTGCAGAGTGAGGATATTTCAAGGGAATCTAGAAGATTCATTGGGAGCACAGCGGTGCTGGAAAAGCGAGCACCACAACGCTATCAAGTTAGCAGTTTATAAATATTAAAAATATCCAAATCAGGCGGTGGTCCGGCAGAAGTTCGGGCCTCAGGCGGTGGTCTGGCAGAAGTCCTGGCCTCAGGCGGTGGTCCGGCAGAAGTTCGGGCCTCAGGCGGTGGTCCGGCAGATCCGGGCCTCAGATGGTGGTCCGGCAGATGTTCGGACCTCAGGTGGTGGTCGGACAAAGCTTAGGATGTCAGGTAGTGGTCCGGCGGAGCTCAGGGTATCAAGCAGTGGTCCAACGGAGCTTAGGACGTCAGGTGGTGGTTCGACGGAGCTCAGGGCGTCAAGCGGTGGTCCGGCGGAGCTTAAGACGCCGGGTGGTGGTCTAGCGAAGCTCAGGGCATCAAGCGGTGATCCGGCGGAACAATGGCGGTGGTCAAGAAGGCAAGGAGGCAAGAGCAATCTCCGATCTCTCTCTTTTCTCCTTAGGCTTAAGGTCCCCTCTCAAGAGAAATGAGGGGTCTATTTATAATTTTCTGAGAGTGGCATGGCCAATAAATAAATGTAAGATCAAGGATAAATTGGGAGTGCTTCGAATGGACGGCTGATGTTGAATCCCTTGGTCATAGACCGTTTATTAAACATTTGAAGGCCTTAATGATATCAAAATTCGACAATATTGGGCTCGTTTGTTTTGTCTCGTCGAGCCATTCGATTCGACTATAAGCATGTCACGTTTGGAAACCATTTGGTAATCAAATTATAGTTTGAACCATCCAAATGCGTTTCGGGTCTTTGATTTGGAGTCATTTGGGCTCAAATTGAGTTGAATTTGGTGTCGTTAGGTTCTTATTTTTGAGACTTTCAGTTCGGCTATAAGTTTGCTTAAATCGGAGTTTAGATGGTCTCCGAATTAATTTTTGAAGTTTCCAACTTGATTTTGCCTCAAGATTCGTGCCCGACCAAGATAATTTTTTGATGTATCACACGTTGTGGAAGAAATATTTTATATGCATATTCTGAATGTCTGTTTTATATTAATTTGGATGATTAACTGTCTCTAGTATAACAAAAAGTTGAATTGAGATTTCTCAAAATGTATAGAAAAAGTAGGTTTAATTTCTCCTTTAAGTCTTGAGGCGTTAGATAGTATGTATATGAAAATTAATGATGTGTGCATGACTATATGTCATGGGATTATTTATATTAAGGAACATGATGGTGTGATCAGGACTTTTATCTTGTGTAACATATTTACTTGATTAGAAAAGGAATTTTAATATGTCTAGATACTATGAGTAACACAAAGTACATATTTTCTATATATGCTAATATTGTCATGATTTGCTAGGGTTCTTTCATTTGCATGAGAGCCAAAAGGGTTTAAGGACTCTAGTGATATTTGGGTTTAACTTTGGGAGCTTAATTGCTTCTTAATTACTTATGTTGGAGCATCACATCTTTGAAAACTAGAAGATTGTTGATTCTAGGTTGTAGAAAAAGTTTCATAATAAGTGCAAATGTAAGATGGTGAGAAAATTTTAGGAGATGATTATATTATATGGTGTTGACCCCTTGAGGGCATAAGGAGCATATAATGTCCAACTTATTGAGGAGTCATATAGAATATCTCAATTTTGCCACAATATTTATTCAATGTGAGAATTATTTTGCATAGTTATATTTTATGTTGTTTGTATTTTATTGAATTTAGGATAACTTGCATATGGTCTATTTCTTATTTAATCAAATTGATATAGAATGATCTATACTGCTTACCCCAATTCAATCCTCATGAAGGACCTAAATGATTTGTCTTGGGATATGTGCAATGGGCCACTAAGTATGAGATTCCATATTGAGACTACTGTTAAACAAACTTGAATTTTAGTTTCTTCTGACTCTAGGTGGGTGCAAAGTGGGAGACCAACAACTCTCTATATGGAGAGAAATTATCATGTGTGGTCACCAGACGTCGTCCGAAGGCAAATCAGGATCCGTCACGTCATTTTTTTGCTGTGTACTAGTATTGTGAAACGAGTGATGTGACACATTTTGATTCGCCTCCGGACCATCTGGTGACCACACAAAATAATTTCTCCTATATGGAGGAATTGTGGTAGTGTTCGCTGATGGTACTGATCAATCTCTCTTGTTTCTATCATTATATCCTTTCTCTATGGGATTTCGTGAAAATTTTCTAGCTTCGATGCAAGACAAAAGAATGTTTCTTAGAGTGAAATTCTAAGATGTTTTTATTCTTCTTCTTATGTGTGTGCATGCATTTGAAAAGAAGAAAATAATTGATGGTACTCTTTATTTGTAAATCACGATTATATTTCTTATATTTTATGGGGCATATCATCTCTTTCTTCTCCTTTTCATATAGATTTGATTGAAATCAAGCCGTGTGAAGTTCGATCTCTCTTCTATTGTGTGTTATTCTTCTCTTTTTTATTATGCTGTGTCATATTTGGGACAGCTTTCTAGCTACTTTATTTTTCAAATAATGAAATAATTTTATTTCGCGACTGGTTTCTCATAGTCTTCAGAATTTTTTGCAGTGAAAAACTATTTTTTATATTCATAGTAGTTAAGTTGCTTTCACCACAGCGACTTTATAAATGACTTTATAAAACATTGTAGTGATATCAAACATGCTTTTAGTTGAGTTCTTTGTGAATCGTGTTTTGGCTTCTTAGGTAGGCCACTAAGCACCTAGCATAGTTGTGGTGATGATAGTGGTTAGCAATTGTTAGGAGAGTGAACCGAAAAGTGACCATAGTTAGTTTAATTATATTAGTGAAAAATTTTAATTTTAATTAAGAAATTAGTTCATAAGTGAAAAACAATTAATCACATGATATTTTGTGAGAAAATTTTGTGTTATAATATTCTGATCAAGAAAATAGATAGGGTGAGCTTTAAAACTCCTTGATTTGCTTTAAATTAACTATAATGCATAAATGATTTGTATTGCACTAATTTTAAAGTAGATCGAAGGATGTTAAAGATTACTCCAATCAAATTTTAAGTTAGAAAATTCTAACATAATTTTTTATGAATATGCTTTTTTAATTATTTAATATTAATTTTATTTTTGAATATTTTCATATTTGTATTTTTAAAAAATTACAAATTAAGCTACATTTTCTTGTTTGCCAAATTATTTTAAAAGACTAAGGTTCGTTTGGGACAACTTTTTTATTACTTTCTAAAGCAATTTTTTAGTACAAACTTTTTAATTAAAAAACTTTTTGAAGAGTTGAATCTCAAGTGAATTTTTAATCTTATGAATTTATTTTACATTTTTTATTTGTTTATTTTGCTATGCATTAAAAGCTCACTAGCTATTATTTTAAATAGAAGGAAATAGAAATTTAATCTTGAATAAGTATCAAATTTTAAAATAACTATTACATAGTTTGTTGTAAATAAAAAGTTCTTTAAGGTAAGTATATGTTGAAAATCTGATATTATACAATTGAGCATTAATATTTATTAAAAGCTCTATAACTAGATGAATTAAAATTTAAGATAGCTTTCACACAATTTTTTTGTGTTAATGAGTGTATCCTTGTGAGTTAAAAACACCATGTTGTATATTTAGTTATGATCATTTAGTTGATTGATTTTATTGTTTGATACGATCATACGACTAAATAGTTGGATATGTCCATTGCTCAAAATCACTAAATAGTTAGACATCTCAAATTCAAATATAGGTTTGTAAAAAATGATCAGTTAACTCGACCCGAAAAATTCTGATTCGGATTGACTTGTTTAATAAATGAGTTGGGTTTGAGTTGACCCACCAACCCAGATTTGACCCGTTTAATTTTTTTTCTTAATTTCCTTTATTTATTAATATAAGCTTCTTATTTTTTATCAATTAAACTATATTTTATAATTAATAAGCTAATAATTTTTTTTCATTAAAACCAATTATCAGGTCGGGTTCGGGTTGCTAGCAGATCGGATTCGGGTCAAATCAATTTTAAATTGCTCAAATTGATCCGTTGACTTATTTTGACACACCTCATCAAAGAGGTCATGAGTGCTATTCGAGGCAAAGGCCTAGACATGGAGTGGCTTCTAAAGTGGTTGGCTTCCTAGAGAAAGGAAAGAGGTGGGTGGGGGTTCATAATTGAAAATTGCCAAAATAAATGTTGTTGGACTATATGAGTAAACAGTAAAACTCAAATATGTAAGGAAGCTTTAAATGTAATGGTGGAGTTTTGTAGGAACTTCCCAACTAAATATGTTTATAATGGTCCACTCCTGAATGTATTGCATTAAAAAAGCTGAAATTATAAAATTTAGGCTAATATGAAATTATTTTAGTCAAAGTACTAGTGAACAATTTCTTGCATAATATGAATTTGATCATTACAAATCCACCCTTCCCAAAATTAGCCATATAGAGACTTTGAGTTACTTAAATTTTAGTCATTATTTTCCCATACATATTGAAACTTGTATTTACAAAGACAATCATATTTATAAATAATATTTATATAATAAGTACTCTATATTTAATTTTCATTAAGTTTCCTTCTTTTTTTTTTAAATTCATTAAGTTTCTTTTTTTTTTAAATAAAACTCACAACGGGTCCTACGCATTAATTAAAAAGAAAAATTACAAGTCCTTAAAGAACCAAAAGCTCTCTGGAAATACAGCCTTTGAAATAAAATCTACCAACCAATGATTCTACCTATTACAATATATAAGAAAAGATAAAAACACAAGGAAAGTAAGTAAAGGAGAACAGTCGGCTCAAAGAAGTAGCAAAAAGGATCACGGCCAAAAGAAGAGCCACACGAACCAATACAAGCCACCTGCAAGAAAAAAGACATAAGAGAGAAACAACAAGGCAAAGCAAGATACCAATAACAACTAGCAAAACAACACAACCAGCAACTAGAAAGCCCCCACAGGATCACACCCACAGCCAACAACATGCAAACGAAAAGCCAAAAAAGAATAAGGACGCAAACAACGCCCCATCAAGCAAGCCAAACAAAAACCCACAAACCACCACAACCAAACCAACCATCAACCAAACCTCACGGCATAACCACCAACCGAACCAACACCAAACCCAAAGCCACGATAGAGCCCCCACGGGACTACACAGAACCCAAACAACACACTGATGGGAACAGCCATAACCAAAAATTAAAGACCCCACTCAAAACCCAAACAACAACCAATCCCAACCAACAAACCAAAAAACCAAAGTTTTGCCTCCACCCAATCCAGCCCCCAATTAAGAGCCACCTCAACAAACCAAATAGACAACCCGAGCCCCACAACCAGAAAAGCACACAAACCATAAGCATAGAGACACCCAAGAGCAGGCCAACAACGGAAGATAAAAATTTTCATTAAGTTTCCTTGATGTCACCCAAAATGTTATATTAGGTTTTGAGAAATTGCCGATAATATTGCTACAATTTACTTTAAAACTCACTACAAATTACTATGAAATTCAGATCTAAAGTGAAGCCACATCATCACTTGAAGAGGTGGATCAACTAAATTTGGGAAGAATGTGATATACATTTGTAAAAAGAATTTTTATTAGTCAATTTAAATATGAATTTCTTTGAGTACATGTGCTATCAAGTTGAGTTCGAGCCACTAAGGCAGAGCTCAAATTACGAGTAAAAAATAAACGATTGGCTCAAAATTGATTCGAAATCAAAATTAATGTTTAATAAATTTTAATTCAATTTATGACAATTCAATTATGACTTCGTTTAGAATGATTTTCTTACTGCTTTTTAAAGTAACTTTTTAATTAAAAAATTAAAAATTTTGTACTGAAAATTTTCTTTAAGAAGCAGTAAGAAAGAATTTCCAAACGAAGCCTAAGAGTTTACTCCAAATTGATCTTTAATTAATAAGCATGTTTTTAAAGTGTTCTTGAAGCTTTAGATACTTTATTATTCATTTTACATGTACTTAAAATAACAAAGAAGCCAAACATTACTTATACAAATCAAAACCATTGAAAAAAAATAAAGCAGTAGAGACCAAACTAATTTAAACAGTAATGCAGCCAATATTATTCCAATTTAATATATTATAAGACCAGCATTTCTTTATTTTACACTTAGGTTTCTGATCTCAATCTATCTCCTATAAATTGTCAGATAGATCCATAATATATCTATATGATTTCTTATATATTTAAGAACTCGACTCGTTTAAATAAGCTGATCAGAGGGCAGTTCCATGAAGCCATCAACCTGCCCTGTACCATCATCAAACAGCCACTTCTCCAAGAAGGTCAGAGATCGATTCTGCTCCACCTCCACCATCGCCGCCGACGAAGGCATCATCTCCGGCAACTTCACAGAGCAAAACTCCTCATTACATATCAAACTGTCACCACTGTTCTTTATATCAATTGCAGAGGACTGCATAGTGTTCTTCTCTGATGACCTCATCCAACCTTCGAGCAGCCTTGAAATGTTATCTGTGCTGGAAGCATAGGTGGAGGAAGAGTGAGGATGCTGTTGCTGTAACTGAACTCCGGCGAAGTCTGGGTTTACAGTCGCTGCTTCAATGGCAAAAGGATCATGAGATCCTATTGTTTCTTGTAGCTTAATAAGCTTTTTCTTAAGGTGAGTGTTCCAGTAGTTCTTGATATCATTATCTGTTCTTTGAGGAAGATAGGAGGCGATGGCTGCCCACCTACAGCCATAAGATATGAAACTAAAAACCAAAACCTCAAAAGATCTTGCAAAAGAAACTTTCTGACAAATAAAGTGTGGAACTTTGAAATTATTTGAACAGTAATCCAGCAAAATGATTTTTTTTTTTTTTAAGTACTGGAGAACTAGGATTTAACTAGTTTTACTTGTTGCCAAGCAAGGCTTGGAGATGGATTATAATTCCTTCTTCATGTGGAGTGAAGCTTCCACGCTTGATTCCAGGCCTTAGATAATTAGTCCACCTAAGTCTGCAGCTCTTACTGCATCTCAGCAACCCTGCAGTCAGATTTGAAGCAACAGTCATGTCTACAAGAAAATTTATAAAAAAAAAAATTGAGAAAAAAACTAAGTTGATCAGAGATGGAATTGATTCACACAAGGAAATGAAGTGAAACTGAAAAAAAAAAAAAAGATGGGTACCTGTATTAATAGGAACAGATCTCCAGTTTCCAGGGCCATGCTCCTGAATGTAAGAGACAAGTATGAGGTCTTCTTCAGGAGTCCATGGACCTTTCTTGATCCCAGGCTTGTCACAGCATGGCGGCCTTCCCATGGCTACCTTTAGCTGCTTCAGCACAACCACCCTTCTTCTTCTTCCTCCTCTTCAATCTCTCTCTCCCTCTAGTCTCCGATGACTACACTCTTCTGTTGTGTTGGGTTAAATTCTCTCTATTTCTCTCTCTCTACAGCTTCCTCATTGTCTTTATTTTTGCCCCCTACAGGTGTCTAATGAACATGTGAATATATATTTATATTGAATGACTTAAATGGAGTTGGCTTTTTCACCTATCATCTACCTTGCTGACTCTAATTGCCTTTGCCTTTCAGACCCTTTTTTTAATCACAAAGTCAGCCAGGCTTCTCTTTTGTTTTAGAAGGGAGAGGTCACATGAATCACTGGGGCTTTGGCCTAAAGCTGCAAGTTCTATATATAGTGATTCTTTTTTTTCATAAATGATGATAAGAAATAATATCGGGGAATCTGTAATACACCAAAAAAAATCAGCAATTAATGAGGATAAGTTTGTGTGTATCACTGTCCTTGACCTGTAACCTGTAAATGAACTTCCCTGCTTTGTTGCTCAGGTCAAACATTAATAAATTCTTTAATGATTTTTTTTTCTTTTGGAGTTCAGAGATATAATATATAGAATCTAATTAAATACACAGCTCATTTTGGCCTGTTGATTGAGAGCTTAGGCTACCAACTAAGAGGTCTTGGATTCGAGTCTTTGTGTATACGATGTGTGCATGAATTTATCTTAATTGATCTAAATATCCGAAAAATATATAAAATCTAATTAAAGATCATCCTTTTTCAATGTACATTATATAATACTGTATTTGTACATTGTTATATAAATATAAGTCCCTACAATGAACACATGCATGCGTGCGGCTCTATTTCTATATGTATATATATATACAATATTTATATTGGGATGGTACTCTATATTATTATATATTATTAGTATTATTTTCAACGTGTATTTGCGTTTATTATTCTGTAATAAGTCAGTCCGGCCTCAATGCATTTTAGTAATCATATATGAAAGAATAAGGGCTATGATAAAAAAGTAATATTTACAATCATTTATAAATTATCATATGGATTTTATTTTAAATCAATTATTTCTTAAATAAAACATTAATTTTTTCTTATAGAATAAATTTGTAAATCATCCTTTGTTGTTTGATCATACACATTATATCACCTAATTTGTAAATCAGATCCATATATTTTATATTAATAAATTCATTAACAACATAATTGTCATATAATAGAATAAATTGAATATTAAAAATAACATTCATTTCATTATTTATTTGTGCCTCCTTAATCAAAAGCCTAATTTTGCTCATTATATTCTCTCTTTTTGGGCATAATTTAGGCTTCCCCATATTCTACGTGTGATACATCATAATTCTCTTCTCTGATTTGTAGATATCAGTGAACATATCGCACGAGTTGAACCCTTTTACTTAGAGGTTTTTATTATGATTGTTTTTTCTAGATGTCGGACAAGTTTTATAAGCTCATTTATAAAATATTAAAATTTTATTGATATTTCTAAATGATATATTTTTTGAATAAAAAACATTAAAAAGAATGAGATTTACATGCATGTCACTAAATTCTTGTGTATTTAGCCTTATAACTCCTAAATACTTATATATGTTGATATAATATCATAATATTTGAATCACGTTAATAATGCCTCTAACATTAACTTATGTAAAGTGAAATATATCTTTTCATGCATATATTTTAATATGATTAAAATATTATGGTGTTCTAAGGTACGTTATATATATATATCTTTTTGAGACATTTCATCATTATTGGGAATATTTAATATTTATTTCTTCTATCATCTTTGTGCCCAAAAAACAAATTAGTATATTATATATGTATTGAAATCAATAAGCATAAATCATTTCTTCTATCTCATTTCCCCATAATTACTTCGAATGATTATCTTAGCTTGATTTGGAATAGTTTTCTTGCTATTTTATAAAATTATTGTAAAAAATATATATATTTTTAAAATTATTATAAAAAGCAGCTTTTTAATACAAAAAATATTTACAACTAGTAAAAAATAATAGTCAAATAAAATTATGATTGCGATCTAAAAAATAAAGCGGTAAGAAAATTATCTCAAATTAAGCTTTTGGCTTTGTTTGGGAGAACTTTTAAACATTATTTTTTTACTGTTTTCTATTGATATTTTATCAAAAAAGCTGTTATAAAATATAGTTACAAAACTGTCTCAAATACAGCTTTATACTATTGATATACATTAACGCTTTATATCCATGCACGTGTGTGTGAATATGCATGTATAATATTCTGACTCTAAGGGCCGTAGAATGCTTATTTTTTCCATGCCTGCTCTTAATTCTTCATTCTAAAGTACAAAGTTCCTATTTCTTACAGTGAAAATTCAAAATCTATGCTTCCTTAGTCGTCTTCATCATTTCATTTCAGACATGACGGCGAAGCCCTCTCTATATGAACATCAATGGCAACTGGATGGAGATTTGTACTTGTGATTCTGTACTGTTTAACATTTAAGCTGAAATATTTGGGCAGAAATATAAATTATGCAAGTGGGTATATTACCAGCTGAGTACAGTTATCCATTTTCAACCTTGAAACTGATCATTTTTTATTTGTTGGATTAAATATTACCAAAACTGTTCTAATTCAAATGTAATCCACTTTGGCCAATCCAATATAAATTATATTAATGGGATGTGAGGTGTTTATTCGTATGCAATTATCATTATAATTGAAGAGCATTTAATTTTTTAGAAGGAAAAAATTTTTCTCATATATTTTATTAATTAAAAATGGGACTTGAAGTCAATTATTAAGTAAATAGGTATGAAATTAGTTAAAGATATATAAAAGGACATTAATATTCTATTTAGAGATTAAAGTGGATAAATCTTGTTAGTTCTTGAATCTTATAGAGATGTTTGAACTACTTAGTTGTTGGTAAGAACTTTGTAATTACATCAGCTGGATTGATCTCTGAGATGAGGTGCTCAGGTGGATGAGTGCTTTACTCTTAGAGACAAATTGCGAAACATGTATATACGTGTGTTGCGGGCTAGAATATACGCGGTGATAGAGTTAGAAATTTTCATCTGAGCGTTGTATGAATATCCAGCACACAAACAGAAAAAGAAATAACACCAGAATTTTTACATGAAAAATCCTAGAAAGGGAAAAATCACGGGATCACGCCCAGTTGAAAGGATTCCACTAGTGCTTGCTTAGGTTACAAGTGGCTGACTCGTCCCTTAAATTGAGAACGATCAGATTACAGTAATCAACTCTCGGATTGAAATTCAGTTACAAATAGAGAGCAGAAATCCAGCGACGTTGAGTGGTCCGACGGAACTCCGACGTCAGGTGGTGGTCCGGTGGAACTCAGGCGTCGGGTGGTGGTCCGGTGGAACTCGGGCGTCGGGTGGTGATCCGGCAGAACTCGGGCGTCGGGTGGTGGTCCGGCGAAACTCCATCGTCAAGTGGTGGTCCGGCGGAACTCCGGCGTCAAGTGGTGGTCCGACAGAACTCCGGCGTTAGGTGGTGATCCGACGGAACTCCGGCTTCGGTCAGCTGCCGAGTGGAAGTCCGGCAGTAGTCGAGGAGGAGTCTGGGGGCAAGAGAGCTCTCTTCCTTGGCTCCTTCTCTTCTCTTCTTACTTGGGTCCCCTCTCATGAGAAATGAGGGGTTTATTTATAGTTTTTTGAGAGTGTGGCCAATAAATAAGAGGAAGATCAAGGGTAAATTGGGAGTGGTTCGAATGGATGACCGATGTTGAATCCCTTGATCACGGACCGTTTCTTGAGTATTTGGAGGCCTTAATGATATCAGAATTCGATGACCTTGGCTCGTTTGATTCGTCTCATCGAGCCGCTCGATTCGACTATAAGTATGTCACGTTTGGAAACTGTTTGGTAATCTGAATTATGAATTGAACCTTCCAAATGTGTTGTGGGTCTTTGATTTGGACTCATTTGGGCTCGGATTGAGTTGAATTTGGTGTCGTTGGGTTTGTATTTCTGAGACGTTCAGTTCGACTATAAATTTGCTGAAATCGGAGTTCAGATGGTCTTTGAATTAATTTTTGAAATTTCTAACTTGATTTTTGCCTTGAGATTCGTGCCTGATCAAGATAATTTTTTGATGATATATCAACGTGAAAGGTTGGAGTAGCTCCAGTAACAGATAAGATTAGATTAAAGAGTACTCACCTAACACGGTTTGATCACATAAAACGTCAGTCTTCTCGTGACTCGATTAGAAGAGTAGATGTATTAGATTGGCCTATATTAAGAAAGATAGAGGTAGATCTAAAAAGGCATGGTTATAAAATATTAGAAATGACATTTCTTTATTAGATTTAAATGAGGATTTAACTCTTAATAGGGCGCAATGGAGAAAAAAGATTCATATAACCATTCCCATGTAGTGAGATAAACACTTGATGTTGTTTATGATTTCATTAGCAATCACATCTCGAACGAAGACAACGTACGCTACAGTGAGTTGTAGAGAAGGCTTCCAATTGCTAATAATATTTTCAATAATCATAAAAATATATCCAAAAACATACCTTCTTCTATCAATACTGCCAATGAAATGATCAAAAGTAGCTTCAGATGACGAACCTAGATTGAATGAACCCTTTAAATAACTAAGAATCCATTTGAGAGCTTATCAATGAACCTTTTCGAAGTTTACCAGAAATATATATGCTACTACCGCTCATTGATCACTTTGCAAGGTCTAGTCTCGTGCTAAACATTCCATACATCACACTTCCAACAATATTGGCATACTGGATCTGGTCCATAAAAGATTCTTCACATTCATTCTGCGCTGGAGCTACAGCTTTCAACTTGAGACGTCTAGCTAGCCAATGGTGACGTCTTCACGACTTTGAGATTCTACAAATTGAATTTATTCAAATCCTTTATCATATAATGACTTTGAGACAAGAATAGCTTTCTGCTTTGTTTGCTTCTAGTAATTTGAATTCCTAGGAATTTGCAAACCTTTCTAAAAAATCCTTCATTCCCAACTCTCAGAACTTAACAATTATTTCAATAAATCGATTAATGATAAAAAAAATTACTTGCAATCAAAATATCATCTGCATATAAGAGCAAATATAATACAAGACAGCCCACTGTTATAAAATTCAGCTAAAAACCTCTTAAAGTTGCCTTCATCACAAAGCTCCTATTTCAAACAAATAGAATTAGGATCCTCAATCGAAATCTGAGAGATAGTATCAGCCAGAGGAGTGGGAGTAGTAGCAGGAAGGGACCAACCATGTTCATTAAGTATCACATCAATACGAGCATTAGGGGGGAACAAATATCTGAGAGATTGTGAGAGCAGCAAATCAGAGAGAGATATCCCATTACACCGGGGATCTCAAAAAAAGGGAGATAGAGCAGTTGGGAGCTAGTGATCCTAAATTTGAAATTTTCTCTAATAGTGGCAGTAGAGGATCAAACAAATTTCCAGAATTGGGTAGCAGCATGAGGGGGTGGACACCAGGGTGAGGTGTATCTGAAGAATATCCATTTTGAAAGAGGGGAAGTCCTGTTAAAAATTCTGAAAATAAGGGAGCAATTGAAGCAGTATTGAATAGCTTGAAAAGAGGGCAGGCCAAGATTACACTGAGCCCTAGGTTTGGAGGTGTTAGCCCAAGAAAGCATCGATTTGTTTGGCATAAAATCTATGCCCTATGCATGTTTCTCTACTTACTGTTGGATGGCTATTATTGGTGGGTTAAAAACAATGAATGCATTCCTTCAAAGAAACATTTTTGTAGACCCTATGTGCTATCTTTGCCACTCCTCTACTGAAAGCACATCTCATCTCTTCTTTGAATGCAACTTCTCTTTCTATGTGATTGCTGAGATGATTCTTAGGATTAAGGATCAATTATTTAGACTAAGTCTTTTTCAAATATTTGAGATAATTAATGATATGGAGCCTTCTGTTAAAAATGCAAAGAGCCTTTACATGCTTATTACCCGTTCTTCTCTTTATTGCTTATGAAGGGAATCAAATGTCAGAAAATTTGGCAATTCTTATACCTCTACTACAATTTGCCACAAAGTTAAAAAAACTGTTTTTCTCAAAGTCTCTAAGTGGAAAAATAGAGAAAAGCTCTTTTGGATATGCTATAATGTTGGCAGGGTTGATGGTTGGTTGCATTTGAATTTGATGTTTTTGTTTGGAAATGCAGGCCCTATTGTTTTTATTCGGTGACTGTATGGTTGCATCTGGCATTAGTTTTTGCTGCCTGGGTGTTTTCTCGGCTGAAAATGATGTTTTTGTTGGTTGTGTGTTTTCGGTGCCTTTCATGATGCCTTTCCGTATATTGATTGGTGACCTGGAGGGAACTTGCAAGCCTTGGACAATGATGATTTTTTCATGTCATTAACCTTGGACTATCTGCAGGCAACCAGGGGATCGTGTGCTTCCCTTATTTGAATTAAATCTCTATCACATGACTATTATCTGAGTCCAGGCTATTTTTATTTTTGTGCTCTACTGGTTGCTTTATTTCACTTTGGCAATTTTTCAATACATAGTTTATCTCTGATTTTGGTCTCTTATATCCCTTGATAGGAGTGCTTTTTTAGCTTTTGTTGAGCTAGCTCCATTTTTTGGTCGGAGTTTTGTTGCTCCTTTTACTTGTATCTTCTTTTACTTGTAATTTTTCGTATATTGATACAAGGGCTCGCCCAAAATTTTCCCAAATGATTAGGTGACCGTTATACACAATTATAAAGCTTGCATCTCTCATCTCCAGTTTTCTTTTTAAACCAATCAAATCAGATATGTCGAGAAGATTACTTCAAATCATAAATGTGTCTTTTCAAAAAAACAACTTTTGCTCACTTTCAATCACAAACTGTTGAGGTTGCTTCATGAAAGTAATTTCCTCCAAACCACCATATGATAAAGCAGTTTTTACATCTATTTGGTCAAGTTCAAGATCAAACTTGGCAACAATGGTTAGTGCCACTCTTATTGAGATCTGTTTGACAACATGTGGAAATATTTCATTGATATCTTATTCCTTTTTTTTATCATTACTAAAACTCTTTGCAACTAACCTTTGTGGAGGCTAAATTTGTTATTTTATCCTATCTATTGCAAGATAATATTTTTGTTGATACTGAATACCATTCATTTGATCCCATCCAATGTTGGCCTCTGCTTGCTATTTGCATGGTATGTAAGTTTTTTACTCAATTGCAATGAAAATTTAGTCTCCTTGAATGTTGCATATCTACTTATGTTACATTTCTCTTTATCCTTTTCTATATACCATAATCTGAAACCCTTGACACCCTTTATTGAGAAGTAAACCACATAACAAAACAAACAAGAAGAGAAAATAATTAAAATAAACACCAATATTTAACATGGAAAAAATTCAAGTCAGGTAAAAACTACGGAGTCACACCACAGCAAAATTCATTATAAAAATTGGGAGAAATTGTACAAATCTTTTCTCTCTCACTCTCTTCTTGTCTCACTTCACTTCTTCACTTCATTATTCTCAGGACTAATAAAGAGATACTGTTCTGCAACATGAATGGACACAATCCTTCAATTTAAACATGAAAATAAGAAAGAAAACTATCCAATCCGACTCGTAGCACCGCAGCTCTGAGTCTTAAGAGTCGCCGTGCTTCACTCTCTGTCTCTACGTTTGGACTGCAAAGCCGTCATGCTACAACCTAGAATGTTGCAGTACACAAGTGTACAACGATGCAACGCTCTAATGTACAACGATGTAGTGTTGTACGATTGTACAGGGAAAAAAAATTTCGACAGCAAGGCCCTCAAACCCCTAGCAGGGGGAGACTCGCCAGCAAACCCCACCAACTTAACCGACAAAATTGAGGTATGAGTCAACAGTATAACTAGATTGATCGATACAATCAAATTCTACATAGAACTAACACCATCCGAATAATCCAAGAACACACACTTTAAAGCACTTGGTTGTAACTGATCATGCTTAACATGTATATACAACACACTTAAACACTTCCAAATTGCTATAATATGGCAGATGTCTAATCCGAAGCTCCCTTAGGGTCTTCAAGTTCACTGTTGCAGAAGGACATCTATTTATCAGATAACTGGCAGATATTTTTAATTTTTTTCTCATAAAGCACACTAAGCACAAATTATTCTAATTGCAACAATCGCGAGTGAAGATAATAACTTTCGGAGCTTAACAACCGAGCCCGGTAGGATTCCTACTTCATATTTCATGGGCTTACATAGGTTAGTTTTAAAAGACTTTGTTGGGCTTATGGGCCTAAATTTGTTTGAGTCCAATTTAATTAAAAGCTTATGACAATTTATTAAATTTATTTAAAATATGCATGCACTAATTGCCGATAACTTAATATCTACATTTTGAAGTATATATACATTTGTGTGTTACTTTCAATCTATATGTAACTTTATTTATATGTTAATAAATTTTTTAAACCTATTTAAATATTTTAATTAATTAAAATGTTATTTCTTCTTAAATTATCTTATGCTATACAAAATATTTCAATACTAATCCAATAAAAGGATATATTATAAGATTTATATGAATCTATAAATTTTACATAGATATCAAATGGAGTATATTTGTTATTAAGATTTTAATAAAAGATAGAAATTTATTTAAAATAATTTAATTGGTGGGGACACAAAATCATAATCTCATGGAAACGTTCAAATTAATATACTTATGTTATAATTTCACTTTTTAGATTTTTTCAAGGCCTAAATCATTTTTAAACTTGAGGATTTTGATGATAAAAAATAAGTTTGAAAAAAATATTTTTGTATTTAAGATCTAAAATATTCTTTTAGTATGAAAAAAATAATTTACATGCCTTTACAAAAAAATTTGAAAAAAAAAATATTGATGAAAATATAATGGCGTTTGACTACTTAGTAATTGATACGTCACCAAGAATCGCCTTAATTGGGTATGAACCTCGATGCAAATTTGATTTAGGCGCATCCAAATTAAATTCGGGACAATCCAAACTCTGATTTTAACAAGCTTATAGTCAAATTGAACATCTCGAGGAGACAAACCGATGCAATCAAAATTTATCACTCTATATATATTTCTTTTATTTTACATGTTTTGGACTCTATATTTTTTTTATTTGTATTACCTTATGATGGAAAATAACTCATGATCATGCTTGGGTTTGGTGCTCTTAGGCTGTTTCATTCCTTTAGTCTTCCTTATATTTTTTTCTGGCCCTTTGGTTTCCCAGCTGGTTCTAGGATTCGTTGTTGGCTTAGTTTCCCTGAAGGCTCGGATTCCCTGCTATCTCGATTTCCTTGCTGCTGGCTGCTTGGTTTCTTCCCCTTGCTGATCCTTATGCTATTTGCTTAGACTTCTCCATGAATGAGGGATAGCGGCAGAGAGAGACCTGTACTCTGCTTCGGTTGATGACTTGGCAACTGTGACTTGCTTCTTGACTGACCAAGATATGAGATTTGGACCGAGGAAGGTGCAGAAGCCGGAGACCGATTTCCGATCAGCGGTGTCGGAGGCCCAATCAGCATCGGTGTAGGTACGGAATTATAAGTCGCCGATGGTGATGGGAAGGCCGTAGGATAGAGTGCCTTTGATGTAGCGAAGTAAGCATTTGAGAGCTTGGAAGTTTTGAACGGTTGGTTGGTGCATATGTTGGCAGACACGATTTGTAGCGAACGCAATATCTGGACGAGTTATAGAGAGGTATTGGAGAGAACCTACGATAGAGAGATGGATCATGGAACGGTGTGTGGTTGTTGTGATGTGGTTTGGACGGCAGAGAGACTGGGGTAGGGGCGGCTTTGCTGTTGTCAAACTCAGCATCTTTAAGAAGCTTGGCCGCATAGTGTGCCTGTGTTAGGAAGTAGCCGGTAGGAGTTTGCTGAACTTGAATGCCTAGGTAGAGGGAGATCTCTCCAAGTTGTTTGAGAGCAAATTGGGAGTGTAGAGCTGCGAGTAGGGACTGGATGGTAGGTTGATCGTTTCCTGTGACAAGTATGCATCAACATAGATTAGTAGATAAATGTGAATGCGTTGTTTCGTAAAGAGAAGTAATGAGGGATCGGAACAACTAAACCTGAAGCCACGAGTGTGAGTAAAGTTAGTGAGCTTATGGAACCATTGTCTAGGGGCCTGCTTTAGGCCATAAAGAGATTTGTGTAATTTGCAGACGTGGTTGGGTGAAGTTGCGTCCACGAAGTCGGGGGGTGGCGCATGTAAATGTCATCGGTGAGATCACCGTGAAGAAATGCATTGGAGATGTCAAGTTGAAGAATTTGCCAGTGGTTGGTGAGGGCGAGACAGAGGAGGATGCGTATTGTAGGCATCTTGGCGACCGGGCTGAAAGTTTCGGTGTAGTTCTCTCTGAATATTTGGTCGTAGCCCAAGGCAACAAGTCTTGCCTTGTGACGATCTACCTGTCCTGAGGGTAGGAATTTTGTTTTGAACGTCCACTTACAACTGAGTATGTGCTTGTTTGGTGGAGCAGGTACAAGAGACCAGGTCTTTTGATTTTGAAGGGATGTGAATTCAACTTGCATTGCCTTGCGCCAATGTTCACATTTAGCTGCCTGATTGTAGGTGGTAGGTGTCGGTGAGGTTTCGTTGGTGCTGATCAGAGACAGAATTTGCTTTGGTTTACTGATGCCAGCCTTCAATCGAGTAAGCATAGGATGGGTAGGTTGAACTGAAGGAGTGGGGTCAGCGGCAACTTCAGGATGACTGGAAGAAGTGGAAGCAGGTGACATTGGGAGAGAGGTTGGTTGAGACTCTTGAGTGGACAGAGGCAGAGACGGGGCAGGTGTAGGATACGGACTGCTCTGTGAGACAGTGTAGGTGGGGACAAGAAGGAGTGGAGGAGTGTTAGGGGTGGGAGTTGAGAGTGTTGAATTGGTTGTGGAAACCTTAGAGGCATGGGGAAATATATGTTCTTGAAACACAACGTGTCATGAAATATGAGTTTTACGAGTGTCCAGGTTGTAGCATTTGTAGCCTTTATGGCTAGAGGAGTATCCGATGAAGACACACGGTTGAGATCTTGGGTCAAATTTGTTGGCGGTGTAGGGTTGTAGCCAGGGATAGCAAAGACAGCCGAAGGTACGAAGGTGAGAGTAGGATGGGGTTTTGTTAAAGATCAGTTGATAGGGAGCTTGAAGCGAGAGAGAGCGAGACGGTAAGTGATTTATGAGATAGGTGGCGGTAGATAGAGCAGCAGTCCAAAAATCATGGGAAAGATTGGAGGCATGTAGAAGAGTGAGAGTGAGATCCAGGAGGTGACGATGTTTACGCTCCGCTATACCATTTTGTTCTGGAGTGTGGGGGCAGCTTAATTGCTGAAGGATGCCATTGTCTTGAAGGTAGGATTTAAAAGCGTTGCTGGTAAATTCTCCTCCTCCGTCGGAGCGAAAGTGCTTTGGAGTTGTGTTGAATTGATTTCGAATAAGACTACAAAAGAGTTTGAATTTTAGAAACGTTTCTTGCTTAGAGTGCATGAAGTAAATCCACGCAAAACGAGTAAAATCATCAATGAAAATCACGTAATAGCGGAAACCATCTAAAGAACTAAGAGGAGCAGGTCCCCAGACGTCTGAGTGTATGAGTTCGAACAGGGAAGTGGTAACAGAAGTTCTTTTATTAAAGAATTGCTTGTGGCTCTTGGCCATGTTACAAGAATTGCATGTAAAAGAAAGTGATTCTTTGCTAAATTCAGGAATGCTTTGTGTTATAATAGAGAGAAGCCGATTGTGGGGATGGCCAAGACGAGCATGCCAGACTTGAGAGGAAGTGCGGCCGACGTGAAGAGCAGTGGGAGGTGCTGCCATGGCTGAGCTCAGATGATACAGGCCATTAAGAAGACGCCCACGAAGAAGCAGCTGATGATCCTGAGAGTCCTTCATTTCAAAGCCATTAGCATCAAACGTAATTGAAATGGAATTATCTGTGGTTAGTTTAGATACAGATAGCAAGTTATGAGTGAGAGACAGAACGTGTAGAAGGTTACGCAGATGAAGCTTACGAGGGGTGTCTGGGATCGGGAGCAAACCGTGACCGGAGTGTTGAATGGGGATGGTAGATCCATTTGCGACGGAGACAGAATCTGCACCGTGATAGGTGGATGGGTGCTGGAGATTGGCACTGTCCGGCGTCAGATGAGAAGTTGCTCCTATGTCAAGAATCCAGTTTTGGTTTGTAGAAGGCGCAGGTTGAGCATAGAGGGCACGAGGGCCTTGAGTAGTGGTTGGAGCATATTGATAATTGCTCCGGTGCCAGCAATTTAAGGCGATGTGGCCAAGTTTGCCACAGATTTGGCAAGTCGGGCGCTGATTGTTGGAGGGATTCGAAGGTTGGTTTGCGAAGCTTGGTGACATTGGTTTTGACGGAGCTGATTTGTTCTTGTAGAAGCGCTTCTGGTTACGATCTCGTGTTTGATTTGTGGAAGTGGCGTAGAGAGCAGAAGTGGACGAGGTGTGGGATTGATCTTGAAGAAGTTCTTGATTGACATGGATCTCTTCGCTGCAGAGAAGGGAGTAGAGATTGTCAAGATCGGCAGGAAGAGGAGAGGTTCTAATGGAGGTCTTAAACGCATTGTAGGAGGAGGGAAGTCCGTTGAGAATATATAGAACAATGTCTTCCGGATCAAGTTTGGAGCCAGATGCCACAATATTGTCCACAAGGTTCTTGATTTGTGAGAGGTATTGTTGCATTGATAGATTCTTCATTTGAAGATGGTGCAATTCGTTCTTGAGTTGAATCACACGCGAGCGACTGGCTAGCTGTAGGCATCGTTCGAGGACCGTCCAGACTTCTTGCGTGGTGGTGGAAGTGATGACATAAGGAAGAATGGACGGCGAGATAGTTGAGAAGAGGGCGGATAGCAGATTGCTGTCGACGAGGCGCCAGCGAGCATGTTCAGGAGAAGAAACATTAGCTGGCGGTGGAGTTTCGCCCGTTAGGTGACCGGCGTATCCGTTGGCAGAGAAGTTGTTGATGATCTGGATACGCCATATAGCATAGTTGTCGGTGGTGAGAGGGTGGGGAAGAAGGTTTTTGAGGTTGGAGATTAAAAATTTTAGAGGAGCTGGGATCGAAATTTCAGGAGGATGACCCGCAAGGGTTGCGGCAGAGGGTGGGAGGGAAGAAACTGAATCTTGATCCCCCATTGAAGGCTCTTGATACCATGTGAGAACAGCCAAGAGAGGCTGAGAGGACAGGAGAAGAACGAGACAGCAGGAGTGAAAGAAGAGATTGTATATCTTAATGAATAGGAATACAAGCATTATATAGACTAATTACAAGTAAGAGATAAAGTAAATGCAGGTACAATGTAAGATAATGAGAGACGCGTGTTAATACCCTCAGGGTCCTCAAGTTCACTGTTGCAGAAAGACATCTATTTATCAGATAACTGGTAGATATTTTTAATTATTTTCTCCTAAAGCACAATAAGCACAAATTATTCTAATTGCAACAATCGCGAGTGAAGATAAAAACTTTCCGAGCCCGGTAGGATTCCCACTTCATATTTCATGGGCATACATAGGTTAGTTTTAAAAGGCTTGTTGGCCTTATGGGCCTAAATTTGTTTGAGTCCAATTTAATTAAGCCCCAATCAAGTCGGTCATGAGTTTCGATATTTAATTTTAAATTTTAAAGCTATGGCATGAGTTTAAGAAATAAAAGCATCAAACTTTGGTAATAACTAATCAAATTAAGTTTTTTCTTATAAAATAAAAGCTTATGACAATTTATCAAATTTATTTAAAATATTTATGCACTAATTGCCGATAACTTAATATCTATATTTTGAAGTATATATACATTTGTGTGTTACTTTCAATCTATATGTAACTTATTTATATGTTAATAAATTTTTTAAACCTATTTAAATATTTTAATTAATTAAAATGTTATTTCTTCTTAAATTATCTTATGCTATACAAAATATTTCAATACTAATCCAATAAAAGGATATATTATAAGATTTATATGAATCTATAAATTTTACATAGATATCAAATGGAGTGCATTTGTTATTAAGATTTTTAGAAAAGATAGAAATTTATTTTAAATAATTTAATAGGTGAGGAGACAAAATCATTAATCTCATGGAAATGTTCAAATTAATATACTTATGTTATAATTTCACTTTTTAGATTTTTTCAAGGCCTGAATCATTTTTAAACTTGAGGATTTTGATGATAAAAAATAAGTTTGAAAAAAATAGTTTTGTATTTAAGATCTAAAATATTCTTTTAGTGTGAAAAAAAAAATAATTTATATGCTTTTACAAAAAATTTAAAAAAAAAATATTGATGAAAATATAATGGCATTTGACTACTTAATAATTGATACGTCACCAAGAATCGTCTTAATCGGGCTTGAATCTCAATGCAAGTTTGATTTAGGAGCATCCAAATTAAATTTGGGACCATCCAAACTCCTATTTTAACAAGCTTATAGTCAAATTGAACATCTCGAGGAGACAAACTCATGTGATCAAGAATTATTATTCTATGTTATTTTTTATTTTATATGTTTTGGACTCTATGTTCTTTGGACTATTTTTTTTTTATATGCATTACCCTATGATGGAAAACAATCAATGATCATGCTTGGGTTTGGTGCTCTTAGATTGTTTCATTCCTTTAGTCCTCATGTTTTTTTTCTAGCCCTTCGGTTTCCTTGTTGTTTCTCGGATTCCTTGCTGGCTTGGTTTCCCTACTGGCTCGGATTCCCTGCTGTTGGCTGCTCGGTTTCTTCCCCTTACTGATCCTTGTGCTGTTTTCTTAGACTTCTCCATGAATAGGCTGATTTGGAGGGGTTTTAATGGCTGTTTTGGTGGCATATTTATGTCATCTATTAAATGTTTTTTCCCTTCTTCTCCTATATAATGTAACTGATTTCCTTTGTGAAAGAGATATATGTGATGAATATTTGGAACGTGAAACCTGAGGGTTTGTTATAGCTTGTGAGCTATCCTCTTATACCTTCCTTCTTATATTTCTTCTAGGACTTTTATCTATTCTTCTCTCCATGGTTCCCATTCCACTTATATCTTTCTTCTCGATACTTTGATTAATCGTAAGTTGTATTTTGTCTAAGTTTTTATTACAAGTTGTAAGTTGTGTTTTTTTTTTACAAAGTTGAAAGTGGTCTTATGTCTTGTAAGTTGTAAGGTGTTATTATGTTCTAAGGTTGTGTTTATTTTATAAATTGTATGTGTGTTGTCCGTTTTATTATAAGTGATGTTTTATCATATTTTATTATTGTGTTTGTTTAAATTATTTTTAAAGAAAGTGTTTATTTGCATACCTAGTGTTCTCCTAAAAAGTTTAGGAACTTTAGGTTGCATCAATTTGATATCAGAGCCTTAGGTTGCATCAATTTTGTATCAGAGCCAGGTTCAATGATAGTGCTTCCCTGATGTTCCGAATGCGTTCTTTCTGATGACAGATCTTCCTCTTGAATTGGAACTTTGGTTTGTTGATCATTTTGACTTTCCATTATTTTTTTGTGTTTGATTTTTAAAGAGAAAGGAAGACTCACACTTTTACCACTAATAGGGATACTATGTTCTCAAGTCATTTTTGGAGAACGCTTTGGTCGAAATTAGGGACTACTCTCCAATTCAGTGGTGCATATCATCCACAAACTGATGGACAAACTAAAGTAGTAAACAAAAATTTGATAAATTTGCTTAGGTGTCTTGCTGGAGAAAAAAAACTTTCTCAATGGGATTTAATTTTATCCCAAGCCGAATTTGCTTATAATAATTCCCTTAAACGATCCACTGAAAAAATTCCATTTGAAATTATTTATGGCTAACATATTCCCCACATCTTAGACCAAACTTCAATACCCATGCTTAGTAGAATCAGTGCAAAGGCGATAGAAATTATTGATCATATTCATCAATCCAACATCAGGTCTTAGAGAAACTCCGTATGACAAATGCTAAATACAAAACAATGGCTAACAAACATCGGAGAGTGTTATTTTTAAGAAGGAGATTTAGTTGAGGCTTACTTTCGACGATAACGCTTTCCCATTGACACATTTGACAAATTAAGCCGAAAGAAATTTGGTTCTTTTCGGATTCTGCGAAGATTGGAAACAAATGCTTATATGTTGAATCTTCCACCTTATGTTGGGACTTCTCCAGTGTTCAATGTTGCTGATCTTACACATATGAAGGAGAGCTAACTGATTATGTGGACATAAAAACTTTGCCCTTTACTATTCCAGTCCAAACTAGTGATAATTTTATTGATGACGTTGTGGATATCCGTACTACTCAGACTAGACATGGAGTGCATCGATGATTTTTGGTTAGATGGAGTGGATGTCCTCTAACTGACTATTCTTGGATTGAAGCTGAAGAGTTGCAGATTCGTCGTCCTGATATTTATCAGCGGGTTACTGGGACATTCTCATCAGGAGATGAGATTCTTCCACCAAGAGAGAATTAATGCAATCAAGAATTATTATTCTATATTTTTTTATTTTATATATTTTAGACTCTATGTAATTTAGACTTTATGTAATTTGGATGCTATATTTTTTTATTTGTATTACCCTATAATGGAAAATAACTTATCATTATGCTTAGGTTTGGTGCTCTTAGATTGTTTCATTCCTTTAGTCTTCTTCATGTTTTTTTTTTCTGGCCCTTCGGTTTCCTTACTAGTTCTTGGATTCCCTGCTGGCTCGATATCTCTGTTGGCTCGGATTTCGTGCTGTCTCGATTTCCCTGTTGCTGCTGCTCGGTTTTTCCCCTTGCTGATCCCTATGCTGTTTGCTTTGGCTTTTTCATGAATAGGCTGATTTGGAGGAGTTTTAGTGGCTATTTTTGTGGCACATTTATGTTATCTATTATATACTTTTTCCCTTCTTCTCCTATTTAATGTCACTGATTTTCTTTGTGAAAGAGAGAGATGTAATAAATATTTGGAATGTGAAACATGCGGGTTTGTCATAGCTTGCGAGCTATCCTCTTCTACTTTTCTTCTTATATTTCATCTCGGACTTCTATATATTCTTCTCTCCACAGTTCCCATTCCACCTTTATCTTTCTTCTCAAAACTTTGATTAGTCGTAAGTTGTGTTGTGTCCAAGTTTTATAACAAGTTGTAAGTTGTGTTATTTTTTTTTACAAGTTGAAAGTGGTGTTATGTCTTGTAAGTTGTAAGGTGTTGTCATATTATAAGGTTATGTTTGTTCTGTGAGTTGTATGTGTGTTGTACATTTTATTATAAGTGGTGTTTTATCTTATTTTATTATTGGGTTTGTTTAAATTATTTTGAAAGAAAGTGTTTAGCTGCATACCTAGTGTTCTCCTAAAAGATTTAGGAACATTAGATTTCATCACAAACCTAATGACATATATTTTAGTCCAATCCGAGCCTAAATAAGCTCAAATTGAAGGATCAAAGCATTTTTAGAAGCTTCATAGCATTAATTGGATGATAAAATGATATCCAAATATGACATGCTTATAGTCGAATCGAGCGGATCGATGAGACAAATCTAACGGGCCCAAGATCACTCAATTTTGACATCACTAAGACCCTTCAATGCTTAATAAATGCTCTATGATCAAAGGAACTAATATGTGCAATCTAATGAAACACTTCAAAATTGTCCTGAATATTCTTCATATTTACTAAGCATGTCACTCACAAAAAAATTATAAATAAACCCTCATTCTTCACATGAAATGGGAGGAGGAAGGTGGAAGAAGATAAGAATTTTGGAGCTTGAAGAATCCTATAACTCCACCAGGCACCACCATCGATGAATCCGTGCCGCTGCTCCAACCACTGTCGCCCGCCGATAACTATACCTTCGACCATCATTGCCCAACTACGATCCTTCCAATCTTCGTCACCTTCCTAAAAAAAATATAAAAAATTCTTTGTTATATTATTCTTTAGGTAATTTGTCCCATCTCCATCTATTTTTTAGTCTTTATGTAGAACCCCGTCAGGGGGCGCTGCCCCCTTGGACCCTCGATATATCTGCGAAGTGTACAACAATCAAGGATATGAATAAATAGGGGTCGCTATTGACCCATTTTCTTGTAGTGAAGGGTCGAGCCAAATTCGAGGCAACACCAATAATTACTTATAAGTTTGCCCCCTTTGAAAATTAAGGCTAGTTCCGCCCCTGCGTTGATGTGATTTAGAAATATGTCTAAGTAAATATAAATATTTATATAGAACAAATTTTAAGAAGGAACACTATTAATATTTAAATTAGCTGTAGAAGCATAATATAAAAAAAAATTAGAAATGAGCAAACTAGCCAAATCATTTGGTGCATTTAATAGAATGCACCAAAAAATTTGATGTTTTCAAAATGCACCAAATTGTTTGGTACATTCTATAGAATGCACCAAGCTGTTTGGTGTATTCTAAATAAAAATAAATTTTTGATTAAATAAAATTTAATGAATTCATTAATGATTAAAAATTTATTAAAAAAATAAATAACTAATTAATGATTTATTTATTTGATTTTGATGAAATTATATTAGTTTATTAGTTAAAATTTGAGTTAATTTTGTAACGCCGCTATGAATTATCACATCAGCCTATATTATTTAATCAGAAATTTATTTTTATTTCATTTCATATAATAAATGGGTCATTAATTATTATCACTTAAAATATCATTAAAATATACAAGACAAATTTTTTTTAAATATAACAAAATTTTCTTAAAACTTAAATTAACAATAAATTTTTAAAAAAATTAATTTTTAACTTTAAGTCATAAAAATTTGTGAACTTAAGATTTATATTTTAAAATTATAAATAAAATTTATATATAACATAATTAAAGAACTAAATTATAAAATTTATATTTAATATTGTTTAAAAATATATGATTTACATTTAAAAAAATACTATAAAATTGAAATTATAAAATTTATAGAAACCAGATAATTTATTTTATAAAATTTATAGGTTCTCAATTTTTTTAAAGATTTTATTTTCTAATTTTAATTATTAAATTTATATATAATATTTTTTTAAAACTAAATGATATACATTTATTAGAGGCAAAATTTTACGCTAAGCATCATTAGAGGCAAATTCGTCCAAAATCATAGTGGCGTTACAAAATCAACTTAAATTTTAACTAATAAACTAATATAATTTCATAAAAAACAAATAAATAAATCATTGATTAATTATTTATTTTTTCTTAATAAAATCTTAATCATCAATGAATTAATTAAATTTTATTTAATCAAAAATTTATTTTTATTTAGAATACATCAAACAGTTTGGTGCATTCCATAGAATGCACCAAATAGTTTGGTGTATTCAATAGAATGCACCAAACAGTTTGGTGCATTCTGAATACGCCAAATTGTTTGGTTCATTCTATTAAATGTACCAAATGGTTTGGCTAGTTTGCTCCTTTCTAATTTTTTTTTTATATTATACTCCTACTGCTAATTTAAACATTAATAGTGCTCCTTCTTAAAATTTGTTCTATTTATATATTAGACATATAAATATATAAGTGATATATATATATATATATATATATATATATATATATATATGCTTCAAAATATATATTTAAATATAAATTAAAATGCATGGATGTGAATCTTTTTTTAAATGAAAGATTAAAATTACTTAATTGTTAAACAAAGATAAAAAATTATGTGAGAATATTCTCCTTATTAAAAATAATAAAATTTACAAAAAAATAATTTTTATGTATATTACAAATTTCTCTTATATTTACATATTTAATACTTAAAATTTTATATTTATTTATTTAGCACTAAATTATTTAAATAATATTAAAAATTTCATTAATATTAATTCATTTAAAATAAAGATATATTTTTATTCATATGCTTTAATATGACTTATTTATTAAAATAATTAAATAATAAATATATAAATACATAAACATTTTATAACATAGATATAAATCCCTCCAGTTTTCACAAATATTATTCCCATTTTTTATCGGCCAAATTTTAGAAAGGAGATTGTCATTTACTAAAATTAGTTTTAGGAGCAAATTTTAAAAAAAATTTAAAAAACAGCAAAAAAGCCAAATGATTTGACGTATTCTAAATATGCCAAATGATTTGACGTATTCAGAATACTCCAAATCATTTGGCATTTTTATAAGCATGGGGGAGAGAGAGAGAGAGAGGCGGAGAGAGAAAAGGGGGAGAGAGAGGGCCACCGGATTGGAAGAATAAGAGAGAGAAGAAGAGAGATGGGGAGGTATTTTTTATATAATATTATATAAATATTATTTTTAATATTGGTAATTTAATTTATTAAATAATTATTTATAAAAACTTTTAAATTAAAATAAACAAGTATCAAAAATATTTTTAATTAAAATTTTTAGGACATTTAATATAGATGTAATGGAAATGAAAATAATATTTCATTATATTTTAAATGTATTTTTATAAAAAAATTTATTTATTACAAAAACTTTTAAATTTTCATTCTAATAAAATTTTGATAAATAATAGATTACAAATATAATAAAATATTATTTTTAATATTAGTAATTTAATAAAATATATTCTAATGAATTTTTAATATTAGTAATTTAATTTATTACAAAAACTTTTAAAATTTTTTTCTAATAAAATTTTTATAAAAAATAGATTAAAAATTTAATGAAATATAATTTAAATGGATTAAAAAATATATATAATATAATATTAATAGTTTTTGTAATATATATAATATAATTCTATTTTTTATCAAAATTTTATTAGAATGAAAATTTAAAATTTTTTTTAATAATTTTTTTTATATAAAAATACATTTAAAATATAATGAAATATTATTTTTATTTTCATTACATCTATATTAAATGACGTACAAAATTTAATTAAAAATATATTTTTTATACTTATTTATTTTAATTTAAAAGTTTTATAAATAATTATTTAATAAATTAAATTACCAATATTTAAAATAATATTTATATATTATTATATAAAAATAGCTCTCTCATCTCTCTCCTCTCTCCTCTCTCTTATTCTTCCAATCTGGTGGCTTTTTCTCTCCCCTTTTCTCTCTTCGCCTCTTTATATCTCTCTCTCATTCTCTCTCCCCATGCTAAAAAAGTCAAATAAATTGGCATATTCTGAATAAGTTAAATTATTTGACATATTCAGAATGTTCAAATCATTTGACTATTTTATTATTTTTTAAATTTTTCTTAAATTTATTTTTTAAACTAATTTTTATAAATAATGCTACTTTCAAAAATTTGACCTTTTTTGTCAAACGAGTGAGCAATCCATCGACAAATCTTTTAACCCGAGCAAACTCCCCACATTTCCGTAGCCTTCTGCACGACTTCCGGAACCAAATTTTTTCTTTTCGGGGGGCAGCTGAGCGGTCGAAACCACCCGAAAAAAATGGTTCCTTTTTCTTCCGGTTAGCCACCGATCTCTCTCCGAGCCGGAGCCGACAATGCGACGACGCCGTACGCCGACGGCGATGGATGGAAGTATCCTTGACTCCCTTGGGCAAGAGATCGTTGGCGTGATGTCGCCAGTCTCCATCTGCATGCTCCTCGTCGTACTCCTCGTCTCTTGCCTCTCCCCGTTACCATCTTCAATCGATTCCCCTTCCTCTACTCCAGTCACCGCCGCAACTCTCGTCTATCTCGAATCTCCCTCCGATCCCCCAGCTAAAAAACTCGCCGGTGCCCTCCTCAACGCCGCTGTCTTCGTGGTCCTTGTCGCCGCTGTCACTTTCCTCCTCGTAATCCTCTACTACTACAACTTTACCGGTTTCCTCAAAGCCTATATGCGCTTCTCCGCCTTCTTCGTGCTAGCCTCCATGGGCGGTTCGATCCTCTTCTCTTTATTCCGCCGATTCTCCATCTCCCTCGACGCTCCGTCGGCAATCCTTCTATTACTCAATTTTTCTGTCATCGGCGTCCTCTCTGTCTTCTCACCCGCCGTCCCCATCGTTGTGCGCCAATCTTATATGGTCGCCCTCGCCATCATTGTCGCCGCTTGGTTCACTAAGCTCCCGGAGTGGACTACCTGGACCCTTCTCCTTGCTCTCGCCGCCTACGATCTTGCTGCTGTGCTCTGCCCCCGCGGCCCGTTGCGCATCCTCGTTGATCTGGCGTCCTCTCGCGACGAGGAGCTCCCTGCCCTCGTTTACGAAGCCCGCCCGACGGCTTCCAATCACTCGGTGTCCTCCTCCCCCTTCCCAGCCGCATCGGTAGAGCTACAGCCCCAATATCCCGTTAACACAGATCCCAATGCTAACCCTAACTCAGAACCTCGCCCAAATTCAAGTTCAAACGACAGTTCATCAGGCCCCAACCAAGCGGATGACTCTGTCGTGGAAATTGAGAGTTTTGCAGAGGAGACGTTCCCCTTGGTATCTGCTGCAACAAGCATAAGTCAGCTGGGAAGCACCCATGGTGATCTCATCTCATCAGCTGAGCAAGATGATACTTTTGAAACTAGCAGGGGGATCAGGCTTGGTCTTGGGGATTTTGTCTTCTATAGCGTGCTCGTTGGCAGGGCTGCTATGTATGACTTGATGACAGTTTATGCTTGCTACCTTGCGATTATATCGGGGCTTGGATGCACCTTGATACTGCTTTCTATTTGCCGGCATGCATTACCGGCACTTCCAATTTCCATTACTTTGGGAGTTGTCTTCTATTTTTTGACCCGGCTGGTGATGGAGCCTTTTGTTGTTGGGGCGTCTACGAGCTTGATAATGTTCTGACTAACTGGTTAGTGTTCATCTTGGAAGTCCAATAGGATATATGAAGGTGATGCTTTAGATTCTGAAACTTACCAAATCCGTCCGTCGTTTTGACACTCTTTGCTGCTTTTTCTTTCTTTTCGTTAAATGTATCTTTTGTGGAGATATAATTGAATTTGCTTATAGAATTGATAGAAAGATGACAAGTATTTTGAACTTGTGATTGATACAAGATGGTTAGGCATACCGTTTTTTAAAATAAGACTAGAATGATATAATATATGTAGATCACACAAGGGAATCATATAATATATGTAGATCACACAAGGGAACCTATATGATTTGTAGATCATAGATTACTTAATATGACAATTTTTTTTTCCTTAAATGCAAACTTTAAGTACAACAATTGGAACTAAAACACTGATGTAATGGTCAAATAAAGCCGAAAAATTGGTGAGAAATTTAACCCTATTAAATCAATGAGCAATTCTAATTTAATCACTACAAATAGATTTCTAGTTGTCTTATCTGAATAAAATTGATAACTATTGCAGGCTAATGACAAAATATGTAGAAAAATTATGTCATATAAGAAATTCACCCAAGTAAGAATTCTAGGCCTTGCATCAGTACAAGAATAGGACTTTCTTTGAATTAAATATTTGCATTTGTACCACACTCGAATGAATTATATGTCCAACTTGCACTCACAAGATTTAAATTGAAAGAAGAAATTTTATTCAATCAAAAGTAATGTTATTACACACCTCATATTATTATTTGTAAGCTCCTCATCATAGGTTAGTAGACATGGTTGCACAAGATCAACCCACTTTAATTCTAGATATCATCATGATTAAATTTTAATCTTATCCAAAACTCAAAGTAATAGTAATTAAATCAGTTGCATAAGCTATTTTAGGTACAAATTTAAGCCAGCTCGCATGTAGGCAGCAAGTCTGCTATTCTTAATATCAATTGAATACCCAACAGCCTGCTTTAAGAAGCAACATGACCTGCAGATGGTGATAAAGCTGCAATAACAATAATATGGAGAATAACATAAGTGTAACTAGTTTGCATCAGTGGTAAATTTAGGTTTTTGTAGTGTGGATAAGCAATTGGCTCTTGCTTACATATTCACAAGTTTTGTGATTGCGTGAATGTGATATATAATGGAGTATGTTTTGAGATAGTTAATAAGCCTTTATAATTATCATGGGTTTTTAAAAAATGTTCAACACCTATGCTTCAAAACCTATTTCATTTGAGGAGTGAAGAATCAAAATGAGGTTTATGCCTCAATTAGTTTGAACAAAACAAACTCTTCGATTGATCATGGCATGCATTTTCAACTGCTAAGGTATTGAGGCATGTGTTTCATATTATCGTAACTTCGAAGGTATTCTATAGTTACTACGAGTTTGATTTGTGTGTGCCTTTTTTGTTCTTGTAACCTTGCAGTCAAATAGGTTTTAAGTTTTCTTTTTTTTTTTTTTTTTGTTTTGCCCACCACATTTGAAGAACAACATCCAATGTTCAGTCTTTAAAGGAAGCCAAAAAGTCTTAAGTCAAAACCTTAAAAAATCCTCACAAACTCACACTTGTAGATAATAGAGAGCAAATCTCAATATCTCTAAGGCGTTGAACCTCTAGACTTCGGCTATACCTCCAACTATCTCGCTTGGTTGCTCTGACGCACCATTTGACCCGCATTGAAGTCTCCCTTGAGAAGCGAACTCTATGTTTCTCATTTCTCTCTTTTTCTCACTTATTACAAGCAGCTTTGACAATGAAGCAAGCTTAAGATTGACAAGCTGCCTTGCATGGGTTATTTGTACTTTCGATTGGTATAAGATTATGTTTAAGTTGATTATATGTTTCTTATATAAATAATTTTCTTTATTTTTTTAATTCAAGGCTTATGCCTTGATCTATCTCAAAACTTATTGCTCAACTCGGTTAAGGGAACCTCCTTGATTCCTGCGTTTGTTTTTAAAACTTTGATAATTATCTTCAAGTGATTTTATTGGTGTTCTGCCATCAATTGGCACAACTATTCGTGCAATGGATTAAAGTGTGGAAGAAAATTGAGAGGTGTATTAAATATGATAGGGCTCGCATAAATAAACCTTTTTTTTTTCTCAAAATATAGAACATGCTCGCATTTATGTTATCACTTATCATCAACATTAACCTTGTCCCAATTGTTCAGGCGCTTCTTTATAAATTCTCCAGCATTTTCTTATTGACTGTTACATGAAACGTGGAACATATTAGGAAATAAGATAATGAAAATAGATTATGAGGGGTATGACATCAACTGGTTCAGTCATTAATGTATGTCATCTTGAAAAGTATATGTTCGTTGCCTTGTTGAATAAGATGTTTTGTTTCAGTAGTAGTTTGATATGAAGTTGATTAACTCTTTTGGAATTTCATGATCTAACCATCTATGAAGCTTAAGCATGATATGGAACATAGAGACACGGGTATTAGATACGTCAATTTTTCTAAATTATAGCTTGTACATGTATTTTTGTTGACATCATCATTATCATTAGCCTTATCCCAACTATTTGGGCGTGTTGCTTTATGAATCCTCTTTTCTCATTCATTTTTTTACAGTATTACATTAGATGTTTCGCAAGATGTTGACTTGTCAAGGCAAGGCATTGAATGCTCACAGCACAAAGGAGTTGTAAATGATCAAGTATCCATATGAGACATAAATTTTGTAAACTTTGAAAATATTTAATTACCATTAGGTTACATGATCTAAATGTTATTTATATTTATGAGTTTTATTTTAACAAAACTGCTAAAAAAGATAGTCCTAAATGATGAATGTCACATTGACCCTAAACCCTATAACAATAAGCTTAAAACAAACTAGCATTAAAAATGATTACAACTCGCCCAATGAAAATATGATTGACAATCGGGAGTAAATATCTTATGCTCATGAGGTGGTCTTATTTTTTGAAGCTCATGAGGTGTTGTCTTATTTTTTGAAACTCTTTTTGCGCAATTTTTATCACGTTAAACGTGATTTTCCTTTTTCCAACCCAACTCTTACACATAGATTTTGTAGTTGTTTAGTACGTCTTCTATTCTATTATGCACGCAAACATCTTAAGTTCATAATCGACTGAGCAAAGCAACTGACAAGCCCATGTGTGAGATAGCTCAAGTATTTTTTAAGGGCTAGATTGAATGTTGTTTAATTAGAAATTATACAAGTCTAAATAAGAGTTTATTTAGATTTGGGGTCGAAATTTCCTTTGGGTGCGACTCTTGATAGCTAGTTTTATCTTGACTAGGAAAATGCTCTCAATTAAGTCTCTCAGCTCAACTTTAGAAGGTTTGTTTGTTACGGAACACTTAAGGAAAATATTTTGGTAAGGATTGTCAAAGTTCCATAGCTACATCATTTATGTTTTATCAGGTTATTGGTTATTAGGAGCCTTGATTATGATGTGAAGCCTTCCTCATCCAGGGGCTTCCCAAAAAGCTCAATGTTGATATCTTTTTTGGTATCGATCACTTGCTTGGTCTTTCTACATTTCATGTTGGTTAGTCCACATCTTATATTTTTCACGATAGTGTCTGATGGTAGATCGAACTACGCACTATCACCCTGATTCTTCGTTGACTTTAGAATTCAATCCTATTTGTCACATTTTCTTCTTTATTATATTTGAAGGTACATTTGATGAAATCGATGTCAATTAGTCAAAAATTTTACTTGACTTCATGTGTTTGGAGTTTTTATGCATACAATCATCTCTCACGTAAAATTTCTTGGCCTCATCTTGTGAAACGGATTGCATCATTGCGTCTGACTCGTCTAGACAGATCGGTTGAGCTCGTTCATGCTCGAATCAAATACCGTTAGATGTGTGTCGAGGAGAGAGAATATTTAAGGGCATTTTCTTAATAAATCTAATAATTAAAATAAAGTTAAAATAATATAAAAATCTAAAAAAGAAATATCATTAAAAAATCAAAGCACAAAATCATAATAAATAAATTCATGAATACAAATATAAAATATAAATTTAGAAATATAATTATCTTCATAAGAATAAAATTTAAAAGTTAATGATAAAAAAATAACAAATTAACTAATTCGACTTGACTCGAGTCGGATTTAGTTTCGACAGTTTAGATTGACCCAATTTAACTCGTCTCAAGGCAATCTAATTTAATTAAACTTAGCTAAATAATTCAACTCGATCAAATCAATTTAAAGTAAATCAATCGACATAAACTTATCTCATATTAAGTCAAATCAGATTGAGTCACATTGTATTAGAATTAGATTCAATTTGGCCGATTAGTTTAGTCATTTTATTTCAAATTTCAGCCCTTCATTCCTCAAATCAAGCAAATTCATAACAGTCTTTGGATTGAAATTCTGATTGAGGGCAAGATGGTCATTCTTTTCTCTAAAACTATTAGGTTTTACAATGCTATAGGGGCTGTTTTGGGCAGCTGCTTCGGCATGGGATTCAGTTCGTTGGAACCAGGGAAAGAAGTGCTTGTGTTCCTGTTGATTGGAGGCGAAAGTAAGAGGGAGCTGCTTGAGATATTTGTTGGAAACGAGAAAGGAATTATCTCTGATCTTTTCCTCCTTGCATCAAATGGCTTCCTCTTGCTTAAGTGTCTGTACTCTTTTTTCTTCCTACTTTTGAACGAAAGAGATAGAGAAAGAAGGACAGTTCTCTTGGAATGTTAATTAATCTCATGAACTTGAATTTGAGGAATATTGAGAAATATATGATGATCTTGCTTGAATAATAAGTTTTAAGAAAAATCGGGTGGATTTTTTATCTCTCTATATTTTTTTCAAAAAAATTGAGAAAATTATGTATTATTGTCATGAGATTTTCGAATGCTTAAGGAAAGTCGAGCGTCGATTATATTCTAACACTTGTAGATGATTTTATTACATTGATTTTTCGAATGTAGGGTTATATCATTTAATAGATTGAAATCACTATTTCGTTTTACCAATATTTTTATGGAAATAAGGGATATAGGTGTTGTCGCTTTATCTCCTTCATTTTTGTTATATAGTCATTATTCTTTAGAAGTTGAGATGATATTTTGGAATCTCTAATGCTTGATTTCCTGTTCAATCAGGTTGAGTAAATGAAATATGAGATTTCTTCTTTTTGAGAGAAAAAAATGATTAAAATTGGTTTCTCTCTCTCTTTTTAACACAAAATATTTATTAGATGAGGAAATTGGTTCTCTGCATTTTCTAGAGATAGATCAATCGTTTCCTCTAAAATATTTTTTTAAGTTTTTTAAGAAAATATATTTGAATATATAATATTATTTTTATCATAGAGTTGAGGTGTAAATACCTCTGGGCTTACGCCTGTTTGGAATGAGCTGCCAGCTAACAACTTAATACACAGTTACACACGCAATCATTCTAGATGTAATGCATGATAAGGTTAGCTCTGTCCCAAGAGATCGAAGGAATAGATCAGACTCTAAATCAATGACTTGAGATGAGTAATTTGACTTTATGTTTAAGTGATGCTAATGAGACGACTCGCTAATGACTCTAAATTTTTTAAAGTATTCTCTTAGCAAGTACAAAACATAGATCTAAGAATATTAAAAACAAACTTGCTTACATAAATAAACTTAAACACACGGTTTAAAATCACACAGATAAATTCTCTTCTTTATGCAAACTTAATAGAGATTAACAGTTATGGTTTTGTTGATTTGTACCAGAGTCAATAGAAGAGAGAAGAAGCGAGGATGATACCAGAGAATCATCGTCGTCGGGTGAGCTCATCATCGAGTTTGTGAATAGCCAACGAACAACTTGGGGGAACGGGAGACGAACAAGAGGTGACTAATGGGACTACATGCAAGCGAAATAAATTACGGAGGAGGTCTTTCTTCTGCGACTCAATTTCGACTGCAAACGATGAAATATGGGAAGAGCCGAATAGAGGAGGGACAATCGCGACCTGGGAGGGAAACAAAAGAATTGCGTAGCTTAGGGTTATACTGTCCGAAATACCTCTATCGTGATTTCGATCGTTCATTTTGCAATCTACGGCTACTTGCACGCGTTTTGAATAGGTCCGGTTCTTTCAAAACTGTCTGGTTTGCCGATTACTGGCGGTTTCGCTGGTTATTTAGCGGTCCAATGCTAGACCGATTTATAGGGTCAACTGGATTGGTCAGCTGGCTGGTTCCCAGTTCAACGAGTTGAACCAGCCGGTCCAATATGATTTTAATAACCATAGTCATAGCACGCTCAAAGATTGACAATGGTCTAACTTGTACATTGTTTGTCGTCATGAATGAACAACTTACAAATATTCTCATTACATGATTATGAGGACTAATATTTTAAAAATCGGCATACAAGCTTAAAATGGATAACATTTATTCATTTGCTTGAGGGGGAGTGTGTTAAGATAACTTACTATCAAATTTGCCTCCATGAATTATGCCTTTATCAATGTTCATGGAGCCCAACAATCCATCAAATTCCTTATTCACTTTATACTACCTCAGTGATCCTTGAGATTATTAGTGACTTCTCATCAACTCATGGACTATTTTAATTATTTATAATTATTATTCTATCGCCTCATGAATCCATAGGCTATTATAATCATTCTATAATTATTATAACCTAGACACAAATGTTGGAATGAAGTATCCAACCAATTCTCCGTAATTTTTGTCAAATATTATATAATAAGTTGAAGAATTATATATATTCCCATTAGAAAATCATAAATATGTGTTAAGAGAGCTTCATCCACAAAAAAGATTGTCTCCAAGTGTTAGATCTTAGGCGCATGACAAAGGGTTAAAAAACCGGCGAAAGTTAATTTAATCTTATAAAACTTTCGTACCTCTAAGGACCAATGGTGGGCGGTGGGAGTAAGACATAGAGGCAGATGTTGGGAACTGGAGGTAAGGCCGGCAGTGCATGGGAAAGATATAGGGGCTGTTTGGTTGGAGGACAAGTGAATGCAAAGCATTTGCTATGCTTTGCTTTTTCACCTTTTGGTGTTTGGTTGAGTGAAAAGCAAATTCAAAGTAAAGTATAGTAAATGCAATGTATTTCATGCAAGTTCAATTTTGAGATAAAGCGTTCTCTCCAAATTTTGGGCAAGAACACTTTGCCCGCTTGCTCATTGCTTGAGCACAGCTGTCAGCGACCTCCGCTGGCGCCGCTCTCAGTCGTTGACCGCCACCCGCTGCTGCTGGCTGCCGCCCGCCTTCACCAGTTGCAGCCTCCGTCGGCCGCTCTCCACCGCCGCCGCCGACCACTGTCGACCACAATCCACCACCGCCACAGCTGCCTGCCGTCCACCGCCGATAGTCGGCCACCACTCGGCACCGGCTACCTCCCACATCGGGTCACCGCCACCACCCTTGACGGCTAACCAACGCCATCCGCCATCCACAGCCGGCCACCGCCACCACCATAGGCCGCCAACCACTGCTCGCCTCCTGCTGCCCACCACCGCCAGCCATCATCGCTGGATACTTCAGGCACAACTATTTTACACTTTACATTGCATTCACTTTACTTCAAACCAAGCCACAAAAAGTAAAGTCATGCGTTCTATCAAAAAAACTCTAAAGCATTCATTTTAAAGTCCCATTCATTTTACACTGCATTTTTTTTTCAGGCAACCACACAGCTCCATAGTATTGCAAGGTAGAAGGGGCAGCAGCGCTAGATATAGATTAGTTCAAGATTTTCGATAATGGGGGAAGATGCTAGTTTAAGCGGATAAGTTATAGGCATTGATGGTGATTATTATTGTTGATAATAACAACAGTTTAAACCACTTTTAATTAGTAGTGCTTATAACCAGTGTCGCTGATATTTATAGCGGTTATAATTGCTGGAAGCTCAGATACAGCTGGTGACCTTGCATTGCAGCGACATTCTTGTTGTGTGACTCCTATCAACATTTTGTTAAATTCCTAAGCTTGTTCGATTTTGTAAGTCTGTAATTGCATCCACAGTTGACTCTTTTGCGGTCACTGTCCAATACTATGTTGGGTTCTTGTAGCTTTGGAAGTATAACAGACATGCTGCGGTGAAAATTTCAATGTCATTAACTAACAAAGATAATATATTTTGCTTGTGCTGACAATAAATGTTGTTTCTATCAATATTGTTCATTTTTTTATGACAACGATGTTATTTTGATTTCTAATAAGGAGCATGCCAGGTTTGACTAGAGATAAAAGTGAGCTTGGTGTTGCATTTTCATGGCTAAATACCATGCAAGTTAGGTTACAAGAAATACAAGTAAACATGTCAATGATGTAGTTTATTGTATTGTTAATAATCCTGTATATGATGGATGCCATCTTTATCCGTTATTTACATATTTGAGTTTGGCGAAACATTTTACTTTCCAATACATCTGTGGAAGTAATACTAAGAACTACTGGTTCTTGCCCACTTTTTCTTAATTTCTTTTTGTCTCTTCTCCTTTCCTGCACTTTATAGAGCATCATAAGAGTAGTTCACCTAAACATTATTAAGATATACATAGGAACAATTCTTGGCTTCTTCTTCCTCTCACTCCTAACTTGTGGATCCTGGCCTACAGCTTGGGAAGCGATACCCATTTGAGATTCATTCTCATCCTTGCTGGCAGGTGAACCTGTTTCTCCATTACGGACATATTATCCATTAATGGTTCTTTCCCACCTTTTTTGTTGGATTGCCTTTACTCTTTCTTTTCCTGTATTCATAGAACACTAACGATAGTCGTTCACCTAAACATCATTAAGATAACCCCCAATTATTGAATTTTAGGCAATGACCAATTCAGGTTCATTACCCTACAGCCATGCCTGCCAATAGGGTGACCTTGACTTTAAGCATGGGGCATACCACCCATTACTGTTTATCCCCTACCTATGTTGAATTGCCTTTGCATCTTGCTCCTTTCATGCATTTACAAAATTACTTGGGAGCTATTTAGTTTGAAGGGTTTTGGGTGTAAATTATTTCATTTGCAAGTATTTTAGAAATATAATTACTTAGTTTGATGAAAAATAAGTTCAATTTAAATTTTGGTGTCACATCTTAAAATTTTTTTTATGTATTCTAAAATCTATTTATTTTGGCCGATTTTTAAATACACTGCTTATCTTCCCAACTATTTGCCCCAAGTGGTCGCCGGCCACTGCCACCTCTACCAGTTGTTGCCGCCGTCATCGCCCGCCGTCGACCACTACCAACGGGCTTCATACTTGATTCATTTTATTTCAAACCTAAAACAAAAAACTCTCTTTTGCATTTATTGTATACTTACCAAAACAAATCTTAAATATTTTAAATACACATTATGTTTTATATTGTATAGATTTTTTTTCTTTTGCATTTTTTTTCAACAAATTAATTGATAGTAGGTGCAAACCTTTCTTTTCTTCACAAAGTCAGGTTTCTAACATCAAATACTTGATATGGAGTACAACATAAGTTAAGCAATTTAGATGAGTCTTGAGAGCTTCTTGAACCTTCTTGCAAGAGAGAGGAAGAGAGAGAAGGGAGGAGAGGGAGAGTGAAAGGGATTACAAATTTTAGAAGGAAAATCTTCCTAAAATTTTATTCAATTTTTTCCAAATTATACATTAGCCTAAAATGCCTATATATAGGCATTACATTGTTGTGGTAAATTGTAGGATTAACATATCCTAAAATTAGACCAACACCTCATAATGTCCACCTTGGTCTAAGTTTTACAATCAACGAACCACCTGTGCACCTATTGCAAGATTAACCTAAAATTTTCCTAAAATTTTATTCAATTTTTTCCAAATTATACATTAGCCTAAAATGCCTATATATAGGCATTACATTGTTGTGGTAAATTGCAGGATTAACCTATCCTAAAATTAGACCAACACCTCATAATCTCCACCTTGGTCTAAGTTTTACAATCAACGAATCACCTGTGCACCTATTGCGATCTAACTGGCTTCGGGCATTAACTCCACGAGCAATCCCGTCGAACTGAGCCCAATCCTGCTCGCGAACAGCCTCCACCATGCGTTCCAACTCGCACTACACCTGTCCAATTTCGAGTCCATGACCAACCTGTCGCTTGGGTTATTGATCTTACCTTTCTTGATCCATTGCTCTGACACACAAAAGCTAGCCAAATGACCCTGAAGCTCCACCTCAAAAGATCTAATCAGATCTTTAATCAAAAACAATATCCCCGTCATGCCTCCCTTACCTTCAAAATCCGATTCCCTACCTTCTCCCTCATTTGTGCCCAACCCGATGTCGTTCGCATGCGTCTCTCGAACACTTGCAGTAGCCCGACCAAACAGCCTCTTTAGCCTTTGCCCGAGCTTCGAACTACCTTCGCCCGTTCTGCCTGTAGCCCGTGCAATCACGGCCCTACTTGCTCTGATCCGCTCGTTCAACCAGCGATCCAGCCTCGACGCACTCGCGTGCCCCGCACACACCAGTGCTCACCCGCACGCACTGCATGACCCCGCACGTCCACCTGAACTGTACCCCGTGCGACCTCCACCCGTGCGGCCTCCACCCGCGAGGCCTCCACCCGCGCGGCCTCCACCCGCGCGGCCTCCACCCGCGCGGCCTCCACCCGCGCGGCCTCCACCCGCGCGGCCTTCACCCGCACGAACCCTGCGCACGTCTTTGCAAGCACTACTGCCCTGAACCCCATACCCTGTACATGTACACAGCACCTCCGGCCTGCTTGCGCGATTGCTTGTACCGCACGTCTGTTTCCATTTTGCTCCCTCAGCCTTCAACCGTGCACACCCGAACTCCACGCGACCCAGGTCCACACTCTTTTCTGATTCACGACCTAAACCAGTCTGCATGCTAGCGGCCCAGCCTAGGTACCCTCGCGGCACCCCTGCGGTCACGCATGCCTCGCTCACCGTGCGGCACACCCTCGCTCTCAGACGTTCAACGTGAGTTGGCCAGCTGCCGGCGCTACTGCCCGCGAATGCGACCCTTGCCTCGACCTCTTTTTGATTACAAGATCATCTTCCTCCTTTGAGATCGCCTCAACGAGTCTGTGATACTAGTTGTTAAGCAATTTAGAGGAGTCTTGAGAGCTTCTTGAGTCTTCTTGCAAGAGAGAGGGAGAGAGAGAAGGGAGGAGAGGGAGAGTGGAAGGGATGATAGATTTTAGGAGGAAAATCTTCCTAAAGTTTTATTCAATTTTCTTCAAATTAGACATCAGCCTAAGCATTTACATTATTATGGTAACTTGCAGGATCAATCTATCCTAAAACTGGACCAACATCTCACAACATATTTGAGGATCTTTCTTATTATGACTTATGCGAAGTAATACACTTTTTACCTAGGATAACATTGATGCCCTTTCATGTACATTCACATGCTTGTTTCTTACCAGATAGACAAAGCTCTTTCCTCCGAGTGTGATGCTTAAGCACTCATGAGAGACCTTCTTTGATGTTTATCATTCTGATATCTTTTGTCAAGCTTAAGGTTTCATTTGCGACGATTTTCTTACTATTTTTAAAAATAATTTTTTAGTACAAAAATTTTGTTGAATTAGATAACAACTTTAAGAAGCAATAAGAAAGTTGTCCCAAACGAAAACTAAAGTTACATTCAAGAATGTTTTGTAAACTTGGATTGCCTTCTTAAAGTTGCTAGGAATGTGCTTGTAACAATTACTTTGATTGGCTTGTGGAATTTCCAAAAAAAAATAAAAAAATTGTGCAGCGTGTGGCACATCTACCTCCAAGACCATTAAAAGCCATTATCAGCTACTTCCATTTTCCAGTCACTGGCAACTATTTCTGTCTACTCCAACTGCAGGCAACAAGTAACACACCACATGGCCCTTTAATGTGGCATCCATCTTTACATAGCATTATTCGACGACTGGTCATGAATTTTTCTCATTGATGCATCAAAGCAAAAATAATAATAATAATAAAAATCTTAATCTTCTTATGTATATAAATATATAAAGAGTTGAATGCTATCTTTTTTTTTTTTTTTTTTTGGAGAAATTGAAGCTATTCCATAATCCAAGCTCATGTGAGCTTTTGGTAGGACTGTAAAAAAAAATGATGTGATCTGAAAATTTTGAGTTCAGGTTAACTTATTTAATAAACTAGTTATGTTTGGGTTGGTTTTTTCTAATTTATTTATTAAACGACTCAGGTTTGGGTTAAGCCATGAATTTATTTTTCATCTTGAAAATGACCTATTTCACATTTTTTCTTTTAATTTTTTCTTGCAGGTATAATTTTTTTTATTTTTTATGAAATATTAAATTTTATAGTTAATAATTTATAAAGTTTATTTTAGTCAAAACGGGTTTGATTCGGATTGATTGAATTCAGATCGGGTTAATTTCAAATTGGACCTGAATTAAATTCTTCAACTTATTTTAACACCCCTAGATTTTAGCGTGTGGTATTGCTTTTATTTTTAGAATTGAACTCTCACCTTTATTTTGTTTGAGGAAGAATTTTCTTTTAAAATATTAGAACATAGAATACTCGTTTTTTTTTTTTTTTTTTACAAATCAATTTTGTTTAAGATAAAAAAATGGTAAACAAGCTTGCTTTGTTTTCTGTTTTTAATTATAAAAAAAAAGCTACTAAATGATCGCAATTAGTAGCTTAGTATTTGTGTGTAAGATGGTTGGATTATCAATCGGTGTGATCTTGATTTTTTTTATTAACTAAAGAGTTATATTATCTTGACTAAAGATTTATTTAAATCAATATCTTGGTTGCTTCTAAAATAATTTTTAAACATTTCAATTTTAATATTTTAATTTTTTTGTTGGCTTTAAAAATTGGCTCTAGACTTTTCTGAGAGAGTTTGGTTATGGGCAAATTTCTTACACTGCTAATAGTCTTGCTACACTCATTTTGTGAGGATTTAAGATTCAATTTTTAATTTCTTATTTATAAGTGCAGCCCTATGATTAGTTAGCTCTCTTGGTAATTATTGTGTGCTAGTGTATTCGTGGTGGTAGAGTGGGAGAATTTTTGTGCTAGCGATGTATGGATATCCAGCAAACAAACAAATGGTTGGAGAGATCAAGGAAACATTAAAAAAAATTAAGTTGAAAATTCAAAAAAGGGAAATAGGTGTCTTGCCCGGATGAAAAGATTTTGTTATATTTGAGGGAGTTAACAAAAATTGACCCATTGCTTGATTTAGAGGCGATGAAATACAATAGTTTGGAGAATTGATCAAATTTCGTATGGGTACTAGGGAGTTTGTGATAACCTTGGTCGGACGATAGAGGTCGGAAGTCATGTGGCAGTGATTGGGAGGTCCAACGGAGATCGATAGCTGGGCAGTGGTTTGACAAAGGTTCTGTGGCGGTTGGTAATCTGGCGGCAATTGGCAACTAGGCAGAGGTTCGGCGGACAGGCGGTGATCCAACGGCAGTCGAGCGGAGATTCGATGGCAATCGGTCGCCAGATGGTGGTCCAGCCGCGATCAACGATTGGCGGTTAGGCAGAGTGATAATAGTTTTACATTCGATATGACATTAGTTCTTTTTGAGTTAAGGTTATATTAACTTTCTCGCAATCATCAAACTATTGCGGGGTAGTAGACATAGGCGGAGGGAGGGGGGGGGGGGGGGGGGGGCAAGGGGGGGGCACGTGCCCCCACTAAAAAAAAATCAGTTATATTATACAAAGGGGAATAGCCCCTCGTAATAGTCTACTTATTCTTAGGAAGGGCAAATGAAATCATGTTGCTGGCTGAGTGTTTAGCTATATGCAGAAATTACTACACAGGCTATCACTTTACCAAATGATGCCTAAATAAATAAAGAAATAGATGCTAAGGTTTAAAAATTAACAAAAGCGCCTGATATGCCGTACAGTAAGACAACAAAAAAATAAATCTCCATAGAATACACGTTATGATAAGTTTTCAAAAGATTTTCAAACATATGGATATCACAACTAATACGCTCAAATGGAAAGGTATATCCAGTTAAGGTTCACAATTTATGCATGAATAACAGTTGCCTCACAAAGAGAAGTTTTGCAAGTTAACGAATGGTCAAAGATCTACTAGGCCATGACCATTTGGTCTTCATTGGTGGTGCGTAAAAGCTGATACTGTGTATTATATCAACCTTCTTAATTATTACAGAAAAACCAACATAGTATAATCATGTTTCACACCCCTGAGTTATAAGAGTAAAATCATCACATGCAGCACATTCAATCACTTCAAAATGGATACCAAGGGGTTTTTGGTTTTCATTGTGGCAATTTCTGAGCCCTTTTTTTTGTCACCTTTCTTCTTCCTTTTGGTTTAATTTTCATGTATTTTGCTTCCTACTGGGGGTTTAGTTTTTACTCCTACAAGTTTTTCTTACTTTCTACACATGTAACTAGTTTTTATCAATGAAATTTGGGCTTAATGCCCTCTAATTTTCCAAAATAAATAAATAAATAAATATTATATAAAGGGGATCACCGATTAACGGTTGCTAGATCACAATCACAAGGCTGTTGCTCGCGAACTGCGTTGAATTCACCATCGCCGCCTCCAGCTTCTCGCAAAAGTCGCCAGTGGTCCCCTCGAAGCTGTCCAGGCTCGTCTGGTCGGTGATTGTTATGTTGAGCCATGTCTTGACATCGCTGATTTTGATGTCGGATAAGATCTTTTCCTAGGGCATTTTCGTTGTGAAAATAGTGGCCGAGTCATTCAACCGATCAACGGTGTCATCGAGCAGCTCCTTGCAGTCATTGACAGCTGCCTGGAGCCGAATGTCAATGGTTGGGATTTTGAGTGTGGAGAGGATAGAAGAGAGCTTTGAGATGGAGCGAGAAGCAACCGCAAGGGAAAGCTTGAAGAGGGCAGCTGGATCGGTGGCAACGGTGGAGGAATTGATGGCGGCAAAGGAGAGGCTAGCGAAGCACGAGTAAGGGTAGCGCGTGACGCTGCAGATCACTTTGATAGAAGATGATGCGGATATGGGAGATTGAGGGAAAGAGGAGTTGTCTCTTGTTGAGAGCATCTCGGTTTTAGCCAAAACAGTTTGACTTTTTTTTAAGTTTATTAGCAGAGCTATAGTGTAGAGAGAGAGCAAAAATGATGATTTTAGTTGCTCTTGTATTAGCAAATGGAAATTAATATGATTAATATGAAAACTTTTTTTCTTAATCTACAGTAGCTTCTCTCAATGTGCCCCCCTAAAAAATGTTTATGGCTCCGCCACGGGTAGTAGATGAATTTTTCCTCTTAGCTTTAAGCTATAAATTTCATTTGAATATTTTGAATTTTTTTTCTTCATATATTTATATATTTTTTTTCTTGTTTGGATCCAAAATGCTTTATTATGAAATTTGGGGGTAGTTATGAAAATAAAGCCCTCTCTGGCTGAGATTCTCAATTAACACAGCTCTAATTAGCACATTTTGATGATTGCATATTATTATTTGGAATCATATCAACATCACCCACTAGCTAGCAGATGATTTTGTTCATAATTTACATAAGATTTGAGTTCATTTGAGCATTTGTTGTTTTACAGGTCTTATCACCATTTTCCCATGCATAAAGGATCGGTTTTGTAATTTAGAAATAAAACTTGTTTTTGTAAGCCAACTTACTTCCAGAATTTGCATTTGTAAAATTAAATATTTTTTGCTCAAGCCTTGGAGGGCCTTTAAGTAAATGTAAAACAAATTTTTTGTAATTTTAAGCTTATTATGTCAATGTTTGTAATGACTAACATGGTTCAAGTCTTATTGGCTTCAGCCTTTGCGCATACAAGGATGGCACTTGAAATGTGAGATTTACAAACATGCCCTATAGACAACGTGGCTCGCTCAGAGGCGTGTGTTACTTGGTTAGTTTGAATTTGAAATTAAAAGAAAGCTTATATTTTTTTCGAAAATAATATCACCTTTAGAAATATTTGCACAATTCTTGGAGCGGGTTGAATTTGAGTTTATCATATTTAATCTGTACAGCATTCTAATCTTTGAATGTGTACATTGTCACACTTATTAGAGCACATACAGATAAAATTTCTTTTGCTGATTTGATGCATCGTTCATATATTTGGAAATGACTGTGTAACTCTTGACGCACAATAATGAACAGTTTATCTTATTTGGAAATTTTACATTCACAGAAGTCGTTCAGTGAATTACACTACTTCTAGAAGAATAAGATGCTAACGGTTCGATGGTTCAATTGGGATCGAATTAGATGATCTAATAAATATTTATTATATTCAAATATTATATAATTTTATAATAAAAAAATCAAAATTGATTAAGATTATTTCCGCTCGAATATGGTTATCGTAGTTGACCGAACTGACTGCCGACTCATTCCCGGTTAAATCGGCCGGTCCAAAATTTTAAAACCATGCTATTTCATTTAATTTGAAAACTATTCACGTAAACGGATAAATGTTCGAGATATATGAGAATATTATATGGTAGGTATTCATATGAATTCGTTGTTCTTATTGTTATTGATCATATTATGTCCGCATAAATGACTATTATGGATTCGGATGTAATCGGTACAAGTTAGAATTTTTTGGTTAGATAGCGATGATGAGTGGATGTTTGAAGCGAGCGGTCGGCTGTGGACAGGAAAGGGAGTGGCGAACTGGGATGACGACGATCGAGAGAGATGTAGGAGCAGGTGGCGTCCGCGTTTGCGGTTGCCGGAAGATGATCGGCAGCGAGTTCTCGTCACAGAGAAGAGAGCAACATATTATATGAGAGGTTGTGAGCATGCCAAAGGACAAAGACAAGGCTTTCAGAGTGTGGATAGAAGCCGCAGAGAAGACCAGGAGAGGAGAAAGATAGTGAAGATAGAACTCAGCTTCTCAGAAGTTACGTGGTGGGATTTAGGAGGTTTTGATAGAGATGATCCGTAGCGATGTAACGGTCCTTAACTTTTTTGTTTACCAGTAATTAGGTAAACGTGCCAACAAACAAGAACAAATAAATATATAAAGACTTAAATTCAACCATAATGTAAGTCAAGTCATCAACCTATTGGATAAAATTATATTATTTTGAATATATTTGATGTTTTGACAAGCAAATCAACCGATTTTATCAATTATAATTTTTTTATGGTACTTGACGGGAATAAAAAATAAATGATCACCCAATAATAAAAGACTGATAAGGATCAATTTTATTGACTAACAATATTAGGTGAGAAGTTACATATTATTCAATTACAAAGGTAACCCTCTCCTATATTTATTTGTCAAATTCTAGCCTAATATGGAAATTAAAGCAAAACTCAAATTCATATTTTCCACGTTTATTAGATTTTTAATGATTTGATCTCTTAATACATGCAATTAAGTTGGGGCTAACTTTAGCTCAGCACATCAACTCAGAGACAGACTCGAACTTGAACTCTCATGAGCTTGGCTTGCTAGAGAATGGAGGAAATCATGGGGACGTCATCGGAAAAAAGATTATATAGAGGTTTGGAAGGAGAAGAATAGGGTTTCGCATGAAAAAGAAAATACTTAGTTATAAATTCGAGTCAGCTCGCAAGCCAATGTGCCAAGTATTGTCGAGCTCGTATAATATATAGGCTTTAATATGAGTTTGAATTAGAGTGTGTGTCTCAATAAGCTCGACTCACAAGCTCTTTAACGAGTTGAGTTAGAGCTTACACCTCTAAGCGAAATTTAAGAAATCAGTACTTTAATTTTGTTTAAGTGATATGTTAATTCAATGTTATAGGCCAAAAAATTTGGATAAATTACTTTAAAATTTATCTAATTTTATTTATTTTCACCCTTTAAAATGAAAAAAAAAGGGGTGAACGTATTCTCAAATTCTCATTTAATTTGGTTTCCTCTAAAAAATAATAGATTTTTTATATTTAAAATAGTAACGATCAAATAAAATAAAAATAAATAGATGCTGTTTAGAATACATTATTATCCTTAGAGGTTACGCATACTCTATGATGGTATTGTGAATTTGTGATATTGTAAGGGGTTTGATGGTAAATGAAATTATCTTTGATTTAATAAGAAAATATTTAATATTCATGAATATGAACTTTTTCTCTCATATTTTATGTATAAATCAAAATAAAATAAATTGCTAAAAAATGTTAGCTAAGGGACCTGCCTTGGCGATGCCGGCAAGGCATAAAAGAAGTCTTTGCAAAGGAGACGACAAGCTGTGCCATAAAGAGGAGAAAAGTAGGTGGTTGTACAAGTGCGCACTCAATGACTCAAATAAGCAAATAAATAAATAAAACCTCAAATCGGTAAAAATAATAATAATTTGTGAAAGGGACACATTTCAGAATTTTTTTTTAAAATAATAAGATAAGTTGTTATTTGATTTTGAATTTATTTATTCAAAATAAAATATATCAGAGTTAATTTTATTAACAGTAGTAAGTGATATTTGATTTTGAATTTATGTGCTTAGAGAAATAACTTTTCTTTCAACCACGGGATAAAAATCCTTATGCTTTTTTAATGGAAAAATTTTGGCTTCATAAGCCATAGTTTTATGTAATTAGTCAAATATCTTCATCATTTTTTTTATTTGAAGAAATATGTGGGAAAGTTATTTTTGAATTATGGGTTCCGAAAATTTGCACCATGACCTCCCCGCTTTCGTAGGAGTTTTAACGAATTAGGTTATGGGGTAAATTTTCAGAAGGAAAATTGGATTTGTAGATAATACACTATCCATAGATTTCGCCCTCATTTTGTGAGGGCTTTATGATTTGAGTTTTGGTTTCCTATAGGCGCAAGCCCCTATAGTTAATTACTCCTCCCGATAATGAGAGAGAACTTTCGTTTAAGGCTAGTCGTCAATCAAATATAGAGTAGCTGGCGTATAATAGCAGCATGGATTTGATATTTGAAAATTTAATATTTAAAATTGGAAAATTACCACCGTATTGCACTTAAAGCGGATGTTGGGGGAATGAATGATGGACCCAATGAAGATCCCATGGCTCCGTCGTCCTGGGTCATCATGTTCCCTAGTCTACCTAGTCAGAGGAGGTAGTGAGGCTACAGCAGGTTGGAGTTTTGTGGCAAAAGAGGGGCCTCCGATCGGGATTAGAGGTGAGGACGAACGGGCAAGTGAAGGCTCAAGTAAGAGATAATATTGTGAATGCTTGCAAAAAAAATAATTGTTGAAATGTCTCTTTTACATCTTCCAAGCATCATTATTCATCACTTTGGGGTGAGACTCAACCATTATGCTTCATTCCGAGCCGCTTTAAATGAATATAGGTTAATGTTTATATTTGTTTAGTTATATGTCTGAATGCACTCATCCATTCATAATTATAAAAAAATGCCGTGGGAGAATCCTAGATTTGAAAAGGAAAGCAAACAAGCTTAGAACACCACCTTAGATACCCAATCCTTAATCGAATAAAGATCCAACATATGTTTAAAGCATAGGGTTCCACCATTAGATGTGAAGTTAGGTTTAGAACAGTTCTCAAACAAAGTTCGAACCATATGAATGACATTTGAATCATATTTAAAAGAGGTTCGTACTTTATTTGAACATGATTTGAACAAAATCTTGTAGATGGACCGAAGTTAGGGGAGGTTAATATAAAGGCAACAATAGGGTACCCGTGGAGGAAAGCAAATTAATGGAAAATATACCTTTATTTATTTGTTTGAACATGATTCTAAGACAGATTAAGGCTTCTTTTGGGACGGTTTTTTTATTGCTTCTTAAAATTGAGTTTTAGTACAAAAATTAAAATTTTTGTATTATTTCTCTGTTTTAAGAGGCAATAAAAAACTTTCGTTTGAGACGGCTTTGCTTTTTAAAACAACTTTCTAGCACAAACATTGAAATTTTTGTACCAGAAAACTGCTCTAAGAAATAGTTAGAAAGTCATCCCAAATGAAGACTTCGTTCGGTATGGCTTTTTTGCTGCCTCTTAGAACAACTTTTTAGTAAAAAAATTTTAATGTTTGTGCTAGAAAGCAGTTTTAAATAGCAATAAGAAAGCCTACTCAAACGAAGCCTAAATCTTATTTGAATAGGATTCAAATCTCATTCAAATATGATTCAAAGCAAAGTTAAAATTCTCCTTTTGCCTCCTTCATATCATACCTAGAATTTCTATCATTGAAAGTAGCGATGGCATTCAGACTTATATATATATATATATATATATATATATATGCACTAATGGATAGGGTTTGTTGTCACCTCATACAAATAATATTCAAGCTATGCTCGAACTCCATACAAATAATATTAATATTCAAATTATATTTGAATTATGTTCTATTAAATGATGTTCGAACCATATTTGAAAAAGTTTAGTAAAATAGATTGTAACACAATATAGTGTAATTATAGAAGCTATAACATAACAAATTATAAATTTGATACAATAGAATGGAATTATAACAGTTATAAAGTCATTTTTCTAACATCATATATTTGATGTATGATACCTTCATATGCTTAAGGCACTTTTATGGAATATGGAAGAATAGGGGTGCAAATGAGTCAAACTGGCTCGCGAGCTGGCTCGAGCTCGACTCGTTAACAAGCTCGCGAGTCGAGCTTATCGAGTATTGAGCTCGAGTTCGAGCAGAATTTTGAGCTCGTTCTATTATCGAGGTCGAGTTTGATACGGCTCATGTCTGGCTCGAGTGCCTGTCGAGCCAGCTTGATTAAAACGTGGAGAAGGGTATAGGCGGACTGAGCAAAAACCGAATCGCTGAGGCACTGTAAATAAACATCTATTCGAAGAACGAAGAAGTAAAAGCTGGTCTAAAATTTTTTCGTGAAGAGCTGTGGAGTGCGCTGTTTCCATAAAAAAGCATTCAATTCGAGCATGTTATCAAGCGAGTACGTGAGCCGAGCTCGAGCTGATTTTTCGTGCTCGAGCTAACGAGCCGAATTCGAGCCTAGAATTCAGACTCACGAGTCGAGCTCGAGTTCGATCCACCTGCAAAATTAGCTAGCCAGGCTTGAACTATCTCTGGCTCAAGCTCGACTCAACTCGTTTGCACCCCTAACGGAGAATAATATATTTCATGATCTTCCTTATTATGGCTTATGCAAAGCAACACATTTTTACACGGGATAACAATTATGCTCTTTGATGCACATTCACATATGTTCCTCACTGGATAGATAAAGCACTTTTCTCCAAGAGTGATGCATAAATAGTCATAAGTGTCCTTCTTTGATTTTAGCAAGCTCTTCCCTCAGTCTTATGTGGAAGCCATTTAAAGCTTAAGTTACATTCCAGAATATTTTCTTAAGCTTCGATCGATTGCCTCAAAGTTACTAGGAATGTGCTTATAATAATTCCTTTGACTGGCTTGCGGAAATCACTGAGCAATAACTTCATCGAAACCCCTGAAGCAAAGATTAACATACATTACCCCCAATGTGCCAATAGTGGATTATACCATTTTATTTTATTTGAAAGATATTTCTCTTGTACACAAAATTATTTGAGATATATGAAGATTTGATGTGACAATTATCCATGTGAATTCTTTACCCTTGGAGCTCACACGTGAATTTGCATTTTGAGTTAATAATTTGATCGTATTATATCTGATTGTGGAGAAATTATTCTGTGCGAAGTCCGGACGAAAAGAATCGTCAGGACTATGAGTGTACACATTATGTATAAATAATATGTATATTGATTTGATACACACTATGCACACTCCCATGTCCGGATAGTCCTTTCCCGTCCGGACTTCGCACAGAATAATTTCTCTTGAGTGTGTGTGTTACAAATTAACTGTGATTGTTACAATTTAAAATCTATTATTTTCTTAAGAAGATATGATTTGTTTATATATATAACTCGTATTTTAAATGGGTGGGCCCTGCAACGAATCGTTCTTTCATCTATAAATATGAATCCACCTAAGTTCATTTTCATTTCATGCTTAGTTTAGCAAATGTGTTGTTGAGGGTTCCAAGTGCTCAAGAGACTTCTTAATAGTTGTTCAGAAGTTTTGTGCTCATAAATGAGCATTTATGTTCATTACAAGCCTTGCATGTGTAAGTTAACTCTTGTGTTCAATTCTCTCTTATGCTCTAGTTTTAATAGTTATTCCAACACGACTTATATGTTATTTTTAATTGTTCATTTAATATCATTTTGTAAATTATATCTTCATTTTACTCATATTTCTAGGTCTAGAAAGTTATGTAATTTTGTTAAATTTACATATTGCCATTAGAATTTTTTTCTAAATGTTCTAGGGAAGGGGGAGATGTTTTCTAAATTTACTATGAGTTTAGTCGTATAGGGAGAGTTGACGACGCTGGGTTCAATGGCAGAGGGTGCAGCATGTGAGCAGTTTTTTGCTAGGGAGGCGGCCGGAGTTCGTGACCGCGACGAGGTGTGAGAGCCGAGTGGTCGGTTAAGAGAGAAGAGGGAAGGACCGGGGGAGATGCAAACTGGTATGACGACGAGATCGAGGATATATATATAGGAGCAGGCGGTGTCGGTGTTTGGCGTTGCCATGAGAGATCGGCAGCGCCTTGGAGCAGTGAGCAACACATGAGAGTTTGTGGAAAGAGGGATACGCAAGGCGGCAAGGGTGAGAGCAGAAGAAGGAAAAAACATGAGGGTTTCAGAGAGTGGGTGGGGGCGGAGGGGGAGAAGGAGAGACGAAATATGGCGTGTTTGCAGGTATGAGAGGATAGGAGCATGAGACGTGCCGGCAAATGGGGGGAACGTAGCTTGCGATTTCCTTATATTTTTTTATTGAATCGGACGGGATAGAGAAGACAAAACTCGGCTCCGCAGAAGTCGTCGGATTTAGGAGATTTCGATAGGTTTTATGGTACAACTGTATAGTTGTTTTCTATAAATTAAATTAAATTAAATTAGATAAAAAATACAAAATAATTATATAAGTTGGATCTTTGAGTGAATTAAACACAAGCTCATACATAAATCACATATGGAACTTCGAACTCAAGATCTTTTGATTGATAATCTAAGCTCCCAACTAATAAATTCACATGAGTTGCATAATAATTATGTAAGTTATCTTGTTGTGTCCCATATGCAGTGATATTTCATCCTCAATTTGTCATCGTATATTTTTTTTTTGATATTTTCTCATACAACAATTTAAGCAATATAGGCATCATAACATGCCAACATTGACATTTCAGAAGCATCAACTCATATAATTGAGTACGAATACGTCACCAAAAGTTGCCTTCATCAGACACGAATCTCAAAGCATATATGAGTTAATAACTTCAAAAATTAAATTTGGGGCCATCCAAATGTCAATTTCAACAAACTTATAGTCAACCCGAATATCTCGAGGAGACAAACCCAACGACACTATTATTGGTCTAATTCAAGCCCAAATGAGTCCAAATTAAGGGGTCGAATCACATTTGGAAAGTTCAAATGATGTTGAAATATAGCATGCTTATAGTCGAATCGAGCGCCTCAACGAGACGAATCTAACGAGTTTAAGATTGCTTAATTAAGACATCTTTATGGCACTTGAATGCATGAATAAATACTATATGATTAGAGGAATTGATATGAGCCATCCGATAGAACATCCAAAATTTAGCCTGAATCTTCTCCGTATTTATAAAGAGTGCCACCCACAAAAATCTATAAATAGGATTATGCTCTCCTCATGAAGAGGCCCTTTGGCCGGAGATTGAAGAGAGTTCTGAGGCTTTAAGGATCCTACAACTCTACTTAAGCCTCATTGCCAGCGAACTTCCATCGACCACTGCACAGCCGCAAACCGTCGCCAGACCACCACCTGGCCGCCGACTTTCGCCGAGCCACCGCCTGTCCTCAAATCACTGTCTGGCTGCCGACTGTCGTCAGACCACCACCCGTTTGCTGACCCTCACCGTACCACCGTCCGTCTGCTAACCATATCCTGACCTCGATCTAGTCGCCTACCTCAGCCGGATCTTTGACAGTCTGTCGACCGCCAATATTCATCAGACCTCTGCCAAGCCACTGACCATCGCTGGACCATTGTCTATCCGCCGACCAACGCCAAACCACTGTCCATTTTCCAACCGCATCTGGACCTCCGCCCAACCGCCAACTGCGGCTTGACCTTCAGGCCACCACTCGGCCGCTTACTGCAGTCAGACCTCCACCCGTCTGACGACCGCCAACCATCACCGAACCTTTACTAGATCGCTAACCAGTGCTGGACCACCTCTGTCTGACAATCACCATCAGACCTCCGCCCAACCTCCGATCACCGTCGGACCTCACTATTGCCCAACGACTACGGTCCCTCTTACCTCCATCGTCAGCAGATTAAGGTCCCTCCGACCTTCATCACCCGCCAACTAAGGTCTCTCCGACCTCCATCGCCCTCCGACTACGGTCCCTCCAACCTCTGTTGCTAGCCAACTATGGTCCCTTTGACCACCATCACCTCCGTTACTCGCTGACTACAATCCTTTCGACCACAGTCGCCCGTTAACTACAGCCCCTCTAACCTCCATCAAGCCCCTACTATGGTCCCTTCGACCTTTATCGCCCGCCAACTACGGTCCCTCCTACTATGTTCGACATTTCTATATCAATTTGAGAGAGGGAACACAAGCTTAAAATAAAAATTTAAAATCAAATTGATGAATCGGTATGTAATCAACAATAAATCAGAGATCACGTTAAAATCAATTCAAATTTATCTCAAAACTTAGCTTGTAAATTATAAAATAACACAAAAATCATACCATTTGTATCCTTAGACACTTCTGAACCTCTTTCGCTGGTTCCATATGTTTACTTCCAATATGTCGAGGCAATGGGCATTCTTCTATTCGGTGCCTATAATCACCGCATCTAAAATATTATCTTATCACCTTGTAACAGGGTCCCACATGCATGTCTCTTCCATACTAGATACATTGTAGTGTGGTAGTTGCTTTAACAATCATGCCTAACCTTTTCTTACTACTTTCACTTTTCTTCTTGTAACTCTCTCCAGACTGTTTATCCAGTTTATCACTTACCCTTTGAACGGTCATATCATCAATTTTTTTTTTCATATTTTCAGAATTCACTAAAAAAGCTTTAGTATCATATTCAGATTTCTTTCCTTTTGGATCCATTTGTCTGATCAACATAAATATTAAATTTAAAATAACTCTTTTGAAATAAAATAAACAAATATAAAATAAAATTTTCAAAATAAAACAAATCTATATAAATAATGAAATCATTAATATAGCTCTGATCATAAATAAATTCTTCCACTAACTATTGCTCTGATATCATTTTATCACATATCATGATTCAAAGTGGAAGAACTTCTTTTCTTTTGCTCTTTTCATTTATATATTTCTATTTTATATTTTTCAATAACACCCAATACTCATTTCCAACCAGATCAATTGAACATCCATAGCCGATTAATTGCATTACAGGAAATAAATAAGCAGCAAAAATATACTTTGTATTACTGTAATTATCAATATTTATATGCTACATCTCGAGTCCTAGCTACAAAAGAATATATACAAAATAGAGGAACTGAAAGCAAACTACAAAAGAATATCGCTACCTAGCCTCAAGCTGAAGGCCTCTTATATTTACATAAAATCATATAAATACCACATAATGAGCATAAAAATCCAGCAAAAAATTAAAATATTATAACTAAAATCAATGCAAGGTAAAAGAAAAATAGTATGTTGTAAATCATATAAATAAATCTATGAATCAATATAAGCTATATGTACCAGTCATCTGTATCAATTAATCAATCATTATGTATTTATCATTCAATCAGCTTCACTCAGTCATGTCATTCGATCATTATCATCAGTCTATCAATTATATAGTTATACATTAGTATCAATATCCGTATTCAATGAGCACTAATAATAATCAGCATTAGTATTCAATAATTGTAATCAATAATTAATAATTAGTAATAATTTGTATAAGTAATCGATAATCAATATTCTATCAGATATTCATATGAGATTATCTTACTTATGCACTTATAACTCTCAATCAGTCGCTCCTTATAATTTCTAATTAGTGCACTCCTTATAACTCTCATTGAATCACGTGAATCAATCACCTCGATATCTTATAACTCACAACCAGTCTCTAACTCCTTATGACTCCCATCAGTGAATCAATAAGTCTTGAGATTATCACGTGGGATTATCATTTTATGCATGTGATATCAATCAGAATACCCTTTTAGTCAGATTAGTATCACATTGTAGTATATGTTAATATTATCAGTCATTTTAGCACATATTACATCACAATATATCACTTTCAATCCATTTTCAGTATATATTTTTTCTACTCATTTTTACCCATATATAAGTTTCTATATACATATTTAACCGATGAAAATATAATAAAATCATGTCAATTTTTTTGGAATGATCAAATCTATAATATATCAAAAGTTATACGATAAAGATTCACGAAATCAGGAGATAATATATTTTTATTTAATTTAGAAGGGATAAAATCTGTAAAAATAAAAAACAGAAGTAAAATGATACTTACTTAAAACCAATAGAAAAATTTTCGAAAAAGGAACCACAGACAAAAAGGCCCTGATTGACTTTCTCTCTCTTCCCTCTCGCTTCTTCCTCTCCCTTTCACTCTTTTTCTTTTAGAGCAAGCCATGGAAGAAAATGAGGCGTTGAGAGAGGTGGCAAGAATATATATATATATATATATATATATATATATATATATATTGTTAGTGGCATAGCACTGTAACGCTCAGACCCATCGCCGCAGTGCTGCATGCAGAATTCAGAATCAATATAAAAATAAAGACTCTAATATCGTAACAACAATTCAATTGTGGAAGACTGACTCCAAGATCTGGTTGAAGAAGTACTAAAATAAAACTTTCAATTTATATACTACATAGAGCTACTATTGAATGCAATATAAAGAGGAAGACTACTGAATCTCAACATGATTTTTTATATATCATTCAAAATATATATGGTCTGAAATCTATCTACAACAGTGCTTGATAAAAGAGAGCACAACAAAAATAAAAGTTAAGCTTGCAAAAATTAAAACTAACCAAAACATACCTACAACACAGATCGGAGCGTGTTATCCAAACTACTCTGCTCGCTCCTTACCTTTCCCCGTGCCTGTAAACAAAAGCAAAAGTAGGAATGAGCTAACACGACTCAGTAGGCTATCGTAGCCTAAAACAGAAATCAATAACTAAAACTAAAAGAACTAAGAATATTGTGCTGAATCATATATTGAAATTAAATATAATTAAATAAATACTTAAATGAAATGAATTATAAGTTAATACTTTATAACAGAATCCTACCTTGGTAACTCATTGGCTCCGGCATAATAACACTTAGGTAACAGAATCTCACAAGCATAATAGAATCCCACCTCGGTTGCCCACTAGCGTCGGCTTAACAGAATCTCACCTCGGTCGCTCACTGGCGTCGGTATAACAGAATCTCACCTCGGCTGCCCACTGGCGTCGGCGTAATAGAATCCCACCACGGCAGCCCACTGGCGTTGGTGTAACAAAATCTCACCTTAGCCGCCCATTAGCACCGGCATAACAGAATCACACCTCGGCTGCCCATTGGTGCCGACATCACATCACAACACTTCACAACATATTTTTCAACGCATTTTATTAATTAAAACATAATTAGATTAAATTCAAAAATTGCCAAAATATCCTAATGGTAGACAACAGAAATACTATTGAGTAAAAAAATTATAATTTTCAAACATAACCAAATTATCATAAATTGTGTAAAACATCATTTTGAAGCTTTAATTGAACTGAAGCACTATTTTTAGATGTCAAAATAATTTTCTAAGTAGATAAAAATCGTTGCTTTTCTAAAATCACCGATATACTCAAAATATTCGTAATCACAATCTTTATAACATATAAAAAATTACTGAGTAAAAGTTATACAGAAATAAAGTTATCATCATTTTTCGGTAACGAAAATATAAATTTGATCGAAAAAATATCAAAATATAAAATTATTGAAATCTGAAATAGGCAAGACGTAACCTACCTCGAGACGAGCAAATTTCTCAACTGGGCTGACGGACTAAAATCGCTCTACGGTTGTCAAAATCCAACTTCCTTTTTCTCTCTCCTATCTTTTCTTCTCATTTCACCCAAACGTTCTCTGTTAAACCCAAGAAATGAATAAAATGTAATTGAAGTAATTTTAAACTTAAATTACTTTAGATATTTTATAAAATAATAATATTTTAATAAATTTTCAATATAAAATTCATAGAAATTCTTTTAAGGATTTCAAAAATTATAAAAAAATATCCATAAAATAACATTATTTTATTTAGAAAAATCTGATGAAGTCGGTTTGCAAAACGGATACTTGACAGTCCTAAAACCTCAACTTGTACCGTTATGTGCTAATTTCTAAGGAATTTCACTAGTGCTACAAAATTATGAAAAAATTAGGGAAACTAAAACACAATAATATAGATGTTATGGAGAAAACGGTTTATGATTTAAGCTTATAATGACTCCCGAAAAAATTCTTGACTATTGCAAATTAAAATGGAGTTTTAAAAAATTTGAGTTATAACACTACCAACCAAACAAACATACCAACACTCTCTTGAGACCAACTCTCATATCACTTGATTCTTCCAATTCCCACCATATAATGTGCTCTATACGAAGTATATTTGCTACATCGTGTCATGATCTTGCCCCTAAGAAAGGGCCTCATTTTTATGCAACAATAAACACAAGTAGAATTAGTTTTAATGGGCCAAACCCGGTTATTTTTCTTTTTTTTTTTAGGTTTTTTCACATAAAAATCTTAGTGTTTCTTACGACTCATGCACCTCTCTCTCTTATCTGCATGTGTGATTGATCTTCGTGTAAAATTTTGACGCTAAACTCTATATCTCTCTATCGTCATGAATGTTTCAGATCACAACAAATACATTTGATAGCTATCGAAGCATTTCGAATGAAATATGCATACTTTCCTCTATGTAGTCGTTCATTTTGAATAAATTCAATCAAAATCATGAGTTATATTCCGATTTCAACACTTTACTTGGATAAAATGCTTATCAATTTATGCTCGATCAACTTAAATCTTACGAGCATATGAGCCTTCAACAAACAATTTCTTACATAAATTTATATATTTTAAATGAATTTCTTCCCTGAGAAGCACATTGCATTTTAAGGCAAGCATAGCCGACGTAGCTATATAACAGTCTTTACCCTTAAATTTACCAGTAATTACGTAAACGTGCCAACAAACAAGAATAAGTAAATAAATAAATAAATACTTAAATTAAACCATAATCAAAGACTGTTATTTACTTATTTTGAATATTATTTGATATTTTGACAATCAAATCAACCGATTTTATCAATTATTATTTTTTATGGTACTCGATGCGAATAAAAAAATTATACATTAATATAATAAATAATTGTCATAAGGGGTTTGATGGTTGTTGCGGACTCAAATATACGCGGCGATAGAGTTTAATATTTCCGTCTCAGCGTTGTACGTATATCCAGCACACAAACAGAAGAGTGAAAGAAACACCAGGATTTTTACGTGGAAAGCCCTGAAAAAGGGAAAAACCACGGGGCCACGCCCAGTTGAAAAAGTTCCACTAGTGTTGTTTGAAATACACGAGGCTGACTTGTCCTTTAACTTCAGGACGATCAGATTACAATGAGTATCAATTACAAGGCCAAGCAGAGTTCCAACGTTACTCGGGCGTCGGACAGAATTCCGGCGTCACTTGGAAAGAAGTCCGGCGTCACTCGGACGTCGGGTAGAATTCTAGCGTCGGGCAGAATTCCGACGTTGCTCCCGTGTCGGGCAGGGCTCCGGCGTCCCTCGGGCGCCTGGTGGTGCTTCGGTGGTGTTCCGGCGGTATTCCGGCGGAGTTCCGGCGGTGTTCCGGCGGTGGTCGAGGAGGAGTTATTCCCTCCTAGGCTTCTCTTCTCTTCCTTCTCTTCTTCTCTTCTTGGCTTGGGGGTCCCCTCTTAAGAGAAATGAGGGGCTATTTATAGTTTTTCTGGAGTGGCATAGCCCGTAAATAGATGAAGGATCATGGGCAAATAAGGAGTGATCCGGATGAACGGCCGATATTAAATCCCTTGATCGTGAACCGTTTATCAAGCATTTGAAGGTCTTAATGATATCAGAATTCTGCGATCTTGGGCTCGTTGGATTTGTCTCGTCGAGCCGCTCGATTCGACTATAAGCTCGTCAAAATCGGAGACCGTTTGGTAACTCAAATTGCTGTTCGATGCTTCCAACAGCACTTCGGGTACTTGATTTGGGCTCATTTGGGCTCGGATTGAGTCGACTTTGGTGTCGTTGGGCTCGTATTTCCGAGACGCTCAGTTCGACTATAAGCTTGCTTAAATCGGAGTTTAAATGGTCTCCGAATTAATTTTTGAAGTTTCCAACTTGAGTTTTTCCTCGAGATTCGTGCCCAATCAAGATAATTTTTTGGCGATACATCAGTTGCCCCCCTATTTTCGGACGTCGAAGCTTCACGAGTCCGAAAATACTTGTTCCGGCATTTTGCATTGGCCGAATTGCAAAAAATTGCGTTCCAAAAATCAAATGTTTGCTCGAACTTGATCATAGAGGCCCCGTTGAGCTCCGAAAGTATCAAAATTGAGTCCGGAACGTCGAAAAACGTGTCCGGGGACCCCAAAAACGTCGAATTTGGACCGTCCGGGCCCGAAATTGGAGCCCGGGAACTCGTAGGCGGCCGAACCGGCCGGCCGGCCGGCCGGCCGCCGCCGGCGGCGGCGCCCGCGCCAGCGGGCGCGTCTGCCCGCTGAACCGCGCGGAACCGCGCGGTTATAACTGCGCGGGGCGCGGTTATTAAAAAAAAAAAAATTTTATTTTTTTTTTTAAACTGTGGGCCCCACATGGGTTTAAAAAATTCCCAAAAATCCCAAAAAATTCCGAAAAAATTCTGAAAAATTCAGAAAAATTCGGAATTTCTTCTAGAAGCCTTCTCCGTCCAATTTTTAAATTTTTCCCCCCTTTTTCTTCAATAACTCCCTCTCTTTTCATCCTATAAATAGACCCCCTGGGGTAGGAGTCAAAATGCTCCTCTCTTCCTCCTCTCCTGGCCTTCTAGCTTTTGGCATTCTGAGGCTTTCCGCCGTTTCTAAGTAGGTGACTTTCCCTACTTGATTCGGCGCCCCTCCTTTTGCGCAGAAGTTAGCGGCTTTCTCTCTTTTTTCTCTCATTCTGGCTTTCTGACAGTTGAGGCATTCCGTTGTTATTCAGTAGGTGATTTTCCCTACTTGAGACAACGCCCCTCCTCTTGTACAGGAGATAGAAATTTCTCTCTTCTCTCCTCTAGTTTCTGGCATTTTGAGGCATTCCGCTGTTTTTGAGTAGGTGACTTTCCCTACTCGACTCGGCGCCCCTCTCTTTGCGCAGAAGTTAGCGGATTCCTCTCTTCTCCCCTCTAGCTTCCGGCATTTTGAGGCCTTCCGCTGTTTTTAAGTAGGTGACTTTCCCTATTTGAGACAACGCCCCTCCTCTTGTACAGGAGATAGAAATTTCTCTCTTCTCTCCTCTAGTTTCTGGCATTTTGAGGCCTTCCGCTGTTTTTGAGTAGGTGACTTTCCCTACTTGACTCGGCGCCCCTCCCTTTGCGCAGAAGTTAGAGTTTCTCTCCTTTAAGAGATCATGTGGAGGTGAGATGTTAGTCGGAGGGAGTCTGACGGCGGTCAGCGGCCGGGTGGTGGTCCGACGAAGGTCGGGCTGAAGTCCGGCGGCGATCAGCGGCCGGGTGGAAGTTCGGCGGCGGGAAGAAGTACGGCGTCGGGTAGAACTCCGACGAAAATCTGTCGGCCAGAAGAAGTCCCACGACGGGTAGAAATTTGGTGTTGGGTAGAAGCCCGACAAACATCTGACGACAGGCAAAAGTCCGATGTCACGTAAAAGTACAGCGTCGGGTAGATATCCGACGGGGGTCTGACGACTGGCAGAAGTCCGACGTTGGGTAGCATTTTAGCGTCGAGTTGAAGTCCGACGAGGGTCTGACGACGTGTAGAAGTCCTCCAACGGGAGGAAGCTCAGCATCGAATAGAATTTCGATGTTAGTTTGTTGATGATGGACGATCGGGTGGAAGTCCGTTGGCAGTCAACGACCAAGTTGGGAGCAGAAGGAGAGAGTTCAACGGTGCTGCTATCAGCAGTTGAACGAGAAGCCGATGATGGCTGATATGAAGTAAAGGACCGCCGGCAGATATCCGACGAAGGGTTGATGATGGCGGGTGTCCAGTGATATTGTGTTAAGGCAATATTCATCCATACTGAAGTGTGCCAACATCAGATATTACTGGATCAAGGGGCCGAAGGAGGGTGATATGCCAACATTTTGGCAATACACTAACACCGAGTGGAGATTCGATGATGATCCAGTTATGTCATTTCTTTGAAGGAGCAGTTGTAGGAGATGCTTGCGTGCAGTAAGGGAGAAGTCACTTAAATCCACCAAGGATATTTGACTGTGTTAAAGTTGCTTATTGCTTGATGATACTAGTTTGTACGGATGACGCCAATGTACTTTTCAATTTCAACTTCTAGTGAGAATAAATGTACACCTGAATCTGGATTTATGTAACTCCAATGATATTGTATATGAAATGAGGATTTGTCCCCTAGAGGGACCTGAATTGTTATTGCATCTGTAAGACATGCTTTGTGCTTTTGATGTATTATTAGTCTGAACGAATGTGAGAGACATCCTTTTAGGATGTTTGACATATTTGAGACTGTAGGTCAAAGCCCTTGCTTGATGACGTTAACATGTATGGAAAAGGTCGAGAGAATCCACCAAGGATGTGAGACCTTTCCGAGGTTGTATGTCAGAGCCTTTGCTTGACGACGTTAACTTGTATGGAGGAGGTCGAGAGAATCCACCAAGGATGTGAGACCTATCCGAGGTTGTATGTCGGAGCCTTTGCTTGACGACGTTAACCTGTATGGAAGAGGTCGGGAGAATCCACCAAGGATGTGAGACCTATCCGAGGTTGTATGTCGGAGCCTTTGCTCGACGACGTTAACCTGTATGGAAGAGGTCGGGAGAATCCACCAAGGATGTGAGACCTATCCGAGGTTGTATGTCGGAGCCTTTGCTCGACGACGTTAACCTGTATGGAAGAGGTCGAGAGAATCCACCAAGGATGTGAGACCTATCCGAGGTTGTATGTCGGAGCCTTTGCTCGACGACGTTAACCTGTATGGAAGAGGTCGAGAGAATCCACCAAGGATGTGAGACCTATCCGAGGTTGTATGTCGGAGCCTTTGCTCGACGACGTTAACCTGTATGGAAGAAGTCGAGAGAATCCACCAAGGATGTGAGACCTATCCGAGGTTGTATGTCGGAGCCTTTGCTCGACGACGTTAACCTGTGTGGAAGAGGTCAGATCGAATCCCCCTGGGATTGATCATCCAGTGATTGAGATACAATAAAGATTGTGTATTTCTCGAATCAAGGATAAAGAGACTATATTTGTCAGTAGTTTTTCATTGTCATTTATATTCTTTTTTAAAGAAAGAGACAATATCAAAAACTGGACGAACAACACATTATATTACTGTAAGACAATAATTCCCTTGTACAACAGAAGAGATACATATAGGGACAACCACATCATTCGACTTGGTAGAAATACTAAGGACATTAGAATGACATCCTACTGATCATAGAAGAAATACATGGTGACACATGACAAGTAGTATTACTAACACAAAGGTTCAAGTTGCAGCATTACTCAATCTCACCAACCATTTGAATATTATTCAATGGTTGTCTTTGTTGTTGTTGATTTTGCCCCCCAGTGGGGCGAGCTTCTTCTCGGGTAGGTGGGTTCCCAATAAACTGTCGAAGATAGCCCTGGCGGATAAGTCTTTCAATCTCATCCTTAAGTTGCCAACATGCTTCAGTAGTGTGGCCACGACTACGATGAAAGTGACAGTACTGATCTTGATTTCCTGTATTTGGCTTCAAAAGATGCGGCCATTTCACTTTGTCCTGATCTTGAATCGCCATTAACACATTTGCTCGAGATGTATTGAGCGGAGTGTACTCTTTCTCCTGCCGAGTTTCTCGTTGTGGTAATGGGGGCCTAGAAGGTAGATTGCTATTCCCTTGCTTTTTCCATTGTGATGAGGGAATTTCCACCTCAGATGCTCCCTTGCGCTTCCCAGTGGTTTGCTCGAACTGTTTTCTATGAGCATTTATTGCCTCATCTGCAGATATCTGCGCCTCCACACGATGGATCAGATCGGCATATGAATGAACAGTGTCGCGCATAAGTGCCGAATAGAAAGGACCAGGACGAAGGCCTCCAAGGAAGACCCCTCGGAGCAATTCTGGGTTTAGTCCTGGAATCTGTCGTGCCTCGGTGGAAAATCGCTGAAAGTACTCTTTTAACGATTCTCCCTCGTTTTGACGAATCCCGGAGAGGTGGGAAGAATCTTTAGCAATTCTTCGATTGGCTACAAACTGTTCAACGAAGGCTTTGGCCAATTTGACGAATGAAGGGATCGTTCCAGATGGAAGAGAATAGAACCATGTTCGCGCCTGTCCTTTGAGTGTAGCAGGAAAAACCTGACATAGGAGGGCATCCGAAGCTCGCTGGATATGCATGATGGTTCTATAATGATCGATGTGCTCGTACGGGTCGGATGTCCCGTCGTAGGAATCAATGCTCGGTAGTTTAAATCCTACCGGAATAGCGTGTTGAAGAATAGCTTCTGTCAAGGGTGACGACTCCTGCAAGTCCCACTGACGAAGGGGTTGCCTTATGCCTCCTGCAGGGAACTCTTCTCGAACCAATCGTCGTAGTTCGTGGCGAAGGGCATTGCGAGGGAGCTCAGCAGCGTGTGGTCGGGCTAACTCTTCAGGGAGGTCCAAAGGAATGCGAGGTTGCCGACCTGTGGGCGAAGGATGGGTAGAACTTGCTGTATCAGCCAGTTCATTATCTTGATGTGACTGCAGATGTCTCCTTGGCAGAGGAAGAGGAATTTCTGCTTGAAGATGTTCGAGTTGAACAGCTTCTACTCGTGGTGGATCTCGAGGGAGAAGAACCTCCTCCTGTGGTGCTAGTGCCGGTTGTTGAGTCTCTCGCAGGAGTTGTAGGATCTCGTTCTGAGATTCTTCCATTTTTCGGATTCGCTCCTCCAAAGAAGGCCCTGAGGTTCCTTCTCCAGCAATGTGTTGCCCCCCATGCAAAAAGGAGGCAGAAACTTGATGTCCATGATTTATAGACTGGTTTCTGGATTGATGAGAGTGGGAGCGGGAGGCTCCTATGAGGCGACTGTTACGCCTATTGGCCATGAAAATAATATTTAGGAGTGTGGGATAGTCTTCCCACAGACGGCGCCAAACTGTTGCGGACTCAAATATACGCGGCGATAGAGTTTAATATTTCCGTCTCAGCGTTGTACGTATATCCAGCACACAAACAGAAGAGTGAAAGAAACACCAGGATTTTTACGTGGAAAGCCCTGAAAAAGGGAAAAACCACGGGGCCACGCCCAGTTGAAAAAGTTCCACTAGTGTTGTTTGAAATACACGAGGCTGACTTGTCCTTTAACTTCAGGACGATCAGATTACAATGAGTATCAATTACAAGGCCAAGCAGAGTTCCAACGTTACTCGGGCGTCGGACAGAATTCCGGCGTCACTTGGAAAGAAGTCCGGCGTCACTCGGACGTCGGGTAGAATTCTAGCGTCGGGCAGAATTCCGACGTTGCTCCCGTGTCGGGCAGGGCTCCGGCGTCCCTCGGGCGCCTGGTGGTGCTTCGGTGGTGTTCCGGCGGTATTCCGGCGGAGTTCCGGCGGTGTTCCGGCGGTGGTCGAGGAGGAGTTATTCCCTCCTAGGCTTCTCTTCTCTTCCTTCTCTTCTTCTCTTCTTGGCTTGGGGGTCCCCTCTTAAGAGAAATGAGGGGCTATTTATAGTTTTTCTGGAGTGGCATAGCCCGTAAATAGATGAAGGATCATGGGCAAATAAGGAGTGATCCGGATGAACGGCCGATATTAAATCCCTTGATCGTGAACCGTTTATCAAGCATTTGAAGGTCTTAATGATATCAGAATTCTGCGATCTTGGGCTCGTTGGATTTGTCTCGTCGAGCCGCTCGATTCGACTATAAGCTCGTCAAAATCGGAGACCGTTTGGTAAATCAAATTGCTGTTCGATGCTTCCAACAGCACTTCGGGTACTTGATTTGGGCTCATTTGGGCTCGGATTGAGTCGACTTTGGTGTCGTTGGGCTCGTATTTCCGAGACGCTCAGTTCGACTATAAGCTTGCTTAAATCGGAGTTTAAATGGTCTCCGAATTAATTTTTGAAGTTTCCAACTTGAGTTTTTCCTCGAGATTCGTGCCCAATCAAGATAATTTTTTGGCGATACATCAATGGTAAATAAAATTATCATTGCTTTGATTAAAAAAAAAAATTAAACGGCTTGAAAGTTTAATATTAATTAATATGAACTTTTCTCTTATATATATTTTAGATAAATCAAAATTAAAAAAAAAATTGTTAAAAAATGTTAGCTGTGCCATCAAGAACTGGGTGACCGTCGAAGTGGCGCACTCAAATATATAAATAAATAAATAAAACTTCAAATTGGCGAAAAAAATATTTTTAAAGTAACGCACTTTGGATTTTTTTAATGATAAGCAATATATTATTAAGGTATATGATTTGAATATTTATTCTTAGAGAAGTAATATTTTTTAATCAATGGGCTATGTGCTCATACACAATAATAATAAAAGATATCAGTGGTAAGAATTTTTTTACATAGTGATTAATCATAAAGTATGTGATTTAAATTTATGAGCTTTGTGAAATAAATTTAGATTTTGTTTGGGATGACTTTCTTACTGCTTCTTAAAATAATTTTTTAGTACAAAAATTAAAACTTTTGTAATAAAAAGCAGCTTTAAGAAGTAGTAAGAAAGCCATCCCAATTCCCAAACGAAGTCTTAGACTCTAGCTAGTAATTTGTCATAATTGTAATAAAATTTAATGTAATTAGATTTAATATAAAAGAATGGCTTTTTGATTTATAATGAATTGTCAAATAATTGTTATTATAATATAATTAAGTTTTGATATAATATTATTGAATGCTTCTATCTAGTGCAAATAAAAATTATTGATTCAAGCAATATGTTTTATATTAGTGATTTCTTCTATTTTATATTATAATACTTGCCATTATAATGTTATATTATTTCTTTGAAACCCCATTTGAACCCTGTTCAAATCTCAGGCAAATAAAATTCAAGTCATATTTGAACTATGTGCGAACCATGTTCAAGCACCATTCGACTCAATTTCAATCAAGAATAATGCAACATACTATGGCACAATAAAGTGTAATTAGTTAAGGCATCTTAAACTGAATGTCATTCGCCCGTCTGCAGCTTCGACGAGCCTCCATCCGAACAACAAATGAAAATACATTTTTGCGTTTTATTTTGGTTGTAAACAGGGCGATGCAAATATTGCATCACGCTATTGAGAAACCAAAGATTGTGAAAATTGGACCGGGCAATGAACCAGAAAAATGAAAGGTTCATGAATTTTTTTTAAAAATAAACCCAAAAGGGCCTACATGTTAATCAAACAAGGGATACAAGAGCATAAAAGACAAAGAGCACGCTAAAGCTCCCAATAGCAATAGTACAGAGAAAATCACTAAAATAGATCACACGTAGCAGAAGAGGACACCAACGAAGAAGAAGAAGAAGAAACAACAGCCAATCCAGAAGAAACAACCGAACACCCCAAAGCTCCAAAGTAGCAGCCACCAAGTCAAACACAAAAAAGCTATTTTTTGGATTTCCACTTTCTTCGTTTACCCACCGAAACGATAGTATCTCGCATACCACTCTTTTGTTCAAACACATCCTCTTCATCAACTTCAGAAGGAGAAGATGAAGACGAAGTGCCTTCAAGCCAATCAATTTGCGCTTTAACATAATCCTCCGATTTTGATCTGACGCCCATATGGACTTACAAGGCATTAGCAGACAGTAAGGCAACTGGGACATCAACAAGCTGTCCATTCACTCCTAATCCCACAGAGGAGACCGACACAATCAGATCAGCAGGCATCATAGGAGAAGCAACAGAAGGATCCAATTCAATAGAATCAATGTTCACCACCCCCATATTAACCTCACAAAGTTCATTAGGACCACCATCATTAACTGGTACATTAGAATCATGAGGAACGAAAGGACTAGAATCCACATTAAGTAAGCACTTGTTCTGAACACAAACCTCAACAACATCCTCATTAATACAACATGTAAGAGCTTCACAATTCGCAACATTATCCACATTATTTCCACAGGAATGAGCTAACGGCAAGGCAACAGTCAAAGACCCATCAATCCCATTAGCAACTTACTCAATAGGATCATAGAAATCATTCGTCGAGGGCACAACCAAAAGCCCCTCCCCACCAATAGGCAAAGGTTCATTAGAAATGGTCTCAACAGGCTTAATAATCAAGGGTAAATTGTTACCATTATTGACAGACTCAGCACCCACATTAGTACGTGTAACCAAATGTGGGTGCAGGAAATGACATTCCAATTTGGAATGCCCCAAAGATTTACAATGTGAGCAATACAGCGGCAAATCCTCCAAAACAACAGATCGGATAAAACCCAAATTGTCGGGACCAACCCACACCTTATCGAGAAATTATTTGGAAACATCTAATTCCACCAGCACACGTACAACCGAAGGTCTAGAGCCAGTGGAGGTGGCATGATCAATTTTAAGGGGGCGGCCAAAAATGGACCCAAGGACATGAAGAATCCTAGGCGAAAAAAGATGAGGTCTCAGATTTGGGAAAGACACCCAAATCAAAATAATAGGCGACTCAACATCAACATCAAGCGAAGGCGACTACTTAATCAACCTCATGTAATAACTATTGATAAAATAGGAGCGGTGAGCAAAGACACGACAATAATCCAAATCGTTCACAAGCTTGATAAAAACATTCTTTGGATTAAAAACAGTTACCGAAAAATCACCGATGAGCTTAAGGTTGAAAAAAATTTGTGAATAGCTTCAAGGGAGGGTCGATGGGTAGGAAATTTCCCAACCAAAGCGAAATCAAAAGGCTTAGCAAGCGAAAAAGTTTAGCCTCTGAAATCTACAATGAAGGCAAACCATGGCAAGTAGAGATTTTCAGGTCAGGAAAAGAGGAAAAGCTACCGGATAAAGCCTCATGAAAGGACCTAGAAGAGGTTTTACCATCTAGAAAACCAGGATCAATCAATTGCTTACGGGCCATCAACAAGGCCCAAGAAAGCACAAACAACTCAAGGAAAGCACCAAAGAGAAAGGCAAGAAACAAGGCAGGAAATGGGGAGCACCACGTGAGAGATAGTGGAACTCCACAGAAACGCGCCGAAGAGGTGCTAGGGCAGAGCCCTAGCGGAGCGGGGAACCGTCGGGGGGAGTGGAGGAAAAAATTATTTATTCTCTATTGATAAAATAGGAGTGGTGAGCAAAGACACGACAATAATCCAAATAGTTCACAAGCTTGATTAAAACATTCTTTGGATTAAGAACAGTTACCAAAAAATCACCTATGAGCTTAAGGTAATGATTTGATGGTTCAACTAGAGTCGAATTAGGGTTAAACCAAATGAAGTAATAAATATTAAAACTATTTAAATGTCTTCTAAATAGCATAATAATGATATAATAATAATGTAAATTTGGGGCTAACAAATAAATAATATTCATACATAGATAATATATCCTATAATTTTAATTTTAAACATATTTTATTTTTAATTTGAATTCATATTTATTATAAAATTACTTTACTTATAAGTTTATAAATTTAATATGAATAATTTTTCATTTATTTTATAGGTTAAATTTATATTATAAAATTACATCTATAAATTAATGTTATATCATTTATTATTCAAAAATTATTTTTTTATTTTTATATTAATAATTAATTAATTAATTAAATGGATAAAAAACTTAAATATTATCAACTAAAAATTAAATATCATTCACATTATAAAAATTTAATTAATAAATATATGATAAAATATATAATATATGTGTAATGAACATGAGAGCATTTTTATTTTTTAGTCTCATATCATTTAGGCTCTATATGTTTGTGTTGTTTATATAATTTTTTTAAGGGTTCACATGAGTAAAAAAATTACATGGAGTGATGAAGTCATGTGATAAAGCATAAATAGTGCTTATTTAATAAAAAAATATTATAAATTTAATATGTACTTTAAAATAATAATTTAAATTAATTTAATAAGTTAAATATTTTATATTAAATTAATTAATTTAATTATATACTAACTTGTTTTAAAAATTAATTATTTCATATAAAATAAGCAAATCGGTTCATTGTGAAATAGGATTTTTGGAAATGAATCGGACTGGTTGAAATGGCCGGTCTGATCCAGTTTTTAAAACATTGTACATTGTATATTATGATGAGAATGATGAGAAAAATTTCCTGTTTTAATTTCTTTTGGAATGATGAGAAACAATTATAAAGTATGTGGCTCGAATTCATAATTTTGCATAAATAATTTTTTTACCAAAATTTTTCTTCTTAAAATTTGATTTCCACATCTCTATTTATAAAGATTACTCTTTTCAGCTTTTCTAAAATTGAGTCAAAATAGGATCAGTTTTTTAATCCAAATAAATTTAAGATTTTGAAATTATTTTAAAATAAAAATAATTCATTAAAAATAATTAAATTTTAAATTTTATTTATTTATATTTTAAACCTTTATAATAGTATCTTGAGCTAAACTTCTTTCCCTGAAATGCCCTTCGTGATTCGACGTTCAAAGCCTGATAAGAAACTTAGAGGTTGTTTGGATAGGGGATTTATGTAGGATTTAAACAGGATTTAGCTAAATCCTGCCAAACAAGATTTGAGTACATCTTAAATCTCACGGCCAAGTAAATCCTTAGTTTCTCTCTTTTTGTTCTAAATCCTTGATTTTCTAAGTCAGGTAGTTTGGTGGATTTAGGCTTCGTTTGGGACAGCTTTTTTGTTGCTTCTTATAACAATTTTTTAGTACAAAAATTAATTTTTTTTGCATTAGAAAACTGTTTTAGAAGTAGCAAGAAAGCCATCCCAAACGAAGTCTTAGGCTTCATTTGGGATAGCTTTTTTACTGCTTCTTAAATCAAATTTTTAGTACAAAAATTTTAATTTTTTACTAAAAAGCTGCTTTAAGAAGCAACAAAAAAGCTGTCCCAAACGTAGCTTTAGCGTCACGCCCCACGACATCCCTTGCATAAGGTGATGCTAGGATTTATACTAGTTGTTTGTTCTTTACCTAGAAATTTTACCTCACATAGAAATCATACCATTTATTTAGAATGAGTATCCCCACCTAGGCTTTGTAGAAATTTAACAAATTCGAAATAATCTTGCTCTAATACCATTTTCTGTAATGCCTCACACTGATCCTTACTTTACCAATCGACACAAGACGAAACAGAGAATTTCTAACAATTCTTCTTCCATTAATCTTTCGATGAACTATTCATTTCTATCTTAATAAAAAACATCTCAATATTTATTGAAGCATAAGCAGTCCAAACATTTCTACAGAGTAACTAGCAAACCCCAAACATTCATAAAAAATATCTTTGATATATCATCAAAAAATTATTTTGATCGAGCATGAATCTGGAGGGAAAATCAAGTTAAAAACTTCAAATATTAAATCGGAGATCATCTGAACTCCGATTTCAACAAACTTATAGTTGAACCGAATGTCTCGAAAATACAAACCCAACGACACCGAATTCGACCCAATCCGACCTCAAATGGGTCCAAGTCGAAGACCCAAAGCACGTTTGGAAGGTTCAAATCATAATTTGGATTACCAAACAGTTTCCAAACTTGACATACTTATAGTCGAATCGAGTGGCTCGACGAGACGAATCCAACAAGCCCAAGATCATTAAATTCTCGATAAATGATCCATGATCAAGGGGTTCAGTATTGTCGTCTATTCAAAACACTCCCAATATGTCCTTGATCTTCCTCCTATTTACTGATCATGTCACTCTCATAAAACAATAAATAGACCCCTCATTTCTCATAAAAGAGAGCCCCAAAGGAGGAAGAAGTGCTCAAGCCAGAAGAGAAGGAAGAGAAGAAAGTGAAGGAAGAGAGCTCTCTTGCCACCAGACTCCTCATCGACCACCGTCAGACTTCCACCCAGTAGCCGATCGACGCCGGAGTTCTGCCCGACTGCAGACTAACGCCAAAGTGCTACCCGACCGCCGACTGACGTCGGATTTCTACCCGGCCACCAACTAACGTCGGATTTATGCCCGGCCACTAACTGACGTCGAATTTCTGCCCGGCCACTAACTGACACCAGATTTCGGCCGGTCGCCAAATTTCTACCAGACACCAGACATCCACCCATCACTAGATTTCTACCTGAAGCAGTATTTTTGCCTAACACTGGACTTCTGTATGACGCCAGACTCCCACCCATTGCCGGACTTTTGTAGGACTTCTACCCGATGCAGAACTTCTGTCCGTCGCCGGATTTCTATCCTACGCCGGACTTCTACCCATCCCCAAACTTCTGTCCATCATTGGACTTCTATTTGACGTCAAATTTCCATGCATCATTACACTTCTACCTGACGTCAGACTTCCTCCCATCGCCGGACTTCCGACCTCCATTGTCAGCCGACTACAGTCCTTCCAACCTTCGTCGCCATACAATGGTCTTTCGACCTCCGTCACCCGCCGACTATGGTCCTTCCGACCTCCTTCATCGATTACGGGTTTTCCGACCTCCGTCGCTAGACAATGGTCTTTCCGACCTTCATCACCCGCCAATAATGGTCTTTCCGACCTCCTTTGCCTGCCGGCTACGGTCCTTACGACCTCCTTCGTCGATTGCGGTCCTTCCGACCACCGACATCCTAGTACAATCTTTCTGACCTCGGTCGCCCACCGACTATAGTCTTGCCGACCAAACAAACATATCAATAATGATTATTTCAAGTCTGCTCATGTAATACAATTTATAAGATGTATATTTATTAGATCAAGCCAAGGTCTTCCCCCAAGAAAGGGCCTCATTTGTAATCGACTGTAAATACTAGTGGATTCATTCAAACTAGACTAGGCCCTGTGGTTTTTCTCCTTTTCAGGATTTTCCACGTAAAAAATTTTAGTGTCTCTTATGAATACCACAGTCTCTCTTTCATCTGTTTGTATGTTGGATCTTCGTATAAAGCTAAGACGTTAAACTTTATATTTCTCTGCCGCCGTGAATATTCCAGGATGCAACAAACTTACATACCTCTAATCAACATTTATCTTAAAATTGTACATAACAAAACATAAGGCATAAATTAAACATGTTCTAGTCGACCTAAAGCTTATCCTTCCCATTTCTTGTAAAAACAACTATAATAAAAATCTGATGAACAATAATGCTCATAAAACTATGCAGCTTTAATACAGAAGACAAGTATAGGAAAATAATAATTAACTTATGCATTGACAGGTAAATCAACATATACATATAAGAATCATGTGTAATCAACAAAGTCTATGACGGATATATAAGACATATAAAGCTGAATGCAAGAATTATACTTACATGAAGTAAACACCAATTCATATCTCATAATGCAAATACCACCCTTTAGCTATGCCAATTTCAATTATCTACAATATGTAAATCATCCATTGCAATATATCATTATATAGGCTTCATATCATAACGTGTAGGCTTCGTAGTATAACATGTAGGCTTCATCATACCGAGGTCACACTGCCTCTATTAAGTCGCACTACCCATTAGGGTTGCACTGTCCCCACCCACCTATCACCTAACATGACATCTTCTTAGGCTTATTTAATCATTGTTGTTTCTTTCTTCTTACAACCACTTGCTATGTGTTGCTTGTACATAAATATGTATATGCATTTAGATTAGTATGGCATCAATACACATTACAAAAGCAAGTATCAAGATATAAATCGCATGTCACAGTTCACAACATAACAAATTTTCATATGGCATCAAAGCATAACAGAATCTGTATGCATCACAATATCAAGCTCAGACTAATTACAAACATGTGCGAAATAGGGATTACACATAACTAATTAAAATGCATGTATACAAATTATTCACAATCATATTCGCATGCTGTATTAATAAAATTACATATCTTACTTTGTTAATGCGATGACTCATCAAATCAGGAGAAATTATTACGTGCGGTCACGGGACAGTCCATAGGTGAATAAGGATGTGCCACGTCACCCTGATACATAGCAGTACACAGCACCAGTACATAGCAAAAAATGAAGTGGCACGTCCATATTCACCTCTGTTCGACGTCTGATGACCTCGCACGTAATAATTTTACCCAAATCAGACATCTCACATTTGCCTCTTCATATAGGGCACCTACACCAACACCATCTAATTAATTGAAGAGCTCACACAATTTCCTCCAACCCGAAACGCACAAATAATAAGCAACATACCTTCCAATTTTCTTTTCGCATACACAATCTGAAATCTTCCTCAAACTCCTTTTTCTATGAAATTCCTGTATCACAATGGAATACAATTTCAACTAGAATATTTACCCAAAATATGCAAAATACATATATATATATACACCAAATTGAATTTTCCTTGCCTCTTCTCTTTCTCTTCTTTCTTCGACTCCTTTCTTCCTCTTTTTTTTTTCCTCTGCACTTTTCTTTCTTCTTTTGCTTCTCTATTTTCCTCTTAAATCTTGAAAATTGTTTGGCATGACATATGCTAAATCTTGAAAAACTATTTGGCAACGTAATTCATGATTTAAGGTACTTAGTTTATCTAGAAATTAAGTTTAATGTGATTTGAATTTAATATATTATAATGATAAATAATATAATTAGAAATTAACTTAATTATTACTAATTATCAAATTAGTTATTTAGTTGTTAATTTTAAATTACTCATTATATTACTAATTATCTTATTATATTCTTAAATCCCAATTAATTAGTTGAAAATATAAATTATTTTACTAATACTCATAGTAGTGATTTAATTAATTAAATAAATACTAAACTAATTTAATGACAATTATACTACTAATAGCTATAATAGTCAATAAATTACAAATATTAATTAAACTAATTTAATGATAATTATACTACTATTTATTCAATTAAATTAAAATAGATTACTTAATTATACTACTAATAGTAATACTAATTACTTAATTAATCTAATTAATTATTAATATGTAAATTATATTATTAAGTTAATTTAGTTTAATTTATTACATTATCAAGTAATACTACTTAATAATGTAGGCCGTATAGGGTTTGCTTTTCTTCTTATCCTGTGCTTCGTCGCTTTTCCTTGTACAGTGGGCGCTTGCTCGCTGCTTCATCACCTTCGAAGGCATCAGATCGGAAGCCACGACGGGAGCTAGCTCGCTCGCAAGCTCATAAATCCCGTAGTCCGTAAATTTAAATCCGCCGAACCAATGGATTTACTAAATCATGGATTTACGCCATAAATTTATAAATCCAAGATTTACTGAGGACTGGGATTTACGGAGAGCTCGAAAACCATTTGGCAGGATTTACTATAAATCTGCAGCACCTAAGGGATTTAGGCTTTAGCCAAAGAAGAGCGCGAAACGTGAGAATGATGGTTACCTACGCGACGAGCAGGCTCTCGTCGTTACTTCCAATCCAACAGAAAGATCATCGTCGAACTTTCGTGAAGGAGGCAAAGAAGCTTTTAGCGAAACAACTAGTCAGTTCTCCTCGTCGAACTTTTGTGAAGGGAATGCCGTTGGAGGCAAAGAACCTTTTCAAAACTCTACCTGTGAACAACAAAGAATAGATGGAGAAGAGGAAAACAAACCCTTCAGGAGCTTCTAACTATATTTAAATAATTAATACTGTAATTAATAGCATAAAGCAATTAATGTTTTATTAAAATAATACTTAAAATGAATTAAATAATCATTAGTGTAAATAGTAATTAAATAATTAGTTATTCTGAATAATTAATTAAGTTAATTAGAATATATATTAAATAAAATATTTATTAAATTTAAATTTTAATGAACTAACCGACTTTAGTTTTAGGTTAATTTTACAATTTATTAAAATTTAACGTCATTTTTCAAATATTTTTCGGGATTTAATAAATCCGAATGAACAGATTTACTCATTTTTTTTTTTTTTTTTTTGGGAACGGGGAGTATCGGCCCGCTGCCACCTGAGTTTGTGAGGCGCTTGGCGATGTCCACTAATCTCCTCGATCGACCTAACAGTGGCACCCACATCAAAAACTCCCGGGCCAACATTTTATTTTGCCAAACAGCCCCTTGTTCTGCTATAGACTTCGCTGATTTAATGGTCAAAATGTATTTTTTAAAATAAATACGGAGCATTATTATTCCTAAGCAGTAACACTGCGGCTTTTTTTTATTCCCTTGAAAAAGGTTGAGCGCAGAATCTGAAGGAAAGACTCGATCAAGGTAAACTTCTTGGTCAGCTTCGTCTTCCGTCGGCCATGGCAGATAGGATTATCGCAGTCATCGTCTCAAAGCTAATCGATGCCTTGATTTATACTCTCTCCACCATTCACTCTGAGAACTCCCGTGCCGCCTCCGTGGAGAAAGATATCGATGAGCTCAGTTCAAGAGCGGAGATGGTCCGCGCCATCCTTTGTGACGCCGATCGTCGCGGTTCGTCGTCCAACGCCGTTGAAGATAACGAAAAGACCCTTCTTTGGCTAAGAGACCTAGAGCTCCTTGTCGTCGACGTCGAGGATCTACGCGAGGAGTTCAAAACCCTAGCCGTCCTCGCCTCATCCGATCTCGAGAACAACCGCAAGCGCAAGCGCAGTTGGAATCCTTTGTCGGCTTTGCAACGGCCAGACCTCCGTGATTCTCGGGCAATGGTGCAGAGAATTGACGAGATTAGGAAGAACTTCGATGCGATCCTCCGGGACCGGCAATACCTCGAGCTGGATATTGGGGAAAATTGGCGTGTTCGAACGAGAAAGCACTGGCCTTCTTCGGTAACTGGATTTATTCGTAATGAGCAGATTGTATACGGCAGAGACACCGAAAAGGAAGAGATCATCCGTCTGCTGATCTACAGTGGCGGTGATGGTGTTTCTGTAATTTCCATTGTTGGGATTGGTGGTATCGGGAAGACGACTCTTGCCCGGGCCATCTTCCGAAATCCACGAGTGGAGAGCTATTTCGACCTAAAGATTTGGGTTTATTTGGGCCTCGGAGTTGATGCTGCAGGGGTTATGACGGAGATAATCAGGGCTGTGACAAGAAAAAATGTCAATATCTCGAATTTTGATCTTATGCAACGCCGACTTAGGGATATATTGCTGGGGAAGAGGTTTCTTCTGGTTCTTGATGATGTATGGAATGAAGAATTGTTCTTCTGGGATAATTTGCTTGCACCATTGCACTGCGGGGCACTAGGAAGCAAAGTGCTGGTAACAACTAGGAGTGAAACAGTCTCAAGAATGATGAGAGCACTTCATCGGCTTCAGTTAGATGCTCTTAAGGATGAAGAATGCTGGTTGCTATTTCGAGATCAAGCATTAATGCATTTGACTTCATCTGATATGGAGAAATTGGAGGATATTGGAAGGCAGATAGTAAGGAGATGCCAGGGCTCTCCATTTGCTTTGAAGAAAGTGGCTGGCCTATTACATCCTGCAACCAGTGAAGATGAGTTGAGAAATGCTCTACATGGTTTAAAAGACATAGAGAAGGATGAATTCAAGATTTTATCAGCCTTAATTGTAAGCTATGAGCATCTTCCTCTGCATCTTAAGCACTGTTTTGCTTACTGTTCAATATTTCCTCATGGTTATGAGTTTGATAGGGATAGGTTAGTCTTGCAATGGATTGCTGTTGGATTCATCCAAGCAGATGGGAGAAGACGGGTCGAGGACATTGGTTATGCTTACTTCAATGATCTGATGTGGAGTCTATTCTTTGATGCATTAGGTGGCTATGGAAAAGCTGAAAACATTTACAAAATTCCAGGCGCAATTCATGATCTTGCAAGTTATGTTTCTAGGCATAAATGTTTGAGAGTGGATTTTCGTGGTGCTCTGCATGGGGAGTTTGAGAAGGCTCTCTATGCATCTTTAAACCAGCACAACATGGAGCCCAAGACATTAGAAAAGGTTTACAAAAATTCTAGACTACGTGCACTCGTAATACATGGTGAAGATAGGGTGGCCTTGGAGCAAGTTCCATGTGATCTTTTTAAAAAATTGAGATGTTTAAGGGTGTTGAATTTGAGTAGTACAGAATTGAAGGAGTTGCCTGACTCAGTTTGTGATTTGATCCATCTGAAGTATCTTGACCTTTCCAACACCCAGCTAAAAATACTGCCTGATTCCATGTGTAAGCTATATAATTTACAGACTTTGGAATTGAGTGAGTGCTATAAGCTTCTAGAGTTACCAAAAGAATTCTGCAACTTGGTTAATCTAAGACATCTTGGTCTTCAGCTTGATTGGGAATTTATGGGCAGAAGGGTTGATTTGATATCCATGCCACCAGGACTTGGGAGATTGAAATCCCTTCAAACATTATCTAGGTTTGTGGTATCATCAGACGTTGGATGCTCAATTGGAGAGTTAAAAAACTTGAACCTCCATGGAGATCTTCGCATCTCTAAACTGGAAAAGGTTATTAATTTAAGGCATGCTGAGGAGGCTGATTTGAAGTCCAAGCAATACATTGATAGGTTGATATTGCAGTGGAGCTGTGATTCTGGTTTTAATGCTGAAGTTCATTCTGGTTTTAATGAACAATTTAGTCTAGGATATCAGGAAAATGTATTGGAAAATCTGTGCCCCCATCCTAAACTAAGAAGTTTATGGATTGAGAATTATGATGGAAGAAAGCTTCCAGATTGGTTAGATAATCCTTCCCTCTGTAGACTACAAAATTTGAGACTGTCTAATTGCAGGGGTTGCGAACATCTTCCACGACTTGGGCTTCTACCTGCACTTAAGAATCTCCACTTAGAAGCAATACATAGAGTGAAGAATATGGGTGATTTTGTTACATTTCCTTTGCTAGAAGTTTTTACTTTACAGGATATGCCCAGTATGGAGAGGTTATTTGAAACAGCAAATTGCACAATTCCTCGTCTGAGTGAACTTTTCATTTCCAATTGCCCTAATCTACTAGAACTCCCTCCAGCTATTAATTCACTGCCAAAATTGGAGATTAGGAATTGTCCACGGTTATCGAATCCTTATAGGGTTGATCCATGACTGATAGGCCGGGCCTTCATGGACCAGCCAGGGAGTTATGGGAGTGAACAGGCGGACGTTTCGCAATCTTCCGCCCCCTTTGGGGTGGGGCACGGGAGGGAGTTTTCAAAGGGGAGATGCGGGTGGTTAGGAGGGAAAGGAAAAAGAGGAGGGTTGTTTTGGCATTGACTAGGTTTTGTTTGCTTTAAGTAGGTTTTTTGTGCAGGGTTTAATTTTTTATGTTTTGAGTTTGTTGAAGTCAGAAGTTGGTTTGTGAGGGCTCTAGCCAGTGGCTAGGGATTTGGGAGTGCCGGATCTTCCTCTCCAATTGAAGATCCAACTGCATCTTGTTGTTTTCTTTCGTAAATATTGTTATAAAAAGTTTCGTGATGTATTCTTCTTCCCCAAATTCTTTTTGCGATTAGCTAATTTGGTAGAAATTGCATCTACTTCCTATAAAATTGGTATGATCTTTCTCTCTAATTGAAGATCCAAATGTATCTTCCTTTTTTTCTTTCCTAAATATTGTTATAAAAAGTTTCGTGGTGTGTTTTTTTTCCCCAAATTCCTCCTGAGTTTTGTTGATTTGGTAAAAAATTGCATCTACTTCCTATCAAGTTGGTATCAAAGCGGTGTCATAGGTTGAAATTTAAGTCCTCGTTAATTTCTATTGCGTTTTTCTTCCCGTTCTTGCTATTTTTGTTGTTTGGAGGCCGAATTCGCATCAAAGTCACTGTTTTTTTGCTGTTGAAGCCTTGATCCGAGCATCTATGGCGGGAAGAAAGTTAGAAGTGTTGGAAGGGGATATTAGACAATGAAAAGCTGATTTTGTAAAAAAAAAGGATTCTAGGTTTCGAAAAATAATTTTCAGTCACCATGAGAAGGTCGAGGGGAAGTTTGCTATCTTGGAGGAGATGATGAGGAAGATGCTCGAGTTCCAAACCAAAACAACATCGTCGGAGGCGAGGAAAGTCGCCACCGGCCAAGAAAGTGGGAAAAACCCTAATCCGATGAGGCGAAGGGAAGATCAGGATGTGAAGATTTTAGAGAGAGATGAGAGAATGCCTCCCTTAGAACCTATTCCTAGGGAGGAGTCGGGTTGAGGGTATGGAGTGAGGCGTGAGGGATTTGAGCATGAGTGAATGGGTGCTTAATTTGAAAGCAGAGGGGTTGATTATGATTGGAGGTGTGTTGAATTTAAAAGGGGAGATATTGAATTTGAAAGGAGAATGGCTGATTATGATCGAAGAGGTGTTGAATTTGATTGGAGAATGAGAGATTTTTACGAAAGGTTTTTGTACAAGCGTAGAAGGGATGATCGAGACATTTGGGAGGAATCACCCCCTCAGAGAATGGGAAATTATGGAGGAAACAGGGGGAACGGAGGAGATCCGAGGGTGAGGAAGCCGAAGATGCTTATTTTTAGGGAGAAGAGGCACATGGGTGGATCATGGATCTATAAGATGGAAAGTTACTTTACTATCACTAGGTTGATGGAGGAAAGACTAACGGCGGCCGGGAAGTGTTTGGAGGGGAAATCATTGGTATGGTATCAGTGGATGGATATGAGGCGGCTCATACGTACTTAAAGGGAGTTTAAGGACGGCTTTTTGGAATGTTTCCGAACCATTAGGAGAGGGGACTTCTATGAGCAGTTCTTCGTTCTGATGCAAGAGGGGACAATGGTGGGGTACCGTGAGTAGTTTTAGCATATGGCCAATAGACTGGATCGGCTTCCGGAGACTGTACCGAAAGGAAATTTTATGAAATTTGAGAGACAGTTAGAGTGATGAGGCCTCATGATTTAGGTGAAGCTATGGATAGTCTAGTTAGTGGATGATCAGAGGCACTTGGAGAGAAGGGCTGGAGGCAGCAGCTCAGGAGGTTCATACAGGATGACCTCCACCTTTTCGGCATCCAGGGAGCCGACACTGGGTATTCTTAGGGAGACCCCGACGGAGAAGATTATAGGAGGGAGATATGGGGAAAACTTCATGAAGCTCACCATAAAAGAGTTACAAAAAAAGAGGGCAAAAGGGCTGTGTTTTAGATGCGATGAGAGTTATACACTGGGGCACAGGTTTAAGGATCGAACTCTTTAGGTTCTCACCATTTGTGATGACGGGGAAATTAAAGAGGGAGCTGTAGGAGAGGATGAAGCAGCAATTTCTGTCTTTTCACCTTGCGGATAATATGGGTCTTTGGGAGAGGGGTATTGATAAGCTGGCCCCTCTTGGACTGGTCATTGGGCTGGTCCTTCCTGGACTGGTCAAGGAGTTACGGGAGTGAACAGACGGAAGTTCCACCTAGAAGTATTCCGCCCCGTTGGGGCGGGCTCGGGAGGGAGTTTTCAAAGGGGAGATGGGGGTGGTTAGGAGGGAAAAGGAAGGGGGGGGGGGGGGGGGGGGGTTGTTTTGGCATTAAGTAGGTTTTGTATGCTTTTTAAGTTAGTTTTTTGTGCAAGGGTTCAGTTTTTTATGTTTTGAGTTTGTTGAAGTCAGAAGTTAGTTTGTGAGGGCTTTAGCTAGCGGCTAGGGATTTGGGAGAGTCGGATTTTCCTCTTCAATTGAAGATCCAACTGTATCTTAATGTTTTCTTTCCCAAATATTGTTATAAAAAGTTTCGTGATGTATTCTTCTTCCCTAAATTCTTCTTGCAGTTTGCTGATTTGATAGAAATTGCATCTACTTTTTATTAAGTTGGTATGATCTTCCTCTCCAATTGAAGATCCAACTGTCTTGTTATTTTCTTTCCTAAATATTGTTATAAAAGTTTCGTGGTGTTTTCTTCACCAAATTGTAAATTGCATCTACTTCCTATCAATGGCATAGAAGACATTATGTGGATTGGAAGCTTAGCAGCAGATCTTTGTATGTATTTGCTTATATTGACATCCTTGCTTAGTTGTCTGTAATAAATTGTTGAAAACGTTGTTCTTTTTTCCCAAAAAAAAAAAAAGGAAAAAACAAAAGGAATTCCAGCTTGGTGCTTTTCCTTAAAACGTAGGGGGTGTAATCAGCCATCAATTTGTCTTCTTTGATGCATTAAAATATAAGAAAGTATATTGTTAAACTTAGAAGGAAAAAAAAAAAAAAAAGGGTCATTGGTTTTCAAGAGAGAATCTGTGAGTTTTTATTGTTGCTGTATGAGCGTAAGCTCTTGAAAAGACTAGTTGATGAATCTCTTGTTTTATTGCATTCTTTATCAGCTCTCAAATATTGCGTCTGATCGCCATCGTTGGAGGTATGTTTTGGAGCTCTGCTTTTATTATTTGAGAACTTAAAAATCACTAACGTTTGGCGAACCTTGAAAGTTTGTTTAAATTTTGAATCTATCTATGTCTTCATCATCAGCGAATACAAAATTTTGTCTGAGGCCTTTCGAAGGGTCTCTTAGAAATTCACAGTTTCTCTTAGATACCACTCAACATCGGAACACCTCTTGGGTGTAACTCATACAGGCACCTCGATGCCATTCATTATCATCAGTAATAACTGCAAAGTATTTTATCATGGGATCTCTGCAGTTATTACCACGATATTGCAAGGATTTGGACGGATGTATAGTTAGTTCATCACACATTTTTTGCCTGTAGGATGGAATTATATAATATTTTTAATTTTCAAGATAAAAAATTATGTTGTTTAAATAATATGCAGTTCATAAGTTCATGTCATGTTGTGCTTGTCTTTCTACCTCACTTGTCTCTTTTTTTTACCCTTTGGGCATCCACTACACTTCTTTAGTCTTTTAGAGTTCTTAAAACTTGGGTCTAAGAAACGTAATGGCAAAGATGTCAACATAGCAAAGCAAGTAGCCTACAAGCTCACAATGGGGATTCTCTCTCTCTCTCTCTCTGGATGATTCTTTTGTAACTCATATGATTTACATTGATGCTCTTAGATAGCGCATATCTTCTCTATGGATTTTTTTACTGGTTCTTAAAACAGCTTTTTAGTATAAAAATTCTAATTTTTGTATTAAAAAGTTATTTTAAGAAGAAAAAAGAAAGCCGTCCTTTATTTTGAACTCAAGGCTTGTTTACATTCGGTTTCTTCATTGGAGGCTTCCCAGCTTCGTTCTCCTTTGCATGTGGCTTGGCATGTTTATTCTTTTCTACATCAACACCATCATCATCTGAACTAGAAGCAATAAGTCAAAAATGTTATTGTTATCCTCTCATCCTTCCTATTGACAAACTTCATGAGAGAAGAGGAGGATGGGATAATATAGTGAAAGGCCGTGTAAGATCCTTGTTGCATGTTTATTTATGTCTTGGTAATGTCAAACGTATTTCTTGAGTGCGGCTTTATAGAAAGAAGTGCACAGCTTCTGTCTCCATTGGGAACTTATTCTCTCTACATGATCGCCATACTAAGAGTTGGAGGGAGAGCTCCTTGTAGCAGGCTTGTTGTTCGGTTCAATAAACTGACCTCCTAACATTGCTAGCTCCTCGGGCTCTTTTTCTTGGCTCTCCTCTTCCATCAGACTCTTCATTTACTTTCTTAGGGGAAAAGTAGGGGTTGTCCTCTTTGTGGGAGACATGAAAACATACTAGCTATTTGAACAAGCCCTCGATTGGTCATCTCCACAACAACTGTAATAGTTTTTGCGTTGATCTCCTCTAATTGTTGCCAGTATGTTGGTGCATGATTAGGGGTGTAAGTGAGTTGTGCTGGTTTGAACTCGACTCTTTAACGAGCTCGCGAGTTGAGCATATCAAGTTTTGAGTTCGAGCTTGAGCTTGTAATTGAGCTCAGTTCGACTCGACTCGTTAGCTCGTTGAACTACTATATTTTAAAATATATTTTTAAATTTTTTTATATGCTCTTTTCTTAAGAATGTTTTAACATAACAAAAAATTAGAGTTTCATAAACAAGTCTAGCTCGAGCTTTTCAATCAAGCCGAGCTCGAGCTTTTTAAACGAGCTTGAGTTTGATTTTTTATACAACGAGTCGAGTTCAAGCTTATTAAACAAGCTCGAGCTCGAGTTCAAGCTCAGTATGAGCTAAATGAGCTTAGCTTGATGAAGCCATTACTCGATTCGATTCGACTCGTTTACACTCCTATGCATGACTAATATGCGGGCCATTGATGATGCTCGCCAGTGTACGGGGCCCACCATTGATGTGTGAGTCCCACCGCCCATAATGATCCATAGCTAACCTAGCCATAATGAGATTTTGGAATGGATTTAAATCAAATTTAAGAATTTTCAATTGATATATTAATCAATTCAGAGCACTTAGAAGAATGTTTCACACTGTTGTTTTTTATTTTTTATTGTTTCACTCATTGTCTTCAGACCAACATCGCTTTGTTCTTATATTTATTTTTAATTATTTTGAGACTTCTTTTCTCCGAACTAATAACAAATTATTATTTTTCCCACTAAACTGTTACAAACAACAATGTGTTTATCTGATTTTGACTTGAAATCAACATGCCACGATAAGCTACAACACCCAAGCAATAATATGGATGTTTCAATAATCACTTAATAGTTATATTTACATTAAGTTATTAATTATGATTAACCATGAGATGCTTAAATAATCACTTAATAACTCATAGCAATAATGTTGTGGTTCTCATTATGTTTGCCGAGGCAATGCAAGGCTTATGTGGCTCCTTAGTAATGTTGAGAGGTTAGCTACAATAAGTATCCAGACTCTTCCCTGAGTGTTTTGAACAACCCAGATTCTTCGGAGCATATAAGTAGAAAAATAATTCTAGTATTTAAGACACATATTCTTCATTTTTTTTATAACACGTGTCACAATTATATATCATATCGTGTCATGTAATAATGCATGTCATGCACATATTGGCATAACATGGTCATAGCCAAGAACCCATCAATTGAGTCGGATCCTAACTCTAGTCAGGTTACCCGAATCCTAACCATCCCAAATGTTCGGGTTTCAAAGGATTAGGGCATCTTCAACCGAGAACTCAATTTTTCACGGCAAAATACAGTAGAATTCCAAAATGCGATAATTCTGCTCCAACTAAACTCTATTTTGCACATTTTTCATGCAAATTCGATTGAGAGAGAAAAAGCTGAATAATGCGACTACAATATTAATTTACCCGCAAATAAATACCAAAAAATTTGAAGTTCCATTGGAGCGGCCGAACCCACGTCATACGCACGTTTGGCGTTCGTTCGGTTGGAGATGCTCTTAGCCGCGTTAATGCGCGGCCGGCAAGTTCAAGTAGATTCGATTCTCAAATACAAGCTTTCTGTTTGCCCTAGCCTACGTCGCCCGTCTGCGTCGCGTCGGCCTCATACGGCGCTCGACTCTCATCTCTTCTCCCTTGATCCGGTAAGCCGGCCGGCCAGACACCCAGAGTTTAACGACGGATGGACGATTCCTCTGGCTCTTCTCCGGCAGTAGCTATTCTTGGGTAAACGGTTCTTATTTGATAAATCAATTTGTTCATTCCTCAACCTCTATATAAATACACTTGTCTGATATTGGTTTTTTGTAATGTGTTTCCTTAAACCATCGGAGACACAAATGGAGTTAGGTGCTGATCATCCAGTTCTTTTACAATAATAAATGAAACAAATGCAGTTAATACATGACTTAATAATAAGGGTTAAAGTCAAATATATGAGTTCGTTTTACAAAGGGAATGGTGCCACATGTAACTATTGTGATGAGGAGCTAGTTACTCGAGCACCGATGGTATAAGCAACATGTGGAATTGTTTGAAGTTTCGTGCTAAATATCCTTATGATGAGGTAGACAGAGAGCACAAGTTATGATAATGAGTGAATGATGTAGGACGATCACATGTGGTTTAAAGAGGCCAGTCAGAAGATCACATTCAAAAGCTAAAATAATTAGTTAAATGATCTTGTGACAATGAAGTGATGACAGGATTTTATTTATTCATGTGTTAATGATTAGCTTAGGTTTCCTTGTTCCATTATGTGGTCGGTTAATTTTTGTATTCACTATTTAGGTTTTTTGTATTTCAAATTCAAAATATGGAGATTGAAAATCATTCAAAGTTTCATTCGTGATCAGTTATTAAAAGAATTCAAGTGCAAATTAGGGATTTATAAGATCTTTACAAGTGTAATCGAAGTGGCAGTTTAATAAGCATTCATGAAGAATTTTCAAATTCAAAATGAGATTTTACAAGCCTAGCTTTCAATTGGGTGGTTTGAAGAATTCAATTTGGGAGGTTACAAACGTCACGGCATGAATCAAGGAGGAATTAATACCAATCTGAAATTTCATTTTATGTGATTTTAGTTTATTGTTTTTGAAAATTGAATGTAACTTTCTCTTTTAATATTGTCATGATGGAATGAAAGAGATCTTTTGGATTGTTGCTCAATTACTTGTGCATTTGTTTGTTAACTAGGTTTTGGATTGGCTTGAGAGCCAACCAAGGTGAACTTTGCAAAATTAATCATATCCTTGTCTTTATTTTCTTCATTAGCCCCCTTAAACATCCAAGGTCCCTTTTCCTTCTCCCTGCTCTTCACCTTCCCACTTCACCATCAAACCCTAGCCATCCATTCGTCGTGGTTTGGACGAGAACTCTTCTTCCATGCAAAGAATCCTTGTCATCCACGTGATCCATTTCCTTCACCTTCCCAAACTCTAAATCCTCCGCCCATGCATCTCCTTTAGTGGACAAGAGTATGATGATATCACTTCCACTAATTCTCTTATTAACTAGAAGCTTGATCAAGATATTTATAAGGAAGCACTTGTCAAATTGATTTCTATGAATGGTTTATCATTCAAGATTTTTTAAGCACATGAGTTTCTATAGCTTATGAGAACTTTAACAAGAGACTATGAAAATTTATGGTACTGTGATGGTAAAGTTAAAGAAGCCTTTTTTGAACATGAAGTCCATTGTTATCTTGAGAGAATCTTTGCAAATCTTAGCAAAATCTTTCTGATTTATGTCTCACCGAAGATTGGAACTTCAAAAAATAATCCTTAACTTCCTTGTTATCTTGAGTAACATGGGTAAATCTTTTCAAATTCTGTTAGATTGTTATCTTGAGAGAATCTTTGCAAATCTTAGCAAAATCTTTCTGATTTATGTCTCACCGAAGATTGGAACTTCAAAAAATAATCCTTAACTTCCTTGTTATCTTGAGTAACATGGGTAAATCTTTTCAAATTCTGTTAGAATCTTGCATTTTGGATTGCGAAATCAATAGAGTTTGCTCTTACAAATTACAATGCTTTTGAAAGTTTTGATGATGAAATATCAAATTTTGTTGCAAATTTAGAAAGTGTATCTCCTACAATTTTAGATTGGAATGATGCTAGGTTGTTGTTCTCTTTCTTGGAAAAGTTTTATAATGCCTCAAATTCATTTTCTCATTAAGCTTATTTTGAACAATTATTTGGCATTGAGCATGCACTAAAAATATGATCTACATCATCTATTATTCATTACAAGGCCATGAGAGCAGGAATGAAGGAAAAAAATAATAAATCTTGGGACAATATTGACAAGTTGAACGTGATTCTTATGATTGCATTGGTTCTAGGTCCTCAATATAAGTTGGAATATGTAAGACATTGTTATGAGTTCTTTTAAACCAATGAGCAGTTAATGAGTTGATGGAAAATGTGTAGGATTATGAGCAAGCTATATGAATGTTATAAAAAGCTTGATGCTCTGCATTCAACATCCAGCTCTTCCAGTACTAGATTCATATAAGCAGACAAACTGTGCAGTCCCATTACGTCCAAGCCTGTAGATGAGTTGATATGAAAATCTTTCAATAGGGCCTTTGATATATTTTGTTGGTGGAAAATGAATTCAAGTAAGCTTAATATTCTCTATTTACTTGCTAGAGATATTTTAGCGATGCCTGTGTCTAAGGTTGCATCTGAGTCAGCCTTTCGTACAAGTGGCCGAATACTTGATTGATTTTGTAGCTCTTTCTTAGTGACGATTGTGAAGGGTTTATTATCTGCCAAAAATTGTTGAGAGCTATCTTTTGCTTGAGAAGACTTGCATCAAATTGAAGAACTTGAGAATTATAATGTATTTATTCAGTTTTCTTTCTACTTTATGCTATCTTTTGCTTTTTTTTTTCTTCAACCAAAATGGAGATCTACGCCACTTTTTTCAAGTTCTTCAATATCTGTCTGAATATGGGAGTCTTTTGGTATTGCTCCTAATAATCGTTTCACTCAAATGGATCATAATGGTACTCACATAAAAAAGCAATAGGTGTGTCTAAGTGAGCATGTCGATGAACCATAATTATCCAATTGTGATGAAAATTATGCAAGGGTTGGCTAGGTTAAGACTTGATTTGCTACATGAAATTTGGGGAATTTGAATGAAAATACAAGTGAATTGGTGGACACAATAATTTATAAAATAAAAAATAATTTTGTTTGTAAGATACTAAACTGAAAGGGAGAAATTCCAAAGATATTGGGAAAGATTTTATGTAATTATATTTTGAGAAAATTAACAACAAACTTGGGGTTGTGCTACTGATGGATATTGAGTTTAAAGGTTTATTATTATGGTGAATGGGGATATTGATAAGGTTATTTTAAAAGGTTACTTTTATTAAGATAATTGTTAATAGAAACATTATTGATATATCATCAAAAATTTATCTTGATCGAGCGCGAATCTCTAGGTAAGTTCGTATTGGAGACTTCCGAAATTAAATACGAGGCCATCAGAACTTTGATTTTAGCAAACTTATAGTCAAACTGAACATCTCGAAAAGACGAACCCAACGACACCAAATTCGATCCAATCCGAGCCCAAATGGGTCCAAATCGTGGTCCCGAAACACGTTTGGAAGGTTCAAAGCATAAATTTGACACCAAATGATTTCCAAATGTGAAATACCCGATAAACGATTTATGATCAAGGGAGTCGATATCGGCTGTCCATTTAAAACACTCCCAACATATCCTTGATATTCTTCCTATTTACTGGCCATGTTACTCCCAGAAAATTATAAATAGACCCTCATTCTTCACAAAGAGAGAGGAGCAATGGAGGAAAAGAGAAGAGGAGAAGGAAGAGAAATCTGAGATCTCTCTTACCACCAAGCTCCTCCTCGACCACCTCTCGACCACCGACCGTCGCCAGACTTCTCCTAGCCACCGACCGTCGCCAGACTTTCGCCTGGCCACCAACTGTCGCCGGACTTACTCTCGACCACCGATTGTCATCGAACTTCTGCCGACTAGGGTCTCTCCTACCACTGTCTCTAGACTGCAGTCCCCTCGACCATCATCGCTAGACAACGGTTCTTCCGACCGTCGCTCAACTACGATTTTTTTCGACCTCCGTCGACCGTCGACTATGGTCTCTCCGACAACCATCTCCAGACAACGGTCTCACCGACACCATCACCCGATTAAGGTCCTTCCAACCACCGTTGCCTGACTATTGCCTTTTTTACCTCCGTTGCCCATCGAATATAGTCTCTCCAACCACTGTCTCCAGACTACGGTCTCTCCAACCACTGTCGCCCGACTACAGTCCTTCCGACCACCGTCACCCAACTACGGTCTTTCCTTCCTCTGTCGCTCGCCGACTACGGTCTCTCCGACCATCGTCTCCAGACTACGGTCTCCTCGACTACTGTCGCCCGACTACGGTCCTTCCGATCATCGCCACCCGACTACAGTCTTTCCGACCTCCGTCACCCGCCGATTATGATCTCTCCTACTAATGTCTCTAGACTATGGTCTCTCCGACCACCATCACTCAGTGTATCAAACTTCTTACAGACCATCATCGAAGGAAAGATCGGAAACCCGACATGCCTTTGCTAATTTGACACTGCTAGTATTTGTCAAACTACTACCATCGGCGCACAACCTGACCACCTCTATCAGGCTGTTCACTGTTCACCTCCCATCAATATGGATGCCCACTACTTTCAACAGAGTACAACTCGATCACCGCCATCATTGGCCCTTTGCCTGATGGCCATTGGCTGCCCTTCAACTCATATCAGCCATCATCGACCCCTCACTCGACTACTATTAGCAACATACCCTCCAATTAATGCCTTTAGCTCACCGCTTGGCCCCTGACTGCCCTTAGACTTCCACCTAACCTCCGATCGCCGCCAGACTTCCACCTGGTCGCTGATCGCCACTGGACTTCCACCCGGTCGCCGCCGGATTTCCGCTCAATCATCGTCAAAATTCTGCCAGTCTAATGACAATTACCGGTTCTCCTCCCGGGCGCTATTTCTGCCAAATCTTTTCAGATCTTCCTCTCATATAGGAGGTGGTTGATCTTCTTCTATCATGGATAGTTTAAGGGAGAAAATAATCTCTCGTTAGGACTCCTACACAAAGAGGGACACTTAAGCTTGATATGAGATGCCGCCTATTCAAGACTGTGGAATGCCTTTAGTATGAGAAGGAGTATGGGGGAGAAAAAGGTGGAAGACAAGATAAACTTCTTCACAAAGAGGGGCACTGAAGCTTGATAGGGGATGCCGCCTATCAAAAATAGTGGAATGCCTCTAATATGGGAAGAAATCTAACGGAGAAAGGTGGAAGGAGAGGAAATTCTTTTCTACACATAAAGGGGCATTGAAGTTAAATAACGGAAGTCGTCTATCCAAAAACAGTGGAAAACCTCTAATATATGGAGTATGAGGGGGAATATTTCTTTTACACATAGAGGGACAATGATGTTAAATAACTGATGTCGTCTATCTAAAAACAGTTGAATACCTCTAATATATGAAAGAGTTTGAGGGCGAAGGTTCCTTCTACACAAAAAGAGGTACTGAACTTGATAAGAGATGCCGCTTATTTAAGACAGTGGAAGGTCTCTATTGTAAGAAGGCTATAAAAGGAAAGTAGAAGGAGAAAAGGTGCAACCTTTTCTATCCCTAGAGGGGCTATTTATTAGTGAAATGGGAGAAGAAAAATATTTTGGGAGAATAAGAATATTTTGAAAGAACAAGAATATTCTTGAAGAATAAGAATATTCTGGGGGGAATATTCTTTAAAAAAAGATTAAAAAAATTAAAATCTAAAAAAAAAATGAAAGAGACGCGCGCTCCATGCACGCCGGCGTTGGCCGGTTGGTTCGACTGCCTTCTCTTGTCCGTACTCGATTCTCGGCCCGGACGATCCGATTTGGATGTTTTTGGGGTCTCTGGAATTGTTTTTCGACATTCTGAACTTAATTTTGGCACTTTCAAGGCCCAAAAAAGCCTCCACAATCAATTCCGAGCAATTTCAAGAGTTTTGGAATGTAATTTTTTAATATTTCTCGCTCTAATTGACGCACCAACTTCAGAACGTGCTAAATTAATGATTTAAGGATATTTTAGTTAGTTCATGGCCCCGAGGGGAAGTCCACATTGACGTTCAGGGAGCGGTCTTACCTCGTAATTATCCAAAAATTATATTTTTGCATTAAAATAGTTTGAAAAGCTCTGACAAATTTTTTTGGACTTCACAGGCTTCGACGTCCGAAAATAGGGGAGAACTGATATATCATCAAAAATTTATCTTGATCGAGCGTGAATCTCGAGGCAAATTCGCATTGGATACTACCAAAATTAAATTCGGGGCCATCTGAACTCTGATTTCAGTAATTTATAATCGAACTGAACATCTCGAAAAGTTGAACCAAACAACATCAAATTCGATCCAATCCGAGCCCAAATGAGTACAAATTGTTGGCTCGAAACACGTTTGAAAGGTTCAAAGCATAAATTGGATGACCAAATGATTTCCAAATGTGACATGCTTATAATTGAATAGAGCGGCTCAACGAGACGAATCCAATGAGCCCAAAACCACCGAATTTTGACATCATTAAGACATTTAAATACCCGATAAATGGTCTATGATCAATGGAGTCAATATCGGTCGTCCATTCAAAATACTTCCCAATGTGCCCTTGATCTTCTTTCTATTTATTGGCCATGCCACTCCTAGAAATTATAAATAGAGCCCTCATTTTTCACAAAGAGGAGGGACTAACGGAGAAAAAAAGAAGAGAAGGAAGAAAAATTTGAGATCTCTCTTGTCACCAAGCTCCTGCTCGGCCACCGACTATCGCTAGACTTCTCTCGGCGATCGACCATCGCCGGACTTTCGCTCGGCCACCAACTGTTGACGAACTTGCCCTCGGCCACCGATTGTCGCTGAACTTCTGCTGACTAGGGTCTCTCCGACCACCGTCTACAGAATATGATTCCCTCGACCACCGTTACTCGACCACGATCCTTCTGACTACCGTCGCCCGATTACTGTCCTTCCAACCTCCGTCACCCGAGTACGATTTTTTGACATCCATCGCCCGGTGACTACGGTCTCTCCAACCATCGTCTCCAGACTACGGTCTCTCCAACCCCATCACCCGATTAAGGTCCTTCCAACCATCGTCGCAGGACTACGGTCTTTCCAACCTCCGTCACCTGCCGACTACAGTTTCTCCAACCACCGTCGCCAGATTACGGTCTCTCCGACCACCATCGCCTGATTGTGGTCTTTCTGACTTTCGTTGCTCACCGACTACGATCTCTCCGACCACCGTCTCCAGACTACTGTCTCTTCGATCACCGTCGCCCGACTACGGTCCTTCCGACCACCGTTGCTCGACTACAATCTTTCTAACCTCCGTCGCCCGTCGACTACGGTCTCCCCGGCCACCTTCTCTAGACCACGGTATCTTCGACTTCGGTCCTTCCGACCACCGTCGCCCAACTACGGTCTTTCCAACCTCCGTCGCCCGCAGATTACGGTCTCTCCGACTACGGTCTCCAGACTATGGTCTTTTCAACCACCTTCACTCGACTAAGGTCCTTCCAACCATCGTTGCCCGACTTAGGTTTTTCGACCTCCGTCGCCCGCCGACTACGGTCTCTCCGGCCCCGTCTCTAAACTACAATCTCCCTAGCCACCTTCGCCCAACTATGGTTCGTCTGACCTCCGTCGCCCACCGATTACAGTCTTTCCGACCAACATCGTCCAATGACCATGGTCCTGCCGACCAAACAAACATGTCAACATTGATTCTTCCAACTCCCACCATATAATGTACTCTGTATGATGTATATTTACTACATCGAGCCAAGGCCTACCCCCCAAGGAATGGCCTAATTTGTAATTGACTGTAAACATTAGTGGATTCATTTAAACTGGTCAGGGCTTTCTATGTAAAAACTTTGGTGTTTCTTATGAATGCTACACCCCTATCTTTTATTTTCTGTGTACTGGATCTTCGTATAAAGCTAGGACGCTTAAGTATATATCTCTCTACTGTCGCGAATATTCCAGGACACAATAATTATAAATGTAATTTTAGCTTATTTTTCTTATTTGGATTGTAAAATAGTTTATAATTTTAATTTTTGGAAGATCTGAATGAATTGAGTGTTAACGCTAGTAATGCAAATTCCTAGCTTATGTACATCGATAAGGCAAGATGTTCCATGGGTTCCATGTGATTTGTTAATTGTTGTTTTGCTCAGTTCTCTGTTTGGTTCTTAATGGCCAGGTCGCACACAAGCTCTTATTGGGCCTGCATTTTATTTTGAACCTTTATGGACCGTTGCTTTAACCTGCTGATCGATTACCATAGAAAACCATGAGACTTATTGTGTGTATTATTGTTAGCGGCTCTACTGGTGTCTTGCTTTACTATTGAGAGCTGTGTATTGTCGTTAACGGCTCTAGTGTTGTTTAGCTACTACATTGAGGGGTCATGTAGCAAGTGGTGGCAGTTATGATTTGGCAAGATCGAGCAGCAACATAAACAAACACAAGAAAGAGGAAAATAAATTTTGATATATTTTGGCTAAACCTCACCAACATTTGTCATGATAGAATATCCAATATGATAGAAAAGCTATGACGCTCAATTTGACATTTTGACTCATGCTCTGAGTTTAAAACCCTTCCTATAATGAATCACTTCCATTGTTTATGGTGTTACCCCATCTTTCTACAACCCTATGATCCATGAACCATCCTCTGTTTATTAATAATTTAACATAATTTATTTATAATTAGCATTGCACAAAGTCTCCTTCAAGAAAATGAAATATCCTGACTTGCACATTAACGCAAATTATTTAAGAATTTAATCCCTTCTACCAAAAACTAAAGCTAATTTTATGCAACAAAACTTAAGCTAATTTTATGCAATAAAAATCAAGCATACGATAAATAGTTAGTTAATTGATTAATCAACAACATTAATCAATAACTAATGAATCATTTAGAATAATTAAATGTGAATTTATATTTTATTTAAGTTTATTAATATTTCATATGTATGAGTTGTAATAAACTTGGAATCATTAATTGACACTGAATAACTAGAAATTAATAAGTAATTATTTAACTACATCTATTAATAATTAGTTTGGATTTTAATTAAGATTATTAAAGTTATATTACTTTATAAGTTTTGATAATTAGCCATGGAATAATTAACTCATAACTTAAGTATTTAGAGTAATTGTCAGAAGCTAGAAAATTGGAGATGAATTCATCTTTACTTACTTATCTTCTTAGTACAAATATGTATGTTTTTATGTATGCACTATAAAAAATTATATATTCGCACAACATTTATTAGGGGCGGTTTGAAAACCGCTGCTAAAGGGCTCTTTCCTCACCGATTTAAATCACCGCTACTAACATCGGTTTTAACCGACGCTAATAGCACCAATTTTAACTGCTACTAATACCGGTAGTAAAAACCGCTATTAACAACCATCTCAAAAACCCACACAGGAGCCATAATTTTCGAATATTACTGCGATTCAAACCCCACGCCTTCGTTCCGCTCGACTCTCCCTCCTTTCCTTCTCCTTTATAGATCCTCTTGACTCCTCCTTCGTCGTTGAGTTGCTGCTGAAGCGACGCCACTGCCATCCACAAAAGCTTTGTAGATCCCGCTTATCTACCTCTCTGTCGATCAAGCGCCAAAGTCCACGCCGCCACTGTCCGCAAAATTGTTAGGTATTGTTAGATTTATTATGAATAACAATATCTTCATGTCATTTTTAGGTTTAAAATGCTGCTTCCATTAGCTCTGATTTATTTTTGTAAGTTTTTTTATTTTTTATTTTATTTAAAATTCATTTAAGGGTTGCTACCAATATATCAATTTTTAGGTATGGCAAAACTTTATCATATTGCACAAACTCATACATTTCTCAAACAGTAGTTTAAATCTGGAATGCTAATAGATATAGCTAATGATCAGCTTACAATTTACTAAAAGTTATTCAATTTAAATTAGCAATGCTTCATTAGTTTCATTATTAGATTCTAGCATAACACCAATCAGATCCCAATCGATTTTCAATTTTCACTCTTCTAAGATATATTCTTAGTCAAATATGCATACAAACACTCATAGACGTATAGCTGCATGTATACATAAATATATACATGCATGTAAATTTATGATCAAAGCTCAGCTCAATTCAACTTCGATCCAAACTGAACTTGGCTCGTAAAGTTCAATCAACATTACTTTTCGATTGCCGGGCCAAAAGCACAGCCCTACACATTTGCTTCAGTTTATCCTATATAATGCTCATGAATTAAAACAAAAAAGAACAAAAAAACCTTTATCACAACATTCAAGCATCTAAAACTTTTGAACACACCAAGAAAAAACTCTTTTGCATTTCCAAAAGTGGAAATCCTTACGTGATAAGTTGGAAATTAGAAACAATATAACATATTTGTTTTTCTGGATTTCATCATTATCGAAAAACTCAATACTCCAATCAGATTGCTGGACAAACCAGCACAATCATTTGCAGTAAAAACAGATAGCAAAAAGAAAAATCCCCTGCATATTAAAAAATGAGAAGTTTCTTGTTATTTCCAGTACTTACATGGCTCGAAAGCATTTTATTCTAAACTTACATCCTCTGAATTTTAGCAAGGCCAAGAAATTAGGAACGAACAATGGAGTGGAGATCAGAAACTTGGTTCCGAGTCCTTAGAGAGAGATGAATATTCATGAAAGAAGAAATTCTTATACAACATGTGGTCTTTATTAAGGAACAATAAAAAAGTCAAAACAACAATATTTCAATGCATAGACATATGGCTTAGTGCATATAAGAAGTACAGAGCGTACAAGAGAATGCAATTTTTTCTACAGACACGCATTTTGAAACAAACAAACATCTTAAGTTTGTACCATTATAGAAATTAGATTTTTAGGCATTGTGGTTTGGGAAGATAGCTAAAATCAATCGCGTTTCAGTTTATGAAGGAAAAAAATGAAAGATAAAGGAACCCTATATTTATTGATTGTATAAAACTCATGTATCATTGTTCCAAATGTAGCATTCTAAGAAAACAGGCACATGAAAATATACCAGTTCGGACACCTTCAGGAGCCAGAGCACTGCTGTCACCAAAAACAGCATTTTTGTTGAGCGTAATGTTGCAAAGATCACAGACTTTCTCCACCTTGTTACCTACACAGTAAGAACAAAAAAATTGCTATCTGTAAGAGAATCTAAAATCTTAACTTCATGTGTTTTCTGCTGCAAAAAAATGAAAAAAAAATGATGAGCAATTATGGCAATTATAACCGCCACAATTGCAATAGAATTGCGGTGGTTATAACCGCCTCAAATCTATAATAAATTATTATTTTAAGTCTTCAGTGGCGATTATAATTGTATTTGTTATGTATTCTTGCAGTAGTTATAACAACTGCTATATGCAGCACTTCCAAATATCTTCTCCAACAGTACTGAAACTGTCGTGAAATATCTTTGCAGCACATTGCAATCCCGATGGTTTTACAGCGATTTTGAACCTGCTGCAAGAAATATTGTGGTGGTTAAACCATTAGAAAAGTATTTTAAGTGTTGTGATAGCCCTTTTTTATAGTGACAGGTAAGAGTAGAGGACAATGAAAGGAAATATAATAAAGTTGAATGTCCTCAATAATGAGGAAACATAAGAATAATATGTTTTGTAAATTTTTACTATAAATAGTTAGCACTTGTGATAATTTAGATGTGTTAAAACCCTCTCCTTATTTCAAGGTGGCATAAAAGATGTTAGTTAGCTTGAGTTTGTAAACAATAGTGATCAAAGATAAGTAGTTAAAAGCTTTTTTTTACCTCATAAGAGGGTGCAAATCGATCCATGAAAGAGAGGGTATTGTGAATTGAACTTAAAGAGTTGGCATTGTGATCCATGCTAGAGAAGGTATAAATAAGATCTTTAAAGGTATTGGTAAAGAGTATCAACAAATGTATCAATGGAGAGTATCATCGAAGAGTATTGATAGATGGCATCAATGGAGTGGTTTATGTATTAAAGATAAAAGCCACTTACACAATCTCCACTAAAGAATAAAGGCAATTTATAGAGGTAAACTGATATTGCAAGAAGTTCCTCGGTAATCAATGATGCTTTGTGTAGGTTGGCTGTTGGCGAGTTCCCATTAGCAAGCACAAGGGAGATCGCAGTATTGGACCATGGCTGCAAGAAAATTTGGGTAAAGAACTATTGTAGTATTTAGGTTATACAAGTAATCCATTTATGAAAAAGATGCTAACGTAAGTTATGGCATCCATCAATGCCAAGACTATCAAATAATGTTGGCCATAAAAGTCATTGAAGAGGATGACATTTGAGATGGAGTTGATTGAGGGAGAATTTAAGCGGGTAGAGTGTTGACGGGTCACAGTCAGAAGTGTGAGGGCATACCAATGGAGATTGAAAATTTAAGGAATGCGACATTAGTTGGAAGATAATCAAAGAAGAATGAGAGGATTACGCCATAACTTGGAAAAGTTGAAACTATGTTAGAAAGGAAAGAATTGAGAAGTGTTACATCTATACTGATTTATCTTCATTGTATAAACATATAAGTGGCTATATATAACTAATAGAAGAGAATAAAAAGAAAAATATAATAAATAAAGTAGAATAACCTCGATGATGAAAAAATATAACATGAATAAATAATACAAATTCAGACTATAATTATTTGGTACCCATGATAATTTAGATATAATGATAACAATAATTAATAATTAACTATGATTAATAAGATTTTTCTAGTGTACTAAAATGAGCTTAAGTTAATTTTAATTGATTAGGATTTAAATAATTTTTATTAGGAACAGTTCATACATAATTATAAATTACATGGGTTAAACAAATGAATTTGGGTCAAAATGCAACCAAAAAGTTTTCTCAGCTTAATCTAACTAACAATAGCTTTTTTTTTTCTAATGAAAAATCAAATCGCTTAATCCTGCTTAAGGCTTACTTTTGCTTTTCTTATCTGGTTAAAGCTAGTCTAATCCCCAACCAAACCGCCCTTATGCATTTTTCATCATCCATTCAAAATATGTGCTTGATGATGAGATGTATACATGAGGATATGTTGTTCTATACTTCTAATTGGATAAAAGTCTAGCACTCCCTCTCTCTCTCTCTCTCTCTCTCTCTCTCTCTCTCTCTCTCTTTATATATATATATAAAGAGAGAGAGATAATTTATTTCGTTTAGGAAACTACCTAAAAAATATTTTTCAAGTTCTACAATTATTGAGTAGAATATTAGTTGTTTTTTAGTAACTATCTTTTTTGACAATCCTATGAATTGTTACCCTTTGTGATGCGGTATATACTTATCCATTAATACTTTAAATTTGTTCAGAATAGAGATTACCTGCACGCACTACACAATCTTTTAATTCTCTTTTCGACTTTCAAGAGTGATATGCCTGTGAAGTACAAATGGGAAAAAATTTTCATTACTAAAGTCTAAGTCTACATCTTGATCAGACACTGCCCCCACATTATGGATTTCTTCTCCCTATAATTAATTCAATTTATGCATCATTCTTCTCCACCATCACCAAAGTTGTATCTCACAAGCTATATAAATTGAATGATTGATGATCATTCGTTGCATCTGAACGTAGTCATATCCTATCTTCAACAGTAGTGAGGATTATGTCTTTCTTTCCATGAGCTAAAAGATGAATTTGCTTTCCTGTAGCTTACTATATCTTAACATACCTTGCCTGTAGAATGAAAGTGCGCACGTGTACGACACATCAGAATGATAAGCTTAATAGGCAAACAATATAAGTTTATACTGTTTTCCATGCTTGAGCGTGACCAGAGTCAATTAATTCAACACAAACTCACTCATCAAGCACCAGCTGAACCACGTGAATTGGCTCACCTTCGTCTGAAATCGGGAGAACTTAGGGCCTTAGACGAATCTATGAACTTGTGAAAAAATGTAAAATCAAGGGAGAGGGGAATGATGGGTATTTCACTTTTTCTTAAATATTTTTAATTTCTAATCCTTTAATTTATAATTTTATTAGGAGATAAGATAATTTCTAGATTTCATAGGTTTAAGTTATTTTCATGTATTATATGGAAGAGTAGGAATTTAGGTAATGATATACTTTTTAGATTTAAGACTAGATGGTTAAAATAGAAAAATATCTTAATATTATGGAACAAGGAGTATGCACAAATTAAGATACTTTTTTATAAAATTTTAATTAGGCTGATGATATTTTATGGATTCAAGCGTGGGACAGTAAAAAAGTTGTTTATATATAATTGAGCATGACATAAAGATTTGTGATTAAATTAGGAAGAATGGATTAACAAATGACAATAATTTACAAGAATGATTGGAGTGATATCTATTGAAGATATATAAGATAGTTACAGGTAGGCAATGATAAAAAATGCATCCATCAATTGAATAGTAAAATAATTGTCTCAAGTTACATAAGATAATGACTATTTTTGTGTAAATGTATTTGTATAACTTATAATGATATTAACGTTGGAAGATAAACACAAAAAATAAGACTAGTATATCAATTTGATAGATTTTGTTTATATGAAAGCACATCCAACTTATATGATAGTAATGTTAGGTAATTAAGTTAAAACAATGCTGGAATCATGAGTCTTGTTGCATTGTCCTTGAGAATGGAGATCTTCTGTGACCAAATTATCTCTAAATTGCAGACAAACCTCAAGACTTAGTTCTATCAGTGTACAGTTCTTTGCCAATTGCCTACAGGGACATGGGCATTGGGATAGAAGCACACGGCAGTACTTGAATGAGACAGTACCCTTAAGGCTTAAACTATTGTATTCCACTGAAATTATTGATACCAACAGCTATGCATTTCTGGCAAGCTGAAGGGCCACTCTAAGTTATGGGATTTTCTTTACTTTACTTAGAATGAGGAGTTCTACTGTATAGATCATTCTAGGTTTATGGCTGTGAAGATTTCATGCTTTCTAATCCAACCAAAGCTAGACCAGACGACGTGTATAGTTCATATCCACAAGTTTTTGGCTTTTTGCATGAACGAAATATATATTATAAGAAATGACGTAAGAGTTTGATCATTTACATTAGGTTTTATCAGCAACTGAACTCGGTATTGATGATCTAGTATGGGCATGACGTTATCCTTTTATATTCTGATACAGCAGAATGTTGTGGGTCCTGCAGGCATGTGCAGTTGAAATTGGCAGCTTGATCCGGGTGCCAGTTATTGCACAAATTAGATAAAAGATAGGTTGCTGTGCAGAAACATTTACTGATTATATTTCATTTAGAAGTTTCAAATTTTAAGTTAAAATTTTGTCTAATCTTTAGTATATTTGATTCGATTCTAATCCTCTTTGATTTTTTTTTTTTTTTTTTTGGAACGGGATATCTACCCGTTGTCACTCTAAAGAGAGCATTTGGCGGCGTAACTAATCCCTCGGCGGAATCTAACGAAGATTCAAATCCGGGATGGGGGGTTTCCAACCGTGCTCACCCACCAACCACCCTAAGCCTCGGTGGGTTCTTTGGTTCATATTGCTTAACAAATGATTTGAGAGATTTGGTTAGGAATAAAGTTTCATTTGGGACGGTTTTCTAATTACTTCTTATAGCAGCTTTCTAGTACAAATGAAGCTTGAGTGATGTGATTTATAGGTCCATTTGATCTTAGTATTTTTGTATCATATTTTAAAGTAGATGATTTTCATGAAGACTTCATATTTGAATATGTGGTTTTTTTTTGGTATATGATATTTGATGGTGGATGTGATGATCAATATAAAAAGTCCTCTTATTATAGGGGGAGTGAGTTTTACATTGGATATATAAGAAAAATATGTTGGTATATAAATGCATAGTTACAAGCTAATTTTCTTGTGGTGCAATGGGAGATTGGGATCATCTAGTGGTAGTATTGATATATGTAATTGTATTGTAATTAAGGCTTTATTTGAGTTAGTTTTCTTATTATTTTATTTTTTAAGCTGTGTTGAAAGTTTTTACATGACTAATATTTTTTTGTTGCTTCAAAAAAAAAAAAATTTGTATTAGAAAATTATTTTTTACAGCAGCTTCTAAAAAATTAATTTTCTCACAATAATTTTATAATCACCTTATCTCAAAAAACACCCTAAATCAACTCAAATTATAAAAAAATACATAAATATATTGGAAATTATTTATATATTATACTCTTAAGATTTATTTTGATCATATTTCGATCAGAATACAAAAATTATTTCCTTCAGAAAAAAAAAAAAAAAGAACGATCAAATTGCTCTCGGCAGCAAAATCTAAAAAAAGTTAATTATATATTCTTACACGTTTATGGTTTTAATCAAATGGAGTGAAGGTTAAGAGATTTCTTGGCCATGTCAGAATAATATTTAACTGCTTGTTAAATAAATTTGTTTGATCGAGGTGTCTAATTTACGCCAAAATCCGATTTTCTAAATTTCCAGCAGTGCTGTCTGCGCCGAGAATTGATAATTACATCGGAAACTCAAAACAAATCATCTTTTATTTATTCGAGATAAATATGCTCTGTTTCACGGCCAAGATCAGAATGATTTAAGATCTATTTAGGATGATTGTTGGTTGTGAAATTATTGTGGAAATTTTTTTTTTGTTATTATAGTTGTAGAAAATAATTTTTTTATTATAATTTTTTTAAAAAACAGAGAGAAAGCAGTAAGAATGTAATGGTCAAATGAAATTGTGATTGCTGTTTGAAAGATAAAGCAGCCAAAATGTTATTCCTAAATGACCCTTAATTTAGTAAAACTAATTCAATTTTGAATTATTTATTTAATTTAGGATCTATTTTGAATGGCTACTATGTCTTTTAAAGTGGATTGTCTTTTAAAGTGGATTGAGAAGTTGTTGGGGGAAAATAATTTAGCTAAACTCAATGCAAAAAATAATTTTTTATTATAGAAATTTTGAAAAATTATGAGAAAGCAGTAGGATTGTTGTTTAAAAAGCATAACATGAAAAAAGTTGTACCAAATAGATCTCTAATCTAAAGCAAAAAAAAAAAAGATAAAAATAAAAAAAATAAAAAAAAAACAAAACAAAACAAAGAACATAAAAAAACAAAAAATAAATAAATAAATCTTGCAAGCATCAGCCTATGGGTGTGAGTCAAGCTGATTTGTGAGCCAGCTCATAAGCTTTTGAGTATAAAATATACTTAAAATATATTAGGACTAAAGATTGTAAGTATAAAATTGTTGAAAATATTTGAAAACTATATTCATTGCTTTATCTTAAGTGATTCTTTATTATTTTTTAAATAAATTTTCATTCTTTTTGCAATTGTATTATAATAATTGTTTAAATCATACTCATTTTCTCTTTTTCAAAAATAATTGAGCGGGCTCGTGAGCCGGCTAGAACTCATTGAATAAAGCTCGAGTTTGAGCTCGAACTCAATTAATTAAGCTCAAGCTAGAGGTGACTTGAGCTTGGCTCGACTCGTTTATATCCCTAAGCATCACCAATGTTATAGGAAATTATGCATTGACATTATAATACTAACTATGTGGTCGTCAATCTTAAGGCGAACAATGAGATGATCTCTATTAGCGACAACAAGTGGAATAAATAATATTCGTAGTATTTCATTATTTTTTATAACCTATACGAGTTGTTATTGTTGATTTGGAAAGATTTTCAAATCTAAATTAGCCTTGATTTGGAAGGTTTTAATGTCTCATTATTGTAATTGATTGGAAAATAGATTATTTTCCTAATTAAGTTGATTTGATTGGAAATTTGATTGATGCATTAATTAAGGGGATCTAATTATTGCATTATGTAGGAATTTGATTGAGATTTGATTAGGATTAGATTATGAAGTTTTTTCCTAATTTACATTGGCTCAAATCTATAAATAAAACCCTGGGGCTGCTGTTAAGTGTATGAGAGGAAGAGAGAGCTCATTGTAATTCTCTATTGTTATTCAATTAAGTGAATCATCATCCCTTCTTCGTTGACGTAGAAATTTTTGTAGAACCACATAAATCATCATGTTTATTGTGTTTGTGTTGTGTAACTTTATTTTCACTGTGATTGTTTGTGCAACAATTGGTATCAGAGTTGGATTTTGACGATTTTTTACGACGACGAATGGGAATATTTCTTGTTGGTGTGGTTCGACCGAGCTTGTAGCAATGTTTAGACAGATCAGACCCACCGGGCTTGATTTATTGCTGAGCCAGATTGGTGCAATTTCGGTGTCATAAGGAGATTGCAATTTGATGGATTCTATGATATTCGGTGGAACCATGGATATGTCCACCTCATAATGGAGAAGGTGGCGATCCATTAAATGATTTCATATCCCGTCAAAATTGATATGACAAAATTTGATGGCAAAGGGAATTTGGTATGTGACGATGTGAGGTGATGGATGCACTATGCTCTTTGAATATGGAGGATGTTCTAGATGGCGATGAACATCTTGAAGAGATGTCTGAAAGAGATTGGCTCAAGATGAATTGGAGTGCTTGTGGATTAATAAAAAAATTGCTTATCTCAGGAGATCAAGTATGGGGTGATGATGGAGACTTCTGTTGTAAAGTTGTGGAAGATTTTGGCGAACAAGAATCTGACAAAGAGCGTGGAGAATCATCTTCATATGAAGCGCCGTCTCTACAGGTTTCAGATGAGGCATGAGATTACAATTGATGAGCATTTGAATGACTTCATAAAGCTGCTAGCAGATCTTCTGAATCTAGATGAGGATGTTGGAGATCAGGACAAGGCACTCCTTTTGCTGAATTTGCTCCCATATGAGTACGAAAACTTCACAATGATGCTCATTCATGGAAAGGAGGTCTTGAACTATGGTGAGGTGACTACTGCGTTGCTGAATCACGAGTTTCAACATCGGAATAAGGAGCCTGCAAAGATGGATTCCATTGAGGCTCTCACACTCCAACAAGGAAGATCTAAGAAAAAGAAAAAGGGTGGCAACAAGCGGGGCAAATTTCATGGGTGTAGTCTTGGGAAGAATCAGTGTGTTTTCTACTTGGAGACTGGTCATTGAAAGAAAGATTGTTCGAAGTTGAAGGAGAAGAGAAAAGGAGTTTTCACTAAGGCTAACTTTAGTGTGGAAGAGCGTGATGAAGATTCAGATGTATCACTATCTGTAGTCTCTTAGAGTTTGTATTCAGATGGTTCATGCTGGATTCTGGATGCTGGTGCTACCTATCACATTTGTCCTCCCAGAGAGTGTTCTGTACATACAAAAACTTGATAATAGTGTTTTAACTATGAGAAATGATCAGACTTGTCGTATAGTTAGTGTAGGAAGCATCTTCATCAGAATGCATGATGGTATTATGGGAGAACTGATTGATGTGAGACATTTTTTAGATATCATAAAGAATTTGTTATATGTTAGGGCTTTAGAGACTAGGGACTATAAGGTACTCATTGAGATAAGAGTCCTAAGAATATATCATGATGCATTAGTTTTTCTGAAAGAGGTTCGTCACCACAACATTTACTACCTTCAGGGAAGAACAATGATTGAAATGGCTGTTATTATTGATGATTCTTCTGATGCCAATGCATTATGGCATATGCGACTAGCTCATGCCAGATAGGCTTCTCTTATGGCTTTAGTGAAGCAAAGATTGATTAAAGGAGCGAGCACTTGTAAGCTCGATCTTTATGAACATTATGTGTTTGGAAAGAAGACACGTGTATCCTTTGGTACCACCATCCACAGTGTAAAAGATATCCTAGAGTACGTTCACATAGATGTTTGAGGCCCAACAAAGACATCATTATTCGATGGGTGATGATACTTTATCTCTTTTATTAAAGATTACTCCAAATATATTTGGGTGTACACCATGAGGTGTAAGAGCGAGGTATTGGAGATTTTTAGAACTTGAAAGAAGTAGATTGGGACTCAGACTGGCAAAGGATCTGGTGTATCAAATCAGACAATTAGGGAGAATACACTTTAGACTCATTCTTGCAGGAGTGCCAAAGATCTGAGATAGAGCATTACTTCATAGTTAGAGAGACATCGTAGCAAAACAGGGTGGCAAAGAGGATGAACCGGACTTTGGGGAAGAAAGTTTGGTGGATATTATCTAATGTTGGGTTGAATAGAGTTTCTTGGGCTGAGACGATAGACTATGCCTATCACTTAGTGAATCGTTTGCCTTCTATAGCTATTGGGAAGAATACCCCAAAGGAGATGTGGTCAGTGCATCATGTTAAAGATTATGAGCACTTGAGAGTGTTTGGATGTCTAGCTTACTATCATGTTCAAAATGATAAATTGGAATCGCGAGTAAAGAAGACGATCTTTATTGTCTTCAAGCGTATGATCAAGGGCTTCAAACTCTATGATCTGGTAGAGAAAAAGATTATCATTAGCAGGGATATTATTTTTGATGAGGCAAATATGTTGAAGCCTCAGGACTCTAAGCAGGTGGAGAGTTCTACTGGGACCATAGATATACTACAGAAGTTAGAGTTTGATGCAACTCGATTTGTTCCAAAGAAGCAGATCATTTCTACCCAGGTACCTGATTCAACTGCAGAACAGGAGGTGGAAGATGATGTTGAGGATAAGATTCCTACTTAGAAATCTATTGCGAAGAACAGGTTCAGGCCCCATAATATACCAAAACCAGCTTGGTTGAGGGATCACATTGCATTTGCACTTTCAACAATAGAGGTTGAAGTTTCTAGTTACTATAAGGAAGTAGTGGATAATCCTAATGGTGATCTTCGGAAGAGAGCTATCTATGAAGAGATGGAGTCTCTTTAGAAGGATGTTACTTAAAGATTAGTAAAGCTTCCTTTAGGAAGAAAAGTCATTGGGTGCAAATGGATGCATGCAAAGAAGGAAGCATCTCATAGAGCTGATGTGTAATATAATGCTAGGTTGGTGGCAAAAAGCTCTGTGCAATAGTAGGGGATTGCTTATGATGAGGTATTCTCCCAGTGGTTAAGAATCCCTCGACCCGTGGTCACTTGACACTTATAGCACAGTTTGGTTTGATTTTGGAGCAGCTTGATCCAGGAATTGCACAAGCAGGTGATATTGTGAGCTGGTTCATACATGATCCATGAATAAGTCATTGACAAGCTGTGAAGAGTATCCTGAGATATCTGGAGGATACAATTGATGTAGTCTTAGAGAAGCAGACACCACAGCAGCGGTGCATGACTCATGATTAATAATCCACTTGTTTGAAGAACTACGCTGGACTTGATCCCTTGGGAGGAGGGTACGTAGGCAACCATGCATCTGGGTGAAGTCGTTCTGATATTGGAGCCTAATTTGTCATCTTCTATTTTCTGAAGTGAAAGATGAGGTGGAAATTATTGATTTAGAAAGATTTTCAAATCTAAATTTGCCTTGATTTGGAAGGCTTTAATGACTCATTACTGTAATTGATTAGGGAATAGATTATTTTCCAAATTAAGTTGATTTGATTGGAGATTTGATTGATGCATTAATTAGGGGATCTCATTATTGCATTAATTAAAGATTTGATTGATGCATTAATTAAGGAGATCTAATTGTTGCATAGGATTAGATCATGAAGCTTCTTCCTAATTTTCTTTGGCTCAAATCTATAAATAGAGTCATGGGGAATCTATAAATAGAGTCATGGGGGCTACTATTGAGTGTATGAGAGGAAGAGAGAGCTCATTGTATTCTCTATTGTTCTTCAATTTAGTGAATTCATCATCCCCTCCCCGTAGATGTAAGCATCTTCGTGGAACCACTTAAATCGCCGTATTTATTATACTTATATTGTATGATTTTATTTCCGCTGTGATTGTTTGCACAACAGTTGTTTCTTCATGGGTCATTATTCATATGTAGCTTGTGAACTCTTATTTGTAGGTGACTCTGAGTGACCATGCAGTTAAAATAATAAGTAAATTTTCTGAAGTTTTTATTTGGTCTTCACAATTTGAAATTTTTTACTCTTTTCATCTGAGAATTAGATAGAAATCACTGTAGTATTGCTTCGTTATATCAAATTTTTAATAGTTGATTCTTGAGTTATAACAATTTTTAAATTGTTTATTCCTGAATGATTTTTAATCTGGCAGTGGTATTCCTTAACAACTATAGGTTCTCGAAACCCCTCAATCAATCTTGATTGCTCTTACTGGTATGCACTTTTGTTTAGTTTATGAAATCTAATATGTACCTCGTCGAGCTCAAGCTGACTCGTAAGCCGGCTCGGGTTTGGCTCGATAAGTCGTTTATGAGCCGAGCTCGATAAGTTAATGAGTCAAGCTTGAGCAACCCCCGACTCAACTCGTTAGCTCTTGTGCTGGCTCATTTAAAAAATATTAATACAAAGTATTCTTAAAATATATCAAGATTCAGGATTTTAATTAAGCACAAAGCCTTAAAAATATTTAAAAGTATATCTCACTTTCTTATATTAAATGATTTATTATTATTTTTTTATAATTTCTTATTCTTTTTATCATTTTATAATAATAATTGATTTGATCATAATGAGCCTGCTCGAACTCCTAGAATAAAACTCGAGCTCGAACTTGATTAATTAACCAAGCTCAAGTTCAAGCCATGACTGACTTGAGCTCAGCTCGACTCGTTTATACCCCTAGTGCCCAACATTATTGCGAGTATTCTCTATTTACCTATTGTGAATTATTTTTAATAACTTTCTTATTAGAAAACTTCTCTCATGATATCTTTTTTGTGGATACTATTTCATTATGTTACTTCATCAATAGTTCATCGTGGTCTATTGTTCACCAGTAATGTGCATGTTTAGTATCAACTCTTTTAGATCTTTTATAACTCAAGAAATAATGTAAATTTTAGCTATGAAAAAATAATAAATAAAAATATATTGAATTATCTAAGCTATGTGGACAAATTATTCTTGATACATCATCAGAAAATTATCTGGATCGGGCATGAATCTCAAGGAAAAATCAAGTGGGAAATTTTTGAAAATAAAATTGGGACCTTCCGAACTCCAATTTTTGCAAACTTATAGTCAAACTGAACGTCTCGGAAATACGAACCCAACGACACAAAATTTGACTCAATCCGAGCCCAAATGGGTTTAAATCAAGGGCCCGAAGTGCTGTTGGAGAGTTCGAATAACAATTTGGATTACCAAACGGTTTTCAAACATGACATGCTTATAATCGCATCGAGCGGATCAATGAGACGAATCCAACAAGCCCAAGATCGCAAAATTCTGATATCACTAAGACATTCAAATGTCCGGCAAATGGTCCATGATCAAGGGATTCAACATCGGCCGTTCATCCAAACTACTCCCCATTTACCCTTGATCTTCCTCCTATTTATGGGTCATACCACTCAAGGAAATTTATAAATAGACCCCTCCTTCCTCTTAAAAAGAGACCCTTAAGCCTAAGGAATCAAGAGAGAGATCGGAGATCGCTTTTGCTTCCTTGCCTCCTCGACCACCGCCTGGAGCTCCGCCGGACCACCACCTGAGGACCTGAGTTCCGCCGGACCACAACCTGAGGCCCTAAGTTCCTCCGGACCACCACTTGAGGCCCTGAGCTCCGCCGAACCATAACCTGAGGCCCTGAGTTCCGCTAGACCACCACTTGAGGCCTTGAGTTCCGCCGGACCACCACTTGAGGCCCTGAGCTCCTCCGGACCACCGCCTGAGGTCCGAACTTCCGTCGGACCACTACTTAAGGCCTTGAGTTCCCCCGGACCACCACTTGAGGCTCTGAGCTCTGCCGAACCACCACCTGAGGCCTTGAGTTCTGCTGTACCACCACTTAAGGCCCTGAGCTCCGCCGGACAACCACCTGAGGCCCTGAGTTCCACCAGACCACCATTTGAGGCCCTGAGCTCGAACGAACCACTACCTGAGGCCATGAGTTCCGCCAGACCACCACTTGAGGCCTTGAGCTCTGCCGGACCACCACCTGAGGTCCTGAGTTTTGCCAGACCACCACTTGAGGCCCTCAGCTCCGCCGGCCACCACTTGAGGCCCTGAGTTCTACTGGACCACCACTTAAGGCCCTGAGCTCAGCCAGACCACCACCTGAGGCCCTGAGTTCCGCTAAACCACCACTTGAGGTTCTGAGTTCTGCTGGACCACCACTTGAGGTCCTGAGCTTCGCCTGACCACCACTTGAGGCCCTGAGCTCCAACGGACCACCACCTGAGGCCCTTATTTCCGTCGGACCACCACTTAAGGCCCTGAGCTCCGCCAGACCACCACCTGAGGCCCTGAGTTCCGCCAGACTACCACTTGAGGCCTTGAGTTCAGCAGGACCACCACTTGAGGCCTTGAGCTCCGCTGACCCACCACCTGAGGCCTGGGCTTCCGCCGAACCACCACATAAGGCCCTGAATTTCGCCGGACCACCACTTGAGGCCCTGAGCTCCGCTAGACTATTACCTAAGGCCCAGACTTCTACTAGACCACCACTTGAGGCCCAGACTTCTGCCGGACCACCACCTGAGGCCCGAACTTCTACCAGACCACCACCTGAGGCCCGGAATTCCGCCGGACTACCACCCGATGCCCAAAGTTCCACTGGACCACCATCTGACGTCGGACTTCCGTTGGACCACTGCTCGATGTTGAAGTTCTGACAAACCACCACCATGCTACCAACTGAAGCCCGAATTTACAAGTAGCACCGGATTTCTGCCAGTCCACCAAGTGACGCTGGACTTTCATCCTCGTTTGTCACTAGATTTCAACCATACGGTTGGCATTTGTAATCTGATCGCCCTCAAGGACGAGTTAGCCCACTGTAATCTACTCGAATTCTAGTGAAATCATTTTCAACTGAGCCAGGCTCCGTGGTTTTTCCCCTTTTCGGGATTTTCCACGTAAAAAATCTTGTGTTCTCTGTGTGTGAGCTGGATATACGTACAACGCTAAGACTTAAAATTATAACTCTACCGCCGCGTATATTCTAGCCCACAACAATTCTATTTTATCTTTGACCCTGCAAATGCCACAAATCATGTTGTTAGGATCACTGAATTCATCTATAGTATTGTAATAAAGCCTCGATTGTGGCCTACCAACCTTTCTTCTAAGTAATTCAATTGTTCCTTTTGATGAATTCTAATTAGGTGAAGATAATCTATTCAGTATTAGATGAACTAATGATCTAAGCGCTTTATAACAAGCATAACAATTACATGTAGACATAATTAATGATAAATATAAGAGCAAAACATTTATAGTTTTCATCAACACTAATTCATATTGATGTAGAAGGACCTATGTGATGTATCAAACACATTATAACAGGCTTGAGATTGCATCAATGATATTGTGAGTGGGGAAGTTGTGATAGGAGCTCAGCGGAGAAAGCATCAAGGGAATTCCCTATAGTGGAAGTTGTAATGGGAGGCGAGAGTTGTTGAAGAAGGCATCAACAATAATAGCTCTAGTCACTATGGGAGTTCATTGCTCGTCAGAGAAGGCATCAACGGGACTTGTTACTTACTAGAGAAGCTGTGACGGGTGATCACTGCTCGTTGGAGAACGCATCAATAAGACTCATTTGTCGTGGGAATTTCACGACGGAGTTTTGTGCGACTTGATTTAAATTCTCTATATCAAATAATAGAAAAATTGAGACTCGTGCCAAGTCGCAAGCCAATAACCCGAGCCTTGTTAAGCTCAAACTAGAGCTCGTTTAAATGTGAGCTGCAATTTCAGTTCGAGCTCGAGCTCTAGGCTCGTAAGCTCATTAACAAATCAAGTTCAAGTCACTTTTTGACCTGGATTTGCTAGCTTGCACCTTTAATAAAAATCAGTAAATTTTTAGGATCAGCAAGGAGAGATTGCAAGAGAAAGTAGAAATTGAGGAAGTTGTGAGGATCTTTGGAAAATAGTAAAGGAAAAGATATTTGGGCAATTATATAAGGGGGTTAAAAAAACGCAAATGACAACTTGTTGGAGAGCAAAGGTAGTTATCTGATGATCAAGTAATTGGTGTTGCCACACAACTATTTTCATATATGTGGCACTCTAATGATCACTCATGAGGTGATGAAGATACCATCCTATTTTGATCTAGTCATTATAAAACTGAACAATTTCTTTCTTTCTTTCTTTTTTTCGAGCACATTTCTCTATGACTAAATACCCAATAATACACATTTCTTTTAAAAAATTGCAAAAATATTTTAAAAGCTTTTTAAGAAGTCAATGTCGTCATTTAAATAAATTCAATATTAGGAAGGTGATAATCACATGCATGATATAATTATCATGGTAATTACATATGGTCCATATATCTATGCAAAGCATTGAAAATATAAATACTCATAAATCAATTCAAATTAACACATTTTTAATATTATTTGTATATAATTTATTATTTAAAATTTGTATATTATATCATAAAAGGATCTAAATGAATCTTAATTAGTAGGTAACCCATAAAAATCAAGTAGAAAATGGTTGCTCAAGGATATCTTGACGTAATTTATATCAAGGTGGATATCATTATCTTGAAATATGTATTGAGATTAGTGCTTTATATGATATTTTTAAGTGTTACACTAATCTCAATGTAAACTTAAAAATTAAGTATCCTCTTGCAAAATAAGATAAAATAAATTTAGCCTTCGTTTATGACAACTTTCTTGTTGTTTTCTAAAGCAGCTTTTTAGTACAAAAATACTTGCCAAAAAGCTGCTTTAGAAAGTAGAAATAAAGCTGTCACAAATGAAGCCTAAATAACATTTAATAAGTACATAAGTCGCTAATGAGGGCCTCATTCTCATCCGAAAAAAGAGATAAAATAAGAGAAATATCATTAAATAAGTAGATAAAAACCATAAAAATATGACTGAACTGATAGATTGAGTTACATATTTTGTCTAATCGAATTTAGAGAATGCAATCCACATGGAGGGCCTCATTACTTAGCTGTCTTTGCAATTGGATCATTAAAGCCCTCATTGATTTATTTTGTCATGTTGTATTATATTGTTTTATGCTACGGATTATAGTGGATGATTATCCCATAAAATTATATTATAATAGTTATCTGATTGTGAGAGATTTGCTTACTCAATAAAAAAAAAGATTATTATGATATTGATATGTGTTGATTAAATAATTTAAATGAATATTATTATTATCTTATATAATTAAAATGAAAATTAAAATAATGAATGATTTATGATTAATTGCAAGAGAGTTTTGAGATACTTTGAGTATATTTTTTACTATAATTTAGAAATGCATTCTCGTTTTGTAAAAGAGTTTTAAGAAAATTTAAGCATACTCATCGATATAGATAGATAGAATATTTTTAGTATAGAAAAAACAATTAAGTTCAATAATTTTCTACTTTTTCTTTTCGGTAATTCTTTTTTAATTGACGGCGTGATTTTTTGAACATTCAAGTTGATGAGTTGATAGACTTATCATTGATGTATTTTTTTGATGACAGAAGGGCTCTCCTAATTCTGTATAAATTTACCATTAAATCTTCAGTGAGTGATGATTGACCTTCTCAGCATCATGATCAACTCCCCTTCTTGAAATATCTGAGGACATAAATTATAAATATTTTCTTGGGAAACTATCGCAAGTATAGTTTTAAAAAGATATTTTATAAACTTTCATATAAATGTTCTTTATATATTTTTTTCAATTAACAAAAACTACTTGTGCTTCCAAAGATGTAAAACTATTAAAAAAAAAAAAACCAATGACAAACACTCACAAATTAATGGCTTGTAATATTGTTGTGCGCACTTGTAATAGAATTTATATTTTGACACTCAATTTAAAAAAAAAAAAGGGAAAAAAATATTCATCTCTATAATAGTAATGATGACTTTATATTATATCAAATAATATAACAATAATAACAACATAATGATAATTTATTACCAAACAAAGCAATGCCTAAAATTTATCTACTAATACATGGGAACCTCAAAGTTTGGCTAAGTTTAAAGGTTCAATAGTAAGAGGGGCTTGAATGAGCTTATCCCTGCCTTGTTTTTTGGGGTTCTTTGTTTTTTTAGGGAATTTTTTTCTTTTCTCTCCATGTAATAGGTGAATGTAATTTTGTAATCTTTCCCTTTTTTAATGCTATCCTTCACAAATTATATGCATTTTAGTAGTATCTTTTTTATGGCCATTGATATAATAGTTTATTATTTTAATACAATTGGATTTGTCCTCAAGTTTTCACATAAAAAAAAAAGATTGGGAATGAGTCCTATGACTTAGGCCTTTTTTGTGATAGTTTTTTTACTGCTTCATAAAGTAATTTTTTAGTATAAATATTTTTTGAACTAAAAATCTTTATATTAAAAAATTGATTTACAAAACAGTAAGAAAAGTATCTCAAATGAAAGTCTTAGCCAACTTTATCAAATCTGACCAAAAATTAGTACACTTTGGAAACATTTTCATTCCAAGATTACACATTTATAGTTTTTTTTAATCAAATTTTTATTAGAATATCCACATTTTGTTCAATAAAATTTTAAAAATAAAGTTGAATGTTGTTAAGAAAATTTTATATTTCGATATCTTGACATAGTTTTCTATCAGGATTAATGGGAAATTATTGAATTTATTTTGAAATAAATATTATAGATGACAAATTTATATAGTACTCATCCCAAAATAAATCAATTATTTTGAGACCTAACATCAAATAACGACAACAATAACATTAAACATTTATTCCACTATATGTGGTCGGCAATATGAATCATTTTCCTCCATTCTGTTCTATTAATAGTCAGATTTTCATTCAAATCTAATAAAAAATATCATTTTCTAACACTTTCTAACCAAATTTTTTTAGGTCTACTTCTACATTTTTTAACACAGGCCAAAGTTAATACATCTACTCTTCTAATCGAGTCATCGAAAGACTGACATATTATGTGACCAAATCATCTAAGACGACTCTCTCTAATCTTATCTGCCACTAGAACAACTCCAACCTTTTCAAATCTATAATCGTTTTGCAAATGATTTTGAGATCCATTTATCAAAAATTATTTCTACGTATCCCAAGCAATTTTTTTCTTCATTTTGTTGTGTCAAAGTTACTCAACCAAATAAAGGATGCATTCATACTCAAATCTACGGCCCGATTTCTTCATCGAATCGGGTTGGGTTAAATTCTAAAAATAATTTGGCCCTGATTTGAACATGAAGTACTGCCTATTACCATCACTTAATAAATATTAATCAGTAAGGGAAAGATAAGCAAGGAGAGAGAGGTTGGAGAAATTAGTTAAGATATGATGACTCCCTTAATTAATTATTTTTATATCTCTTGTAACATAAACTAATTTTCTATGCTTAGCACATGTTGCATATTTATTTAATCCGACGCTTCTAACTTGTCAGCCATACCTACCTTGTTCTCGATTTCCATGGAATTCGCTATCAATAATTATGTGTTGTTCCATGATATTTTTCTAAAGCAAAGCATAAACACCACAAATTTTAAAAAACATAAATTCTTTAAGTTTCTGTTGAAAATAATTAAAAAATATATATGATCCCCAAAACACTGCACCAAGCTTATTTCTTAATCCAAGCTACATTGAGTATAACTTTCTAATAGTAACTTTCACAGACTAAGATTTTATTTGGGATGACTTTCTTATTACTTCTTAAAGAAATTTTTTAGTAAAAAATAAAAAATTTTGTACTAAAAACTACTCTAAGAAGCAGTATGTAATAAAGCTGTCTCAAATGAAGTCTAAGAGTTTATTTCAAATTATTATAGTATTTTGTAACTGTGGTTATAAAGCTGTTCTGAAAAGTAACTTTTTAAAATTTATTGTGAATATTATAAATATATTATTTTAAAAAATGAACAACTTTTTTCTTAAAATTGCCATACATTAATAATTTTAATTGGAAAAAGCAGCTTCTAATCACAAAGATCTCTATAAAACAGCGAGAAAGTAGTAAGAAAATAGTAGCCAAATAAATTGTTGTTACAGTCTTAAATGCAAAATAGTAAGAAAATTGTCGAAAATTGATCCTAAAATTTATTAGACTTGTTTTATAGAAATCTGTTGATTTGAAATTATTTCCAAATACAAATAAGTTTTATTTTGGAAAGTTTTAATGGCTCGTTATTTATTTTATTATGGAGTTAATTATTTTTTTAATTAAGTTGAATTGATTGGAGATTTGATTGATGCATTAATTAGGTGATCTAATTATTACATTAGTTAGAAGATTTGATTTATGTATTGATTAGGAAAGCATTGATTAGGCTTTCCTTATTGTGTTTGTTTCAAATCTTTAAATAGGACTTGAGGTCTATTATATTGGATGTTTGAAGAGAAGAGAGAAAGCTTGAGAGCTATTGTAATTCTTTATTATTCTCTAATATAGTGAAATCAGCATCCCTTTCCCCGTGGATATAGGCATCTTCACCAAATCATGTAAATCCCTGTGTTCATTATGTTTGTGTTGTGTGATTTTATTCCCGTTGTAATTATTTTTACAATAATTGGTATAAGAGCCAAATTTTAGTGGGATTTCTGGAGGCAGCTTGGAGAATGGGAGATCAATCAATTCTTTTTGTTCATGTTGTTCGTCCAAGCGAAGGAAGAGAATTGGATTGGTGGCGGCTATGAGATACGGTGGAGACATGGATACATCCACCTCGTCGGTAGAAAAGGCATTGATTCATCAGGTGATTACACATCCCATCAAAATTGATGTGATAAAATTTGTCATGTGGAGATGTTAGGTGATGGATGCGTTGTGCTCTTTGAATATAGAGGATGTTATGCATGACAATGAACGTCTTGAAGAGATGACTAAAAGAGATTGGCTCAAGATGAATTGGAGTGCTTGTGGCTTGATCAAAAATTGCTTATTTTAGGAGGTCAAGTATGGGGTGATGATGGAGACTTCTACTGTGAAGTTATGGAAGACTTTGGAGAACATATATATGACGTAGAGCATGGAGAATCATCTCCATATAAAATGGTGGCTCTATAGATTTCAGATGAGGCTTGAAATTGTAATTGATGAGTATTTGAATGACTTCACAAAGCTATTGGCATATCTTTTGAATGATAATGAAGAGGTTGGAGATGAAGACAAGGCGCTCATTCTGTTGAATTTGCTCTCGGATGTGTACAAAAACTTCACTATGATGCTCATACATGAGGAGGAGGTCTTGAACTATGATGAGGTGACTACTGTATTGTTGAATCAAGAGTTCCAGCATTAGGACAAGGAGTCTACAAACATGGATTCACCTGAGGCTCTTATACTCCAACAAGAAAAATATGAGAAATAGAAGAATAAAAGGGGCAGTAGTGGCAAGCAGGGCAAGTCTAGTGGGTGCAATCTTGGGAAGAATCAATATGCTTTCTATTTGGAGACTGTTCATTAGAAGAAAGATTACATAAAGCCAAAGAAGAAGGGAAAGGGAGTTTCCACTGAGGATAGCTTTAGCGTGGAAGAATGTGATGAAGATTCAGATATATCATTATTTATAATTTTTTAGAGTTTATATTCAAATGGTTCATGATGGATTCTGAATACTGGTGCTATTTATCATATTTTTCCCACTAGAGAGTGGTTCTGTACATATAAGGAGCTTGATAGTGATTTTGTCACCATGGAAAATGATCATGCTTGTCATACAACTGATATAGGGAGCATCTTCATCAGAATGGATGATGGTACTATGACAGAGCTGACTGATGTGAGACATGTTTCAAATATCAGGAAGAATTTACTATTTTTTAGGGCTTTAGAAACCAAGGGCTACAGGGTGATCATTGAAGCAGAAGTTTTAAAAATATATAATGGAGCTCTAGTTTATTTGAAAGGGGTTCATCACCATAACATTTACTACCTTTAGGGAAGAATAATGATTGCATCGACTACTGTTGCTAATGATTCTTTTTATGCCACTAAATTGTCGCATATACGGCTAGTTCAAGCCAGAGAGGCTTCTCTTATGGCTTTTTTGAAGCAATGATTGATTAATGGAGCATGCACTTGTAAGCTCAAATTTTATGAACATTGTGTGTTTGACAAGAAGATATATGTATCCTTTGGTACTGTCATCCATAGTATAAAAGATATCTTGGAATATATTCACACAAATGTTTGGGGTCCGATGAAGAAAACATCATTCACCGGATGGCAATACTTTGTTTATTTTGTTGATGATTACTCCAAATATGTTTGAGTGTACACTATGAGGTGTAAGAGCGAGGTACTGGAGATTTTCAGAACTTGGAAGAAGTTGATTAAAACTCAGACTAGCAAAAGGATCCATTGTATCAGATCAAATAATAGAGCCGAATACAATTCAGATGCATTCTTATAGGAGTGCCAGAGATCTGAGATAGAGAATCACTTCACTGTTAAAGAGACACCACAACAGAACGGGGTAGCAGAGAGGATAAACTGGACTTTGGTGGAGAAAGTTTGGTGTATGCTATCTAATGCTGGGTTGGACAGAGTCTATTGGGCTGAGGCAATAAACTCTGTCTATCACTTGGTGAACCATCTATCTTCTACAGCTATTAAGAAGACCCCAAAAGAGATATGGTTAGGGCATCTTGCTAGAGATTATAAGCACTTGAGAGTGTTTGGGTATCCAACTCATTATCATATTCAGAATGATAAAATAAAATCATGAACAAAGAAGAAAATATTTATTAGCTACAAACATGGAGTCAAGGGATTCAAACTCTTTAATCCAATAGATAAGAAGATTGCCATTAACAGGGATGTTACATTTGATGAGGCAAGCATGTTGAAGCCTTAAGTGTCTAAGCATGTGGAGAGTTCTACCATGACCACATATGCACTACAGAAGTTAGAGTTTGATGCAATTCCATTTGCTCCATAGAGGCATATCACTTCTACCTATGTACCTGATTCAGCTACAGATCAGGAGGTAGAAGATGATATTGAGGATAAGATTCCTGTTCAGGAGTTTATTGCGAGGAACAAGACTAGGCTCCAGAATATCCCAAAGCCAGCTTGGTTTAGGGATCACATTGCATTTGCACTTTCAGCCATGGCGAACAAAGTTCTTAGTCACTATAAGAAAGCGGTGCATAGTCCTGGTTAAGATTTATGGAAGAGGGCTTTTTGGTATAAATAGATTGTGCAAAAAAGGAAGGATCTCATGGAACTAATATGCAATACAAGGTTAGGTTGGTGGCAAAAGGGTTTATGCAATGGAAAGGGATTGCTTATGATGAGGTGTTCTCCTCAGTGGTTAAGAATCCCTCGACTTGTGGTCACTTGGCACTTATAGCACAGTTTGGTCTGATTTTAAAGCAACTTAATCCAAACATTGGACAAGTAGGTGGCATTGTGAGTATGTTCATACAAGATCTAGGAAGGAGTCATTGGCAAGTTATGAAGAGTATCCTGAGGTATTTGAAGGGTATAGTTGATGCTGACTTGGAGATGAGTCACTACGATAGTGGTGTAGGACTCATGACTGAGTGTCCACTTATTTGAAGAACTATGCTCGACTTGATCCTTTGGGAGGGGGTAGGTAGGTAACCATCTGGGTGCAATCATTCTGATATCGGAGCCTGGTTTGCCATCTTCTACTTTTTGAAGTGAAAGATGAGATGGAGATTGTTGATTTGGAACTATTTCCAAATATAAATAAGCTTTATTTTGGAAAGCTTTAATGACTCATTATTTATTTGATTAGGGAGTTAATTATTTTCTTAATTAAGTTAATTTGATTGGAGAATTGATTGATCCATTAATTAAGGGATCTAATTATTGCATTAATTAGGAGATTTGATTTATGTATTGATTAGGAAAGTATTGATTTGGCTTTTCTTATTGTGTTTGTTTCAAATCTTTAAATAGGGCTTGAGGGGTATTATATTGGATGTATGAAGAGAAGAGAGAAAGCTTGAGACTTATTGTAATTCCTTATTATTATTCGATATAGTGAAATTATCATCCCCTCCCTGTAGACGTATGCATCTTTCTTGAACCATGTAAATCGTCATATTCATTGTGTTCGTGTTGTGTGATTTTATTTTCGCTGTGATTATTTGCACAACAAAATCTACTAAAAATATGTTATAAATATATCATCATAACATAAGAAAACATGCAAAAAGAAATTACTATATTGTAATTTCACTTCTCTGATTATAGAACCATGAATGGTAAATTTATAATAAATTATTTATCTTCATTAGAATAATAATAAATTTATTTTGTACATTCACAAATTAGCATTACCAAATAATGGAAGCCTCATGGTAGAAAAAAAATCAATGAATTAAAAATAAAAAAATTGAACAAAGATGGGTTTCTTCCTTTAAAATAAAATACAAGACATTTGTATTGGCGTTATATATATATATATATATATATATCAAATGTTAGTGAGAGAGAGAGAGAGAGAAAGTGTGTGTGTCACAATCCGACCTGATATCACATAGATCATACCGTGTCCGATTATGACAAGACTGACCCCAAGATCTGGTTGGAGAAATACTGGAATAAAACTTTTAATTTATATACTACACAGAGCCACTATTGAATGTAATATAAAGTGGAAGAGTACTGAATCTCAACATAATATATATATATATATATATATATATATATATATATATATATATATATATATATATATATATATATATATATCATCCAAAACATATATAATCTGAAATATATTTACAATAGCGCTTGGCAACAAAGAGCACAAAAAAAATAAAATCCAAGCCTACAAAAATCAAAACTAATCAAAATATACCTATAACACAGATCAGGGCGTGTTATCCAAACTACTTAGCTCGCTCCTTACCCTTTCCCGGGCCTGAAAATAAAAGCAAAAGCAGGAATGAGCTAACACGGCTCAATAGGCTATCGTAGTCGAAAATAAAAATCAATAATTAAAATCAAAAGAATTGAGAATAATGTGATGAATCATATACAACAATTAAATAAATACTTAAATGAACTAAATTATAAGCAAACACTTCATAACAGAATCCCACCTCGATAGCCTATTGGCTTTGGCATAACAACACTTAGGTAATAGGATCTTACCAGCATAACAGAATCTCATCTCAGTCACCCACTAGCATCGGCATAACAGAATCCCACCCTGGTTGCTCACTAGCCCCAGCATAATAGAATCCCACCTCAGTCACCCACTGACGCTGACTTAACAGAATCCCACATTGGTCGCTCACTAGCACCGACATCACATCACAATACTTCACAATATATTTTTTAATACATTTCATTAATTAAAGCATAATTGGACTGAATTCAAAAATTGTCAAAATGTCCCAACGGTAGATAACAGAAATACTACTGAGTAAAAATTCACAATTTTCAAACATAACTAAATTATCACAAATTATGTAAAATATTATTCGGAAGCTTCAATTGAACTGAAGCACTATTTTTAGATGTCAAAATAAATTTTTGAGTGAGTAAAAAGTGCAACTTTTTCAAAATCACCCGTCGAAAAATTTTCAGAATATACTCAAAATGTTTGTAATCATAATCTCTATAATATATAAAAAGTTATGAGGTAAAAGTTTTATCAAAATAAAATTATCGTCATTTTTCGGTAACAGAAATATAAATTTGATCAAAAAATATCAAAAACATAATTGAAATCTGAAATAGATAAAACGTAACCTACTTTAAGATAAGCAAATTTCTCAACTGAGCTGATCGACAAAAATTTCTTTGCGGCTGCCAAAACCTAACTTCTTTCCTTCTCTCTCCTCTCTTTCTTCTCATTTCAAAAAAGAACTTCTCTATTAAGCCGAATGGATAAAAGGAAAAATGGCTTAAGATATATAAAGTAAGTACTTTTAAATATTTTTATATAATAATAATAATAATCTAATTAATTTTTAGTATAAAATTTATAAAAAATTATTACATATTCTAAAAATTTTAGAAAAATATTCATAAAATAGTTTATTTTATTTAAAAAATTTTGATAAAATTAGTTTGTAAAACTGACATCTGATGATCCCAAAACCCCCACTTGTATCATTAGGTGATAATTTCTTAAGGAATTTCATCAGTGCCTAAAAATTATGAAAAATTTAGGAAAACTAAAACACAATAATATAGATGTTATAGAGAAGATAGCTAATAATTTGGGCTTATAATGACTCATGAATAAATTCTTGACTGTTGATGTGATGCATAGAATCTAATTTAGAAGAATTGTTCATTTATCTTTTAATAAATAACACCAGAGCTATCTAATATCATCAATCAATATTAAACAGCAAAACAGATTCTATAATTCAAAATATTAATGTACACATCTATATTCATTCTCAAAAATCATATGCAATACTCAGGATCTACACAATCATATTACCACTACTCTGTTCTGAGTACAAAAGAATAGTTAAAAAAAGAATATAAACCTGAAGGAATCCTAATCAGCCTCACATTCGTGCTCCCCTGCCCTAATCTAAAATTATTTAACCACATATAATAAGCTTAAAAAGCACAGCAGGTCACCAAAACCTACTGTGGACCTCCGAAAGGACACAACGAACACCATCGCCCCGCGAAGGGAGACAATATATGTTGTCAATGGGAGGGCAGATTCGATCACACATAGGATTAACCATTAAGGATAGTGGCTCTCACCAGCGCACCTCGATGGATAATAATATGTATGATCTAATCACAACGGGTTTCCCTCACCCGATACATTAGCTCGAATGGGGTTTATTTGAGAGTGGGATTCGGTTTCCCACGGGCGCAAGCCCCCGTGGTTAATTACATCTCAAGCCGGAGCCTGAGAATACTCTCGATTAAGGATTCTATATTATAATTTCCAAATTAGGATTGGCACATAGGGCGAGGACTAGGAAATCCTACTCAAAGAGAAAGAAAGGTTCAACTAGGCTTAGTCAACATGCACGACTCACATCAGCATTCGGAGGGACTAAGGTAGTGAGAAGAAAGTGGAGAAACTAAAAGTCATGCACTCAGAGCATGCAGGAGAGAAGGATGGAGGTGGCATCATCAGTGTGACGTGGATATGTAGGGCTTATGGTCTCTGGAAGACAGAAAACCTACCTACTAATGAGGCGTACTACTGAACAATAGTAGCCTTGAATCCTAAATCTATGGTGGGTTTAGTGTTTTACGCAACACTAACACCCGTGTCCTAACTAATGCAATGCAAAACCTGGACTTACCCCGGCCTGGAAGGGGGAGCCAGCTAACCACCTAATCGCTTTAAAACCATGCTGTCCAGTCATTTATGAAAGATGGGTAGGTAGGTTATAGTTCTCAGAAATAGGGCCGACATCTAGAGGATTTCCTAATTGGCCCCAGACTGATGTTGGGTGAATGCTTCTAGAGCTAATGTAATTAAAATTTTGATTTAGTTAGTTTCTAATGCAATGCATGCTAGTTAAAGTATCCAAATCCGGTATGCATAGAACTTTAAAAAGGCTTATAAAATAGTTTTTAGAATTAGACTAGGCTTCCCCAGGTCCGGCACCTCATCCTCATAGGTCAGATTATCCGGACTCTACCCGCAGGCGGGGAAGTGTCTTATAGAAGGAAAGAGAGAAATGCAACGATATGCATGCGACCCTGGATGATTCCGGCAATTCCCTAGGTCGTTAAGTTTCTAAATTGCTTAAAACTTAAAAATTTTAAATATTAGTTGCGAGTAGAAAAGGTTTTAGTTCTTAGAGAGCCTAACGAAATCCAGGCTAAAATAAAAGCGGCATGCAGATCGCCAATAAACTATGAAAAGTAAACAATCCTAGAGGCACACAATCATAAAACACATCAAAATTATCCAAACAAATTAATAAATGTCCATAGGCCAACTGCCCTTAATTACAACCCAGGGTCTGTAGAAAATTAAAGTGGCCGGGCACCACTGCCAACAACCCGGATTTCTAATCCTAAGACTGACGCAAGTTATTTTTGAGTGGGATACTCTTGCTCTTCATCTCCTTAGTCTTCTCTTCCTTAGACTCCTCGGATCTCAGCTTCGTTGGACTCCTTGGATCTCAGCTTCCTTGGACTCCTCGGGTAGTAGAATAATCCAAATTTGGATTCCCAAATATAAAAGGACTATCCTCATATCGGGTGTCCTTTTCTCTTTGGGCATCCAACCTTTGGATTCTTGTATCCCCACTCCAAATAAACTTTCACAACTCTATACCAGATTACAAGTGATTTACATTAATGAAAAGCAGTAAATCTAGACTCCCCTGCAAGGTTATCCTAATAAAAGTCATCCCAAGCAATTTATATAGAAATAAAAATACTCATCACAGCCACACTTGACCATGCTCTTAATTATTTGAGGGCTAAGCAAGCTCTGGAGCACCTGTAGTAATTTATAATGATGATTTTAATTAGCCCTCATTTATTTAGGAAGGCTGAGCAATTTCTGGAGCATCTGCATGAAACAATGTTAGTATTTAAATCATGAATTTTGCCCCCCTTTATTTTAGCATGGCATGAGCATGGCCACCTGCAGAAAGTATCATTAGTATCAAGATCGATCCTAACCTATGGGTAGTCTATCGTGCAATCACATCAATTCCCAAAGTGCAGTAAAAGTAAACAAACACACCAGCATCATCTCAATCACAACATGCAGTGAAATCTCAGAAATCTCGGCACACAACATAAAAGTAAACATCGGCCTAGCCTAGGTCTAGAAGTGGTGCCCTAACAAACCATCTAGATGTGTGTAAAAAAGCTGTGTAGCTGAGGTAGATCCTAAGCTGGGTAGTTAGTTGCAATTGTCTACTGTCCAGGTTTATTGTAGGTCTAAAAGGAAATTTTAATTAAAGTATAAATATTAGTGAATTAAGATCCATTTTATTTAATTTGGTATGTAGGTCAGTTTTAATGCCTAGGGTAATAATATTTAAAGTTTAAATTGCATTAGTGAGTTTTAGGGGGTTCGGGGTCCACCTATATACTAAGCAAAAATGGGGGGTCCAAAATTGACTTTTTAATTAAAGGGTATTAATGACCAGCTAATATTTTTATAAAATACTAGGCCTTAACCTGATCCGTTAGACAGTTAGCATGCCCAATTTGAATTTTTCTATCCAAAGTTATGAATTTCTGAAGTTTTGGTCTTGTTTTGAACTAAGTTTGACTGGATTGTTGACTTTTTGATTTAAGTTAGTTTCTGGAGTCTTAATATTTTTAATAAATACTATACCCTAATGTGAGTTGAATGCCTTTGAGTTTGCTGGATTTGGAGTTTCCTACGCAAAGTTATGAATTTTAAAAGTTTCGGGCCCTAGACTATAGGCTACGGTTGACCGAAGAGTTGAATTTTTATTTTAGGTTGGTTTCTGGGCACCTAATATTTTTAACAAATACTAGACCTTAATTAGAGTTAGTTGCCTTTTAGTTTGCCCATTTTAGAGTTTTCTGTAATTAGTTATGATTTTTAGAAGCTTGGGCAATTAAATAAATTATCGGAATTGCCTAATTAGGGGGTACTTTGGGGGTTTTGGTCCAAATCAGCTCCAAACTCATTGGAATCACCCCCAAAGGTCAGAAATGACCTAAGAAGGTGTTCCCAAGTGTTTGGGGGAAAATTTAGGATTTTTAATAATTTTTAATGATTTAATTAAGGCAAAAAGGTGATTTTTGATTAAGGTAGAATTAAAGTCCAAATTAAGGTCCAATTAAGGGGCCCTAATTATCTAAGGTTGGGGACTGAATTCTGGAGAGTTTGAGGTATTATGAGTATTTTTTTGATTTAAAATGGATTTATTATATTTTTCTGAAGTTTCTAAGGCTTAATTAACGGGTAAATTAGGGTTTGCTAATTAAGTGTTTTAAAGAGTCCAGAAAATTCCTAGAAAATTCTAGAGGGTTCCAGATGTCACTAAGCACTAGTTTTTAAAGTTTCATAGCAATTCGGGATCTATCCTAGCTTCTAGAAATATTCTAAGTTCGCTAGGCAGTCCTTAATTATTGTCCTTAGTGTGTCACTATACTAAGCAGGAGTAAAGTGAGTTAGCTAACCCTTAGGCATAACATGAAGGGTAAATGCAGCAAATATAAACACACCAATCAAGTCCTTAGATCTAGGAGAGCCTAGGCTATGTGCTTGTGCAACCTACACATGCAAGGACTACGAAAATATTAAGTAAAGAAGCCTAATGAAGTGATTAGTGGATGATCGGGACACGATCACTCACTAATCCTTCTCCCAATGAATTCTGTTCACATATAGGTCCTAGGTTCAAAGTTTCACAAGGGGTAGACCTCCCAAAATTGGGGGATTTAAATAATATGTAATTTTAAACTCATTTTTAAAATACATAAATATTATAAATAATAATAATATAAATCTAAAAATAAGATAATTGAAAATACTTCAGTTCATAAGCATGGGAGGTCTACCAGCCACTAAGGGGTTTTAAAATAATTTTTATTTTTAAAATAATCAATTATATTAATTAAATAATATTTAAATAACTAAATAACAAAGAAATACAGAAAACATTCAGAAAAGACAGAGACAGATACAGGAAATACTTTTAAATTAAAATTCATATTTTTTTGAAAAATTTAAGGTATTGCGCGTCAAAATCCGATTTAAAATGAGGAAGTTATGAATTTTTGAAGTTAAATAAGTTTAAAAGTAATTTTTAAATATTTTAAAATAATAAAAAAAAATAAATAATTAAAAAAATTTTAAAATAACTCAGCTATAATGATATCTAGAATTTTTAAAATAATTTTAAATAATAATTAAAATATTATAATAATATGAAATAATAAATATTAATATTATAATGATATTAATATTAACATAATAATACTATTATTAAAAAAATAATAATAATATTACTAATTAACAATATTAATATAATAATATTATTAATATTATTAATTAATATTATAATAATAATAATAATCATAATAATATTATTATTAAAATAATAATATTATTAATTATAATATTAATATTATAACAATACTAATAATAATAATTAATATTATAATAATAAAAATATTAGTCATAATAATAATATTATTAATTATAATATTAATATTATAATAATACTAATAATAATAATAATTAATATTATAATAATAAAAATACTTATTGTAATAATATTATTATTAAGATAATAATATTATTAATTATAATATTAATATTGTAATAATATTAATAATGATAATAATTAATATTATAATAGTAAAAATATTAATTATAATAATATTATTATTAAAATAATATTATTATTAATTATAATATTAATATTATAATAATATTAATAATGATAATAATTAATATTATAATAATAAAAAATATTAATTATAATAATAATATTATTAAAATAATAATATTATTAATTATAATATTAATATTATAATAATATTAATAATGATAATATAATAATATAATAATAATAATAATAATAATAATAATTAAAATAATAATAATAATTAAAATAATAATAATTAAAATAATAATTAAAATAACAATAATTAAAATAATAATAATAATTAAAATAATAATAATAGTGATTATAATAACAAAATAATCACTATATATTTTTTATCTTTATTATTTTTTTTAATATATTTTTAAAAAAATAATTTTTAAATTAATTAAATTAATTAATAATAATAAAAAAAGGCTTTGGCGGCTCGGCGGCGGCAGCGGGACACGTGTCAGCCCGGGACTAGTTCCGCGGTCCCGGGCAATCATTGCCAATGATTGGGGGGAGAGACCGCGGCGGCGGCGGAGCGGGCCACGTGGCGCTCCCGGGTTGGTTCCGCGGTTACAGGCAATTATTACCAATGATTGCGCCGCCGCGCAATCATTGGCAATGATTGCCGCGGCGCTGAGAACGGCGGCGGGCCACTTATCCGCGTCAGCGAAGCGCGGCGACCGTCGGATCACCCGCGGTTTGGGCTCAACGGTTCTGATTGAGCCGAACAACGCGAGTGACCGCGAGATCGGATCCGCGATCGGAAGAAGGCCGTGGGACGACGTGATCTGGACCGTTGATCTTAAGATCGACGGTCCGGATCGTACGTAACAAGGACGTTACGTAAACCGAATCCCTAAACGATATTTCGCCTCGTTCTCGTGATCAGATGAATCAATTTGCATGAAATTTGAAACTTAGCTTTCATACGTGAAGAGCATTCATGTGGGATCCTTCTCTTGGATTGAAACACGTTAATTACGACGCTAATTAACTCTAAGTGTTCTAATTAGGGTTAAGGTTTTTACCTAATCCACAAGGTGGATTCATGAGATCTTGGGCTCTCTGAGCTTGTTGACTGTCCACGTATCTTTTTCTAGTTGGAGTCGAGCTCTGATATGCCTTGGATCGAACGGAAAGCGCCTTGGGAGGGATTTCGCCTAGGTTTGCCGGAAAGCTCGCCGCCGGCGGATGTTTGACGGTGGATTTGAGTAGGAAAGGGTGGGAGAAGAACTAGGGAACTCACCCTCGAGATCTCTTGGGTTGGGAGCCACTAGGTCGAGAGGAAGAGCCAAAAGTCTCTCTAAACAACCCTAAAACTCCTATTTAAAGGTCCTAACCCTATGCTTGACGGCTGGGATTAGATCTAGGGTTGATTAAGGGAGATCTCCACCCCCTTGGCCGTGGTTTGAGTTAGGGAGGATTAGGAGAGAGTTTAAAGCCTTGAAGGGTCTTAAATAGGTCATTTTGACCTATTGATGGCCTGGGTTGACCAAGTCAAGGGTTGACTTGGTCAATCCTAGTCAAATGGGTCCAAGGGAAGAGGGGTATGAGCCTTGAAGCCCTTGGTTGGGCTTGGATCTGATTTGGACTTGATTTAGACCCATATGGGCCTAATAGGTCAACCTGGGTTGACCTGGTCAACCAGGTTGACCCAGGGCCTGGGTCTGGGCTCAGCAGACTTGGCTTGACTCCCTGAACCCATTGGGATGGGCTTTGGGGTCTAGTCTGGTCAGACTTGACCAGGTCAACTCTTTGACCTAGGTCTAGGGAGAAACAGGGTCAACACCTACAACTAAATTTAAAGCACGACAAAGGAGCAATATGCATGTCAACAGACAAATCATAGCAGTTACATTCATATGATCATTGAATCAGTCAAAAATAGTAAAATTCACATGCAATAGTAGTAGAATCTAGAAACAGTAAAATACTACAGTATGGAAGCCAGTAAAATAGTAAACTAGTATGAGTGTCAAATTTATAAAGCAATCATCGTATCTGTAATACTAATCAGTACATAAATCATATAAAGTATCAAATTAAAATATCGGTAAAGACTGTCGAAATCAAATCAATATAGTAAAATTATATATGAATGTACATATGCTATTCATATATTCTATATCACGTGCTCAGAATATCACATGCTTAGTATCAGTACAGTGAATCAGTAGTATCAAATAGTATTCGTATCTAGTTAAATAGGTAACAATAGCAATCTAGTGGCAGGAGCAATAGAATAATGTAATAATAGTAAATATATATAATACTAATTAATCTGTACAATAATAAAATATGCATTTAAGTAGTCACACTAAACAAGTAAGAAGTCATAACTATCATGATGTTTTTCAGTGTCAGTAAACTATTAGCTTAGTAAATAGAGTCATCACTATTTGCCCGTCGGCACAGTAATAATCTCTTTATAACTCCTAACCAGTGTATCATGTGAATTAGTAGAGGATAACACTAAACCACTTTATTTAAAGAAAAGCCCGTCGGCCCACCATTCTGTATGGATCAATCAGTCTCCAACCAATGGGTCAACTAGTCTTTACTTATCTTTTATGCACACACATTATTATCACAATATTATAATAATAATAGCGACCAGCTATTACTCAAGCACTCAAGCATATATCCACATTCATTTTCAATACATTCTAGTAAATACAACATAACTAAGCTTAATTCAGAAAATTCCAAAATGTCTTAACGGTAAATAACAAAAATCCTATTAGGTAAAAATTCATATTTTTAGAAAATTACTATAGATTGTGTAAAATGATATTTTAACTATTTTATTATACTGCACTACTATTTTTAGATATCAAAATAAATTTTTGAGTAGATAAAAATCATTGTATTTTTAAAATCACCCAATGAAAAATCTCAAATAAATACTAAAAATGTTAATCATCTCAATCTCTATAATATATAAAAAGTTACGCTGTGAAAGTTTTATCAATACAAAGTTATTCACATTTTTCGGCAACGAAAATATAAATTTGATCAGAAAATACCAAAAACATAAAATCTTTGAAATTAGAAATAGGGTAAAGGTTCTTCACAGTGAGATGAGTAAATTTCCTAACAATGTCGACGGATAAAAATTGCTCCGTGGCCTCCAAATATTGATATTTTTCTCTCTCTTATATTTTCTCTCAGTTTCTCTAATCCATCTATCTGTTGCGGAAATGTTAAGGGAAAAAGAGTTGTAAAAAGTCATTACTAATGCTTTAAGATATTTATAATATAATAATATATAATATTTAATTTAATCAAATTTTTAGTATAAATTTAAATAAATTATTTTAGGACTTTAAAAATTATAAAAAAATATCCATAAAATAAATCATTTTATTTAAAAAATATCGATGAAATCGATTTGCAAAACGGGCACATGTCGATCCCAAAATCCTCAATTGTACCGATAGGTACCAATTTCTTAAGAATTTTCACCGGTGCCCAAAAATTATGAAAAATTTTGTGTAATTAAAAGACTACAGTAACAACACTATAGCGAAGATGATTTATAATTTGGAGTTATAATGACTCCATAAAAAAATTGGCAACATCAAAATACGGGCTATTATAGTTGTAGGTAAAAATATTGTTTTTAAAATTTTGAGTTATAACAATCCACCAACCTTAAAAAAAATATCATCCTCGATATTCCCAAATCAAAATACATCAAAATAAACCTAGGTAGAGCTGTCTCATCTCAGATTCTTTCTCCCAAGTAGCCTCTCTGGAGGTCTTGTGCTTCTACTACACCTTGACCATCAGAATATGTTTGCTCCTTAATTTTTTGACATCATACGCCAAAATCTTATATAACTCTTCTCTATAATATAGACTCGGATGAACCTCCACTTAATCTGCAGATAATCTCTTTCTAGAATCAGATACCTACTTTCTCAGAGAAGATACATGAAATATACTATGTATATCAGACATATAATTAAGTAACAACTTGTAAGAAGAACTACCAATCCTCTCAACAATCTCAAAATGTCCAATAAACCATGGACTACGCTTACAGATTCTTTCAAATCTGCTAGCACTTTTTATCTGGTTGACTTTTACATAAATAAAATCACCAATATGAAATTCCACCAGCCTTTATTTCTGATCATAATACTTCTACCTATCTTATGCAGCTCTCAATTTTTCTCTGTTCAATTAAATTTTTATTGTAGTGTCATCCACAAAAGCTGATCCTATACATGTCTGTCTTCCACCTCTATCAAAGATAAAGGTGTTATGTACTTCATATCATACATGGCTTCATAAGGAGCCATACTAATGCTAGACTGATAACTATTATTATATGCAAACTCTATCAGTGGAATATGATCCTCCCAACTACCGCTAAAGTTTAAAATACATAGTCTGAAAAGATCCTCCAATACCTGAATAGTCCTTGCAGACTGTCTGTCTATCTGCGGATGAAAAGCTGTATTGAAATGCAATTTCATACTTAGTCACTATTGAATGCCTATCCATAATCTAGAGGTAAACCAATCATCACGATCAGATACAATCTCCTTCGGTACATCATGCAATCTGATAATATCTCCGATATATATCTGTGAAAATATGTCTAGATAATCAGTATGTCGTATCGGAATAAAATGCGTTGAATTCATCAAAGGATCAACAATAACCCAAATGGCATCATGTCCCTACCTCGATCTAGAAAAACCCATAGCAAAGTCTATCGTCACCTCCTCTCATTTTAACTCAAGGATAGGTAACGACTGCAAATACCACCTGGTCATTGATGCTCTGCCTTCACTAACTGACTGGCCTCACACTTTGAAATAAACTCAGCTATATCTTTTTTTAATCCATGCCACCAGAACATACCTTTAAAATCTCCGTATATTTTGCTGCTTCCTGGATGAATAGTGTAGCCCGAGTAATGTACCTCATGTAGGATCTCAGCTCTTAGATCACTAACAGAAGGAACCCATAATCTATCCTTATACAAAATGACCTTAAAAATAGATAAAAAGAGTTCAGGTCTCTTACCATCCTTAATCTGATCACTCAACTTCAGATACTTTGTATCTGATTTCTGAGCTTCTTAAATTCTTTCCTATAAAGTAGGCCGAATAATCATCTAAGCTAAATTTCAGATCTGCATCAACAGATACCACCTCTATCTATAATTTCTTAAAATATCTAATAAGAAAGTCTATTATTGACCTCATTTTTGTATGAGGTTAGTAGGACCAATCAAGACCTTAGGATCTTTCCAATCCTTAGGATCAATCCTGACTCTATGATCAATTTGATCCTAGATCAATCCAGTTTCAAATCAATCCTGATCTCAGATCAATCTAATTTCCAGACTATTCTAGATCCTAGGATCTTTCTTAGATTTTAGATCTTAGGATCATTCTAAAGCTTAGGATCCTCCTAGAACCTATATCCTAGGATTCTTCTAGATCCTAAGACTCTTCTAGACCCTGAACCCTAGGACCTATTCTAGTTCCTAGGATTCTGCCAGATTCTAGATCATATGATCTTCTTAGACCCTAGGATTTATTCTAGACCCTAGGGTTCTTCATAGACTATATATCCTAGATCTACCTAGATTCTGAGATCATTCTAGACTCTAGATCCTAGGATTCTCAAACCCTAGGATTTTCCTAGAATCCAGACTTTAAGATCTATTCTAGATCCTAAGAACCTTCAAGATCCCAGACATTAGGGTTTCCTAGACTCTAGGATCTTCTTAGACTTCAGTCCCTAGGATCTACTCTGGACCCTAGGATTTCCCTAGATCAATTTAGGTCTTATGATTTCCCTAGACCTTAGATCTATACAGACCTCAAATTTATTCAAACTCCAGACCAAACCAGACTTTAAATCAATCTATTTAAGACTCAAATCAATCCAGAGTTTAACTCAATTCAAACCCCTGACCAATCCTGATCTTTAAACTATTCAGATCTAGCTGTCATAACCTCTGACCTGACTTTAATCCTATTTAATCATATACAATCACCCAAATGATTATAAATGATTTCTATAGTTCAAACCCCATCATTCAAAATCAAAACCCAGCTTAAAACCAGAAATCCAGATCAAATTCTAAGGCTGAAGGTCAAGTCCTACAAGCCTTTTCCAATAAATCTATGAACATTTCAAAACCCTGTCAAATAACCTCTGATTCAAGATCTATTAGTTCCACACTAATGTGACATTGTTGACCTTGGTTTTCTCCCAGGCTTGGTCAAAAGAGTTGACTTGGTCAAATTGATCAAGTCAGGGCCTAAGACCCTCTCCCCTGTGTTCAATGGGTCAAACTGAGTCTGCTGAGCCCAGACTCAGGCCCTGGGTCAACCTGGTTGACCAGGTCAACCTAGGTTGACCCAAATTGACCCATATCCCCTTCCATTCAATTCTAAGTCACATTCAGAGCCTCCTGGGCTCAAATCTCTCTACCCTTAGACTCAGTGGGTCAAACCCAACCCATTGGGTCCAGACCTGTGCCCTGGGTCAACCTGGTTGACCAGGTCAACCCATTTAGCCCTTAATGGGTTTAATTTCAATTCAACTTAAACCAAACCCATCCAAAGCTCTACCCCCTCCCCCTTGACCTTAATTGACTGGGTTGACCAAGTCAACCCTTGACTTGGTCAACCCAAGTCATTAATGGGTCAATCCGACCCATTAAAGCCCATTTAAAACTCTAAACCCTTTCCTAATCCATGCTAGACTCAAACCACGGCCCATCAAACCCTGATTCCCTCCTAATTAAGCCCTAGATGTGATCCTAGCCGTTGATATAAGGCTTAAGGCTATAAATAGGTTGATTTAGGGTTGTTTAGACGACTTTTGGATCTCTCTCTCCCTCTAGACCTCTAGAGCTCCTGAGATTTGTTGGGAGAGCCCTCACGACTTCCTCTCATATCCCTCGACCCAAATCCACCGGAGAAGGGCCACCGGCGGCGAGGTCTCCGGCCAACCGAGATCAAATTCGTTCCAAGGCTTCTCCAGTCCGATCCAGGGCATTTCAGGGCTTGAGATCAACTAGGAAAACGTACGTGGACAATCTACAAGCTCAACAAGCCCAAGAACGCGTAATTCCACCGAGTATTTTGGGTAAAATCTCAAACCCTAGCTAGATACACTTAGGGTTAATTAGCATCGTAATTAGTGCGTATTAATCCAAGTAAAATACCCCACATTAATGCTCTTCATGTATAGACTCCATGCTTAAAATTTCATCGCATTTGATCGAGCCTATCGATCGAACGAGACAAAATATCGTTCTCGGACCTGGGTTCGGTTCCGCTACAGCCGTGAGGTTTGCGGACCGTTGATCTTGTGATCAACGGTCGGGATCAAGCCCTCCCGCGCATTCCCTCAACCGCGGAAGCTCCCGGTTGGATCGGGATCCCGTCCGACCCGATCTGGACCGTTGATCTGTTACCACGCGGGATCGGACGGCGGAGGCGGCTTGCCGACGTGGCTAAGTGGAGGCTTGTCCTGCGGCGCTGATTGCCGCACTCATATGGCAATCATTGGCGGCGGCGCAATCATTGCGCCGCCGGCCAATGATTGGCCGCAGTTTTGGGGCCCAATCAGAGCTCGACACGTGGCATCCCGAGAGCCGCCGCCGTTTTTTTTTGCTTTATTTATTTAAAAATTCTTTTTTTAATGTGTTTTAAATTTTAAAAAAATTATATTTTAATTATTATTTAAATTTTAATTGTTATAATAATTACTTTAATTGTAATTGTAATTATTATTATTATTATTATTCTATTATTATTATTATTATTATTATTATTATTATATTGTTATTATTATTATTATTTTAATTATTTTAATTGTTATTATTATTATTATTATTATTATTATTTTAATTATTTTAATTATGTTAATTATCATTATTATATTATTATCATTATTATTATTACTTTAATTATTTTAATTATTCTTATTAGTATTATTATTATTTATTATTATTATTATTATTATTATTATTATTATTATTATTATATTATTATTATTATTACTATTTTAATCATTTTAATTATCTTAATTATTTTTATTACTATTATTAGTACTATTATTATTATTATTATTATTTAAAACCCATTTCAATTTATTATTATCATTATTAATATTATTATAATATTAATATTATAATTAATAATATTATTATTTTAATAATATTATTATTATAACTAACATTCTTATTATTACAATATCAATTATTATCCTTATTATTATTATCATAATATTAATATTGCAATTAACAATATTATTATTTTAATAATATTGTCATTATGAATAATATTTTTATTATTATTATGTTAGTTATTTTCATTATTAATATTATTATAATATTAATAATATAATTAATAATATTGTTATTTCAATGATATTATTATTATGATTATTATTATTATTATTATTATATTAATTATTATCATCATTAGTATTAATATTGTTAATTAATAATAATATTATGTCAATATTGATGTCACTACAATAATAACATTTATTATTTCATATTATTGTAATATTTTAATAATTATTATTATTCAAATTTATTTTGAAATTCCAGATATTATTATATCTGATTTATTTTAAAATTATTAATTATTTTTAAATATTAATTATTATTTTTGAATTATTTTAAAATCACCTTTAAACCTATTAAAACTTCAAAAATTCATAACTTTCTCGTTTTAAACCGGATTTTGACGCACAATACCTCGTTCTTTTCAGAAAAATATGAATTTTAATTTAAAATTATTTTCTGTATTTGATTTTGTCCCTTCTGGATGCTTTCTGTATCATTATGTTATTTAATTATTTAAATATTATTCAATTAATATAATTGATTATTTTGAAATAAAAACTATTTTTAAAACCCCCTTGGTGGCTGGTAGACCTCCCATGCTTATGAATTGAAATATTTTCAATTATCTTATTTCTAAACTTATATTATTATTATTTATAATATTTATGTATTTTAAAGATAATTTTAAAATTACATATTATTTAAATCCCCCAATTTTGGGAAGTCTACCCCTTATGAAACTTTAAACCTAGGACCTATATGTGAACAGAATTCATGTGGGAGAAGGATTAGTGAGTGATTGTGTCCCAATCATTCACTAATCACTTCATTAGGTTCCTTTACTTAGTGTTTTCGTAGCCCTTGCATGTGTAGGTTGCACAAGCACGTAGCCTAGGCTCTCCTAGATCTAAGGACATGGTTTGATGTGTTTATATTTGCTGCATTTACCCTCTGTATTATGCCTAAGGGTTAGTTACTTCATTTCATTCCCACATAACGTAGTGACACCCTAAGGACAACAATTAAGGACCCGTCTAGCGAACTTAGAAAAATTCCAGGAATTAAGGTAGAACCTTGAATGACTTGAAATTTGAAACACTTAAACATAGTGACATCTGGAACCCTCTAGAATTTTCTAGGAATTTTCTGGACTCTTTAAAACACTTAATTAGCAAACCCTAATTTACCCGTTAATTAAGCCTTAGAAACTTCAGAAAAATCTAATAAATCCATTTTAAATCAGAAAAATGCCCATAATACCTCAAACTCTCTAGAATTCAGTCCCCAACCTTAGATAATTAGGGCCCCTTAATTGGACCTTAATCTGGACTTTAATTCAACCTTAACCAAAAATCACCTTTTTGCCTTAATTAAATCATTAAAAATTATTAAAAATCCCAGATTTTCCCCAAACACTTGGGAACACCTTCTTAGGTCATTTCTGACCTTTGGGGGTGATTCCAATCAGTTTGGAGCTGATTTGGGCCAAAACCCCCAAAGTACCCCTAATTAGGCAATTCCGATAATTTATTTAATTGCCCCAACTTCTAAAAATTATAACTAATTACAGAAAACCCCAAAATGGGCAAACTAAAAGGCACCTAACTCTAATTAAGGTCTAGTATTTGTTAAAAATATTAGGTATCCAGAAATCAACTTTAAATAAAAATTCAACTTGCCGGTCAACCGTAGCCTATAATCTAGGGCCCGAAACTTCCAAAATTCATAACTTTGCGTAGGAAACTCCAAATCCAGCAAACTCAAAGGCATTCAACTCACATTAGGGTCTAGTATTTATTAAAAATATTAAGATCCCAGAAACCAACTAAAATCAAAAAGTCAACAACCCGGTCAAACTTAGTTCAAAACAAGACCAAAACTTCAGAAATTCTTAACTTTGGATAGAAGAATCCAAATCGGGCATACTAACCGTCTAACTGATCAGGTTAAGGCCTAATATTTTATAGAAACATTAGCTGGTCATAAATCCCCTTTAATCAAAAAGTAAATTTTGGACCCTCCTTAGCTTAGTGCATAGGTGGACCCCGAACCTCCTAAAACTCACTAATGCAATTTAAACTTTAAATACTATTACCCTAAGCATTAAAACTGACCTACACATCAAATTAATTAAAATGGATCTTAATTCACTAATATTTATACTTTAATTAAAATTCCCTTTTCAGACCTACAACCAACCTGGACAGTAGGCAACTGTAACTAACTACCCAGCTTTAGGATCTACCTCAGCTACACAGCTTTTCACACACATCTAGATGGTTTGTTAGGGCACCACTTCTAGATCTAGGCTAGGCCGGTGTTTACTTCTATGTTGTGTGCCGAGATTTCTGAGATTTCACTGCATGTTGTGATTGAACTATTGATGTGTTTGCTTACTTTCATTGTACCCTGGGATTTGATGTGATTGCACGATAGACTACCCATAGGTTAGGATCGATTTTGATACTAATGATGTTTTCTGCAGGTGGCCATGCTCATGCAGCGCTAAATATAAGGGGGGCAATAATCACAATTTAAAAATTAATGCTGTCTTATGCAGGTGCTTCAGAAATTGCTCAGCCCCCCTAAATAAATGAGGGCTAAAATAATAAATCATTATAAATTGATACAGGTGCTCCAGAGCTTGCTTAGCCCTCAAAACAATTAAGAGCATGGCCAGTGTGGCTGTGATGAGTATTTTATTTTCCCTATAATTGCTTGTGATATATTAAACTGCTTGGGATGATTTTTTTAGGATAACCTTACAGGAGCGTCTAGAATTTACTGCTTTCATTTAATGTAATTGATTGTAATATTGGTTAAGAGTTGTGAAAGTTCATTTTGAGTGGGGATACAAGGATCCAAAGGTTGGATTCCAAAGAGGAAAGGACACCCAATATGAGGATGGTCCTTTTCTATTTGGAAATCCAAATTTGGATCGTTCTACTACTTGAAGAATCAAAGGAAGTTGAAATCCAAGGAGTCCAATGGAGCTGGGATCCGAGGAGTCCAAGGAAGAGAAGGTCAAGAAGATGAAGACCAAGTATCCCACTCAAAAATAACTTGCGTCAATCTTAGGGTTAGAAATCCGGGTTGTTGGCAGTGGTGCCCGGCCACTTTAATTTTCTGCAGACCCTGGGTTGTAATTAAGGGCAGTTGGCCTATGGACATTTATTAATTTGTTTGGATAATTTTGATGTGTTTTATGATTGTGTGCCTCTAGGATTGTTTGCTTTTCTTAGTTTCTTGGCGTTTTGCATGTCGCTTTTGTTTTAGCCTGGATTTCGTTAGGCTCTTTAAGGACTAAAACTTTTCTACTCACAACTAACATTCAAATTTTAAGATTTAAATAACTTAGAAATTTAACGACCTAGGAAATTGCCGGAATCGTCCGGGGTCGCATGCATATTAATGCATTTCTCTTTCCTTCTATAAGACACTTCCCCGCCCGCGGGTAGAGTCCGGATAATCTGACCTATGAGGATGAGGTGCCGGACCTGGGGAAGCCCAGTCTAATTCTAAAAATTATTTTTATAAGCCTTTTTAAAGTTCTATGCATACCTGATTCGGATACTTTAACTAGCATGCATTGCATTAGAAACTAACTAAATCAAAAATTTTAATTGCATTAGCTCTAGAAGCATTCACCCAACATCAGTCCGGGGCCAATTAGGAAATCCTCTAGATGTCGGCCCTATCTCCGAGAACTATAACCCACCTACCCATCCTTCATAAATGACTGGACAGCATGGTTTTAAAGCGATTAGGTGGTTAGCTGGCTCCCCCTTCCAGGCCGGGGTAAGTCCAGGTTTTGCATTGCATTAGTTAGGACACGGGTGTTAGTGTTGCGTAGAACACTAAACCCATTAGATTTAGGATTCAAGGCTACTATTGTTTCGTAGTGCGCCTCATCAGTAGGTAGGTCTTCTGTCTTCCAGAGACCCCAAACCCTACATATCCGCGTCACACGGATGACGCCACCTCCATCCTTCCCTCCTGCATGTTTCGAGTGCATGATTTATTTATTTTTCTCCAGTTTCTTCTCACTACCTTAGTCCCTCCGGATGCTGATGTGAGCCGTGCATGTTGACTAAGCCTAGTTGAACCTCTCTTTCCCTTCGAGTAGGGCTTCCTAGTCTTTCCCCTATGTGCCAATCCCAATTTAGAAAGAATAATGTAGAATCCTTAATCGAGAGTATTCTCAGGCCCCGGCTTGAGATGTAATTAACCACAGGTTTCTGGCGACCACGGTGGGACATGTTTCTCTCTCCATCTTTGGATTCTATATTATTCTTTCTTGTGTGTACTCCGAGATTGGTACTCCCTAGATTAAGTTCGTCCTACTCTTAGTTAGGGTCCTTCCTTAGTTAGGATCATTCCTCCTTAGTTAGGGTTTCCCCCTAGCTAAGTTCCTTTCCTTCCGGCCTACTGGGCCATTTCGTCCCTTATCCATTTTTACTCCTTTCGTATCATTTTCTTCTACTAATCATTACAACTTTCTCTTTTGTTCTTCTTAGCAGAAAGTGTTATGGCTTCCTTCGTGCCTTCCGTTACTTTCAGCTTTGGTACTGACGCCCAGGTGACACTTCCTGAGTCCCTGCTGGCCAGTCCTCCTGCTGAAGGAATCACTTTTGGTTCCTTCACCATCTCGGCCTTTGCCACTCTTGGCTGGCCAACCCCGGCTGAGGCTGCTGCCTCTTCTCCTCCTCAGAGGAGAGGTCGTGCAGCCATGCGCCCCTTTGGACGTCCAGTTGCTCGACGGACAGCCCAGGCACATGCTCGTCCTACTCCTGTTCTACCTGTTGTTTAGACTGCCCCGACCCCTCAGCGTCGGCAGGCAGTAGTTACTCCTGTTGTTCAGGCAGAGGCAGCTCGTGTTCGGGTTCCCCCTCCTTCCTCCAGGAAGAGGGGTGCCCAGACCGAGGCCCCTTCGCCTTCCTCTCGTCGGGTTTCTGTTTTTACTCGTTTGTCTCACCCAGAGACCGTCGAGCAGACCCCGACACTTCCCGTACTTCCTGTTCCCCCTGTCGCTCAGGTAGTGGGTTCAGATGTTGCTTCGTCTTCCGCCTTTGGCGTTGGGAGAAGGGCCCGGAGGAATAGAAATCGTAGACTTCGTTTGACTGCATCTGAGGCAGATAGACAGCGGATGGCAGATTCGTTGGCTCACCAGGAGCCTGTTCAGAGGAGAGTGGTCCCCGAGCAGCGGGCACCACAACCAGTTTCAGTTATACCCATTCCGGAGGTTATAGTAGCACCTGAGATAGAAGCAGTTCAGGGAGGACGCTTCTCTCCACTGACACATAGTAGTGATGAGGAGGACGTTGCTCGCATTGCGTCGGCCCCTCCTGTTACCACTACTTTACCACGCGCTAGGGTTCCTATGGATGATGCTGCTCGAACCCTCTCTCAGAGGATTCGAAGCATTATCCGCTTAGCGCGGGGTCAAGGCCCTGTCAGTCGGGAGAGGTTACTCCGCCAGATTTCTCAGGCATTCGTTCACTTGCAGAGGCAGAGGTACCAGTGGCGGAGAGGACAGCCACCACGGCAGCCAGTTAGTTCAGTTCCTTCAGTTAGACCGCAGATAGTTGCTCCCGCTGTTGGACGACCCCCACGTCGTCATGGACGAAGACAGTAGCTTGAGCTTACTAGACCTCAGTTTAGTTCAGTTATGGTAGCCACTCAGCGGTCAGTTGTTCCCACTGGGTCCCGTCGTAGCGGACGGGTATGGAGACGACGACAGGCAGACTCTCCTGTCGAGGCAGTGCAGCCAGTTCAGATAGTTGGGCAGCTAGAGACAGTTATTTCTTCCGGATCAGAGGCAGTTCTGATGGTCTACGATACAGTGGCAGATGTTGATGTTATAGTCCCTCCCGATGGTTCACCAGCCCGGGGGGAGGTAGTTTCAGCTCCTAGCCCTCATAGGATTTCTCCCCCTATGGGTCCATATATAGAAGCACTTTGTCAGACATTCTCTGAGGAGGACATACTCGAAGAGTCAGATGAAGATATACCAATGCACCGAGTGTGTGTGATTACTAGACGAGGTCTCTCAGATGAGCAGAGAGAGGCAGATGATGATGATGATGAGCAGGGAGAGCCTGAGGTGGGTGGATCTCCCAGGTCAATTGATACAGAAGCTATAGTTTTAAACCTTCAAACTCAGATGGCAGAGATGGCTAGAGCCATGGCAGTGATGACCGCTCAGTTGACAGCTTTGGGAATCATACCCCAAGTTGCGGGTGTAGGCACTCCTACTACGTCTAGGGATGAACCAGAAGTACCACCTATAGTAGCACCAGACCCTATGGGAGTGGACAGGGTCCAAAGAGCAGTTCCAGTGGCACCTACAGCAGTTACTTTTACTACCCCAGTTCAGAGTCAGCCAGCTCAGTTGTCAGCGGGACAGATTCAGGATTTGATTGCCCAGAAGGTCGAGCAGGCCATTTCCTCTAGGAAGTCTGGAGAGGTAGTTAGCAGGGGGCGTCCTTACCCGGTAGAGTACGAGCACGAGCCCTACCCCCCTGGTTTTGTCCCTCCTAGGTTCAGAGTCTTTGATGGGTTTGGGAACCCGAGGCAGCACGTAGCCCAGTACCGAGCCATCTGTTGCAACATAGGAGGGAACGATGCACTGATGTTGAGACTTTTTGTCAGCAGTTTAGTCGGGGTGGCCTTTGCCTGGTACGCCGACCTCCCCAACGATTCAGTACGCACCTTTGCAGAGCTGGAGCAGTTGTTTGTTCAGAGGTTTGTCAGTGCAGAGCACCGAGTTACAGTTGGAGAGCTAGTTGTGACTAGACAGCGGCCCCGAGAGCCTCTCCCAGATTACATAGTCAGATGGAGGAACCTCAGCCTACAGTGTGAGCCCCAGTTACAGGAGCAGCATGCAGTAGAAATTTTATTGAAGAACATAGATGGTCCGATAGCACCTTATCTGAAGGGTTTCAGCATCAGAACCTTTCAGAAGTTGTTGACAAAGGTGATCAGTTTGCAGGACAGCATACCCGATGCAGTCCCTCCTAAGGTTGAGAGTCAACCTTCACGTAGACCTCAGCGGCAGGAGTCATCAGGAGCACCTCCACCTAGGAGAGGGGAGGTACACAGTACTTATGGGCCATCAGATAAGGGCAAGAAGCCCTCAGTCAGTTCAGCACCACCTCAGCCGTCTCACACACCGGGCCAGTCAGCAGTGCAGTCTAGACCCTCCCGTAGGACCCCAGAGAGTCAGCAGTACCTACGGGAGAAGCTTAGTAAGGAATATCCCTTTAAAAGGGAAAGTGTGATGAAGATCTTCAAGTTCCTTACTAAGAGAAACATCTTAACATTCCCGAACAACAATAGAGTGGAAGAGGAAGGGCAGACAGAACACCCACTCTATTGTCCATTTCACAGACATATCGGGCATATTATAGAAGACTGCTATGTGTTCAAGGACAGAGTTGAGAAGCTCATGGCTAGTGGGCAGATCCACCTACAGGACAGCGACCTGGTTCAGCCCAAGGGCAAGACACCTCAGACAGTTCAGATGATCTCGGGCTCCAGTAGTTGTAGTGACAGCCAGAGTGGCAGACAGAGCAGTCGTGGCAGATCACCCAGAGGTTCTGAGGGGGAGTGGCAGTTAGCACTCTCTCGGAAGACGAGGCAGATGATCCGACAGACAGTTCAGAGTTCAGAGGCAGTTGAGAGGAGGCCTACCCAGGCCAAATCGACAGTTGCCAGCCCAGTTTCTTCGCCAGCACCTTTTTCTTCTCCTGTTGTAGTGCCTACTGAGCACATTTCTTTTCCTATTTTATGTAATAAAAAGATGTATGAAAAGGAAAAGTTTGTTGTAACTTCTGAGGGGAAGACGGGACGCCTTCCAGCACTTACGCTGAAGGATTTTGTTCTCCCTTCAACTGATGATGAAATAATAGAAGAAGGTGATTCTGGCTACTTCTGGTGTTCTGCTCCTACTTTTATTTCTTCTAGCACTCGCTCTTTCAATATTTTACATGTTTCTTATGATGGTTCTGTATGTGATGAAGAGTCTGAGTGTGATGAGGAACCAGTCTTTATGATTCCGGAGGGTGGTTGTTACATGGATTCAGAAGATGAATCCGAGAACCCACTCCAGTCACTTTCCTTGGAGCCAACACATGCCATCACCGTTGAACCAAGTGAATCTCCTGTCAAAGATGACTCGATACAGGAAGTTCACTTGCGTTCAGGGAAGGTTCTTCCACCTAGGATGGCTAAGAATGCAAAAGAGAAAGACAAGAACATTGTTACCCAGCAGGACGATCCTATCCCTTCCTCCCAAGAGCAGTCTAAGGAGAGAGGGAAAGGCCCTCAGCTGGAGGTCGATTACAATGTGTTGGCCCATTTAAGGAAAATTCCTGCCCTTCTCAGTGTCTATGATGCTCTGATGATGTCCTCCGACTTGAGAGAGACCCTGGTAAAAGCACTACTCGAACCAGAGTCCTATCAAGCCTTCTTTGCTTCCGAATCTGTTGGAGATGCATGCCTTTTGAGAGAGACGCCGTGCATTACCTTTTCAGATCGTGATCTCCTCTTGGGTACCTCTGATCACAATCGTCCTTTGTATGTCACTGCTGAAGTCAATGGTTATGAGTTGAACAGGGTCCTCATTGACCAAGGAGCTTCAGTAAACATCCTGAGTTATGAAACTTTGAAGAGCCTCTCCCTGGGTCATTTGAAGTTAACCTCCGATAAGATTATGTTGAAAGGCTTCAATGACCAAGGACAGCGTGCCCTAGGGTCTATCACCCTACCCCTGAAGTTTGGAAATTTCCTTACTGAGGCGAAGTTTCATGTGATCGAGGCGGATACTTCATACAGGGCTCTCTTAGGAAGGCCCTGGATTCATGAGTATGGAATGGTGCCCTCCACCCTGCACCAATGTATGAAGTATATGAGGAATGAAGTCGAGTACTCCATTCCCGGGGATACCCAACCCTTTTCCGTGCATGAGGTCTCTATTTACGATGATGCTGAACATTACATACCTCGTAAGAAGAGTAAACCTCCTTCTGCCCAGTCACCAGTGACACCTGCCAGTACTGTACAGGGTCCTGTACAGCTACCTGCGCAAGGTCCGTCACAGGTTAGTATTGAGGCAGATACCTCCACTGCAGATCCTGTTAGATCTCCTTTCCAATTTGCAGTTGGGCACGATATTCCCCCTAGTAGAGGTAGGGGAGAGCGAGGTAGAGGTAGAGGTAGAGGATCGACTCGCCCGCCGCGAAACTACGATACTCAAATCCCTCCTCCCTCATATCTTTATGCTTCTCCTTTGACTGTCGAGTCCGACTCCTCTGACGATGAGATGATCACTACCCCTCGTCGCTCAGCTCCCTCACCAGCCCCGGACTTCACTGATTATAGTTCACTACCCACCTTTTGTAGGTACCTGATACCCGAGGGTGGTTTAGTTATTGACAGTGGCTCAGACGAGGAAGTAGACCCCCGACGTCAGACCACTAGTCAACAGTCCCTTTCCCGTCAGATACGTGGAATAAGAGTTGAGGAGTCTCACCAAAGATCTTTGGTTACCCCCTCCACTAGTGATGGTGGCGCACTACAAGTTAGAGGTCGCCCTCCGCCTCCTCTGTACGAAACCTTTGTGCCACCACGAGCTAGTGAGTGTGCCTCGTTATCCCATAGTGTAGGTGCCCCACTGGGTCCTGGGAGTCAGGGTTCAGCGGAGACCGCTATGGATAACAGGGTCACGACTGCCCCTCGTTATTTTTCTCCTTTCGTGGAAGACTGTGTAGAGCGGGGTGTAGTCATCTCGACTTGGTCAGATGAACAAGCTCTACGACAGGCTCGTGTTTGGCGGACTGATATGCCTCAAACTAAGCAAGGTTTAGGTTATGTCGAGCAGAGCTCACCTAACCATACTAACATCCGAGCGATTTCCCACTCATACCCGGTTGTTTCTCTTACCGATAAAGAGGACCCGGGTGATGATGAGGATAGAGTACTCGATGCTCCTCAAGAGTTTGAAGATGGCATCACTTCTGCCATGGACGAATTATGTGAGGTAAACTTAGGCACTGAATCAGATCCTAGACCTATTTTTCATAGTGTCTTGTTATCTGACTCAGAGGCTCAAGAATACATCGAGCTACTCTCAGAGTTTAAAGATTGCTTTGCCTGGAACTACACCGAGATGCCTGGTCTAAATCCAGATGTAGCAGTCCATAAACTAGCCATTAAGTCTGATGCAGTCCCTGTTAAACAAGCACCTCGTAGGATGAGGTTAGAAATAGAACAACAGGTGATCGCTGAAACTAAGAAGCTTATAGAGGCTGATTTCATTCGTGAAGAGAAGTACCCTACCTGGCTTGCCAACATTGTTCCAGTCCGGAAGAAGAACGGGCAGATTCGTGTCTGTATCGACTTTCGTGATTTAAACAAGGCATGTCCTAAGGACGATTTTCCTCTTCCTATCCCCGAGCTTATGGTGGATATAGCATCATCCCATAGCATTTTCTCCTTCATGGATGGTTCATCTGGTTACAATCAGATAAAGATGGACCCCGAAGAGGAAGAGTTTACTGCGTTTCGCACACCTATAGGTGTGTTTTGCTACAAAGTGATGCCCTTTGGTCTCAAGAATGCCGGGGCCACCTATCAACGTGCTATGACTGTTATCTTCGACGAGATGATACACGAGCAAGTTGAATGCTATGTGGATGATCTGGTAGTCAAAAGCAAGGTCCGTGGAGATCACCTTCGAGATCTACGAATCGTTTTTGAACGCCTACGCAAATACGATTTGAAAATGAACCCTCTAAAATGCGCATTTGGAGTTAGTGCAGGAAAGTTCCTGGGGTTTATAGTTCGCTACCGTGGCATTGAGATTGACCCTTCCATGATCAAAGCCATAATAGATCTAAAACCCCCTAAAAGTCTTACCCAGCTAAGGTCTTTTCAAGGAAAGTTAGCCTTCCTGCGGAGATTTATCTCCAATTTGTCCGGTAGGTGTCACCCCTTTGCTGCCCTAGCAAAGAAAGATGCCCGCTTTCACTGGGATGAGCGTTGTCAGGAGGCCTTTGAGAGTATAAAGCGCTACCTGATAAACCCCCCTGTTTTAGCTGCACCCATCCCAGGGAGGCCGTTAATTCTCTACACTACGGCCCTGGATGAGTCCTTGGGTGCATTATTGGCTCAAGAGAATGAGGAAGGCAAGGAGAATGCCTTGTACTACCTCAGTAGACGGTTGATACCCGCAGAGCTGAAGTACCCCGCGATGGAAAAGCAGTGTTTAGCTTTGATCTTCGCGGTACAGAAGCTTAGGCATTATATGCTTTCACACAAGGTCAACCTAATCTCTCGAGTCAACCCCTTGCAATATCTGATGACCCGTCCAACCCTCTCAGGTCGTCTGGCACGATGGTCTATGATCCTACTGCAGTTTGACATCACTTTCGTCCCGCAGCGGGCCGTCAAAGGACAGGCTCTAGCTGATTTTCTTGCTGCTCACCCGATCCCTGCAGACTCCCCACTCAATGATGAGCTGCCTGACGAGCTAATCATGAGTGTGGTGGAGCAGGAGTCCCCTACTTGGGAGTTTTACTTTGACGGTGCGTCGTCCGTTAGAGCCTTGAGCCCGAATGAAACTCCTATAGTTAGGGTAGGTCTGGGCCTCATTTTCGTATCCCCTGAAGGTCACACTCTGAGATATTCCTACAGTCTTTCGGAACCTCGTACCAATAATGAAGCTGAGTACGAAGCTCTGATTTTGGGACTAGAGTTGGCCATTCAGATGAATGTCATGCGGGTGAAAATCTTTGGAGACTCACAACTGATCATAAATCAAGTAGCGGGAGTCTACAAAGTGCTTAAACCGGAGCTCTTGCCTTATCACAGCAAGGCAATGGAGCTCTTGTGTTTGATTCCTGAAGTGACCCTAGCTAAAATCCCTAGATCTGCCAATGGCAAGGCAGATGCATTAGCTAAGTTAGCAAAGGAACTGGCTGACCCAACTGGCAACCCACTGTCTATCGTTGTCCAGTGTCGTCAAGCCCTATGCCCCGCAGACCTGTCTTCTCCCGATCAGACCCTCACAGTATTCTCAGTTGAGGAAGAATCAGACTGGAGAGTACCCTTTATAGAGTATTTGAAGCATGGCAGGCTTCCAGATGATAGATCTCTTGCTGCCCAGGTCAGAAAGAGAGCCCTATCATTCACTTATGTGAACGATACCTTGTATCGACGTTCTTTCGACCAAATGTGGTTGCGTTGCCTCAACAACGAGGAGGCTCGCAAGGTCATGGGCGAGATACATGAAGGTCTTTGCGGTGCCCATCAGTCCGGACCAAAAATGAAAGGCAGAATTAAACGCCTCGGTTACTATTGGCCGACTATGATCCGTGATTGTATGGAGCACGCTAGAAAGTGCCACCAGTGCCAAATTCATGGCACGGTGATTCACCAACCCCCTAATCCGCTGCACCCTACTGTATCATCTTGGCCATTCGAGGGCTGGGGCACGGATGTAGTGGGTCCTATTGACCCTCCTTCCTCTAAGGGCCATAGGTTCATTTTAGCTGCCACTGATTACTTCTCTAAGTGGGCAGAGGCTGTGCCACTTAAGAAAGTTAAATCAGAAGATGTGATGCGTTTCTTTCGTGATCATATTGTCTATCGCTTTAGTGTCCCACGCCGTATCATTTCAGATAACGGCCCGTCGTTTAGAAGCACCAAAATTGCTAGATTTGCCCGCCGCCATAACATCAATTGGCGATACTCTTCAATTTACTATCCCAAGGCCAATGGCTTGGCGGAAGCATTCAATAAAACTCTCGTGCAATTAATAAGAAAAATCCTGGTTGCAAACAAGCGAGAGTGGCACGATAGACTTCCCGAAGCACTATGGGCCTATAGGACTACATACCGTACTCCTACTCAGTCTACCCCATATGCTTTGGCTTTCGGGGTCGAGGCCGTCCTCCCGCTTGAGGTCGAGCTCCCCTCGCTACGTGTGGCAGTCAGCCACAATCTTTCCCACGAAGATAACGCCCGACTACGGATGGAAGAGCTTGATGGTTTAGAAGAGCTTCGCCTACAAGCTTATCAGAACCTCAAACTATACCAGGCACGTATGGCTCGATCACATGATCGCCTTGTCCGACCCCGTGCTTTCCGGGTTGGCGAGTTGGTCCTTGTTTTACGCAGACCTATCATTTCGCGCCGTCACCGAAGTGGTAAGTTCGAGCCTGTTTGGGAAGGCCCCTTTGCTGTAGAGCAAGTTTATGAAGGTGGTGCCTACCTACTCGTTGATGCCAATGGTGTTCACCCTATGCCTGTCATCAACGGGCAGTACTTGAAAAAGTATTATGCCTGAGTTCACTCTTCGAGAGGGAGGGGGTCTCCCTACCGCTTGTAAATACTCCCCTGTATATGTCCCCCTTTGGAGGGGCTTCTTCACTTTTCGACAGTCTGTGTGGCCACGACGATTTGTCCTCTACCACACGATGTTTTTTTTACGAGAAGTATGAGGCTATCCTTAGGTGTGATGAGGTGAGATGATATGATCCGTACACTGACATAGACTCTGGTCTCCATCATCTCCCTTGTCTGAACTCTTCTAGGCCAGATTTTTGACCCATATCAGTCCAAATACATATCCAAGTCCTATTTTCAATGGTGGGATCTTTAAATTCAATGTGCAAAGTTTCTAAATGAAAGATTAATCTGAGAAAAGTCTGAGAGCTTAAAACACGAAGTGGACTTTTTAGAGAATTTTTCCTTAGAAAGTACAAAATTTATTTTTCCTAATGAAAGATTTACCCCTGTCTTCTTTAGAAAGTTAAGTAATTAGTGGTTGACTCCTCTAAGCGCTTGAAGGACGATTATGATGATTCAAAAAAAATGTATGCCTTCTCTCTCATCCCTTGCTTGGGATGATTTCCTATTCTGAACTAAAATCTATATCAAATTGAAATTAGATTTAGAGACGCGTATTTTCCCAATCATCTTGCAGTTTTCTATCTCATAGGTGTCTTTCGCAGGCTGATGAATCTACCTCATAATTTTCTTATTCAAGTCGTTCACTTTTATCATAGGATTGGATTTGCTTTGTGGATCCTTCTTCCTTGCACGAGAGAGTGAGCTTTTCTTCTCTTGTGTTTGGAAGATAATCTTACAACTGAGAAAGTTTTTCTTTAGGGATTTAGAAAGGGAGCCAATTATGAAATCAAAGATACACAAAGTGTATCAAACAAATGAAAAGATGCGCAGTGCGCCAAAATCAAAGATACACAAAGTGTATCAAAAGTGGAAAGTTGCGCAAAAGGCGCCATAAAGTCAAGGATACACAAAGTGTATCAAGTAATTAAAAGGTGCGCAGTGCGCCAAATCAAGTCGAGGGGCTCAAAATGAGCCCAAAGTGGATAAGTAAATGGCTTCCCTTTCTTGTAAATCTCTAAGTCTCAGAAAATCCACACCCCTTGATATTCGTGACACTTGAGTTTAAAAATCATGATTTTGGATTCATCATCGTGCAAGGATGTTCTATTAGATATAAAAATATTCTCATGCAAGAAAATTGAGAAGATTCAGTTTCCCTCTCTAATTTACACCCTTTTGAATTAGATATTTATTCATAATATGTAAGGGAGAAAGCCCAGTTTAGCTTGTAGGGAGCTTAAGCTGGGTTAGCAAAATTTAAATCCCTAACCTTCTCGGGTTTAGATGGAGTCAACCCATATTGCCGAACTTTCTGAACCTTCTCTAAGGTTCAAGATGATTCAGAGGTTAATTTTTCATTTCTAAAAATAATCCTGTCACTCTCTGATGAAATTTTCACTCTTTAGGAAATGTGTGAATCAGACTTCTCTCAGATTGATTGGTAAGGGCTTAAACATCTCTTAGTGGTCCCACTGTTGAGTTTGTTTAAATGCTTACCATATTCTTTTAAAAATTCGTGCACGAAAATATTTTGACCCCACCATCTGGTTATAGACCATTCTTAAGGACTGATAAGAGTCTCTCATTTATTGTACCTTCCTCTTTTGAGTTCTGGTAATTTGGGAGTTTCCCCCTCTCTATCCTCCAGTTTCACTTGGTGCTCCCAAGTGTGGTCTGGGATATCAAAACCAATTCAGACTCCTTTTGTACTGGGTCCATACCAACCTATGCTAGCTAGGGATGGTAATGTTGATCCACTATCCTAATCTAAACTTCATTCACATATCAATTGTGTTATGGTCGTGCCCCCAGTTCTATTCATGTGGCGAATATGGCCTGGGTTATCAAAGCCAATCTTACCTCCCTCTTTGTGTTCCAATCATTAGAGGATATCTCATACTAGGAGTAACGCACGGATATGGTAAACGTTCCCTCTGCCGGGTGTTATCTTCGACAGTACGAGATATACTTAGTCTATGGTTGAGAACATATAAAAAACGCACCTATACAATAAAAGAGGGAAGCTCTCAGTAGGGCAAAACCGGTTGCCCTTGTCACAGGTGGAACCCGGTAATACTCTCTAAGAGCTCAAATTCCCCCAAAGTCTTTCTTTCTCTTCTCCTACGAAGCGTCTGAGTGATTGCTTCAAGGATGAGTTTACACTTGTGATTATTATGATCTTCTTACAATCATGATATTCCTTATTAGTGGTGTGATACATCTTGCTCAAGATGTTAATATCCCACCTTCGCGAGCTCTGATTTCCTAGCAGGGAATCAACTCTCTAGTTTCTTTTAGTGACCTACTTTTTCACCCTTGCCCTGCTCCCAGCTACTAGAGCAGTCCTATGGGCCTAGTAGTGTCGCTCCTGCCTCTCACAGGGTCCCCCCGGTCAGGGTGAGTGTTACCGCTGTGATGTTTGATGTTTATTGATTTTACTCATAAATCATTTCCCTCAATGGCGAGTGTGTCTCCTCGCCATCTTGAGTTATTTTCCCAGTAGTGTTGCAGTACGCCTGGTTGCCGGCGTTAGCATCACTGACTTGAGAGCTCTGATTTTCTAGCAGAAAATCAACTCATTTCCTACTTTACTCTCTCTCTCATTCGTACTCTACTCTCAGTTGCTGGGGTAGCTCTACGGATGCACTGATATTATTCCACTTCCCACAGGGTCCCACCAGTTTGTGTGGGTGCCACCGCTGTGAGCCTTTCATAAATATCATTCATATGCAATGTTACTTCCCTTAGTGGCTAGTGTGTCCCCTCGCTACCCTTGTGTGCTTTCTTAGTTGTGATGCAGTACATCGAGTCTCAGATGTTAGCGTCGCTTCTTAGTGAACTTTGATTTTCTAGCAGAAAATCACTTCACTTGTCTTAGAGTGACATACTTTCCCACCGTGACCCGACTCCTGGTTGTAGAGCGGTCCCTTGGATGTGTTTATGTTGCTTTCCACCTCTACAGGGTCCCACTAGCTTACGTGGGTGTACCACTGTAGTCTTCTATGATTATTTCTCATTGATATAGTCCTTTTTTCTGTAGCAAGTGTGTCCTCCTTGCTACTTTAGCTACTCAGTGGGAATGAGATTACCCCTCTCACACTTTGTTGAGGGCGTACCTTTCCCTATGGTCTCTCGAGGCATCATTCTGGTGCTTCCAGGTTTGTATGATTTTGGTTTCGCCTAGGCAGTTTCACTGGCATTTGGATACTCGTGGCCACGACGACTTGTCCTCTACCACGTGGTACCCAAAACACTAGTTTGAAACTCCTTAGACGACCCTTCTCTCTTTGAAATTTTCCATTTTCTACTCCTCTTCCCATCCCTACACATATGCGTGTTAGGGAATGGTTGAGATGACTTTCCCCTGATCGCTCTACTGCAGGCATATGCGCCGGGTAGGCATCAGACTTTACTTGGTTGAGAGTGCCCCACAGAGCCCCTGGGAGGCATATCTCACCACCTCTTTTCCCTGATTGCTCTGCTGCAGGCATATGCGCCGAGTAGACATCAGGCTTTACTTGGTTGGGAGCACCCCGCAGAGCCCCTGCGAGGCATAGCTCACCACACCTTTACCCTGACTGTCCTGCCGCTCTGGTAGACATCAGACCCTTACCCTGGTCGTCTTGCTCTGATCAAGCAGACATCAGACTTTACCCGGTTGAGTGGGAGCCCGACAGAGTCCCTGGGAGGCATTCCCCACCACCACCTTTACTCTGGATGTTCTGTAAAAGACTACGCAGACTCCAATTTCGTGGCTTATTTACTTTTGCTGAGGTCAGGCAGAAGTATTGAGTCACCCCTATCCGCTGTTCCGAAAGGAGCAGGAGGAGACGGGATCCTTTCACCTTCTATTCTGCTGTTTGAAATGAACAGTCAGGTAGTTGGTTTTACTTACCGGTTGAGAGAGCCCGACAGAGTCCCTGGGAGGCATTCCTCACCACCCCTTTACTCTGGATGTTCTGTAAAAGACTACGCAGACTCCAATTTCGTGGCTTATTTACTTTTGCTGAGGTCAGGCAGAAGTATTGAGTCACCCCTATCCGCTGTTCCGAAAGGAGCAGGAGGAGACGGGATCCTTTCACCTTCTATTCTGATGTTTGAAATGAACAGTCAGGTAGTTGGTTTTACTTACCGGTTGAGAGAGCCCGACAGAGTCCCTGGGAGGCATTCCTCACCACCCCTTTACTCTGGATGTTCTGTAAAAGACTACGCAGACTCCAATTTCGTGGCTTATTTACTTTTGTTGAGGTCAGACAGAAGTATCGAGTCACCCCTATCCGCTGTTCCGAAAGGAGCAGGAGGAGACGGGATCCTTTCACCTTCTATCCTACTGTTTGAAATGAACAGTCAGGTAGTTGGTTTTACTTACCGGTTGAGAGAGCCCGACAGAGTCCCTGGGAGGCATTCCTCACCACTACTTCTTCCCTGATTGTTTTGCTCTGATCAAGCAGACATCAGATTTTACTTGGTCGAGTGAGCCTGACAGTGTCCCTGGAAGGCATACCTCACCACTCTTTCACCTTCTATCTTGTTGTTTAGATACAGTCAGATGGATAGTTGGTTTGCTTTACTACCTTACCATTTTTTTGGTCTCCCCCTCAGCTCTGCCCTTGCTACAGGGCAAGGTGAGGAGGGGATTTCCTTTTACTCTGTCACCTTTTTGTGACCTGTTACTACTTTGCTTTTCACTTTCTCCTCGGCTCTGCCCTTGCTGTAAGGCAAGGCCAGGAAAAGATTCCCCTTCGCTTTCTCTCACCACTTTTGGTGCTTCTTTTACTGGGGTCTTTACTCTACTTCTTCTGTTACATTCGGTCAACGCCAACACGAGCGGTTCACCAGCCTGTTCGCCACTCCTGTTGGGGGTCCGTTTGTTGACCTTGGTTTTCTCCCAGGCTTGGTCAAAAGAGTTGACTTGGTCAAATTGATCAAGTCAGGGCCTAAGACCCTCTCCCCTGTGTTCAATGGGTCAAACTGAGTCTGCTGAGCCCAGACTCAGGCCCTGGGTCAACCTGGTTGACCAGGTCAACCTAGGTTGACCCAAATTGACCCATATCCCCTTCCATTCAATTCTAAGTCACATTCAGAGCCTCCTGGGCTCAAATCTCTCTACCCTTAGACTCAGTGGGTCAAACCCAACCCATTGGGTCCAGACCTGTGCCCTGGGTCAACCTGGTTGACCAGGTCAACCCATTTAGCCCTTAATGGGTTTAATTTCAATTCAACTTAAACCAAACCCATCCAAAGCTCTACCCCCTCCCCCTTGACCTTAATTGACTGGGTTGACCAAGTCAACCCTTGACTTGGTCAACCCAAGTCATTAATGGGTCAATCCGACCCATTAAAGCCCATTTAAAACTCTAAACCCTTTCCTAATCCATGCTAGACTCAAACCACGGCCCATCAAACCCTGATTCCCTCCTAATTAAGCCCTAGATGTGATCCTAGCCGTTGATATAAGGCTTAAGGCTATAAATAGGTTGATTTAGGGTTGTTTAGACGACTTTTGGATCTCTCTCTCCCTCTAGACCTCTAGAGCTCCTGAGATTTGTTGGGAGAGCCCTCACGACTTCCTCTCATATCCCTCGACCCAAATCCACCGGAGAAGGGCCACCGGCGGCGAGGTCTCCGGCCAACCGAGATCAAATTCGTTCCAAGGCTTCTCCAGTCCGATCCAGGGCATTTCAGGGCTTGAGATCAACTAGGAAAACGTACGTGGACAATCTACAAGCTCAACAAGCCCAAGAACGCGTAATTCCACCGAGTATTTTGGGTAAAATCTCAAACCCTAGCTAGATACACTTAGGGTTAATTAGCATCGTAATTAGTGCGTATTAATCCAAGTAAAATACCCCACATTAATGCTCTTCATGTATAGACTCCATGCTTAAAATTTCATCGCATTTGATCGAGCCTATCGATCGAACGAGACAAAATATCGTTCTCGGACCTGGGTTCGGTTCCGCTACAGCCGTGAGGTTTGCGGACCGTTGATCTTGTGATCAACGGTCGGGATCAAGCCCTCCCGCGCATTCCCTCAACCGCGGAAGCTCCCGGTTGGATCGGGATCCCGTCCGACCCGATCTGGACCGTTGATCTGTTACCACGCGGGATCGGACGGCGGAGGCGGCTTGCCGACGTGGCTAAGTGGAGGCTTGTCCTGCGGCGCTGATTGCCGCACTCATATGGCAATCATTGGCGGCGGCGCAATCATTGCGCCGCCGGCCAATGATTGGCCGCAGTTTTGGGGCCCAATCAGAGCTCGACACGTGGCATCCCGAGAGCCGCCGCCGTTTTTTTTGCTTTATTTATTTAAAAATTCTTTTTTTAATGTGTTTTAAATTTTAAAAAAATTATATTTTAATTATTATTTAAATTTTAATTGTTATAATAATTACTTTAATTGTAATTGTAATTATTATTATTATTATTATTCTATTATTATTATTATTATTATTATTATTATTATTATATTGTTATTATTATTATTATTTTAATTATTTTAATTGTTATTATTATTATTATTATTATTATTATTTTAATTATTTTAATTATGTTAATTATCATTATTATATTATTATCATTATTATTATTACTTTAATTATTTTAATTATTCTTATTAGTATTATTATTATTTATTATTATTATTATTATTATTATTATTATTATTATTATATTATTATTATTATTACTATTTTAATCATTTTAATTATCTTAATTATTTTTATTACTATTATTAGTACTATTATTATTATTATTATTATTTAAAACCCATTTCAATTTATTATTATCATTATTAATATTATTATAATATTAATATTATAATTAATAATATTATTATTTTAATAATAATATTATTATAACTAACATTCTTATTATTACAATATCAATTATTATCCTTATTATTATTATCATAATATTAATATTGCAATTAACAATATTATTATTTTAATAATATTGTCATTATGAATAATATTTTTATTATTATTATGTTAGTTATTTTCATTATTAATATTATTATAATATTAATAATATAATTAATAATATTGTTATTTCAATGATATTATTATTATGATTATTATTATTATTATTATTATATTAATTATTATCATCATTAGTATTAATATTGTTAATTAATAATAATATTATGTCAATATTGATGTCACTACAATAATAACATTTATTATTTCATATTATTGTAATATTTTAATAATTATTATTATTCAAATTTATTTTGAAATTCCAGATATTATTATATCTGATTTATTTTAAAATTATTAATTATTTTTAAATATTAATTATTATTTTTGAATTATTTTAAAATCACCTTTAAACCTATTAAAACTTCAAAAATTCATAACTTTCTCGTTTTAAACCGGATTTTGACGCACAATACCTCGTTCTTTTCAGAAAAATATGAATTTTAATTTAAAATTATTTTCTGTATTTGATTTTGTCCCTTCTGGATGCTTTCTGTATCATTATGTTATTTAATTATTTAAATATTATTCAATTAATATAATTGATTATTTTGAAATAAAAACTATTTTTAAAACCCCCTTGGTGGCTGGTAGACCTCCCATGCTTATGAATTGAAATATTTTCAATTATCTTATTTCTAAACTTATATTATTATTATTTATAATATTTATGTATTTTAAAGATAATTTTAAAATTACATATTATTTAAATCCCCCAATTTTGGGAAGTCTACCCCTTATGAAACTTTAAACCTAGGACCTATATGTGAACAGAATTCATGTGGGAGAAGGATTAGTGAGTGATTGTGTCCCAATCATTCACTAATCACTTCATTAGGTTCCTTTACTTAGTGTTTTCGTAGCCCTTGCATGTGTAGGTTGCACAAGCACGTAGCCTAGGCTCTCCTAGATCTAAGGACATGGTTTGATGTGTTTATATTTGCTGCATTTACCCTCTGTATTATGCCTAAGGGTTAGTTACTTCATTTCATTCCCACATAACGTAGTGACACCCTAAGGACAACAATTAAGGACCCGTCTAGCGAACTTAGAAAAATTCCAGGAATTAAGGTAGAACCTTGAATGACTTGAAATTTGAAACACTTAAACATAGTGACATCTGGAACCCTCTAGAATTTTCTAGGAATTTTCTGGACTCTTTAAAACACTTAATTAGCAAACCCTAATTTACCCGTTAATTAAGCCTTAGAAACTTCAGAAAAATCTAATAAATCCATTTTAAATCAGAAAAATGCCCATAATACCTCAAACTCTCCAGAATTCAGTCCCCAACCTTAGATAATTAGGGCCCCTTAATTGGACCTTAATCTGGACTTTAATTCAACCTTAACCAAAAATCACCTTTTTGCCTTAATTAAATCATTAAAAATTATTAAAAATCCCAGATTTTCCCCAAACACTTGGGAACACCTTCTTAGGTCATTTCTGACCTTTGGGGGTGATTCCAATCAGTTTGGAGCTGATTTGGGCCAAAACCCCCAAAGTACCCCTAATTAGGCAATTCCGATAATTCATTTAATTGCCCCAACTTCTAAAAATTATAACTAATTACAGAAAACCCCAAAATGGGCAAACTAAAAGGCACCTAACTCTAATTAAGGTCTAGTATTTGTTAAAAATATTAGGTATCCAGAAATCAACTTTAAATAAAAATTCAACTTGCCGGTCAACCGTAGCCTATAATCTAGGGCCCGAAACTTCCAAAATTCATAACTTTGCGTAGGAAACTCCAAATCCAGCAAACTCAAAGGCATTCAACTCACATTAGGGTCTAGTATTTATTAAAAATATTAAGATCCCAGAAACCAACTAAAATCAAAAAGTCAACAACCCGGTCAAACTTAGTTCAAAACAAGACCAAAACTTCAGAAATTCTTAACTTTGGATAGAAGAATCCAAATCGGGCATACTAACCGTCTAACTGATCAGGTTAAGGCCTAATATTTTATAGAAACATTAGCTGGTCATAAATCCCCTTTAATCAAAAAGTAAATTTTGGACCCTCCTTAGCTTAGTGTATAGGTGGACCCCGAACCTCCTAAAACTCACTAATGCAATTTAAACTTTAAATACTATTACCCTAAGCATTAAAACTGACCTACACATCAAATTAATTAAAATGGATCTTAATTCACTAATATTTATACTTTAATTAAAATTCCCTTTTCAGACCTACAACCAACCTGGACAGTAGGCAACTGTAACTAACTACCCAGCTTTAGGATCTACCTCAGCTACACAGCTTTTCACACACATCTAGATGGTTTGTTAGGGCACCACTTCTAGATCTAGGCTAGGCCGGTGTTTACTTCTATGTTGTGTGCCGAGATTTCTGAGATTTCACTGCATGTTGTGATTGAACTATTGATGTGTTTGCTTACTTTCATTGTACCCTGGGATTTGATGTGATTGCACGATAGACTACCCATAGGTTAGGATCGATTTTGATACTAATGATGTTTTCTGCAGGTGGCCATGCTCATGCAGCGCTAAATATAAGGGGGGCAATAATCACAATTTAAAAATTAATGCTGTCTTATGCAGGTGCTTCAGAAATTGCTCAGCCCCCCTAAATAAATGAGGGCTAAAATAATAAATCATTATAAATTGATACAGGTGCTCCAGAGCTTGCTTAGCCCTCAAAACAATTAAGAGCATGGCCAGTGTGGCTGTGATGAGTATTTTATTTTCCCTATAATTGCTTGTGATATATTAAACTGCTTGGGATGATTTTTTTAGGATAACCTTACAGGAGCGTCTAGAATTTACTGCTTTCATTTAATGTAATTGATTGTAATATTGGTTAAGAGTTGTGAAAGTTCATTTTGAGTGGGGATACAAGGATCCAAAGGTTGGATTCCAAAGAGGAAAGGACACCCAATATGAGGATGGTCCTTTTCTATTTGGAAATCCAAATTTGGATCGTTCTACTACTTGAAGAATCAAAGGAAGTTGAAATCCAAGGAGTCCAATGGAGCTGGGATCCGAGGAGTCCAAGGAAGAGAAGGTCAAGAAGATGAAGACCAAGTATCCCACTCAAAAATAACTTGCGTCAATCTTAGGGTTAGAAATCCGGGTTGTTGGCAGTGGTGCCCGGCCACTTTAATTTTCTGCAGACCCTGGGTTGTAATTAAGGGCAGTTGGCCTATGGACATTTATTAATTTGTTTGGATAATTTTGATGTGTTTTATGATTGTGTGCCTCTAGGATTGTTTGCTTTTCTTAGTTTCTTGGCGTTTTGCATGTCGCTTTTGTTTTAGCCTGGATTTCGTTAGGCTCTTTAAGGACTAAAACTTTTCTACTCACAACTAACATTCAAATTTTAAGATTTAAATAACTTAGAAATTTAACGACCTAGGAAATTGCCGGAATCGTCCGGGGTCGCATGCATATTAATGCATTTCTCTTTCCTTCTATAAGACACTTCCCCGCCCGCGGGTAGAGTCCGGATAATCTGACCTGTGAGGATGAGGTGCCGGACCTGGGGAAGCCCAGTCTAATTCTAAAAATTATTTTTATAAGCCTTTTTAAAGTTCTATGCATACCTGATTCGGATACTTTAACTAGCATGCATTGCATTAGAAACTAACTAAATCAAAAATTTTAATTGCATTAGCTCTAGAAGCATTCACCCAACATCAGTCCGGGGCCAATTAGGAAATCCTCTAGATGTCGGCCCTATCTCCGAGAACTATAACCCACCTACCCATCCTTCATAAATGACTGGACAGCATGGTTTTAAAGCGATTAGGTGGTTAGCTGGCTCCCCCTTCCAGGCCGGGGTAAGTCCAGGTTTTGCATTGCATTAGTTAGGACACGGGTGTTAGTGTTGCGTAGAACACTAAACCCATTAGATTTAGGATTCAAGGCTACTATTGTTTCGTAGTGCGCCTCATCAGTAGGTAGGTCTTCTGTCTTCCAGAGACCCCAAACCCTACATATCCGCGTCACACGGATGACGCCACCTCCATCCTTCCCTCCTGCATGTTTCGAGTGCATGATTTATTTATTTTTCTCCAGTTTCTTCTCACTACCTTAGTCCCTCCGGATGCTGATGTGAGCCGTGCATGTTGACTAAGCCTAGTTGAACCTCTCTTTCCCTTCGAGTAGGGCTTCCTAGTCTTTCCCCTATGTGCCAATCCCAATTTAGAAAGAATAATGTAGAATCCTTAATCGAGAGTATTCTCAGGCCCCGGCTTGAGATGTAATTAACCACAGACATGTCTCTAGAGGCAACCCTCCAAATTTGAGCTCATTCTGAGGTCTCTAACCCCATAAACTGAATTGAAATCCAAAGGCTGTAAAACCTTCAAATATTTACAGTCTATGCCACTTGACCTACCACTCAGTGGATTTTGATCATGGAGCTTTCTACAAAGCTCCAAATCACTTCCAGACCCTTGATTATGACTCATTGATCAATAAACTGCATTTTGTTGGATTCAATTTGACCCCCAGTTGACCAAGGGTCAAAATGACCAAAATACCCCTTAAGGGTTCAAATGCACTTTTCAAACCATATGACCTCCAAATTGTTTGGAACCACTTCCAACAATTTTCAAATATCAAACCAAACCCATTGAACCCAATTCCAGCCCCTGGGTCAATCTAGTTGACAAAGTCAACCAGGTTGACCAAACAGGCCTTTATGGGTCAAAACAGGTCATTTTGACCAAATGACCTCCTCAGACCTTTGGACCACCTCCACTGATCTACAAATGTCATTTCAAATCTGTTGAGCCCATTTCTAGTCCCTGGACCCACCTCGTTGACCAAGTCAACCAGGGTTGACCTATAAAGGCCCATTAAGGGCCCAAATAGGTCATTTTGACCAAATGACCTCCCCAGACCTTGAGACTACCACCAGCAGACTCAGAATGTCATTCTGAACTAGTTGGACCCAGTCCCTGACCCTGGGTCAACCTAGTTGACCAAGTCAACATAGTTGACCCATTTAGCTCATTAAGAGCCTAAATAGGTGATTTGACCCAAATGACCTATTCAAACCCTCAAACCACTTCTACCAGACTTCAAATATTATTTGAAATTGATTCAGTCCAGACCCTAGCTCTGGGTCAACCTGGTTGACCAGTTCAACCCTTAAGCTTCCCTACTTTGAATCAAGCTCCAAGTCAATTTTAAACCTATTCAAACTTCTCTGACCACTTCTCTTAGTGATTCAGACTTGATTAGACCCTTTGACCCACTCAAGAGTTGACCAAGTCAACTAAGCTATGATTAGTCAAATTTAACCCATATGACTCAATTTAATGCATTTAATCAAATCAACCTATTTAAATCTCATAAAACTCCTCAAACTCTCAAACACACCTCTAAACATGTTTCAAATCTATCCAAACTTACTTAAATCAAATCATGGTTCTTTTGACCAAGTCAAGTCATTTTGACTTGGTCAAACCCATTCAAAACTTTTTATATCACTTCAAACTTCAATCTCATGGCCCAACTTTGATTTTATATTCCCTTCAAACCATTCCATGGTGCCACCTTGCTGGCCATGTCACTTAGTTTGACCAGTTGACTGGTCAAACCAGTCAAGCATTCAAACCAAAGGTTTATGATAGTCAAAGTTGGTCAAATGACCTACTAAGGCTAACATACCTTTACTTAAACCTCTCCAGCTGCTTAGAGAGATTCCAGAACCTTCTTAGGGTGTATTCTAGCCCTTGGATGGGGATCCAATGGTTTGGATCATTCCTACACACTAAGGTGGGGACCAAAGTCACTTTACATGTGGCTTGTCCTTTCCATGTGCTCTCCCATCTGCTCCTAACAATCTCTTGGACAGATGGCAACATCTGAGGAGCTCTCCAAGTCATCCCAGCCATCCATTTGGCCTGGGGATGATTGAATAGGTTTAAAACCCTCAAATTAAGCTCATTCTCCATTCAATCTTCTCTCACTAAAAATCTTCTCCTCCAGAGCTCCTCCAGCCCTCTAGACTTCTCTGAGAGCTTTCCCAATAACTACCATAGCTCTCCCAACTATTTCCCCATCAAATCTGGCCTCCAAAGCCCCATTAGTGAAGAGAGAGGGAGCTAGAGAGAGAAAGAAGGTTTTTCCAATTAACTCAAGATCCAGCCATAACCAAGTCCTGAGCTCTTCACCAAAGTCGTAGGGGACTTCTCCAGGAGCAAAAGGAACCCAAAATCTCAAAAATCCAACGGCTAGATTGTGAGTTATTCCAATTTTAAATTTAAACTTTAAATTGAAACTGTAGTAAATATACAGTGCATGGAGTCTTCAAACTCCATACATTGGAAGATTATGCAACCATGGATCTATGTTTCAATTTTCATGAATTTTGGTTAAGTAATCTGAGAGTTTTGAGCATTTGAATTCTTCTATTCAAAATAAACTATCAAAGTTCAGAAGATCTGGACCGTCCGATCTTCGATCGGACGATCCAAATCAAAGCTGGACCGTGCGGCGCCCCTGGGGATCGAACATAGGTCTCTGGGCCAAACCGCGCCAGCAACGTGGCTCACTGTGAGCGCTTGGATTTGATCTGATCAGATCAGATCAGACGCTCCTCATACGCACCGACGTGTTTAAGTGATCCATTGAGGGCACGCCACGTGTCCGAACCGCGGCGCCGCGCTACCGCCAACCAATCATTGCAATGATTGGTTTGGCGGCGCCGCCGGCCTGATTTGACTTAATTTGAATAAAAAAATCATTTAAATGCCCTAAAACTTCAAAAATCCATAGAAAATTCATTTTTAATCCAAATTTTGCATGTAATACCTCTATGGATTCAGTGTGAAGAGCTTTGTCATTTAAAAATATTTTCATTGAGTTTTGATGTACCTACTAGAAGTTATTTAATTAATATTGAATTTAAACTTTATTTAATTGAGCCTTTTATTGTCATCCTTTTGAGCTCAAATTTGGTAGGGGATAATCATAGAACATTTACTATGTTTCGTGATTTTTCTTGCCTTAATTGAGCACAAGATTGAGCTCTATAGAATTTTCTATTATATGGGTCAATAGTTAACCCAAAAAATGAAAAATTCATTTCACCCTATGCATGTGAAATTAAAATTTAATCTTGCTGTGGTGTGATTTTTTAGGTGTAGTCTAAGGGTTAGTAACCTTGATTTAAGCCCATTCAACTTAGTGTCACCTAGGAAAAATAATTAAGGATAAGGGCTAGATAACTTAGAAAATTTCTAGAAAATTCTACACACACCCATTAGGGGTGAAACTTGAGAACATTGAACCTAGTGGAATTCAATACCTTATGTTCAAATTTCACCCAATTTGGAGCCCTTTAGGTCAAAAAATTAAACAAATCAAAATTAACCTCTTAATTAAGCATTTAAACTTCAAAAAATTATAATAAATCAAGTTTAAACCTAAAAATTACAAATAATACCTAAAATTAACCAGAATTAAACCCTTAATCAATGGAAAATAAAAGCCCCTTGACTGGACTTCAAAATTAAGTTTAATTTAATTTTAATTGAAATATAATATTGAATTAATTTAATTAATTAAAAATAATTAAAAATTCCAAAAACTTCTCAAACACTTGGAGATCACTCCTTAGGTCATTCCTGGCCTTTGGAGTTGATTTCAAGGAGTTTGGAGGTCATTTGGATTCAAACCATAAAAAGGGCCTTAATGAAAATAATTTTGAAAATTCAATAATTGTCAAAACTTCAAAAATTCATAACTAATTCAAATGAACTCCAAATTGAGCAAACTCAAAGGCATATGACTCATAATAAGGTCTAATATTTATCAAAAATAATACGTTTCCAGAAATCAATCAAATTTGAAAAAGTCAACTTTTGGTCAAACCTAGTTCAAATTCAAGTCAAAACTTCAAACCTTCATAATAAAATGTAGAAAAATCCAATTTCAGCATACTTACTGTCTAACTGATCGTATTAAGGTCTAGTATTTTAATAAAATATTAAATTTCCAGAAAACACTTTAAATTAAAAAGTCAAATTTTGACCCTTGAATTAAATGAATAAAATAATCCAGAAAATCCCAAAATTCAATAAATCTTCAAAAATTCTAGAAAACATCAACTTAAATATAAAACCAGTAACCAATCAAATTCAATTAAAAATTATTCAACCTTTAAATATTAATCAAACTCAAATCACTTAATTATATCGGGTACCACTAGGTAACCCAGGCCTACGAGGCTATTAAATTAGCCCCAAAGAAGGTGAAATAAACTTCACGGTCTAGGTGTGCAACAAAGGTGGTATCCAACAAACAATTAAAATCAAATTTAAAAAATTAAATTTAAATCATTAAGATTTAAATTTTAATTAAAATCCCTTAAGCCTTCAACCAACTAGAACATCAAGCAACTTCAATCAAGTACCCTATCTAGGACATATCAAAGCCACACAGCCTACCTCACACATTTTAGATGGTTTGCTATGACAACCAACTCTAGTCTTAGGCTAGGCTGGTGTTTATTTTTCTGCTGTGTGCCGGGTTTTCGAGCTTTTACTGCATGCTATTTGCTAGTGGTAGAATTATTATGATTGTTTATTTATTTACTGCACTCTGTGATGTGATTGATTATACGTTAGACCTACCCTTAGGTTAGGAACGATTTATACTAATTCAATCTTATGCAGGTGGCCATGCTCATACAATGTATTAAATAAAAAGGGGGCAAATAATTAAGCTTTAAAAATTGACATGTTTTGTGCAGGTGCTAAGCATGCTAAGACCCCCTTTAAATCAAAAAGAGCATGGCCAAGTGTGGCTGGTTTGAGTATTTTAAATTTTTAATATATTGACTACTTGAGATGAATTATAACTGCTTGGGATGCCATTTTTAAATTGCTGATTATTAGGATAACCTTGCAGGATCGAGTCTAGATTTTTTAATTTTGATTAATGTAATTTGATATGAATTTGAGTTGTAAATTGTTTAAAGTGATTTGAGATTGAGATGCTTAAACATCCAATTTGGAATCCAAAGAGGAAGGAACATCCCTTAGGGGAGAGTTCCTATCCATTTGGAGATCCAAATTAGGATGAATTTCAAATATCCAAAGAGAAAATATAACACCCCTATTTAGGGGGAGTTTCTTTTCATTTGGATATCCAGACCCGACGATCCAAGGAGTTCCAAGAAGACGAAGAAGTGAAGAATGAGAAGAATCTCAAATCTCAAAGTCGCTTGAGTCTTAGGAGTAGAATCTGGGTTGTAGTAAGTGGTACCCGACCACTTTACTTTTCCTGCAGACCCTAGGTTGTATAATTAAAAGGCACTTGCCTATGGACTTTTATTTTAAATATTTATTTAATTGATTTAATTATTTAATTGATTTAATTGATGTGTTGATTGCGATTAAGAACCCGTATATTTTTAATAGTTTATTTGGCGATCTTGCATGTCGTATTTGATTTAGCCTGGAATCCGATCGGAAGCTCGTGAGGGTACGGTCAATAACTCTTTCTACTTTAACCAAATTTTAAAAACTTTAGGATCAAATAGAAACTCTAACGCTTTTAAGAAGTAAGCCCGGACTCGCTGGGGTTTTTTCATGCATTCATATTGACTTTTCTCATCCGTGTTAGGCACCTCCCCGCCTGTAGGTTCTGGCAGACCACCTAACCTATTAGGGTGCAGTTCTGTCCAAGGGGATGTTGTGCAATCTCTAGGATAAAACCTATTTTTTTAAGCCTGATTTTAAAACTGCTACATATGGATTTAAGCATTTTATCGAGTCAACTAGCATGCATCGTATTAGTAACAAATTAAAATTGAGTCTAATTATTAATTGCATTTTATTTAGACATTTCACCCAACATGTGTTAAGGGGCTAATTAAGAATCTGATCTAGATGTTAGCCCTGCTCTCCTTAAACTAATCTTAAATAACATCCTTAACCATTCTTTCATAAAGACTTTGACTCATGGTTTTAAAGCGTTTAGGTGATTTAGCTGGCTCCCCAATCCAGGCTGGAGTAAGTCCAGGATTGCATTGCATTAGCTAGGATTCGGGTCACTGATTTTCAGTACCCAATTTTAGACTTAGGTTCTGAGGCAGATCTTCAATCATAAGACTTCAATCTTCTGGGAATCTAATTTCTACTTTCTAATAAAATTAACCACTCAAACATTAAATCTCTTTCAATCAAATTCAAGCCCAACACTTAGGATAGTTTGAGGTGTTTCTGAAGTAATTCAGAATCTCAAAACACCTCCTACCCTTCTTCCTTTGACTCCAGAAAGAACTGTTCAATCTTGAACCAGTCCCTGTTGAATTTCCAGTCCCTACCTCTTTTTATATCAAACTTTGAAATCTAAATAAAATTCATATCGCTATTTTAATCGAGAGTTTTAGTAGGAAATTTTCTGGTTTCCTACGATGTAATTAACTACGAGGGCGTGCGCTTGTAAGAGATTTAGAAATCCAGACCAGATTTCAAAATTAAGCTTTTTCAAAACATCAATTAATTATCTTTGGGAAATTCAAAAGTCAACGATCATTATCGTCATTTTCAAATGATCAATAACAGACGATATCCTCTTTCTTTGGAAAGATATATCGTACTATTATTGTAACTTTGATTATGAAATTAATGATCTCTTTACTAGATTGTTGAAGTTAAACATCGGATTAAACATCATTTTGATTTTTCGGGGTCATATGTTGTTTCTCCTTGAGTTTGACTACGATAATCAGGGTAAATCAAGATTTGTAATCTGAACCTGTTAGAGAACGAATGTTCACCTTTCGAGGTGACATATCATTCATAATAAGTGTTCGATTATAAAATTTAAATTCCAAAAATTAAATATTTCCCAAAGAAAATTAAACATCTTTTTCAAACTATATTTTTCAAATCAAACATCTATAAAAGTAAGCAATGAAAGAGAAGTGCTTGAAGAATTCCTACTCAAAGCATTTGCTACCACATTCAACTTACTAGGTCGATACTGAATATATAGATCATAATCCTTGATCAGCTCTAACCATCTTCTCTGCCTTAAATTCAGATCCTTTTGAGGAAAAATATACTTTAAACTCTGATGGTCAGTAAAGATCTCACATCTGACTCCGTGTAAGTAATACCTACAAATCTTCAATACAAATACAACATCAATTAACTTAAGATCATGTGTAGGATAGTTCCTCTCATGTGATTTCAACTGTCGAGATGCATAAGCAATCACTCTAACATGTTGCATCATCATACATCTCAAACCTCTCAATGATGCATCACAAAAACCTAGAACCCCTCGGTACTTGATGGAATAGTTAAAATTGAAGCAGAAGTTAAATGATCCTTCAGTAACTAAAAGCTCTCCTTATACTCGAGAGTTTATATGAAGCTTTTGACTTTTGAGTCAATCACGTCAAAGGTAAAGAAATACGAGAAAACCCCTGAATAAACTTTCGATAATAACCAACCAAGCTTAAGAAACTGCAAACCTCTAGAACTATAGTAGGCATTGGCCAATTAGAAATAGCTTGAATATTTTAGGGATCTACTGAAATGTCTGCACTACTCACTATATGCCCCAGAAATGAAATGCTCCTCAGCCAGAACTCACACTTCAAGAACTTAGCATATAATTGATGTTGCCTTAGAATCTTCAAAGCAATCCTCAAGTGTGTTACATGTTCCTCCTCATATCTAAAATAAATCAGAATATTATCTATAAAGATGATCACAAACTGGTCCAAATACTTCCTGAAAATTATGTTCATCAAATTCATGAAGACTGCTAGGACATTAGTCACTCTGAATGGCATGACTAAAAATGCATAATGTTCGTACCTTATACTAAATACAGTCTTCACCACATCCTCTGCCCTTACCTTCAACTGATGATAACTAGATCACGGATCAATCTTAGAAAATACTAAATATCCAACCAGCTGATCAAATAAATCATTAATCCTAGGCAAAGGATACTTATTTTTTATAGTGACTTTATTCAACTCCCTATAATCAATGCACATGTGCATCATATCATCTTTCTTCTTCACAAATAGAATAGGTGCTCCCCACGGCGACACACTAGGGTGGATGAATCCCCTGTCAACTAACTCCTAAAGCTCCTTAGATGTCATTCTATACGGAGCTTTAGAGATTAAAGTAGTGCCCAAAAAAAGATATATACAAAATTTTTTCTCTGTCTAGCGGTAAAGTCACTAATTACTCCGGGAAGACATCTGAAAACTCCCGAACTACAAGGACACTACTCAGAGAATCAGAAGAGAGTCTCACATCTCTAACATATGCTAAAAATATTAGGCTACCTTTCCTCCAAAGTCTATCCACTTCTAGAGTAGAAATTAGATAAGAGAGAACACATCTGATTCCCTGAAATACAAAGCTCTCATCATTCTGATACGAAGTCACTTTCTTCTTCAAGCAATCAATCTGAGCCCCATATCGACTCATCCAGTCCATACCTAAAATGACATTAAATATAAAAATAGGTAGCAAAATCAAACCAGATCTCCAAGCTTTATCAAAAAATTTTAAATTACAAAAATAAACCCTACTAGCTACCATTCCATCTCCCGTAGGAATAAAGAAAATAGTAATAAGACGAAAGACAAACCGAGAGAATCAAAATACTGCTCATATATAAAAATGGCTAGCACTGAAATCAAATAAAATATGGTAAGGAGATGTAGAAATATAAATTATACCTATCACAACATTTGGGGACTCGCTGGTCTCTTGTTGTGTCAGATTGTAAACTTGTGGATGCACTAGGGTAAAAGCAACAGAATTACCTACACCTCTCAAACCTCTAAAAGGCTAACCTTGTAATACCGAACCAACATCCAGGCTACCAGAAGCCTCAGTATGTGGTCGATGTGATACTGCCCTCGGCCTACCCACGGTCGACTGCACAGAGCCTCTAAAATCAGAATGTCTATCAAAACCACCTTGTAGACACTTAGCAATCCTATGTCCAAACTAACAACAACGAAAACACATACCTTATGCTCTATAACACTGACCACTATGCCTTCTACCACAATGCTAACATGATGGAGCCTCACTCACTGAACCCCTAAAACTAACAATACTATCTCTATCTGATCCAGAATAAATTGTTATTGGTTGTCCCCTCCTTCTAAATTCAGCAGGCCCAAACTTGCGCTTCTTCCCATAATTGCTAATACTAATTATTTCACTACCAAATCTCTTATTGCTTGCAGTTCATCGCTGTTGCACTACTACCAGATCAGTCTCTATCCTCTTGGCCCTCTCGACCAAATGAGCAAAGTCTTTGATATCCTGTGCCAATAGTGGCTAGCTCAAAGCATCTCGGAGTCCCTCTAGAAATCGATAATACTTCTCCTCAGACGTGTCAACTAACTATGGAGCATACCTAGAGAGAGCAGTAAACTCTACCTTGTATTGCATCATTAGCATGCTTCCTTGAATCAACTTTAGAAAAGAGCTCTATAATTGTCTTCTGACAGATAGAGGTACAAACCTTATCCTGAATGTCACAACAAACTCATCCCATATAATCAGGGTATTTGCACAACCCTGAAACTTCTCTCTATGTTGGCCCAATCACCAGTGCTCTGCCTCGCCATCAAATAAAAATGTAGCTAATACAACTCTCCTCTCAGAAAGATAATGCATCCCATCTAGAGTTTTCTTTATCCTCATTAGCCAATCCTCAGCTGCTCTAGACTCAATAACACTTGAAAGTCCAGGAGGCTGTAATCTCATAAAATTTTATAAATATCTATTCATATCATCAGACCAGGTACCAATAACCCGTGTGAGCCTCACTAATTAGCTGTGCTACTATACGTGCAATCTAAGAAATTACCTCAGAACTGATCATAGGAGTTGTACCCTAAACCTAAGATGTCTGACTAGAACTATGATCATTGGTCATATCTGAATCTAGCTGAGGTGGATCAACCATCTCAAAACACATAGCTGAATGCAACACATGCACATGAAAAAATAAATAAAATGAGTACCCAAAACTACCTAGAAGCATCTCACACGCTTCTACAGATTAAATCATATGGCTCTGTTATAATTCACTTCTCTAACCTATGCTCTGATACTAAAAATCTTATCACAACCCGACCTAATATCACACATGACATATCGTGTCCGATTGTGGCAAGACTGATCCCAAGATATGGTTAGGAAAATACTGAAATAAAACTTCCAATTTATATATCATCTAAAATATATATAATCTGAAATTTATTTACAACAGTGCTTGGCAACAAAGAGCACAAAAAAATAAAATTCAAGCCTGCATAAATCAAAACTAACCAAAACATACCTACAACACAGATTAGAGCTTGCAATCCAAACTACTTAGCTCACTCCTTACCCTTCCCCGAGCCTGAAAATAAAAGCAAAGAAAGAATGAGCTAATACGGCTCAATAGGCTATCATAGCGTAAAACAGAAATCAATAATCAAAATAAAAAGAATTGAGAATATTATGTTGAATCATATATTATAATTAAATAAATACTTAAATAAATTGAATTATAAGCAAACACTTCATAACAAAATCTAACTTTGGTAGCCCATTGGCTTCGACATAACAACACTTAGGTAATAGAATCTTACCAGCATAACAGAATCTTATCTCGATCGCCCACTAGCACCGGGGTAACAGAATCTCACCTCGGTCACCCACTAGCACCGATATAACAGAATCCCACCTCGGTTGCGCACTGGCTTCAGCTTAACAGAATCCCACCTCAATCACCCACTAGCACCGACATCACATCATAATACTTCACAACACTTAACAACATATTTTTCAATACATTTCATTAATCAAAGCATAATTTGACTGAATTCAAAAATTGGCAAAATGTCCCAATGGTAGATAACTTAAATACTACTGAGTAAAAATTTACAATTTCCAAACATAACCAAATTATCATAAATTATGTAAAATATTATTCTGAAGCTTTAATTGAAGTGAAGAACTATATTTAGATGTCAAAATAAATTTTTGAGTAGGTAAAAATCACAGCTTTTTCAAAATCACTAGCCAAAAAATTTTTAGAATATACTCAAAATATTTATAATCACAATCTCTATAACATATAAAAAGTTATGTGGTGAAAGTTTTGTCAAAATAAAGTTATCTTTATTTTTTGATAACAAAAATATAAATTTGATTTAAAAAATATCAAAACTACAAAATTATTGAAATATGAAATAGGCAAAATATAACTTACCTCGAGATGAGTAAATTTTCAAACTGGGCCGATAGACGAAAATTACTCTATGGTTACCAAAACTCAACTTCTTTTCTTCTCTCTACTCTTTTTCTTCTCATTTCAAACAAAAACTTCTCTGTTAAGCTAAATGGATAAAAGGAAAAATGGCTTAAGAAATATAAAGTAAGTGCTTTTAGATATTTTTATAAAATAATATTAATATAATGAATTTTTAGTATAAAATTTATAAAAATTTTATTACAGATTCTAAAAATTTTAGAAAAATATTCATAAAATAGTTCATTTTATTTAGAAAATTCTAATGAAATTAGTTTGTAAAACGGACACCTTATGATCCTAAAATCTTTACTTGTACCATTAGGTGTCAATTTTTTAAGGAATTTCATCAGTGCCCAAAAATTATGAAAAAATTAGAAAAACTAAAACATAGTAATATAGATTTTATGGAGAAGACGGTTTATAGTTTGGGCTTATAATGACTCCTAAATAAATTCTTGACTGTTGTAGTGTAAAAATATAGTTTTCAAAAAATTGAGTTATAACACAGAGAGAAAGAGAAGAGTAAGATAGTTGAAAGAGAAATTTTCTGTAAGCTGGACTTTTGTTTTTCTATTTCAAATTAGGGGCAGAGCCAGAATTTTTTTGATATGGGGGCACAAATCATTGAAGTAAAAAAAAAATTCAACCTTTTTCATTTGGGTTTGGGATCAGCATTGGCGGTTTAAAAGAAAAATTAAATCATTTGTTTCATTATGAAAAGATAAAATATATAATAAAATAAAAATTTACATATTATCTATAATTTCTCCCATCAAATATTTATTTTTTAAAGCCGTTGTACATTCAATTCATTATCAATACTATTAAACATATCTTTTTTAATATAAGTAAACAATCATTCATCCAAGAGTCTCTCATATGATTGCGTAAATAATTCTTTATAATGTTCATTGCAGAAAATGCTCATTTGACTATTGTTGTAGCATTTGACAATATCAAAGTAAGCTTTATAAGTAAGAACACCAAATGATAAATTTTATTCTTCCTATTCTCTATTATTTTCTAAGCAAGTTTTCCAAGTCCTTCTAAATTCATAAATGCATCATTCAATTTCATATCAACAAAAAAAATTTTAATTTGATTGTCTAATATGATGAGATCCATTTCTAAAAATTTTGACAAATAAAATTTGGCTAGCTGTAGCAATCATTCTTTATCAAACGGTAAAAAGGAGTGATATGGATTCAAACATGTCATACACATAAGTAATTTTGTATAAATTTCATCAAATTTGTTATTGAGCTCTTGAAGTTGTATATCTATAATAGTGTAAAATAACTCGATTTGATAATGATATCTATTTGTTATACTTTTAGTACTTCGTCTTGATCTTCCTCGCATCACAAATGTATCAGCCATATTTAGAATATTTATGTTATTCTTCTCACAAAATAATCTAAATTTTTTAAACAAAATCTCACCCCTGTTATTTCTTATATTTTAAAGCATTTGTTTAGAAATTTTCACCAAAATCATAACATTAATAATATTTTGATCCTTTATTTGCAGTACTTGTGATAACTCATTTGTAACTCATAATATAATCAATCCCAATAAAATGCTCAATAATACATCCTTGTGTATCAATATAACGTAATGCAACAGTAACTTGTTTTTTAACTGATATGCCCTGAGATTCATCAAGTAAAATTACGAATACATCATTTTTTTTAATTCATCGATTATAACATTTAAAACCTTAATTGCAGCAACTTTTGTGATTTCTTTTTGGATTTTCGAAGCTATTAGTTTATTATTTCAAGGAACATTATCCAAAATAATTTTCCTTATGTCTTCATTGTAGTTAGCAAGAAAGCACAGAAGTTCAAGAAAATTCCCTTGATTTCTCATAATCCTCTGATTCATCATGTCCACAGAATGCCAATCCTCACTTGCATTTAATCTTGTACGATAATCTTTGAGATTTTGATTAGAAGGTCTTTCAAAAGCAAATCTTATATCCCTATCTTGATTAATTAAATCTTCACATTTACGTCTAGCAATGTCATGTGCTTTGTTTATATTACCAACGTGAATCTGAAATCTATCACTTTTTTTTTCAATTTCTAAAACCCTTGGCGCCTGCGTGATCCGGGATCCGCCCTGCGCCTGCCTACTGCGGTTGCCTATTACCGCCTTGTTGGATGCCGGTGTGAAGTCTTCAGATCCGGGATCCACCCTGCGCCTGCCTACTCGGTCTCTACTCACTCGACGCTCCGCCTTGGTCGCTACTTGCTTAACAATCCGCCCCTGCACCTGCCTACTGCGATTGCTACTCTCTCGCCACTCGGTCTGAACGTTGGCGTGCTCGGTCACCTCCGTGCTTGTAGGGAAAAGGAAAGAGTGGACTATCGACTGCTGACAGTGGAGAGATTGAGAAGGGAATTAGAAGAGCCTCGTGAAAAATGCAACAAAATAAATATAATATATTTTTATTTAATGCTAATTAAGAAATAACTAATACATTTAATTAAGCATTGATTAAATTTTCAATGGAGGCCGTGACCAGAGCCCCCATAGTACATCCGCCCCTGTTTCGAATCTTAGTGGTTTTATTTCTCATTTGTTTTTAGTTTTCTCATGCTTTACATAGAAAAATTCTATGTAAGGCCTAATTACAAGCAGCATGTTCCTTCATGATGTGATTTTTCATTTGCAATCCTATGTTTTCTGAAAATTATTCTATGAAATGTCGCTCAGTTTCCTGTATATATATATATACTGCTAATGCTCATACATATGGCAGTACGTCTATCATTCTTCATTATTTAAACATTGCTCTACTATTGCATAGTCTGCTTTGTTGAGCCCTATTCAAAATGTTAAGAATTATACGTACGAGAAGCAAGCTAGCAGGCTTGGCTCGATGCCTACAGTTTGGTTGATTAACTGCTGAGTTTATCATAATGACATAGGACAAATCTGTTGGCCCTACAAACTAAAAGGAAGCCATTAATAATGAATATAATTATAGCTAATGGATGAAAGATAATAGCCTTAGTATATAAAGGAGGAGATACCACCTGAGAAAGCTTCGAAATAATGAGATTGGATTGATTGATTGACCGACCAGCTAATGCCTTTTTTTTTTTTTTTTTTTTTTTTTTGGACATTTAGGCCAATTAAGTCAAACTCATACATACATCACATACACAAAGACTAGTTGGAAGCCTAAGCTCTCAACCAACAAGCTAAAGTGAGCTGTGTCCAACCAGCTAATGCGAGCCTACATAAAATTATGTGACTGATTGATCAGATTACTACTATATTCACTTCTGCTACACTTTGCTCACATTAATATTTTATTGATTATAATTATTTGAGTTGATGCATTTGATGTTTAACATGTTTATGCATACATGACATGACATATAAATTGTGTTATATAGTGTGATTCATCAACACAACACGATAACTCGACCCAAACCCGATATGAAAATTTTGAGTTAGACCCGACCCAATTTCGAAACAGCTCGGATTTGGGTTTATAAATCTAACCCGTTTGGAAGTTCGGGTCTGGTTCGTGTTAACCCGAGAACCCGATTGTTGACATGTAATGACCCGCACGGTCATGGCAAGCGGCTGAATGTGCAATTAATTATGATTGGGCCTGACTAGCGGTTCATCTCACTTCACCGTGTGATCTTCTCTCCTCTCCTTCTCTGCTTCATCTATGGTTTCATCTCCTCGGATCTCTGGCTTTATCTACTATTTCCTCTCTTCTCCTTCTCTGGCATAATGTTGGTCCAGAGTCTTCACCGTGCACATCTCTTCGACCTCAAGATGAACACTTACACCGCTCACCGCTGTTTGTATCTCATTTCTTCTTTTTTTTCTCCTTTTAGAAGCTTCATCTATGAGTATGCACGGGTATTTCGTAATGCCGGTTTGTTACACTTACTCACCTACTTTCAAGGTCCGAAGAAATGTTTAATTTAGGGTTTCCGGTTTTCCTAAACGAGTCAGATTCCGGTTGGGTCATATGATGATGTGTTAGTTTCAGGTTTGACCCAAACTCGACCCAAAAACCCGTTTTGACACCCATAGAATCATATGCATAAGCTGGCTATTTGTTAATGACATGTTAGGTGTAGGTATACTACATACTAATTTTATTGATTTAGCTGCAAGCATGCATATTATGATTGATTTAGTGTAATATGATGGGTTTATTATTTATCTATTATATCCACATGTGCATATGATTTCAAAAAATAGTAATAAATAAAGGATCTGTGAAGCGCTCTTCAGATTTCTAGCAGAAGAAATTATATTGGGAGGTCTATAGATAATCTCCTTTTTAATCATAATATATTTTTGTATATGTATCTGCTTATAACATATCACAGTTCATGCAAAGATTCTCTTGAACGCACAATACAATTGCTAGCTTTGTTGTATAGGATTTGATTATGTCGATTAATGGGGTTGTATTGTTGACTCAGACATCAAAATCGTTAGTAAAGTTCGCTGGTGGTTGCAAAGAGGCAACGGTCCCCTACTTGGGGACGTTTGAAGACCTTGCCAAAAAAAAAAAATTATGTTTGTAAAACCATACAGAGTTGCGATGTTGTATACTTAAGCATTGCGGTGCTACAATATCATATTGGGGATAGAGAGTAGAGCATTGTGACACTTCGAGTTGGAATGGAGACATGGAGTAGAGCACTGTGGCACTTCAAACCTTAGCGCCGCAAAGCTGTGAGTCAAGTTAGGTAGTTTCTTACTTTTTTTTTATGCTTTACTTGAAATGTTGCATCCCGTGGTGATATAGAAGTGCATCTCCTTATTAGTTCTGTGTAAAAGAACTGCATGAAGAGTGAAGTGAGGTAATGAAAGAGTGAGAGAGAGAGTGATATGTACAATTTCTCCCATTTTTTATAACGGATTTCTTGGTGTTGTATAGCTCCGTATTTTTTGTTTTTCCGATTTCAAATTTTTTCAAGTTAAACCCAAATGTTTATCTCTACTATTTTCTTTTCTTATTTGTTTCATTACGTGCTTTTCTTTCCAACAACAATTATGTTAATACAGCTTATTATTCCTTTATTTTCACAATTATATATTTTTTTTTTGTTTAGTTTTGTGACCGTGTGTATTACAATGAAGTGACAAATTTTCAAATAATATTGAGGTTCTCCTCTTTCAACATTCTCTAACTGTGATTTGCTAGAGAGTTAGAAGTCGTATAAATTGGGCTACGTGTCGTTATTTATTAAGTGGGCATGTAGCATGTTTTCTAGAGGTCTCTAGCGTGTCCTCTCTCTCTCTCTCTCTCTCTCTCTCGATAATGACATCTTAAATGGGCCTAAATCAAAGCCTCCTGACTCCTGAGTATAATTGAGAACTTCTTCAGATCATTTGAAGGATCAAACATTAATCAACACAAACGATATCCATCAACCAATGATGACGCTAAGAGCGGAGCTATACATCCATTGCCGATACAAAATGCTTTAATGAGAGTCAGACCCACTTAAATTTCAAGAAAAAAAATTACTATAAAAACTATAAAATGCGCTATTTTCTTAAAATTCTATTTAAATATGTACATGGGGAGTAAATTAATTTGAAATTAAGCTACATTTGTACTTGTTTTAAATATTTATTGTTAGTTTTAAAATTTTAAATTCTAGTTGATTGTTTTAAATATTATTGATGGCAAATCAATTAATTCTGCTTGAAATTAAGTTATATTTGTACTTTATTTGTTTTAAATATTGATTATTGGTTTAGTTTAAATATTATTTTATATAGTGAACAAGTTTAATTTATATTTTGATTATTAATTTAGAATTAATTTCAACTGTATTTCCACCCTTATTAACCAAGTATTTATTGATAATTCATAAGGATATATATTAATATGTGCAAACACTCCATTTTTCTTCTATGATCTTATAAAATATTCATCTTATAATTTTTTGTTTATTTAAAATAGATATGGAGAGGTACTTTAAATGAAAGCCTAAAGCATATGAACACATGATGATCATGCAAAGTCCAGACAAATTTGTTTGCCACTGTTAATGATATTTCATAGTATATAATGATAATTATATGATGATTTCGAAAGATGACGATTTGAGGAAGAAATTTTAGGTGTCATTCTTAATTATAAAATTTTCATCAGCATACACTTTATATTTTTATATTAGAAACTTAACAATTATTTTTTTTAATTAATAATGCTAATCTGAAGCTTGGATGAATAATATTGAGGGTAATATTGAATTCGTTAGTTTGTGTCGCCGTTAAAGAAAATTTCTTACTCTGTCGCGGGCTAGCATTATCATCTATAAAATATCGATGTCAACCATTACCCAATCCCAATACCTCAAAGTCCTCCTACTTTAACATTGATGCCTATAATTGAACAACATAAACCGAACATTAACGTTGCTTAGTGTCCGCCAGCCAGTCACTAATGCCCGTATTCTTAATCAACGGGCCCATCTCATGTAAAGAGTAATTATCGATCTTCAATGTTTATCGTTGCGAGCCGTCAATGATCGGTGAATGATCCGTTTGTAACTCCGTTGGAAATATTACCTGAATGGTACTTTTTTCCCGTATTTCAAAGACTTCGCACAGTACCCAATAAATTCTTGGACAATGTCTACCAATGTCCAACACTTGGCATCCACTTTTACGGTTACAGTCTCTCATCATACATGGAGAGCAATATCAGTATTTGATATTTTCAATCAATCGTCATCCAACGCCTATTAATTTATGATACATTTTAAATGGTATAATTATTTTCCTTTAATAAGATTGGCATAGACGATCATCACTTATCATTTGACGACAATTTGAATATTTAAGACTAAAAATTTCATTGTGACCGATATCTTTCGCAATCAATCATTATTTAATATATAACCTTATATCAAAATGATAAAGTATATATTCCATCATAAATATTCCATTGCCAATATTTATGATTTTCACCCATTCTCTGTAAGAATTTTTAATTGGCAATCATGTCCTAAAGAATTTTTTATAAGAATTTTTTTCAATTGGATGAGTAGATCTTAACTGTTTACCTCCCCATCCCGAAAAAAAATATTGGATTTGATAATCGTAGGCTTCCAGAGAGAGCTAGAAAGGAAATGCATATGCTCTCGTTTTTTTTTTTTTTTTTTTTTTTTGAGGAAGAGGTGGACCCAATTCGCTCCTATTACTACAGTAAACTGATATCATAAGTTGTAATTATAGCTTAATTACTGTATGCGAAACCATAAATACTAGTGAGACCCCTGCTCTGCTGCCAACCCTGAGCACTTCTCAACACTCACTGCTGATCTGGTTTCTGAAGCAGAGAAGAAAATCAGAAACATAGTGAAAATATAGCGGGCTGATTGCCTTTTTCCATATCCGAGAAGCGAAAACAAGAGGTAGAATCGATGGAGCGCTACAGACTAAACCCGAACTTCAATGGAGCTGCCACTACTCCTCAAAAACCCAATCTTTTCCTCAATCCCACTTCTCAAATCTCCCTTCCCCCAAAACCCCACCTCCAAGACCCCCCCATCTCCCCCTACCTCCAACCCCAGCGCCCAAACACCGCCGCCGGCGATCGCATCCGCCACACTGCCGATGACTCTGAGCTCAGTATCTTCAACGCCGAGCGTTATTTTAACGAAGGGCAAGATTCCAACGAAACCTCTAAAAAGCTCACGCCGATCGCCGAAAGGCGCGACCTTTCTCCTAAAAGCTCACTCGACGGTTTCAGCCGAAATTCCAGAAGTCGCTCTTTTCACACGACTCCCACTGCCTCCTCCGAAGCCAGCTGGAACAGCCAAGCTGGTCTTCTGAAAAACCCACCAGGCTCGCTTTCCGTCACCGTTAAAGCCTTCCCTGTTGCAGAACAGAGGAAAGGCTCTGCTTCACCCGGCCGACGGCTTTTCCGCCGGAGCTGTCCTTGTGCCGGCAAGAAGTCCGTCGACGTTGAGGAGAGCTACTCAGACCCCAAAAGCCCCGTTCGGTCTAGCTTCGAATCCACTGCTAAAAATCAGAACTTGATCAAAGCAGAGCAAGAAGTGGAGAAGGCCACAAAGGTGAAGGTTTTCCCTGGAATCTCGCCAAAAGAAAACGATGCATTTCGATTCTCTCCGGAAATCTCTCGCCGGACTGTGAACTCTGGCGGGTTCTCCTTCCCCATTCTTGCTTCAACCAAGAAGGAAGCCGTGGAAGACCCCGCAAGAGACTCACTTGAAGTCTTTCAACCACCCATCGACGGAACGTCATCTCCTGTGCTGAGAAAATCTACAGATTTTCAAAAGAATTCGGATCGCCGGAGTTTTAACATCCCGGGGAGTCCCAAGCTGCGGTCGCCTGTCGACGATGACCTGGCTAGCGATGCAAGTTCGGATCTTTTTGAAATAGAGAGTCTTTCAACTCAGATAACTAGCCGCCGGAGTTACTCCATCGACGAGCTTCCTTCGCTGGCGTTCGAACCGAAGAAGATAGCCGGGAATTTGCCGCTCCAGCGAAGCATAGAAGAGGAGTGCTACCCGCCAAGTGAGGTGAGCGTGTCGTGGAGTGTGACGACGGCAGAGGGTTTCGACCGTGCAAGCGTTGCAAACTTTTCCAGCGCCGTCTCAGAATTCGGCGAGCACCCGTTCGAGCCGTTTGCCGGCGAAGGGAAGAAGGGCTTAAGTGTAGGCGGTTTGCTCAGCTGCCGATCCGAAAAAGCGGTTTGTGTGGTGGCCCCCCAACTTGTGCGGTTCGGACCGGATGTGCAGCGAAGGACTGCGGCGTCAGTTTTTGCGGTCGAGCCGGATCGTGTTATGGGTTTGGCGAGACTGGGGGCTGTGAATCCGGTCCGAGATGGTGCTGGGTTACTTGGGCCGCGATCGGCTCGCATGAACCGGATTGTTCAACCGATTAATGCGAGGGTTTATTGAACTGGTTTGGAGCTCGCGAAGTTTCTGTATTTGTTGTTATTTAGATGTTTTTTAAATAATTTTGGTCTGGTTATTTTGTTTTAGTATTTTTCTTTTTTTAGAAAAATTAGCCCATTCTTTCTTATTATTTATTAATATTTATTTTTAGTTTGCTACTTAGTACAGATAAGACAAGAAAAATTAAATTAGCGCAAAAAATTTTAAGGTATTATTTTATTCGCGTATATCGTGATTTTATTTAAAGTTAGTACTGAAATTTTTAGATATATTTTCCAAAAAAAAAGATATTAAAAAAATATATCAATTTAAAGTATTCTCTGAGGCATTTTAATTTTTTTATACTTTTATTTTTAAAATTTTTATTCTAAGTCATAATTTTAAAAATGCTGCAAAAAATAATATTTAAAGGCAAAACTTAAAAAAATGATGCAAACATTATTTGGCATATAAATATTATTTTTTATCACAAAAATTATCAAAATGCTCTTTGAAACAAATTTAATTAAACTCACATAAGAATTTTCTTGCACTACAATTAGTCATGAAGTTATTATGAAAATAAAAAATTGAAAGTTGTTATAGATATCATAATTATATTTAAAATATTTAAATTATTATTTTTTAAAAAATATCACACATTTGTAATTATGATTATAAGAGCTTATTTCCAACAAAAAAAAATTATAAGAGCTTCATAAATAGGAAAAGTTATTTTGTACAGAGTTTCAATATAAAGTTGCATCCGGACTAGATTGAATGTACACAGTGTGTATATATTATGTATAATATATATAATATATATACATAGTATACACTCATATATCTGGAGACAACTCTGCGTCCGAACTCTGTATAGAAAAATTTCTTTAAAAATAGAACCTAAATTTGTATATATATATTTTAAGAATTATTTTCTAGAATCACGTGAAAATAATAAGCAAAGATATGGATCACTGACGAGGTATGTTTATATACTCAACAGAGCTTTATTTAGATTATATGAGCATTCTTTTACAAAAATAATAGCAACGAACCCTCATAAATATGAATCGAAAACATTTATAAAAATTTTATATTATATTAAACTTTATAAAGATTATATTTGGTAGAATTATTTACAAAAAATATCAGTAGATTGCGGGCCCACTTATTTCAAGAAAGAAATTCCTTAAAGGTGTGGAGTGTCATTTGGTTGTTTAATGTTCAAAATTATGTTTTAAGATAATTATATCATTCAGTTCAATGTAATTAAAATTCAATATTTCAAATTGTACAAAATTTTGAAAAGTAATTCAAATAAGATAATTTAATTTTAAATTTTAAATTAAAAAAATAAAATTATATTTTTATAACATAATTTTCACCAATGAATAACAAAATATCGGATTTATGAAATATTAAAATTTATGTATGAATACATAAATGATTTCCCAAAAGAGAAAATACATAAATGAGAAATTTTTGAGTGATATATATGTTCATTTCTCAATAAAAATATTTAAAAAATTATAATTTAAATTAAAAATAATTTTCATTATTAATAATAAAATACAACGGTAATAAAATTTTAATGTTAATCTTTATATGGGTGTATTTAACTATGCTATTTTATTTATTAAAAGATATTCATAACTGATCTCATATATATTACAATTTGTAAATAATATTTTGGCATGTGAGTATATTTATTATGCCCACATTCTGAGCCCTCATCTTCTCTACCCTTCATACAATTTTTGTTTTATTAAATAACTTAATAGATATATGTTTAATAGATATATGTGAAATTTGTAGTTCAACAATAATATTAATTAAAACAATGAAAATTATTGTTTATTAGATATATAATTTCCCTATTGTGTTGTAATAGAGATATTAATTTTTAACTTCTACCTTATAAAATAAAATAATTATGTTGTATATATATATAATTATTCGTGGATGATATCTAAATCTTACTCGTAAAATTGACTATAAGAAATAAAGAATTAAATAGAAAATAAAAACAAGAGAAAACTAGAAAGAGGCAAAGGAACAACTCTTATATTTTTGTTATTGCTATAGATAATAAACTACTTTTAGGCTTGTTAGATGAAGGCAGAAATAATGATAAATATGAAAGTTTAAATAAAAATTTAATATAATATAATGACTTAGACTTCATTTAGGATAATTTTCTTAATAATTTTTATACCAATTTTTTAGTTCAAAATTTTTTTAAAGCTAAAAAAAAAGGCCAAAAAGCTGTCGTAAACCAAAGCTTAAGCTTAACATAAGTGATTTGACACATAATATTTAGACTTTAGAAGGTACTTAATTCGAATGGAAAACGGCATTTTCTGCAATGCCACTTCATTTGATTTGAAATTCGACAAAAAGTACCCGACAAGCTTCACATTCTTTAAAAAGAAAGAAGCAAACCCAATTGCGCAAACATCATCTAATTGGCAGCTGTAGCTCACAAGTCACTTCATTTAATAATTTATTATGAAGAAATATCTCATCCGGCTTAGCTGAGTTGGTGGACGAGCATGATTGAAAAAATTATAACTCATATTTTGATTCTTCTCATGCGACGCGACTCTTTAAACGAGAAGAAAATAACTGTGTGTCATTGCACCTGTGAGATTGGTTGCTGGTAGGCCTACCGAGGGATTAGTTATGCCGCCATGAGTTTCCTTTGCGGTTGACAATGGATGGATATCCCGTTCCAAGAAAAAAAGAAGAAATTATCTACATATAATAATTAATGAAAATAATTATATTTTCTTTAATCTTTTTAAATTGGTTTGTTCAGAAAAATAAAAAAATTGTATCTATGATGATTAATTGAAGATGTTTATTCAGTTCAATATACTGAGTCCAACTATTAAGCAGTTTATTTTCTACTGATTCAATTAAAAAAAAAAAAGAACAAAAATATAATATTTTGTGCTTTGCTAATTAAAAAAATTATATACATAAAATTACTTTATAAAACAATACAAAAATTATCTCAAACAAAATCACTATCTCTTTATATATAATCTTAAACATGAAATGTTGCTTATATAATGTAGCAATATTTTATAATAACTCAATAACCACTTAACTCTAATTTTATTTTCTTCATCAACTCTATTTTTTATGATTTTTCTATAATTTTAATTTTTTTTATTTTTTAATATAATAATTAATTTTTTCTAAATTAAGCAAATAATATACAATACTTTTCTTCAATTAAGTTTAAAATGTTTAGTAAGTATATATATCTACATATATTTTATTTTATCAGTAATTAAATTAAATTTATCGTTATAACAAATTATATCATATTTATTTAATTATTATAATTAAATTTAATTTTAAAAGTATATTATTATAATATTACATTCAATACTTATATATATATATATATATATATATATATATATATATATATATATATATATATATATATATATATATATATATATATATATATATATTCTATATTCTATATTCATATACCCGCTTACTCTATATTTATCTTCATGCTTTCCAAGTATATATTTATGAGATTAATTAAAATAAATTGTTTAACAGATAAATGATGGATTTCAGATTTCTCATTTGCACCATTATCAACAATTAAAATAATCTGGTTAAAAAACAACTTGTTTAACACTGAGGTCCACCATGGTTGGGTCGCTCGAGCTAGCTTCTTAATGAAGAGACCCACATGTGTGCTATATAGGGGCCTTAAACAAACATGGCCATAAAATAATTTGTAGCCCTCATTAAGAGTGTAAAGAGTTGATTTGAGTTTTTCTTTTTTGGAAAAATTAAAGGAATGGCCCATTTTCATTGCTAAGAAGAAAAAAATTACAAAGAAGGAGCTGTAAAATAAGCTCAAATGCTGAAACATAGCAAATATAATAGCTAAAATAGAAGCCAAAGCCATTAAGGCCTAAAAATCAACATAGAAAAGAGAACCAAATGAAAATAACTAAGACTTCATTTGGGACAATTTTCTTATTGCTTCTTAAAGCAGCTTTCTATTATAAAAATTTTAAAAAAGTCGCACCAAACGAAGCCTAAATAGTGGACTCAGAAGCGGCCGGTGGATCTTAGCCTCCATTGATACTCAAAGCATTTTTTTAGAGGAAATCTTTAAACCTAATTGCATTTTTCTAAGGCATTAGAAGCCCACCTTATCACTTGTTGCAAAATGTAAATTCTAGTGAATTCTTTTTACACTCTATAATTTATTTTTGATGTATCGTAAAATTATTCAGTTTGACCTAATTCTTTTTTTTTTTTACCACAAACTAATTGCATTGTCTCCATCTGCTGACCACCACCGCCCACTGCTGTCAAAAATCACCGACCACTACCCATCCACCGATAGTCCACCGTTGGCCGCCCACCACCACCCACAATTGTCAACCACTATCGGCCGCTACTTACCCATTAGCAATCGATTTACCATCATTGCCATATCGATAAATTAATTTTTAAATGATAGTCACTTATATGAGAAGATATGTAAAGTTATTATTAATGGTAAGGGTACAATGAATATTATCTCCATCATGCTCTTACTCAGACAAACCTAAAATCTAAGCCTCATGCTAAGCTATTACATATTAGTAATTGGGTTAATCATATATCTCTCTACCTGTGACTTCTAGATGCTTGGTTCCAATTAGGATGAGTTCTTATAAGGATTAAATATTGTGTGATGTTTTTCTCAAGAATATAGCATATATTATACTATAGAGATCTTGACTTTTTTATAAGAATATGATTCATGATGATCAAGAAAATACTCATATATTCAA